>JAHXMQ010003319.1:51209097-51219915 GCA_020466415.1 Ammodramus savannarum pratensis
GAATTTGAGGTTGGAGCTGAAGGAATATTTGAAATGGAAGCCCTGCTGTGGTTTTTTTTTGGATCTTTGGAACGAGATATTCATCCCAAATCCACATCCAGGTGGGACAGATCGTGTGGAGGCTTCCCAGGACCAGCCTGTTGCTCCTGATGTGGGATTGGATCCCCTGGAGCTGCTCTTCCCCAGCTCCAGCAGTGCTTCAGAACCACCCTTGATTTTCTGACCTTTTTTCCCTGATATTTCAATATATCCCAAAATAGCAGGAATGACAGTGAACGGATCTGGCATTTAATGAGTTCCTCGACGAGGAGCCCTTGAGCCCTCAGATCTTCCAGCAGGTCCTGATCTGTCAGGATTTATCTGCTCATCTATTTTCAGGCTTTTTCTTGGACTCTTTCCTGTAAAATTGACATTTCAAGGCCCTGAGTCTCCACTTCTCGCTGATTTGAGGTCGTAAAAATCAGGCCTCAACACTCCAAAAATGAGTGTAAATCACAAATTAATTTCTACACATCCAGTGAATCCAGGTGCTTCCCCAGGAACAGCAAAGGTTTCGGGATCATCCTTCAGGAAGGCAGGAAACCCTGAGGAACTCGGGTGGAGCTGCAAAAATTCCTTTTCCCTTCAAGATTCCCATGCAGGCCTTGGAGGAAGGAGATGCTGCACCCCAAATTTTTGGGTGCTCTGCTGAGGACAAACCACTGTCCCAGCTGTGCCAGAAAATGGGACAAGGATGATTCCAGGCTTGAACCCCACTGGAAAAAGGGGAAATATTCTGCAAATCCCAAATAATTCACCTTTGAGTGCGACCTTTCCCTGAATTTGTCCCACCATAATAACAGATCCACTTTTTTCCCACTGTCTCTACACGAATCCAGAATCTGGAGGCTCCAGAGAGAGGGAATATCCCAATTTTCCCATTTTCAAACACCTGCAGGAGTTCAAATCCATCCTCAAAGCTCTTTTCCACCAGCACAAGTGAGCAGGGGTGACTCCACATTCTTAGCCTGAATCCCAGCTGGTGAAAAGTAGGAAAATTTCCTGGCATTGGAGACCAGCCAAGGGTCTGATCCAAAAAACACAAAATCCCACAAAAATGGTGATTTTTCCTCAAGGAAAGATTCCCAGGGGTGTCTCTGCAGATTCATGGCTGAGAAATGGATCTGTGTCAATCCAGGATGATTTTTTTCCCTCCTTTTTTAAAATTCAATCCCTCAATGAATCCCTCAGCAATTAGGACAAATCCTAATGCTCATCACGAGGCAGTTCTGAATCCTCTGGATCCCAACAGGGAACAATCCCAAGAGAGCCCAAAAATGGGGAGATCTCCTGCCCTGGGTCTGGTGTCTTCAGGATGAGGGAAAATCCATTTTCAACACGGAAATTTTATGGGTCATTTACTGGGATGGGCCCGGCCAAAAAGGGTTTTACCTTCAGTAAGGGGAAAAAAACCCCAAGATATTGAAATATTGTAAAAAATGGGGGGAAAAAAGGAAAAACACCTGAACATCTTTGATGACACCTGAGCTTTGAGCATATCAAGGAAAACATTCCTAAAAAAAAAAAAAAAAAAAAAAAAAAAAGAGTAGGAAAGTCTAAATTTTCCAGGGGGAAAACAGCTGGAGCTGCTCCAGGGAGGATTAGGTTGGATATTGGGAAAAGATTCCTCATCCAGAGGGTCCTGGGCACTCGAACATCTTTCCAGCAATGGTCACACTCCCAAGGCTGCCAGAGCTCCAGGAGTGTTTGGAAAACACTCCCAAGAACAGAATGGGATTGTTGGGATTGTCCTAGGCAGGGAAGGAGTGGGATCCATGATCCCCGTGTGTCCCTTCCTGCTCTGGATATTCCATGGTTCTAAGGGAATGTTAATCGTACAGTATTCCCAAAATCCCTGGGAAGTTCTCCTAGGCCACTTCCATTGGTTAAACTGGATTTTGGACTCTCAACCCCCATTCCTCCAGGCACAAGAAAACCTTTCCAAACCAAAAAATTCCTGCTCCTCCTCCAGAGGCAAATCCAGCTCCAAGCCCAGAGAGGATCCAGAACAGCTCAGCTGAATTTTTCCAGGACAATTTGTCCTTGGAGGTCTCCCAGACTCCAGGGTGGAAATTCCCCAAATCCCATCTGTCCCAGGATTTAAAACTCACCCCCGTTCCACCTCTGGGTGCTTTGTCCTCACCACAGCCACCCTGGCTGAGGAAATTCCTGCTGTTTACAAGGATTTGGATCCACCTTATCTGCTCTTAATCCCGAGCTTTCCCAGAGCTTCCCAGGCTCCCTCGCCTTCCCTAAGAAGTCCAAACTTGTCCTTGGCCGCTTCAGCACAATCCAAAGAGGATTTTCTGCCCAGTCACCACCTCCTGAACTGCCCTGGCCGTGCTTGACCTCTCTGCCAGGATTGCAAAACTGCCTCTTCCAACCCCCCTCCCCGGAAATTTATGTTTTCCTCAGGATAATCGTTAGGAAACGGGTGTTGGATCATGGACAGACCCCACCGGGTGGAAAAATGTTTGGCTGAGTCACGGGAGGCACGTGAGCAACACCCGAGAAGGAAATTGCTACACACGCTCTTGTTATTATTTATTTTTATTTATTTATATATGTATTTTTTATATTTTTATATCTAAATATTATATTATATTATACTATATGTTTAAATATTTATTTTAAAATATTCATATTTATATGTTTTATATATTTTATATTTGTCTATATTTTATATGCATGTTTTTATTATTTATATTTATTTATTTATTATAACTTTCATTAATTTATATTTATTCCTTGGCTACATTTTTTTTTTTTTAATTAAGGCCAAATTTTGATCGTGTTTCTTGCCAGGGTCACCAATTTCACCTCAACTTTTGGCCAAAATCAGGTTTATTGAAATAACCCTTGAAGGTCAAAGCACTGGGATTTTCTGGGCTTAATTTTCCAATTAAAAGAAAATTTGAAATAATATTTGAATTAATTAAGCTAATTTTTTTTCTCATTGTGATCACCCAGAAATTATTCCTGTCCCATTTTTAAGATAAAATTATATGTGAGAATATTGTTTTTTAAAAATTACAGCTCTTAACTCATTTCCAGCCACCCCCCATTGTTCACACTTGTGAACACCTCCTCCATTTCTCAACTTTTCCAACACAAACCTTTCCAAGGAATATTAGAGAAAATTCCTGAGCCCAAACTGTGCCCAAACCTGTCCCTACATCAGGGACAAGGTGGTGGTCAGGGCTTTTCCAACCAAAACAATTCCGTTATTCCATGATTTTGGCTTTCCAAATGTTTTTTTTTTTGGGAAGATAATGGAAAATTTCCCTTGGAATAAAGGGAAATCCTCACACAGCACCACCAAGCTGTGGGAAAAGTGAAAAAGAGGAGTCAAATTTTAATCCAAATTAATTTTTCCCACCTCTTTGTGCAATTCCCTCACCTTTATCCCAGGTAATGCCTCCAGAAGTCCAAGCCCAATTAAAGGCACCTCATCAAAGCTTTTCAGACAATCCCCGATGGATTTTAAGCTGGTAAAGGCAGGGATTGGGTGATGAAATTCCTGTAAAAAGGAGATTTTAATCCTTACTTGTCACTCCCAGACTCCTCCACTTTTGGATTATTCGACTTTGGTGTCCCGGAGAGTGGCACCCTCAAAGGAACACAGGAATTTTTATCCCTGGGGAAAAGCAGGAGCTGATCCCATGTGTGCCCTGCCAGGATTAAATTCCTGTGAAATCAAATTTCCACCTGGGGCCAAAACCATTTCCCAATGTGCCCCATTCCAGAGGAATCTGTGGAACAAGTTGGATTTGGAAAACGGATGGCAAAGGCGGCAGCAGCTCCTCAGGGAATTTTCCCTGCCTGGTGGAACACGCTGGAATTTTTCTCTTGGATCCAGTGGAGCTGTGGCCTCCTGCTGAACATGGGAGTTGTGGGGAATAGGCAAGGAATTCTGATTTAATGGATTTAAACATCTTCCCTTGACCTGGGAATGGTGGAAGGGCTCTGGATCCTGAATGTGGTTGTCCAGATTTGCTGTGGCTGCCAAATCCATGGAATTTTCCAAGGCCAGGTTGGACAGCAGGGCTTGGAGCAACCTGGTACAGTGGGAGGTGTCCCTGAACATGGAAAGGGATGGGATTTAGGGTCCCTTTCCATCCAACCATTCCAGGATTCTGGAGCCCCTCTGCTCTGGAGTCAGGCTGAGAGAGCTGGGAATGTTCAACCTGGAGAAGGGAAAATTCCAGGGAATCCTCAGAGTCCCTGAAGGGGCTCCAGGAGAGCTGCAGAGGGACTGGGACAAGGCCTGCAGGGACAGGAGCCAGGGAATGGCTCCCACTGGGAAAGGGGAGATTGGGCTGGGATCTTGGCAAGGAATTGCTGTCTGGGATGGTGGGCAGGGGCTGGGCTGGAATTGCCAGATTTGCTGTGGCTGCCCCTGGATCCCTGGCAGTGCCCAAGGCCAGGCTGGATATTGGGGCTTGGATCCACCTGGGACAGTGGGAGATGTCACTGCCCATGGATGGGGTGGGATTGGCTGATCCTTAAGATCCCTTCCAACTCAACCCATTCCATTATCCCATAAGTCTTGGCATTCCCGGGACTGGAGGCAGGACGGCCAAAGAAAAGAGGAGCTGGAAACGCTCTTGGACTTGTGAGTGGCTCTCCGGACAGGGAAGAAGAGGAGAACATTCCCAGATTTATTTCTGCTGGCACACTCAGGATTTACTCCCACCTGGCTCCCTTTCAGGTGCCATAAATCCAGCCCAGCTATCTTTTCCCAGATTGTCCTCCTGGATTTATCAGGAAGGAGTTTATGGATCAGAGCCCCCTTTCTGCTCCAGTCCCTCCTTCCCAGGAGCTGAAGGACCAGCCTGGGCTCCGGGCTGTGTTTATAAATTTGTGGATGGGTTCCATTAATGGAATCTGATTTATGACCCAAATAAGAGACTCCATCAATTTTCCTCTGGACCTCTCTCCGTGGGACATAAATTATTCTGTTGCTACTGGGTTTGGATTTCTAAGTGGATTTATCGGAGCAGGGACTTTGCTCATTTGTTTTACAGCTCGGCTTGTCTGAGGAATAAATAAAATATCCTTTGGAAGTTTTTCTCCCTCATGGAAAATACCGGCTGACATTCCAAGGAGCCATCTCGCTCTCTACTGGACCAGGACATTTGGGGTTCCTGTCCTGGACATGGATCCGTGTCTGCAGGACACGGATCACTGGAAAAGACACATTTAGACCATCTCCAGCCCCAAAATTCATTGGCTTTGGAAAAATCCAGGCCTGTGGATCTCTTTTTGGAATCCTTTGGCTCCTCCCTGCTCCTGGCACTGGATGGTGCCTCCTCCTCCTGCTGTGGCATCTCCCAGGGTGGGTGTGAGGAGAGTCCTTGGCTGGGCTGCTCCAGCAGATCTGTCCCACAAACAATTCCCTGCCTCTCCAACTCCTCAGCTCCCAGGATATCCAAGTTTTCCTTAAAAACCTGCAGCTTCCTTGGATAAGGCTGTGAGGGACCTTGGAATTGGGTGAGGAGCTATGCTCATCTCAGCACAGGAGGGAAACCAGGGATGGTCCTTGCAGAGGGATCACAAAGGTTAGAAAATCCCTCCAGGATTGTCCCGTCCAAGCTGGGACTGATTCCCACCTTAGCACTGAGTGCCACACACAGGAATTCCTTGGACACCTCCAGGAACGGGGACTGCAAACCTCCTTGGGCATTTCCAAGGCCTGACCACCCTTTCCATGAGTTCCTGCTGGTGCCCAGCCTGAGCCTCCCCTGGCCCAGCCTGAGGCTGTTCCCTCTTATCCTGTTGCTCCCTGGGATCAGATCCCAAGTCCCACCTGGTTCCAGCCTTTCATGGAGCTGTGCAGAGCTACAAGGGCCCCCTGAGCCTCCTTTGCTCAAGGCTGAGCCCCTTCCCAGCTCCCTCAGGGATTCTGCAGCCCCTTCCTAGCTCTGTTCCCTTCCCTGGCCACACTCCAGCCCCGGGATGTGCTGTTTTTACAGAGCAGGAGCAGTTTAGGACCCAGCTGGGGCAAAATTGGGAACGAATTGTGAATAAAAAACGGGACAAAACTGGGACAGGTCCCGAATGGAGTGACCCAGAGCCGGACGCTGAATCCCAGGTGCGGCCCCAGCAGAGCCCGGCACAGAGGGAAGGCCAGAGCTGCTCTTCCCTGGGGATGTGACACGGGACAACCTCTGGGCCGGTTCCCAGCCCTACCTGTGCACGTGGGGCCGCGGGAGGTGACGCAAGGCCAGGATTATCCAGCTTTTCCCGCTGTCTCCTCCTCCCGCTGTCCATGCCCTGAACTCCTGCCCGGAACACTTTCTTCTGGAACTCATTTCTGGAGCCTCCCAAAGCCCAGCCAAAGGCTCGCCTGCTTTTTGTTGTTGTTGTTGCTGCTGCTGTTTTCGCCCGGGGCCGGGAGCACAATTCCATGAACCGGGAGCGCAGGCTCCCAGGAATGCGGAGCGTTACGACACCGCGCCGCAGAGACCGGGGCTATTTACATAATAGATGAGAAAGCCCGGCCAATTAGCTGACAAAGGCAAGGGCGTGCTCGCGGGGCAATCAGAGTTCACACTAATTAACAGCAAGCCATTAAGAGCTCGCCTCCAAATGCGCGTGGAGGAGGAGGAGGATGAGCACGGGGGAGAGGGACACGGTGACATTGCCGAGGGCACAGGGACGTGCCCTTCCCTGCCGGGTCTCCAGAGCGGGATGATTCCCGGATTCTGGATGGGGAATGGGGGCAGCTCCTTTGGGATCACTGGAGCAGCAGCCCAGCTCTCTGTGACCCTCTATCCCTCCCTTTCATTAACCTGGAAGCCAGGATAATTAAATCAGTTTCTGGGGAATGGGGAACGGGGGAATTCCTTGGGCATGAGAGCACCGGAGCAGAGGCTCAGCTGTATCCCCTTATCCCTCACCAATTCCCACCTGGAAATCTGGGACAATGGGATTGGCAAATGGGGAATGGTGAATGGGGGCAGTTCCTTTGGGATCATGACGCTGGAACAGAGGCTCAGCTCTCTGTGACCCTTTTTCCCTCACCTATTCCCACCTGGAAGTCAGGATAATGGGATCAGCTGCTGGGGAATGGGGGCAGTTCCTTTGGGATCTAGGGACAGGAGCAGCAGCTCACACTCTGTGACCCCTTATCCCTCACCAATTCCCACCTGGAAGTCAGGACAATGGGATCAGCTGCTGAGGAATTCACTCTGGAGCTTGGTTTGACAAGGAAATTGTTGGAATCACCGGGAATAACCTGGGAATGGGCACCAGCCCTGTGCCCCAAACCAGGCACTGGGATTTTGTACCCTCCCAGTCCATGCCCCCATTCCCAGCTCATTCCTGGTGGCTCCAACCATCTCCTTCCATTCCACACCAAGCTCCGGAGTGAATTCCTCAGCAGCTGATCCCATTTTCTGGGAGAGCCAGGTGGGAATGGGTGAGGGACAAGGGGAAGGAGCCGTGAATGGGCACCAGGGCCCTGCTGTGCCAGATTCCAGTCTGGAATATCCAATGGGAACATCCCAGCCCAAAATCCAACGTGGGAAGGGGTGCACGGACTGCAAGGGTACAGAATTCCAGGGAATCCTTGGATGGGGACCCTCCCTGGAGACACCAGCCCAGGCTGTGGTGGTGTCACTGCGCCAAAATTCAGTGACTTAAAGGAACCAAACTTTGGAATACTGCTCAGGGAAATCTGGGATCGAGCAGGGATCTGAATGGGATAACCATGGGATCACTGCACCACAATTCAGTGATTTAACATTTGGGATTCTGCTGTTGGGATTTGGGAAATCTGGGATCAAGCAGGGATCTGAACAGGCCAACCATGGGATCACTGCACCATAATTCAGCAACTTAAAGGAGCCAAACTTTGGAATTCTGCTGGGGGAAATGTGGGATTGAGCAGGGATCCCAATGAACCAACCATGGGAGCAGCAGGGAGTCTGGGGTGGAATAAATAATTCCAGAGCAAATTCCCAATGGTGAGGGAGGAAAACTCCTCAAGGTTTGCTTTGGATTGCCTTTGGATCATCTCTCCATTCCCTCCAGAATTCTTGTGGCTGCTCCGACCACGCTCGGGGTGAAAGGGCAGCTCCTGCTCAACGCGGCCTCAGTCACCGCCTAATTAAGTTAATTTATTAATTGCCAGCATTAGTCAGGGCAGGAGCGCCACCTGCCGAAGCCGCCGGCCCCTCCCCTCGCTCCAGGTTCCCAACAAATCCCGAAGGGCTTCGGCAGGAGGGGGACACACCTGGTGCTCCCCAGGTCTCCATCCTCTGGGAATGCCATTGGCCTCGGCACCGGGATGAGCTGCATCCCAAAATTCCCCCTGGGATTGTGGAAGGTGTCCCTGTCCTTGGAATGAGACGATCCAGCCAAGGGACCCTCTCCCAATCCTGACATTTCCTCCAGAATTCCCAGATTTAGCTCCTATTTGTCTTCCAGATTTCGAGCTTGAAAAAATTAATTTCATTTCAGATTTCTTCCTGTTCCAATCAGGATTTTCCCCCTCTTCTTTTGAAGTTTTTTCCTCCTTTTCCTTCTTTTCCAAAACTTGAGGTTTTTCACGCCACTCCCTGAACCCAACAGCTGGGATTTTATGGAAAGAACATGGAAAATTGTAAATTCCCAATAAAACCCTCAAAGTTGGTAGCGCTCAGGGTTCCTCCCCTCCTTTCGTTCCACTCCATAGGATGAGGGGATTGGTGGGATCCAGCTGCTGGCTGGGACAGATCCGTAAAAACACTCAAAATTCCCAGGATTTGGGGTCTCCCTAAGCACAGACACCTCAGAGCTATCAACATTATCATTTCCCCTGGCTGCTTCTTTAGGTTTTTTTTCAGGATTTCCCCACCCTCTACCAGGTAGAACAAATCCACTCTGGAGCTCCTGATCCATCCCCTTTCCAAAGGAAAAAACCAATCCCATAATGGCCGTTTTCCCAGGACATGCCCTTCCTTGAGCCACCCAGCCGCGGAATTTCATCCCCGTAGAGTCCTCTAAAAATCCGGGATTTGAGGCGGTGTCGGCCCCTTCTGGGGCCTCCTGTCCTGCACGGATCACCCTCATTAGCGAGGGAAAGTGGGATAAATGGAACAGGCTGCGGTCCTGGCGCCATTCCCAACGCTTCCTCCTGGAAGTCCCAGCGATTCTGACGGATCCTTCCAAGCCGCCTGGTTGGTGACCGCCACGGATTCGGGAAAGGCCATGGATGTAGCATCACCCCAGGGGTGATTTCCATGAGGAATTCCTGCTTTTTTGGGAGCTTCAGTGTGGCTGTTTCAATGTCAACCCCAGAATTCCCTCCAAGTTTGTCCATGGAGGAAGAGGTGTTTTCCTGAGGTGTTTTCCATAAGGAATTCCTGCTTTTTTGGGAGCTTCAGGGAGGCTGTTACAACATGAGCCCCAGAATTCCCTCCAAGTTTGTCCTTAGAAGAAGAGGCTCTGGGAAGCTCTGGAGCAAAGCTTGGGAGCTGCCTGATCTCCACTGGGAATGTGGAAGGAATCGGGAATTGTTTGGAGCTGTGGCTGTAAACAGATGTTGCTGTAAGGGACCCTGGGCAGCTCATCCCTTCCAGGAATGAAGGAAAACAAGGATTCATCCCAAAATCAGCGCTTTCCGTGGGAGTCAAGCTTTCTGAGGGAGATAATGACCGCAAACCTGCCATTTTTAGCACCAAAATCTGGTTTGTGTTTAAAATAACAGGGGCGGGAAAGATCTGGGAGGAGCTGGAGTCATTTATTTGCTGCTTTTCCCGGTAAAAACATGGATTGGGGATGACAAAGCCTGATGGATGCTCGCTGGGCATCTGAACAATGAGAGAACATCCAGAGGGGAGCTGGAGGCAAATCCTGGGTTTATTCCTAAATTTTTCTTGTGGGGACAGGAAAAAACAACCCCGATCTGTCCAGAAGACAGAGCGTTCCTCCTCCTCCTCCTCCTTCCCAAACCACAGGACCTCAGGGAAAGATTAAACTTCCTTAATGGATCCTTTTCCACAGCCTTCGCCTTTTCAACTTGGAAAAAACACGTTCGGGGTGAAATTCCTGGGTTTTCCAAGGGTTTCCAGTGGTGGGGATGGAAGCAGGGAAGCCACTTCCCCTCGGGGATGGGACAGCACGGCTTGGGGGGCTGGAAGTGCCCAGGAATCCTGGGAATTGTCCCCATGGAGGTAGGTGGAGGTGGTATTTCAGAGGATTCCTGGCACAGATGACCCTGGAGAAGTCCCCAAGGCCACCATGATCCCATTTGGAGCTCCACCAGCAGCTCCTTCAGTTTGGGATGATTTTGGAAACCTGGGATGCAATTCCCAGCATCCCTCTGCTCCCTGCAGGATCCTGGGGCAATCCCTGTTTTTCTCAGTTGTGAATGGGCTGTAAATTACCGTAAATGTGGATAAAATATTCCCGTGGTTTCATTCCTGCCCTGGAGGGGCCGGTGCTGGTTTTCCAGAGCGGGAGTGGTTTGGGACAAAATTGGGAACAAATTGTGACAAAAAAATTGTGACAAAATTGAGACGAATTTGGGACAAATTTTATCCTTCATGGCACAGAGCCTGTAACTGTTTAGTGCAGCTGGGTCAAAAATCAGGGACCTGTGAGCTGGGAATTTTGTTTTATTGGGGAAAAAAGGGAGAAAGAATGAGGTGGGGGGAAAAAAACAAACAAGGGAAAACCTCACTGAGTCCCTCATTGGAAAAGGAAATAAAAAGTGAGAAAGGGGGAAAGAAAAGGGGGGAAGAGGAAAGTGGGGGGAAAAGGGGAAGAAGAGAGGAAAAAAGAAAAAGAGGG
>JAHXMQ010003319.1:51234419-51256382 GCA_020466415.1 Ammodramus savannarum pratensis
TTTCCCAAACTTTCCTTTCCCAAACTTTCCTCTTCAACATGTGCTCCAGGACGAAGAGTTGCTGGACTCTGATCCTGTCACAATTCCCCCTTCCCACCCCCTTTGGAATTATCCCATTCTCACCTCCGACACCTGAATAATTTCTGTCCCAGGGATCTGAAGGGTGTGATTCCCACATTTCCTTAACTCCCAGACTGATCATGAGATGGAAAGAACATCTCTGATGTCACCTATGGGACCCCATGGGAGCAATCCGAGAATTTTCCTTCCCTTTTTATTCTCTGCTGCTCTCTCCAGCTCCAACCGAGCTCTTCCCAGAGTTTCCCTGGGGGATCCGTCACATCCTTGTGTTTCTCACTGTCAGGAAAAACTTCCTGAGATTGAGCTGAAATTTTCCTTTTCCTTAAATTCATTCCGTTTCCACCCCTCCCCTGACAGACTCACCCTGGACACACTCTCCTCCCTGGGATTTCACACCCTTCATGCATTTGGTCATTCCGAGTACATTTAGGGATCTGGATGTCTGTAGCTTGGATTTGGGATTGGATTTGGGAAGCCCCATTTCAATATCCAGGGGCATCAGGCTCATCCCTCATTACAGCCCTGGTAGGACCCTTAAGGTCACGAGGTCCCCATTAAGGTCCCCATTCTCCCAAATTCCCGGAAACCCAAAATCCAAAGGTATTGAGTGTCCAGTGCAGAACAAAACAGGATTGCAGGAATATTTTATAGATTGACTCCACTTTATGACCTTCACAGTTTTCCCAAATGCCTTTTCCAACCCTTCTGTCCCAGTGTCCAACCTGGCCTTGGGCACTGCCAGGGATCCAGGGACAGCCACAGCAAATCTGGGAATTCCAGCCCGGCCCCTGCCCACCCTCCCAGGCAGCAATTCCTTGCCAAGATCCCAGCCCAATCTCCCCTTTCCCAGTGGCAGCCATTCCCTGGCTCCTGTCCCTGCAGGCCTTGTCCCCAGTCCCTCTACAGACCTCCTGGAGCCCCTTTAGGGACTCTGAGGATTCCCTGGAATTTTCCCTTCTCCGGGGGAACATTCCCAGCTCTCCCAGCCTGGCTGCAGAACAGATGGGCTTCAGAATCCTGGAATGGTTTGGATTTGAAGTGACCTTAAATCTCATCCCTTCTCCTCCCATTCCATGTTCCGGGGCACCTCCCACTATCCCAAGTGGATCCAAGCCCCAATGTCCAACCTTTCCTTGGACACTTCCAAGGATGGAGTAAAGTGCCACAACTTCCCCTGGATTCTCCCTTGCTCATTCCATAGGCAAACCAGCCCCTGGAGCTGTGTGGGGCAGATCTGGAGTGCCCAGGTTCTCCTGGATTTCTCCATGTGGGAATAAACAAAAACAACTCAAGGTTGGCTTTCCTTGGTCTGACCTTGGGGTGGGGCTTGGAGGATGCTTTGATCTGAGCTGCAAAAACAAGCCGGGCTCAACCAAGACAAGCAAACCTGTTGGATACCTGGAAAAATCCCTACGGATCCAGATCCAGAGAAGTTTCTTCCACAATCATGGAATTTATGACCCTTGTTTGCCACCACGCAAAAAATTTGTAGCAATAATCGTAAAAACAATCAGGAATCGCTCACTGCGTCCACTGAGTTTCCTGAATTTCTCTCAGAATTTCCAGGAAATTCTGGGCAATTCCAGGGGCTGAGTAACATCCACAACATTCCGTGCCACCGTGTCCAAGGTTGAAAGTTGTTTCCAACAGCTCTTGGAAAGAGAAGTTTTGAGACAACAAATAAATTCGTTGCCACGGCTGACACTGATATTCCCAGGTTTTGAAAACGTTGGAAATCAGGAACGTGATCCTGGAGGGCTTTTCCAACTTTATGATCCCCACAATTCCATGATTTTAATTATTAGATTTCTGTTTCAATTGACTAATAACTAGATTTTGCTGCAAACAGATTCACAAATATCCCAATGGGTGTTTTTTCCTTAATATCCCTAATTAGCCTTGGACAAGTAATCTAAAGGAGGAAATTAAGGAAGATCTGGAATTCCCTTACATGGAATGTGCCAATTAATTACAATCCATTGACTGGGAAATTTAGGGTCCAACACTGATCAGCATCCCAAGGTTCCTGATTTCCCTAAAGGCACTTTCTCCACAAGGATTTCTCCAGGTATTTCATCACCCATGGATCCACAGCTGTCATTTCCAAGAACGAAACTTAACCTCGGGGTCCTCAGGGCTTCTCCAGGTGACGCTTTTCCCGAATTCTTCCATAGGAATGAATGCAAACTCCACCTAAATCCATCTCACAGCGATGGATCCTTATCCCCATCCCTACGGATCATCCATGCCTGAGGGACAGGATCCACCTGACTCCAAGGTGTTTATTGTTCCCAGGGTGGAGAATCCCTAAAATTGAGAGATTGGCTCTTGGAGAATCCCTAAAACTGGGGGATTGGGTCATGGAATATCCCTAAAATTGGGGGATTTGCTCTTTGAGAATCCCTAGAATTGAGGGATTGGCTCTTGGTATATCCCTGGAATTGAGAGATTGGGTCCCAAAGTCCCAGTTCCACCAGCAGGAACAATAAGAGGCTTCAAAGTCAGATCCCGAAAACCAGCTTAGGGACAAAGGATCCACGTGGGATCAGTATAAAAAGCACACAAAGGGCCAGAAAAATTCTTCTCTATGAAGGCGGGGAAGCCGCGGCACAGATTCCCAGAAAAACTTGGTGCCACATCCAGAGAACTGACTGCCACATCCAGGAGTTCTTTGTATGCCTCCAGGGATGGGGACTCCACCATTCCCTGGGCAATTCCAAGGCCTGACCACCCTTTTCATGGAAAAATTCCTGCTGATCTCGAACCTGAGCCTCCTCTGGCACAGCCTGGGGCCGTTCCCTCTTTTCCTGTTGTTCCCTGGGAGCGGATCCCAAATCCCACTCCTGTCAGGGAATTTCAGAGATGGAAAAGATCTCTGTGGATCCTCCTTTTCTCCAGGCTGAGCCCCTTCCCAGCTCCCTCAGGAATTCTCCCGCCCCTTCCCAGCTCCGTTCCCTTCTCTGGGCATACTCCAGCTCCTCCATGTCCTGCCACCGGACACAGAATTCCAGGTGTCACCTCAGCAGTGCCCAGCACACGAATTAATTTAATTTGCATGAAACACTTTTAATTGGATGAAAATAAATAAACCGGACCCAGTGAAAAGTAGATTTCCCTCTATCCATCCAAGCTTTGAAGGGATTCGTGTACTATCTGCCTGCAATTCCCACACAGAAACAGAATTCCTCTGAACTCCTGGGATTTGCCCCTTTTCCCTGCTCAGATTGGAGGGTCTTGAGCTTGTCCTTGCTGCCGATAGGATTAAATCGAATTTCTCTTAGAATTTCCAGGAAACTGGGATGGTGAATCCACTGCCAGCACCTCTCCAAATCCATGGATTTTGGCACCATTCCAGGACCTCCCCTCCTGGATGTTGTTGCCTGTGTCCAGGCCAACAAAGCATGACTCAGGAGGGGGAAATCCCTCCTTTCTCCCAGGAGGCTCCTTTGGAGGTTGCCACTCTGTCTGCCCATTGACAGCCGCTTCCTGAGCATTCCATGGAAAGTTCCCTCTGCTCCTTTTCGGCTCCTTGCTCTCGGATAACAATTGGGGTTTATAAATAGGGTTGGAGCAGGGAAATCCCACCTGAGAGCAGTGGGAGCGAGCTGAAATCCTAGTGAGGTCCTGGAGAGAGGCCCCCTCCCTTCCTGCTGGATCACGGGACAGTTTGGGATGCTGAGGATTGCGGCACCTCTTCTAAAATCCAAGGAATTCTTTGGGAAATGGGGGTGTTTGCTCCCTGCCTGCTGCTGGAGAGAAGCGGCTCTGCCAATGCTGTGGAGGAATTTAGACTGGGAATGGAAAAACATCCATAAAATATAAATATCCATAGAATATAAATGTCCATACTATAGAAATATATAAAAATATAAATATCAATAGAATATAAATATTGTTACAATAGAAATATATAAAAATATAACTATCCATAGAATAAAAATATTGTTACAATAGAAATATATAAAAATATAAATATTCATACAATATAAATATCTGTAAAATATAAATACTGTCCATCAATATCTCTATCCCACAGGAGCTACTGGTGGGAAGAGGTTAAAATGGAACACCGATCCAAGGAAAAATGCCATGGTGAAGGCCAATTCCAAGAAATTGCAAAAGTTTCCCAGATTTTCTGTGGCTGCCCCTGGATCCCTGGAAGTGTCCAAAGCCAGGTTGGACACTGGGGATTGGAGAAAGCTGGGATGATGGGAAGTGTCCCTGAACAAGGAATGAGAGGAGCTTTAAGGTCCTTTCCCACCCAAACCATTCCGGGATTCTGAAGCACTGTTTCCCCTTCCCAAATGGATTCAACTCCATATTCCATGGATGCAGATCCCACTGGGATCCAGGGACTCCTGGAAGAGAGATCCAAAGGTTCATTATTAGGATCTTGTCTAACTGTAAATGTTGCTTTTGTTCCCAAAAATTTCCTGGATCGTGGCTGGGATAAAGCCTGATCCACAAGGACTTTATCTTCCCTACTCCTAAATAACTGGAGTATTCCAGAGGTTCCTTCTTATGGGATTTAAGACACATTTGGGAATCTTATCCCTGCTCATGGCAGGGGTTTTGAATTATAAGATCCTTAAAGTTCCCTTCCGATCCAAATTATTCCATGATTTTGCAATGAATGGATCAAAATAACTCAGGGATTTCTGTGCCAGGGCTCTCCCTCTCTCCCAAATTCCTGAGGAAGGACTGGGCTGCATCCACATCCCTATTTTTATGTTATGAATTCATCTCACTTCTCCCAGTGCTTGTCTGGAATGCTTAAATTGGTGCTTGGCTCTCCCCGGATTTTCCTGAGGGATTGGGCACCTCCAGAAAACAATTTTGGGATTGAAAAACAGGGAGCATGCTGGGTTTTCAGAATCTCATCCATCACCTCAGAGTTTTTTCCAGAAAAAATCCAGCTTGGGTGTGAGTTCCAGCCCATTTTGATCCAGTGCATCCCAATTTTGAGCTTCATTCAGGAAAAAAACCAAAGGGACGCTCCAACATTTCCAAAAGAATCCGAGGACACTTTTTATCCCAGTGAACATTCCCAAGGGCTGGATTGCACCCTGAAGAAGGCACAGGAGGCCTGGGATTCTCCTGGATCCAGGAAAAATGGAAAAGAGAGCAGGAACACACTCTGTGTGTGGCCTCTGGAGTCCTCTCGTCCCGGAAAACTGTGGCACCAAGTCCAAGCCTGGGGCTCAGCACTAGGAATTCAGGAATTCTCCTTGACCGTGCTTTGGCCTGGGATGAGCAGCTCCCACATGATTCCTTTCCATTTCCCCCCCATCCACAAAAAAAAAAGAAAAAAAAAAAAGTCAGGAATAAAATCCTTCCCCCATCTGGAGGATTAAATGTTTAGGAGGGAATCCAAGCCCGGCTGAAAGCGGTGGCGAAGCTCCCAGCATTTCACTGGGAAAAAATTTCCAAGTACTAAGTGCTCCGGAGCTTTGAAAGGGAAATTTCAGGAGGCTTTCAGGTACTGCCCAAAAACTAGGAGAGGCCTGGACAAATCCATGGATCTGCTGCTATCTCGGAGCGATCTCCCTTCATCTTCCCTTTGAAAGTTGGATGTGGATTGGAACCAAAGCCGCAAATTGGAACATTCCTGAATTTTTGGGAACGTTTTGATCTCCAGGCTGGATCTGCAGTGGGAAATGTGCTTTATCTTGATAACCCAGGGCAAACCAAATCCTCCATCTGGGGATTTTGGGAAGCGGGGAGGGCCTGCGTGGAAGTTTTCCAGAGGGAATCTAAAGCTCAGCTCATCCCCACATTCTCCTGGTTGGATCCTTATCTGTCCATCAACATCAGGGTGAAATGTGGGATCTCTGAAGGGAGATAGGCTGGAAAATTGAGGGACTATTGGGAACTTCCAAAAATGTAGCTGAAAATGAGAAGTGTTGCCAGAGAAAGGCCTGTGTTTGCTGGATATGGGCCTTTTACTGCCACTGGGAATTCTTTCGGGATCAGCAAATGACCACATTGAAGGTCAAGAGCCACTTAAACACACTCCAGAACATGATGGATTTTAATTAATCACTATCCCCAGCATTCCCTAATTCCTGTGGTGTCCGTGGGCAGAGAGTATCACCCAGTGGCAGATAAAATTCCTGCTGTTATCCTGAGGAAAAAAAAATCAGTGACAGGCCTGGAACTGGGCATGCTGGAACTTCAAAGTCTCTTTTTCTGGCTGAACCAACATTTTTTTAGCTGTTTCTTCTTTTTTTTTTTTAAAAAAGTGAGAACAGGCAAAAGGATAAGAAATGATCCATGTGTTTTCCTGCCTCCCATCCGTGGCCTTTGGCCCTCCCGAGACCTCCCTCACGCTCCCGGCTGTGCCTGGGGTGAGGATTTATTGTGGAATTCCTGGGCCAGGGCAGGCCGGGGGATATTTTGGGAGCCAGGCCTGGCTGACAAGTCCTAACAAGGCCAAGCTTAGAGTGCAGACATCAGCCATGACTCAACAGGATGTGCTGGGCCTAAGCCAGGCTTAGGCCGCTGTTCCTGGCCTTCTGAATCATTCATGGAAAAAAAAAAAGGGATTAAAGAAAAGCCATCCCTCTGTTGCCAGCGTTTTCCATCTGTTTTTAACTTGGGGATGGCCTTTGGAAGGTAGGGGAGGTTTTTGTTGGGATTTAACTCCACAAACATCTTGGAGTACGCACGGCAGCGCGCCTGGCTCTGGGATATGGGGATTTGGCTACTGGGATGTTTTTTGGGAAGCAGGCGAGGAGAAAAGGCTCCATGAAAGTGGTGTGGGTGTGATGAAGGAGGATTTTGGGACCTGGGAGGGCTGTCTCCGAGGAATAAGGTGTTTTCTTCCTAAGGAAAGTTTTCCACATTCCTCTTGGGAATGCAGGAGCCAAAGCAGGGTCACTGCTGCTCCTGGGCTGCCACCAGCAGGAAAACACTTTGGGAATTTGCCCCATGCCGAGGTGTGGCCTGGAGAGGTCCTGGCCGCTCCATCTCTGGAAATGCCCAAGGATAGGACTTGGAACCACCTGGGACAGTGAGTGGCATCCCTGTCCATGAAAGGAGGGTTGGGATTGGATGATCCTTAAGATCTCTTCCCACCCAAACCATTCCATGATTCCCTGTTTTGCCCTGGGTGACTTCCTGCAACCCCTCACACAGGGAATTTTTACAGCTTTTCCCTGCCCACATTCGGATATTCCTCATGTCCAGCCTGGTACTTCCCAGTGGAAAGGAATTTTTCCCTGTGGATGAGCATTTCCTTTGGATCAGAGGAGCTTCCTTGCAGGAAAACAACCATTTATTGATGGATGGATCACACAGAATCCAAATGCATATTTGAATTCACATTTTTATGGCAAAACCCATCTGGGTAAAGTGAAGGAAACTCGGGAATGATGATGTTATTCCACCTGGAATATCAGCCCTCCACAGAGGATAGATTGCTCCGCTCATTTTGAGCAGTAATTTTTTTTTTTTAGGAGAGGTCACAGAACCTGGAAAATTTGGGAGCCAAATTTGTGCCTCTCCTGGCCTAGGCAGCGAATCCGTAGCCAAGCAGTAAAAATCTGGATGGAAAAAGCAGGGAATATTTCAAGGAATCACGTGCAGGGACTATTTTTGAGGAAGATTCATTGCCTGGATAAATCTCAGCTGGAGAAGAACTCTGGATCTTTGGAGGGAGAAATGATGGATTACAAATTGATCCCAAATCAAGAAATTCCTGCTGTTGTATAGGAAAAGGATTAGGAAAATAGCCTTCCAATGGAATTAAATTGTTCAGGATTAGGATTAGCTAAACCATGGCGAGAAATTTATGGATAAACTGGAGATTTCCCTTGGAATGAGTGGGATGATCAAAGAGATGACACAGAAGTAAAACTTGGATGAATCTGAAGAAATGGGTGAAGGAAAAGCCAATTGAAGACTTGGAATTTATCAGGAATTACAAGGAGAAAGGAAAACTTGATGTCCAAATGTTTTTCAAAGGAAATTTAGGTTGGGATTCAGGTTCACCTTCCAGAAGTGAAGGAGGCAAAGCTCCTTTGGGAAGGAAAGTTGGAATCTCCATCACTCCAGGATTTAGGAAGATTCTGGATCTACCAAAAATATCCAAGGGAAAATGGAAGCAGAGGACAAACTGGAAGATCTCCTAGAATTCTTGTGCACTGTTAATTCCGAGGGACAATTCCACGGAAATGGGCATTCCCGAGCAGCCAAATGCTGTCCCTGCCATCCTGCCCAGAAGAAATTCTCCAAGGAAAAGTCACAGGAAGAGCGAGGTGTCCCTGAAGTTCCCACTTGTTTTCATTTTGCAACCAAAACCTGACACCCACCCAGGGAATTTCCCTCTCCCTCTCCTTGGCTCGGGATGAGAAACACTTCTCCAAAATTTTTTCTTCTCCTTTCCCTTTTTTTTCCCTTTTTTTTAATGTTTCCCTTGGGAGACCATGGGCAATCCGGGCCATATTTCAGGGAGATCCAGGATTGCCGGTGACTCAGGAGGATGCAGAACATTTCAGCCCCTCACTGCCACATTTTCCACCCTTGGAGCTGTGGGGCACTGGAAATCCCAAGAAATTTTGGAAAGGATGGAAAGAAATGACAAATATCTGGTGAACTTTGGCTGGCCTGGCACTAAAACCAGTCAAGGATGGGTCAAGCCAGCTCTGGACAACCAGATCCCAGTCAGACTTCCAGGAAAATATGGATATGGAGTCTTCCATGGATTGAGCCTTTTTTGGTTGCTCTGTTGTGTCTTGAGGAAAAAAAAAATCCAAGATACTATCCAAGAGGAAGAGCCTTCTCCCATTTCTGGAGGAAGCCACCAGATCCCAGGAAAATCCCCTTGTTCCTCTGTTTTTCCACCTCCACTGCCTTGGGTAAAAGCTCTGGAGCCAAAGGGGGTGACTGGAAATGCCAGGAGAAATGGATATTTTATCTTGTGGACAAAATGCCCACTCTCAGGTGTTGGAAGACACCTCTGGCACATGGAAAAGGGATCTGATCTCCCAGTGGATACCTGGGAAGTGATCCTGGACTGATCCACCTCTGTCCAAGCACATCCCAGGTATTTGGCTCCATGTCTGTGCTTCCCAGGAGTTGCTGGATCCCTCTGTGGGGGCAGGATCCAATCCCAGACATTGG
This sequence comes from Ammodramus savannarum pratensis, assembly GCA_020466415.1. Lineage (NCBI taxonomy): Eukaryota > Metazoa > Chordata > Aves > Passeriformes > Passerellidae > Ammodramus > Ammodramus savannarum. Next base: position 51,243,624 of record JAHXMQ010003319.1, read on the forward strand.
ATGAAGTCCCAGGAGAACCCTGGAATGCTGGGAGAGACTGGGATGGGAACAATCCAGGAACTGGGATGCAAATTTTCCCGGCTGGGTGATTTAGAGGAGCAGAGCCCGAGGTGGAGGTGACAGCAGAGACTGAGCCCTCCATGGGATGTGCCACCACCTCAGGACAATCTGGAAGTGCAGGGAGCTGGAATTCCAGAGTCTGGTGCTTGGATATTCCCGCCTCCAAACCAGACTTTTCCAGCAGGCAGGGATACTCAGCCTGTCCTGGCCACCAGTGTGTGACCTCAGCGTGACCCATTCCACCTGGGACACCATGGGGAGCTCCACGTCTCCCTTTTTCCTTCTTTTCCTGCCCTTCCTTCTATGGTTTTTATTTTTTTTTTTTCTCCTTTATAAATAGAACTCACTGCCTTTATGCCAATAAAAACCAGGAAAATTTCAGGCTGTTCCCTGTAATTCCAAACCTGCCCAGGATTGGAATTGTCCCAGTAGGGTCATGAACCCTTTTCCATACATCCCGGGCCTCTATTTTTAACCTGGAGCTGGCACTGGGATATTTCCATTGCTGTTCCAAGGGGAAAATCAGGAACACAAAATCAACTAAAACTTCAGTGCTCTCACACATCCCTGAGAAATCCAGGCCGAGGTGTGACCCTCAGCCTGGAACAGGGTAAAGCAGGATGGCCTCTGGAGAGTTTAAGAATCATGGGATAGGCTGCGTGGGAAGGGAATTAAAGATGATCCAGTTCCAACCCCATCCATGAGCAGGGACACTTCCCACCATCCCAGGTGGATCCAAGCCCCAATGTCCAGCCTGGCCTTGGGCACTGCCAGGGATCCAGGGACAGCCACAGCAAATCTGGAAATTCCAGCCCAGACAGCAATTCCTTGCCAAGATCCCAGCCCAATCTCCCCTTTCCCAGTGGGAGCCATTCCCTGGCTCCTGTCCCTGCAGGCCTTGTCCCCAGTCCCTCTCCAGTTCTCCTGGAGTCCCTGCAGGGACTCTGAGGATTCCCTGGATTTTTCCCTTCTCCAGGGGAACATTCCCAGCATTCCCAACCTGGCTCCAAAGCAGCTCCATGGATGGGGTCTCTATCCCTGCCCTGGGCAGCTGTGCCAGGCCTGGAGATCCCTTTCCATGAAGAAATTTTCCCCAATATCCAACCTAAACCTCCCCTGGTCCAACTTCAGGTCGTTTCCTCTCACCCTGTCCCTGTCCCTCAGCTGGGTCCGTCCCATCCGGAGCAATCTGGAAGTCGGGAGCCAAAGGGAGGAAACCTTTGTAGCTTTTCCAGCTCTGTGCAACCAGGGAATGTTGTTCCCAAAACCTTTTGGCCACAGGGACTTCCCAAGATTCATCGAGAGGGCTGAACTTCCACCCGGGTATCCAACTAGGACAAAGCCCACGTGCCAAGGCAATAAAAGCAGCTTTGGAGGCACATTCCTCTCCTCTCCAGCTCCACACCCTGCTTGACTCATCCTGATCCATACCCATTCCCTCTTTTCCTCCAGGAGATGACTCCAAAGGCACATTTCCGGGCCAACATCTGGAGCTCGGTGGCCACATGAAGTCCGCGACCTGCTGGAGCCAACGTGTCCCAACATCTGGAGAGCTGCTTAGTCCAAGGTCAGAGGCCTGGAAAAGATTTTAACCAGAAAAAAAAAGTGCTGGAATCTCCCTTGGGAACGAGGGGTATCTACAAGAACTTTCCTGTTTCTTTGTTCTTCCCCGGATTAGCAAACTCATGGAGCAGAAGTTGTGGCTTCTTCCTTGGAGCGGGAACAATGTTAAGGCACAAAACATGGAATGGGAGAAACATAAACTCATGGATTTTTTCCTTTGGGCTACATGAGGACAAGAGACCCCCAAATCCTGTATGCTTTCCAGAGGAGAGCAATATTCCTGAGTTTATTTCCAATGCCAAGTTAGTCAGTGAAAGGACAGCCTGGAACTGGCTTGGAAAACAAGAAGGAAAGAAAGGATTGGATTCCCAGACCTGCCTGGCTCCTGTCAGGACAGTGGAAGTTTTCCATCTTTCCCAGGAAATACAAAAAATAAAAGGTGCTCCTAAAAATTGTTGGTTGGGATTTGAGCTTCTTTGGGTCAAAGAAAATCCTGGATCCACATCTATTTTTTGGGATTAATGAGGTTATGAAGGGGATGTGTTGATTCTTCTTTCATTCCCTAAGTTTGGCTTCACAAGCGGGTGTGGCTTCCCAAGGAAGGGACAGATGGGATGTTGGGGAGGAACCATCCTGTCCCCATTCCCTGGGATTAAATCCTGACTCCCACCAGCTCCTCCCTCCTGCCAGGGAATTGTGGGGATCCAGAGGTTCCTTTTCTCCAGCCTGACCCATGGAAACACTTCAACCATGGGAAAACCTCCAGAAAGAGCATCCTGGAATCCATTTCCCCTTGGATTAGGATCCCTCACCCAGAACAAGGAGAGTTTGAGCAGTCTGGACAAACAAAAACCAGGATCAGCCTTGAACACATCCAAAATCTGGGTCCTGCAAGGGCAAAGTTAATGGAGAGAGCAAAGCACAGTGAGTGCGTAGTTTATCTCCTTCTCACTTTATCCCAGAAATCCAGCTTTTCCAGAATTCCTGGCTCTGGCCCTGCTGAAACCCCTGGGTTGTTTCAGGATGACCCAAACCACCCCAGGGACAGTTTCTTTTGTGGGTCTCTGGCCACTTTCCTTCTCTGAAGTTGCCACAGCTTCACTTCCTTTCCCATGACAAGTGTGGGATTCACTGCTCCGGTTGGGAAATGTGGGAGAGGAAACCCAGTCCAGCTCTTTTCCTGGTGGTTTGGGGCACGGATACCTTGGATCCAAGCCATGGGCTTGTTGAGCAACCCTGGGTGAGTGACAGAGACAAGATTTGCAGGGGAAATGAGGTTTGCCTTCACTCCATGGAGCTCCTGCAGCCCAGATGTGGGAGGGAAGCTGGAAATTTGGGATTTGTGGGATTCGGGAGGGGAAGGAGACTCATCTCTGGGCTGTCTGGTGCAGACCGGTCCATGACCACCGTGGTCAGGCCCTGCACTCGGGGCTGGATTGTTAGAATCTCCATCCCAAAATCCCTCCTCTGGGCATGACTTTGACTCATCCCTCGTGGTTTCCTGGAGGGACAGGGACAACTCGGATCCTGGAATTCTGACAGGGCTCCCACCAAGGAGTTTCTGCAGCACTGAGGGTGTTGCATGTCCTGGGAAAAGCTCCAAATGTAGGGAAAGTGGGAGGTGGGATGGGGAAATGCAGATGGATCAGGTTGGAGGATCGGCTTGGGCAGGGTGGGATGTCCATGCCCTGAGTCTGGTGTGGGCTGGGAAGGAATGCCTGGAATTTTCCCCTTAAAAAAGAAATCGGGAATAACCGTTTTCCTTCTGAAGCAAGCATGGACAATCATGGACCAGGACTCTGGAGTGATGCAGGACATAAACAGAAAATCATGGAATGATTTGGGTGGGAAGGGATCTTCAAGATCGTCTGTTCCACTCTGAAACCTCCCACTGTCCCAGGTGGATCCAGCCTGGCCTTGGACACTTCCATGGATCCAGGGGCAGCCACCGAAATCTGGCAATTCCAGCCCAGCCAGGAATTCCTTGCCAAGATCCCAGCCCAATCTCCCCTTTCCCAGTGGGAGCCATTCCCTGGCTCCTGTCCCTGCAGGCCTTGTCCCCAGTCCCTCTGCAGCTCTCCTGGAGACCCTCCAGGGACTCTGAGGATTCCCTGGAGTTTTCTCTTCTCCAGGTTGGACATTCCCACCTCATCCCCCAAAACACCAAGGATTCATCACCAAAACCCTCTTGAACTTCCTGTTGCTTTTCCTTTGCCTTCCCACATGTTCCAACAATCCAAATTTATTATCTTCCATCATAAGAAAAATACTTCTGCGCAATAAAAATTGGGAATAACATCCCTGAAGGAGCTTTGGTTCTGTTCCCAAAAAAGTCTCCCTTCCAAACCCCGCCCATTTCTGTGGACAGGAACAATGATCCCAGGTCAAGATTTCCAAAGCCGGGCATTTTTGGAGTCAGAAATTCCGGTCCGAGACAAGAACGGAGGAAAGAATTTTGTTTTCTTAACCCCGACAAAATGCAAATTTCCAAAGGCCAAAATTTCCCGGGAATTAGAAATCCTGAAATTTGGCTGGTATCACTTCCGAGCCTGGTAGCTGCAGTTTTGCCAAAATTTGGGAATAAATAGGATTTTTCCAGGCTGACTCATCCTAAATAAAGGAGCCACTGTGTGCGAGCCAAAAGTGAGGAGATTTGCCCTTTCCTGATAAATTATTGAGGAATTTTACCTGGGAGCAGTTGGATTTTCCATCACTTTTTTCCAAAGTTTCCCGTCTTTTATTCTCACCTCCTAATGAGGTATTAATGAGCTGCTGGTGGTTTATTTAATTAAGGGCAAAACCATTAATGGGATGTGAAATCTTTACTGAGATCCAGGTTTTTTAATAAAAAGAGGGATGTGTTAAAGAATAAATAATTCCTGAAAGTTTCCAGCTTGGAGCAGTTATTCCAACACCATCCTTGGGCTGTTTGTAGCCATGGGATGGTGTTGGAGTTAATTTATGTTAATTTACGCCCAAAATTGGAGAAGCCTGGTTGGATTTTTTTGGGGTAATCAGCAGAAAATTCCACTTTTTCCATAGTTTTGAGCCATTTTTCCTTTTTTTCCTTCATTTTTACTTTCGTGAGGAATGGCTCGGGAAGAAAAATGGATCATGGGAGAAGAGATATGGATTAAGAGAAATTTCTCAACCAGATTTATTTGCAAGTTTTGCTGGGAATTTATTTCCAGGTTTCCAATTTCACCCTTTCATCCATGACAGAACCTTCAGATCTCCTAAAATTCCTGATTTCCCATTTTTCCAGAGAATCATCAAGCTGGGAGCCCCATTAAAGAGTTCATCCACCAATAGAATTCTTTGGAAGTGCAGAGTGGGAAAAATCCACACCTGGAGCCCAGTCTGAGTTTGGATCTGACTCCAAACTCAGAGTTGGGAATGTGAACAAGCCTGTCTGTATGATGCTAAAATATCATGGTCACCAAAATATCCTGTATATGGAATTCCATGGATATTCCCTAATATCCACCCTGCCAGCTCCTTATCCAGCCAAAATTCTGTTTACAAATAAATGCCGATAATTGGGATGATTCCCAAAGAGATAAGTGGTGGGATGTGCCAAAATCCCAAAGCTTTCTGCTTTAATCCTTGGTATGTTGGATAGCTGGGAAGCTCCAATCCTCTCTCGTTCCCAGAAAAGCTTTTCACAAATGGAGATTCCAGAAAAATCCATGGAATTTGTGGATGGATAGAGGGAAAAAAAGAGTTTCCAATTATTTTGGCTTCAAGTTGATTTTCCACATTTTTAACCAATCCCTAACTCTCTTTTCCCAGTTTTCCCAGATCTTAAATCCCTCCAGGGATCAGGCATCCACACTCCCTCTGGAAAATCTAATCCAAATTCCCATCCTTTTAATTGTTATTTGTGATGATTCCTGAAAAAAGTCCCAAACCAGAGGGATTTTTCCCTGATTTCCAGCTTTGGAGCCCTTGGCACAGAGGCTGGAGCTGCTCTGCATTCCAATTTTTCTTATGGAATTGAACAGGGATTGATTCCTCAGCCTCTCTCCCTTTGGTTTCCTCATGGAAAATCCGACTTTAAATAACTGGATAATGCAGGGAATTATTGACTTGCAGCGGTTTCCTCTGGGTTTGGCCCAAGAACTTTGGGATTTGGATCAACCCTGCCCATCCCAGAGGAAAATCCGCAGGCGCACAGAGCTGATCAGGCTTTGTGAGGTTTTATTTTTAGGGATATTATCCTGATATTTTAAGGATTTCACGTCTCCCCCTCTAAAAACCAGGAGTGGCACAGCTGACCTTTAGCAGGCTGTAAACCAATCCCTTTTCCCACTTTTCTCTTGGAGCCAAACGGCTCCGGGAGCCAAGGATGACCCAATCCCGGAAAAACTGTGGCCTTTTAAACCCAACCTGTTGATAAGGAATTTCTGGGATGGGTGGATGGGAATAAAGGACGGACATGAGCCAGTGCTAAGCTCCAAAATTGGAATATAAATACAAAATAAAAGGGAGAAAAATCCGCCTGGGGTGGGATCCAAGATCCATAAAAATGTGGTTTTCCAGGGGAGGCAGCTAAATATAAAAACCCTATGGAGAACTATAAATTCCTAATAAATGGGATTGAACTACTGGAGGGAAATCAGGCTCAGGGAAAGAGCAGGAAAGCTGGGAATGAGCTGAGAGCAGGACACAGCTCCTTGGGATGTGGATTTTGGGTTATTCCAGAACTGAATTTGGGCTCTGGATTTGGGATTTGGGGAATGTTGTGAGAATTGAAGGTATTCCCACAGCTCCCAGAGGAGCCAAGATCCCAAGGAAAGGTTCCAGATCCCAAGGAAAATTTTTCTTCGGAGGGACATGGACTCACTGGGACCTGGAATTCCACTGGGACCTGAAATAAGGATTTAGGACCAGTTCCAAATGGATTTTCTTAATTTTCCCAGTCAAGGTGGGCTGGGCAATAAATCACTGGATTCCATGGAATTCAGCTTGGGATTCTCCTTGTTCCTGTTTTAAGGATAAACTGTGGCACCTATGGTTCTCCCAAGGATCCTTTAGTCAGGCTTTACGGAATTTATCAGCACAACAGAGAGCAAATTTCCCAAATTCCAAGTTTTTCCATATCCTGAAGGAATTCCAGATCCATAATTTCTGCAGCCTCATTATTTTCCCCTTTTTTTTCCAATTATTTGGGCTCTTTTGCAGAAGTGGGAATAATTATTTGCCTTAAGCAGAGCACTGGTTGAGCCCACACTTCCTAGAATTCCAGAATCTTGGAATGGGTTGGGTTGGACCTCAGTGATCATCCCATTCTGTGGGCACAGACACCTCCCATTATCCCAGGTTTCTCCAACCTGGTCTTGGACACTTCCAGTAAAATTTGTCGAAATTAGGAGGGACAATGTTTCCAGAGGGGTTGGAGGCTCCCGGGAGAATTGACATGGAAAATGAGCTGGGATCAGTGGGATCTTCACTTTAGGTGGCACCTTTGGAATCCCTGTTTTCCTTCACTGGAGCTCCCATTTTCCCGGCTCTGGGACCAACAATTCCTGCTGCCGAGCCTGCCAGAACTGGGTGAGAATTCCTGGCTCCTCTTCCTGGCGTTTTCCAAGGTGAACAAGGCTGGAGCAGGGAGCTCATTAACAGGGAGGCTCCGTGAGCCAAGAGTTCATTAAGGAAGGAATAATTGGGATCTTCCCAAGGCAGCTTTGCGCAAACAGTGCCGGGAACGAAGGCAGGGAAAGGCCAAAACGGCGGGACCGGCACGTCCCTGCTCCCGGATTTCGTAGGGAATCTTTGTTGGTGGTGACGATCCCGAGTTTGGCTACTCCCAAGGACAAATGTCCGAGAGCGCTCGGTGACGTCACCATCAGCCCTGGCCTGGCTGTCACCTCCTGTCCCTGGGTGGCAGCCAAAACACCGGGATTTAAGGGATGTGGACAGCCAGGCCAGGGCATGGCCGGGAAAGGCCTGGTGGGACTCATTCCCAAGATTTCCAAAGGAAAAATTCTCACCTCCCAGGATTTGTGCTGCATTCCCAAAATCTGGATGGGATATCCAAAAAAAAAGGGGTAGTGGTTTGTTCAGGATGTCCTGGTCCCGTTATCCAGGGGCAACCTGGAAAATGTTGTGGGATTTTTTTACCAATCTTTTATTTTTAATATAAATTTTAAATATTATTTAAATAAAAATTATATGTAATTTAAATAAAATTCAGGCATAATCAAGAATGTAATTTAATTTGTGTGTAATTTTAATTTTAAATTAATATTAATGTTAATATAACATTAATATGTTTTAGATATAATTTTCAGTATAATTTTGCATTTTTTATCATTCTAAATGTAATTTAAATGAAATTTCAAATATAACTTCAAATATAATTAAAAATATAATTAAAAATAATAATTTTAAATTAATATTGAATATAATTTTAAATACAATTTCAAATATTATTTAAAATATAAATGTATTTTAAAATATATTTAAAATGTACTTTTAAAAATAACATTTGAATCTATTTTACATATTATTTTCTAATATAATTTTAGATGTAATTTAAAATAAAATTTAAATATGATTCTTAATATATTTTCAATGTAATGCTGATATAATTTTAAATATATTTTATATCATTTAAAATCTACTTTTCAATACACTTATAAAGGATTGTTTAATATCTAAATGTAATTAAAAATATAATTTAAATATGATTCTTAATATATTTTCAGTATGATTTTGATATAACTTTCAGTATAATTTTCAATATATTTTATGCAATTTAAAATATAACTTTATGTAATTTAAAATATTATTTGAAATAAAAAAATTAAAAATAATCTTTAAATATTTTAAATGAAAATAAAATATATTTTAAATGTGATTCTTAATGTATTTTAATATATTTTAAAAATGTATTTGAATGTAATTTAAAATATAATTATAAAACATATTTCAAACATAATTTAAAATTTATTTTATGCAAATAAAAATATAGTTTTTAATAGAATTTTAAAAATTGAGGATTTGTTTCCTTCCCTATCCTAAGTGGATCCAATCCCCAGTGTCCAACCTGGCCTTGGTCACTTCCAGGGATCCAGGGGCAGGAAACCTGGGAACAGGGGATGGATAATCCCATCTGCCATAATCCCAAAAGCCAAATCCCTGCAGGAATTTCCCTGACAGCAATCCCATTGGGATGAGCATGGCTGGTGCTCCAAGGAGTGACATTCCTGCTGCTCCTTGGGAGCCTCGGCCTAAGAGGCCTTCTGGAATCCCAGCTTCACCTGGGAAGCTCCAATCCCACTCTTTTGTTGGAATATTTCTTCATCTAATTCATCTCTTGTATTCTCTTTTCCTGATTTTCCGTAACTTCCCAGATTCCCCATTCCTGGCTCACTTTGGAAATCACAACTCTAGCTAAGCCTAAAGCTTGGGAAGGTGAATCCGAGCGATTCAGGCCAGGCTTAAACTCAGCTCTGCCCAAACACTGCAGACATAAAGAGGCTGAAAACTGCGGGAATTTTGCTCAATCCCAGGAGAAACCTGGAACTGACGCAGCTCTTCCCAACCATGCCCTGACCATGCCATGATCCACCAGATATCCCAGTTTGGACCGGAATTCCCAGCCTGTGGTGACAAGGGGATTCAGTTCCCAGGCAGGATGAACCCAGATCCCTTAAATCCCAGGACATTGGGAATCCTCTGCTGTGGGAATGGGAATCCACCTGAGGACATGGAGATGGGATATCAGGAATTTTTTTTTTTTTATCAGAGGGTGGGGAGGGGCTGAGCTGGAATTCCCAGATTTGCTGTGGCTGCCCCTGGATCCCTGGAAATGTCCAAGGCCAGATTGGTCACTGGGGCTTGGAGCCACCGGGGATTGTGGGAGGTGTTGGGGTTGGAATTTAATCATCTTTGATGTCCCTTCCCACTCAAACCATTCCATGATTCCATGATTTCCAGCTTCTAGGACACACTGCTGGGATCCTGAAGCCTCCTGAGAGCTCCAGGCTCCCTCTGGCATTCAGGATCCTCCATTTCCAGGTGAAGAGTCTGAAGTTTCCCCTTGGAAATCTATGAGGCATCAAAATTCCCTCCCCACCAAGTCTCCCTTTGTTCATCTCCCAAAATTCCCCCCAAAAAGCGACTCCAAAATCAAATTAAAGCATTTGGATTATTTTTTCTTGCCAGCAACATATTTTTGGAGCAGAAAATGAATTTTTTTTTAATTTCATTTGGGAACAAACCCTTCAAAAATGAAAGTGTGGCATTTTCTAACTGAACTGGAATTTGGAGCTTTTATACACAGGTCACTGTTAGAACATAAATTAAGAAAAGTCCAAGAATTCCGAGAAGTTACACATCCCATGGAGTTCCTGCTGGATAGTGGTGCAGTTTTTCTGGAATTCAGTGAAAACAAATCCTGAATAAATTCAGTGGAAGCCGAGGATCATTTTCTGATCACTCAGGGAAGGAATTGTTGACCTTTCAAAAATTTTATCCTAATTGAGTCAATTTTCCCATTTCCAGTAATTTTTTACCATTTGCTTCTCTGGTCCATCCCAATCCAGGTGTTGCTGGAATTTTGGCTTTTTATTGGAGGCTTTGAGCAACAGAATTCCAGAGTTCGGTCTCCGCCAGCTCAGCCAGAGGTGATGGATGGAGAATTCCAAAGGTTGGACACGTGACTGGAGTTCGGCTGTTCCGGAGCCTCAGCCAGGGACATTTCCAACGTTCCCAGCCTGGGAATGACCCTGCCAGGGGACGTGGGAAGCAGGAACTGACTCCAGATAAGGCCCTGTTACCTTTTCCCGCTGTTTTCTTGGAACAAAGAGATCCATATATTCTGAACCCTTGACTTATCCCACTCTTTCCCAAGTTCTTTCCAACCACAAGATTTCCCTCAGTTCTGGGTTTGGTTTCTTCCCATCCGTCTTTTTTTTTTTTTTTTCTCCCTTTCAATTCTTTTTTTCCATTTTAACTCTCACCCTTCCTAGCTCCTTTCTAATTCCCTCCCTCCCAAAAAAAAAAAGAGAATTTAAATTCCAACCGGTCGCGGATGTCAAAGAGGTGGGAGCAGCTCCAAAGGCAATTTTTGGGGAGTTCATCCAGAGGTCAAAGACGTTGGCAGAGGGACAAGGAAGAGGAAAAATCCTACCCAGGCCCTGCTGTGTCATCGTCATCCCACTTGGCCAGAGTGGGATGGGACCGGAGCAGGGCAGAAATGTGGTTTTCCAAAGCCTCAGGAATAAAAAGCCACCTCTGAGCCTTGGCTTTGGCCACCGGAGTTTTGGAGTTGCCCAAGAGGAGAGGGAATGGGAAGGGCAGCCAGGAGGAGTGGAAAGGAGGGAATTCCAGATGGATGCAGCAGCTGTGGCTGCTCCAGGGGGACGTGGAGAGGCAAGGTGGGGTGGGAAAAGGGAAAAGCGGGATAGAGGGAACGTCGGGATGGAGGAGAGGGTGACTAGCTGGGAATGAGTCCCTGATAGGCATGAAAATGTGAAGATCCAAGGAATTTCCATGCTTGTTCCTCCACAGAGCAAAAACTGGGATGTTCCAAGTTTCGATCAGCTCATCCATGGACTGATGAGGTGCAGGTCAGCAAGGAGAGCGGTTCCCTCACCAAGGAGCAGAAATCATGGAGACAATCTGGGAAAAGCCAACGGCTGGTGGAAGGGTGGAGAGTCTCACTCAGAAGAAACATCGAGGAAATCGTGGAATTGTGGAATGGTTGTAATGGAACCAAATCCCATCTCATTCCAACCCCGACACCTTCTACTGGTCAAGGTGGAGCCTGGGCTTGGACACTTCCATGCCTCTGTTCCTGGTTAGTCCCATATCCAAGGAAAATATCCCTTTTGTGGAACCTTTTCAGCTTCTTTCACCCCATATTGGTGGATGACATCAGTTATTCCATGTTCATCCAGGATGAAGCATTGTCTTCATGGATAATTCCCTCCCCAACTGGGAATTTAAACGTGACCATTCCACATTTTAATACCTCCTCCCAGTTTCTCCATGTTTCTCCATCCAGGTTTTTCCCGGTTACTCAGGACACCTGGCAGCTCCATCAGGAGGTGTTTTCCCAGCTGACAATGCTCCAGTTCTAGCAGGACACACTTTGGAATGCTCATCTCATTCATTTCCATGGAACTGCTTTAAGAGGAGCTCCGAGTTTGGGTCTGGTAGGAATTGAATAAAGCAGGATGAGTTTATTTGGGATAGCTGGAATTCCAGAAACGGATTTCAGTCCATACCGCACCATCACCTTGGGATGGCCTTGGAATCACATCATTTCTTTGATCCCAGCCTCCTTCTAAACCTCTGGGAATGGCAGCTCATAAATCAGGGATAACAGGGATAAGCAGCCACACTCCCTCTGTCATTCCTCCCTAAATCCACTCTCCTTATTAAGCATGGAAAAGTTCTCAGACTTCCCGCAGCACACGAGGGAAGCTCTGTGGAGCCCCCTGGATTTCTTCTGGAGGAGCAAGAAGAGAAAGTCCTGGGGTTTTGGAATTTTTCTGGCTGCTATTAATAATAATAATCCATAAATTACTGGGATTTATGGAAGGGTCACCCAGAATCTGGGCCGGGCTCTGGGAGAGGCTCCCGTGTGGGTGTGAGAACCTCTGGAAAAGGCCTCTGGAAACACTGAAGAAGACAGGAATTACATTTTTTTGGTAGAAAGGAGCCAATAGCTCCATCTTGAAAAAAATAAAAAAGTAAAAACTTTAATAGAGTTTTTACCAAAATAGATCCATGAAAAAAGTAAATCCAAGGACATTTTGCTCTGGACTCCAAAAATAAACCGTTGGAAGATCCAGAGTTTGCTTTTTTAAGGGTTTTTTCTCCCCATCCCTGGACAGTTGAACATCCAAGTTCTGGCAGCTTTCCTTAAAAAGAAAGCTCTGGCTTTGTCCAAGCACTGACGCTAAAATGCAGAGAAAAAATGGGGAGATTCCAGAGCTTGGGAATGAGATTCACGGCCTTTCACCTGGACATTGTCACCTCATCCAGCCCAGCTAAGCACAGCTTGGGAACGTGGTCCTGGCCTGTGTTCCTTGGAAAGATGCCCCCAAAAAAACCTTCACGGAACCATGGAGTGTCTGGGGTTGAAGGGACCTTAAAGATCATCAAATTCCAACTCCATGG
>JAHXMQ010003319.1:51265132-51277214 GCA_020466415.1 Ammodramus savannarum pratensis
AGGTTGGACACTGGGGCTTGGATCCACCTGGGACAGTGGAAGGTGTCCCTGCTCATGGATGGGGGTGGCACTGGATGATCTTTGAGGTCCCTTTCCCACTCAACCCATGCCATGATTCCATGATTATTTCCCATGGATGTGACAGGTCTGGATACCATGCAGTTTCTCGCCCATCACCCCTGGTCACAGCAAATTTTATTCCCTCAATATTGCTGAAACATTTTCTCATCTTTCCATTCCAAGTTTAATCCCTTCAATCCCGAATTTCACCTCCTTGGAGCAGGCTAAGAAATTCCATCATGGGAATATTTTAATATTCCGGATGTGACTCTTGTGACACATCCAGGGCTCATTCCTGCCTGGATAATTTGTTGCCTCCACTCCAAATGTTGGTGTATTTTCTGAGCTGAGCGAATTGTGCAGGAGCAGATTTTCCAAACAGCCATTCCCAAAGCTCTTTACCTCAGCTTCATTCCAAGACAGAGGTTTTTTGGGGATTGAAATGCAGGGATAACCAAGATATTCCCAAATTATCAACACTTTTTAGGCCCTTTCACTTTAAAGTCCCCAATTTTTTTTAATTTTAAAACTTCATCTCAAACACTCCAGAAAAACTCAGGCCTTTTCTACAGAGTTCTGCTTCCCAAAATGAGAAATCCAAATCACTGGAATCTTTGGAATATATTGATTAATATGGACAACTAAAAACCTTTAAATTCTCCAATTTTACATGATCAGGTGCTTTTTTTAAGGAGCTTTCCTGTTTAAAAGGATCCTTTCTCCTGCAGGAATTATCATCCTGTGGGATATCAAATCCAAGTGGTATCCATTTGTCATTCCAGCCTTGTGGAGCTTGGATTTCCTCAGGAGAGCCACAAACAAACGTTGTTACAAACGGGATTTTTCCCACACAGAGGCCTCAGCAATTTCCACACCTTTTTCCACTAAATCCTTTCAAAATTCCAAAATTATTTGCCCCAAACAGAAGAGAAGGATGGAGAAATCCATCCTGCCTGAATCACCCATGAATACATTCAAGTATCCAAACAGGGCTCCAGATGGGAATGGCAAAATTCCGCTTTCAGGCATGGAATGAACCAGATAAGAACAATTTATGGAATTTTTATTCCACTTCCCACTTGGATCCACCCTTGCACGGAGACTTCTGGATCAGGATTTAATTCACAGCCTTTAAAGGCACCAGGGGAGACGCTGGAGGGAATCCCAGCTCTGACGGTCGCGCTGCCAAAGGGACCAGAGGTCTGGAATGACATCAACCTCCTGCTGTGGGATTTGTGTCCGTGGCTCCTCTGCTCCGTGGCTCCCAGAAGTCCGGAGGGTTCTCAGAGACTGGCTGGAATCAGGGATGGAAAAGCCCCATCCCGCTGGGTCGCTAGGTCCATCCGCTGGCCCCAGGATTTTCCGGAGTCTGCGGCCCCCGGGGCTTTGTCCTGTCCCGTTTTGGAAGCCCTCAAGTCAAGGGGTTTCCACCGCTCCCACTGGGAGACCATTCCAAAGCTCTGCACATTCCCTCAGAAATGTTTTCCTGAGAGTGCATCCAACTTTTTTTTTGTCTCCTCATTTCATCCTGTGGCCCTCATCCTTGGAAATCCTTCTGCTCCCGCCTCCGTGGGTTTGGGATCGAGGGTGTCTTGGGATGTGGGGATGTCTGCATAAGGATTGATCACATTCCCCGTGATCCGTGGCCTTGGAGCAGACAAAGGATGTGGAGGGACTTCCTTCCTTCCCTACAAATCTATTCCGAGTGCTAGCCATGGGTTTTGGAAGCAGTGAGGGGCTTTTTGGGAATGGTGTTCCCAGGAGTGGGATGTTCTCCTAAAAAAATCCTATGGAAAGGATCCCAGGCCTGTTCTCCTCTGCCCAGCAAAGTCCTGTGGCCAGACAGGGAATAAAATCCTGGATGTGAAAGGAATCACCTCACAGCGATGCCTCTGAGAAATCAGAATTTACCAGCGAATCATGGAATATTTTGAGTTGGAAGGACCTTAAATCCCATCCCATCCCATCCTGTCCCATCCCGTCCCATCCCATCCCATCCCTGGACAGGAACACTTCCCACTATCCCAGGTGGCTTCAAGCTCCATCCAGCCTGAATTTGGAGACTTTCAGGGGTGGGACATCACCAACTTTAAACTTAAGATTTAATTCTCCTTTTCCTTCAGTTCCTCATTTTCTTGTGGGAAACAGATGAGGGTTGGGATGACCTTGACTCCTCTTCCCACCAGGATCTACGGGAATGCTGCTGCCTGGATATGCCGGGACAAAGAAACCTCTCAATCCCTCAACATTCCACTTTTCCAGCAGCTTCTCAGGAGGGCCAAACTTCCCCTGGCAAACCTGGGAAAGGAAGGATCTGTCAGAAAACGTTATCGGTGGAAATATCCGGAGCCATCGGAGATATGTGAACACCTAATTTCCAAGCATTTCCTTGTGAGCCGAACGACCAAATTCCTTTGGCATCTTCGGGAGCGATCTGAGCTCCGGAATGCAAAACCGCTCTCCAAGAAAGACTCGGGACACGGAGTTGGGACTTTCAGGCTGGGGCAGGGGAGTGGGGAACAGCCTGACACGGCTGTTTTTCTTTTCCAATAACAGCCGTCCCCTGCAGTTTTGGGATAAAGCCGGGAAATCCTGGGGTGCCGAGGGCCCGCGTGGAGCCCTGGCCCGGGAATTTTCTTGCTGGGAGCGTGAGTGGGCTGGAAGAAAAATACACAAATGCTCCAGAGGAGTAAACGCTAAACAATCCTTAAAAAAACACCGGGGCTGCAGCCGTCCCCACACTTCCCGAGGCCAGGCCGCCGCAGGGAGTGGGATAAGAAGGATCCCGCGGCGGCCCCGGCTGGAGAAGGCAGGAGTGCCACGGCTTAGCAGGGAGAAGGAACTTGAGGAATGGGCGAAAGCTGTGAGGGATGCAGCCATGGAAAGGGAATGTGCTGCTCCAGCCAAGTTCACTGCCTGTGAGCTTACAATGAAATCTCTGCCGCTCGGAGAACAAGGATTTGGCTTTTTCATGGAATTTTGTCACCCCGGCTTTTTGACCTCCCGAATTTCCCCCCACCACCCCCATAGCTGGAGTGTGCCTGTGTTACTCCAGATGCTGCCTGTGTCCTACCTGATCTGTGGGGCTGCTTGGAGGGTTGGGAATGTTTATTCCAGAGGTTGGGATGTGACACCTGAACCCAGAATTTGGGAATACCATCCCACCTGACTTCTGCCACAGAGGGACCCATTTTTCCCAGGATCAAGGGCAACCTTCATCATCCTCTCTGCGTCCCAGATCCCAATTTTCCTTGGGAACTCTGCTTATTCCTGAGGTTTTTCCCCTCACCACCCCCTTCCCATGGCTGAGCTGCTGCTGTGCCCACGGGAAATTCCTATAATTTTCCATCCTTTCACACTCTGGGATTTGTTTTCCAGCCTCATGAGCTGAGCCCTCATTTTAGAGGAAAAATAGGGATGGGATGGAGAAGGAAATCTGTGAGCAGAGCTGGAGATGCTGATCGTCATCATCCCTGCTGTAATTCCTCAGGTTGGGAAGGAGCTTAAATCCCATTCCAACCCCATTCCATGGGCAGGGACACCCCCCACTATCCCAGGGTGTTCCAAGCCCCAGTGTCCAACCTGGCCTCGGACACTTCCAGCACAACTTCCCGGTGTTCCCAGCCAAGGAGATTCCCTCACTTCTTTATGGGATAGTTATTCCAGAGAGTGACACTCCTGATTTCCAGGAAGATTTCCTAGATACTCAACCTCAGTTTCCAGCTTCAGGTTCGCTCCCAAATCCTTTCCCTTTCTATCCATCCAATTATTACTCCAGAGTCAAAACTCACACTCTCACAATGGAAATTCCCAGGATTCCCATTCTTTTGGCTGTTGAAAAAATCTGGCACAACTTTCCCTCTTCCCAGATCTACTGCTCTCACCCCAATTCCTCAGATTTGGAAATCCAGTTTGCTTCCTTGTAACTCTCCTATTCCAAGTCCACTTCCAATCCAATTTTCCATGTATTTCCCTACTTCTTCCATAACAGGAACTACTTTTACAGGTTAATTCCCGATTTTCCAAACATATTTCCCTTCTTTCTTTTCCCTCCTTGTTTTTGTTTCCCTGTTTTCCTTACTGATGGAATGTTGTGAGGAATTCCAGCTCTCCCAGTGGCCTGTCCTTCCTTTTCTCCCAAAATGTTGTTCCAAACACATTTTTAATCTGCTTGTCCCTGAATTCCAGCTAAGGCTGGAATCTTTTCCCTCGGAGCGTTCTTATTTGTTGCCTCCCGCTTGGAGTTTCCCACCTCCTTTTTCCTCCCTGACTTACCCTGGAATTACCTTTGTGTGCCCTTTCAGCTCCCTCACCCTCAGGAAAATCACTCCCAGTGCTCCTCTTGAATAGATTTTCCTGGTGTTTCCCCCTATTTTCATTCCCCTCCCAGCCCTTCCCTTGCTAGAATTCCTCCTGTGCCAAACTCCTTTCTCCCTGTTAATTATCCCTTTATCCCACGAGCCTACTATCCTGGAATTCTGCCAGGCTGCCTGATATTCCTTTTATTTGATTTTTATCTTTTTTATTCCACACTTTTCCTCACTGCTCTCTTTTTCCCCCTCTCACCTTCTGTTTTAACAATGCCGCAGGATCACATTCTCCCAACTGGATTTTTTCCAAAAGACCAAAATTAAAGCAGAAATGTTCCAATGGCCAATTTTCCATGGTTTTTTTTCAATCCCCAAGGAGAGGTGAAGTCTGGTCAGTTTTCCCAAGGTTCTCCTTGATGTTTTCCATTGATTACAAGCCCAGATGGGCAACAGTTCCAGTGGCATCCTGGCCTTTATCCAAAGTAGAGTAGAAGCAGGAGCAGGGAATGACAGCAGTTCTGGGACACCTCAAATCCTGGGTTTGATTCTGGGCTCCTCATGGAAAGAAGGATCTGGAGGGGCTGGAGAGTGCCCAAGGAAGGGAACGGAGCTGGGGAGGGGCTGGAGAATTCCTGAGGGAACTGGGAAGGGGCTGCAGAATTCCTGAGGAAACAGGGAAAGGGGCTCAGCCTGGAGTGGTGGCAGGAGAAGGCTCTGGAACATTCCTTGGATCAGTGGTGGGAGAAGAGCACTGGAACAATCGTTGGAGTGGTGGCTCGAGAAGGCTCTGGAACATTCCCTGGAGCAGTGAAAGGAGAAGTCTCTCAACATTCCATGGGGCAGTGAGACAATAAGGCTCTGGAACATTCCTTGGAGCAGTGGCAGGAGAAGGCTCAGGAACATTCCTTGGAGCAGTGAGACAAGAAGGGCTGGGGAACATTCCCTGGAGCGGTGGCAGGAGAAGGGCTCTGGAACATTCCTTGGAGCAGTGGCAGGAGAGGGCTCTGGAACATTCCCTGGAGCGGTGGCAGGAGAAGGCTCTGGAACATTCCTTGGAGCAGATGCAGGAGAGGGCTCTGGAACATTCTTTGGAGCAGTGACAGGAGAAGGCTCTGGAACATTCCTGACCAACCACAGACGAGGCAGATGGCACACAGGTGCAGGGCGTGAACATGAGGGGATAAAGGCTGGGCTGGAGAGCACAAAGGGCAGGTGCTGCAGCCCTCTGAGGTGGGCTGGTGTGACTCTGTCTGTGTGGGTTGAAGCTTCTGGAATCGTGTGGTGACACTCTGTGTGTCGTGACCCTCTCGACTGTGACATGTGCTGCGACAGGTTAGTTCAGCAGGGATCTGCCTTTCCAGGCTCTCCTGGGATGTTTTATGGGATTGTTCATCCCAATTCCTTTCCTCGGGAGGAATGGGCTGCCTTAGGGAGAGATGAGCATGGGAAGGGTTTGGATTTCTGCAGATATCAAACAAAACATTGCAATATCTTTAGGGTGCCTCCATCCCAAACCAGTGAAAGGTTTAGGAGCGGCACTGGCAGCAAATCCAGGGATTTTAGAATCAGCTGGGCAAGGCCTGGCCTGGTTTGAGCTGACCCTGAGCCCTAAGCCCAGCCCAGGTTCTGTTCAGCCATTTCAGGCTGTCCTGGGATATTTGATGGGATTGTTCATCCCAGTTAGTTTCCTGGGGAGGAAGGGGCTGCCTGACACTGTCCTGAGGGAGGCAAGAGTGTGGATTTCTGCAGATATCCAATGAAGCATCCCAAAATCTTCAGGGGGCCTCTATCCCAAACCAGCCTGGGAATTTATGAATGATTTAAGGAGAGTGACTGACAGCAAATCAAAGTTTTAATTCCTCATTTATTGTTTTTTCTTTAGGAGATCACAGAAAGGGAAGGAAAAGGAAAAAATCCATGGAGCTGGGGACAGACATGACCCAAGAGAAGCAGAAGGAGGGACAAAAGCCATTCCAGCTGCTCCTGCCACAGGCCCGTTTCCTCAGGAATATCCTGGAATCTTGTCCCACGTGTCCTGTAATGGAGAGGCTCCAGCTTCCTCTTCCCAGCCTGGGTACCCATAAACCCTAATCCTGGAATTCCAGGAGCAGTGTTGGCCCATTCCCAAAACATTTGATCAAAAGTGGGATGCACAGAGGAGCTTATCATCCCAAATTTCCCAGTTCCACTTCATTCTTAGGGATATCAGTTGGGAAAAGGATTCCTATTCCCTCTGAATTCTGGGATTAATAGTTCCATAGTCATGTGTCCTCTTTGGAATCAGAGTTGGATGGAAATTCATCAAAAATGGGAGAAATTTGGTTTTCTTCTGCTTTTTTTTCCCACCAATATCTCTCAAATGCCATAACTTTCAACCAAAAAAAATATTTCTAGGAAAAATGAGAATTTTTGGCATTTAATGATGTTTAAAAGAGTGAAAAGGAAGATTTATCCCAAATCATCAAAATCCTCATCCCAGGAATATTTTTAGGATGTCTCCACCTATGTATGATCTTTAAATGCCAATAAAAACAGAGAGGATCTCTCCATCAAAGTGAGGGATTTTGCTTCCAACAAGTCTGGATTTTCCTCTAAAAAACAGAATTCCTTCAGCTGTGGGTTAAATAAAAAAAGAAGTTTGGAAGTTTTATCCTGGAGAGAAGGATGAATCCTTTAGAATTGCTTCCCCTGGGATGTGCCTCCTGCTCCATAGGCTGAGGCCTTTGCGTTCAGGTTTGATGTCTTTCCAAAATTCCAGATAAACAAAGACAGGGATAAAACACCAGGATAAGGTCATCTCATCCCCGGGAATCAGGGGTGAGGCATTTAATTGGCAATTAATGGGATTGGAAATGAAGGCGTCAGACAGGGCTAAATAAAATTCAAATATAAATAAACAGAGGCCCTTGGGATGACAGCAGGACTTGGAAGAATCCCAGGAATTAAGTCTTGGAAATGGAATTTGCAAAGCAGCTCCTTTGGAAGAGAGGAGAAGGTGGGGAAGGTGGGATGGTTCTGTTTCCATCCATGGCTCCTCTCTCCATGCAGGGAATTCCCAAAAAAACCCCAGAGCTTTTTCCTTTGGATATCTTCAGGATCCAACAGGAATCCTGAGCTCTGCTCCAGGGAATTGGGGCTGGATGAACACCGGATTTATCAATGGATGGACAGCTCCATCCTTCCCCTGCTCTGTCTAGAGACTCCAGAGTCAGTCTAGTCCTGGACCCTAAAATCATGGAATCATGGAATGGTTTGGGTGGGTAGGGACCTCAAAACCCATCCCATCCACCCCATCCATGGGCAGGGACACTTCCCACTGTCCCAGGTGGATCCAAGCCCCAATATCCAACCTGGCCTTGGGCACCCCCAGGGATCCAGGGGCAGCCACAGCAAATCTGGAAATTCCAGCCCAGCCCCTGCCCACCATCGCAGCCAGCAATTCCTTGCCAACATCCCAGCCCAATCTCTCCTTTCCCAGTGGGAGCCATTCCCTGGCTCCTGTCCCTGCAGGCCTTGTCCCCAGTCCCTCTCCAGCTCTCCTGGAGAACCCTGGGATGGTGGAATTTTTCCCTTGTCAGTGGGGTTGGAATGAGAAAATCCTTAAGGTCCCTTCCAACCCAACCCATTCCATGAATTTGATTCCACAATTCCATGCCCTCAGCCATCACCTGTGGAGCCAGGTCTCCATGTCCATGTGGTTTCCTACATGGAAAACCATCAGGGAATTACAGCCCCAGAGCCAGACAAGCCTCAGCAGCCTCTCCGTAGAGTCCCAGATCCTAAATTTTCCTGCAGGATTCACATTCCCAGCCTCAATGATTCCTCAATTCCTTTGGGAATCCAAAAGGATTTAAAACCTTGGGAATAAGTAGCCAGAAGGTTCTTCCAAAACACCTTCCTGGGAAATATACCTGGAGCAGCTTGGGTGAGATTCCCATAGCTCCATCCTTCCCAGGATAGTTGGGATGGAGATCCTAAAGAGAATCCAGCTTTTCCAAAGCCACAGATCCAGCAAAAAGAAACTGGAAGTCTTTCCTTGAGCTGGCCTAATTCCAAGCCCTCCAGGAAAGCCTCAAAGATCCAATGGATGGCTGAATGTCATTTTTCCATCAGGATCATCCTCATTCCTTTTTTTTTTTTGCATCCCATCCTTGATCACTTCCCACATTTTTTTGGATGTTAAAGGAATCACCCAAAGATGAAGCAAATCCCTGGACTTGGAGCTCTTTCTCCTGGAGCTGAGGGGAATTTTTTTTCCTTTGGTTTGATTCTTTTTGAGGCACTTTTCGCCTCCTTTTGAGGCACTTTTTCCCAAATCCCATTGGAATTGCCTGGCTATGGAGTGTGGGCCATTGCTGCCCTCTGCTGCGGGGAGTCAGAATTCCCGATCCTGGGGATGAATCCAGGGGTGTCCTCTCCCCTTTTCCAGGATTTTGGGTCTCCTCTGGAAAGATCTTCAGCGCATGGAGCATCTCTGTGAGGTTTGTGTTGGGATAAGGGCAAGGAGAACCCCTGGAATCCGAGGTCTGGTGGCCTCTTCCTGAGGTTTTTAATCATTTTGGATCCCCAAAGTTGCCCCAGTGGAGCTGTGACTCCCTGAGAGAATTTTCCTCAAGGAAATCTCCGAGGAGCATGGACAAAACTGTTTCTCTAGGATTGAAATCTTCAGAGATTCCTTGGAAATAATCCATCAATCCCAGATTTTCATGGCCCACAGGGTGAAATCCAGAGCTCCATCCTCCCTCCTCCACCTCCAAACTCAACCTTCGAGTGCCCCAGATGGACCTTTCCAGCAAATATTCCAAGGAATTGCTGTTTTTTTCTGGATGTATCCACTAAACCACGAAATATTTGGTAAGAGCTCATGAGATAATTAATCATAATTAATCACAGTTAATCAGAATTTATTGTACCGGAATTTACAGCATGGGGAAACTCACAGGATTTGTGATTCCTGAAAAAAATATTAATGGAATTCAGAAGACGCCATTTGCCTGGAATCTTCCAGGTCACTTTAAAGAGATTAATTGGGAGCTGCATCACGGCCAACAGCAGCTCAGCATCCCTTTTCCAAGGAGCTTTTCCAAGGAAAAGAAGGGCACAAAATCCTTGGATGAGGTCAGGAAATCACAGAAGCTCCAACCGGGGAGAATTCCCAGAGGAAAAGCAAACCTGGATCAGGATAACCCAACCAGAGGAAAACTCCTGTGCTGGAGATGTGACTTCCCCCTCCTTGGGATCAGCTGGAAAAAGGCTTGAGGGAGTTCATTTTTCCATGGATTTATTTGTTTTAAGGAGCTTTTCTATTGAAGTCCAGGCCTGGAAAGGACCCAAATGGAAGCTATGGAAAATTTTGGATTTTAACAAACTCCTCAGAGAAGCTGCTCCAAAATTTCGTACACAGATGTGGATCCAAATTGGGAAGAATCCAACAGGATTTTTGGCTGTGCCTCAGTTTCCCTCTCTCTGAGGGATGGATTTGGAACTAAACCCAGTTCTGGGCTTGCCTGAGCCTGGCTTAAGAGCTCTTCCATGAAACTTCAGGTCTGGAAAGGATCCAGGTGGAAGCCGTGGAGAAGTTTGGATTTTAGCAAACAAACAAAACTCCTTGGAGAAACTGCTCCAAAGGTTTGGGCACAGGTGTGGATCCAAACTGGGAAAAATCCTTGGCTGTGCCTCAGTTTCCCTCTCTCTGAGGGATGGATTTGGAACGAAAGCCCAGCCCTGAGCTTGCCTGGGCCTGGCTTAAGAGCTGGGCTTTGCAATCTCGAATTCAAGATTTAAACCTGGACCACATCCTGAATGTTTTTCCCACCTGGAATCAGCATGAGATAGGGACACAAACCAAAATCCCTTTTTTCCAGGTGAATTCACATCCCAAATTTTTATCCTTCTCTTTCCCCCTGGGATGTGGTCACTGCTCCCTGCAAACAGCTCAGAAATGTTTTAATCCAGTGATTTTACTCCTTGGATTCTGAGCTTTATTGGATCTGTAGCACCTCCGGAGTAAACACAAAAAAGATGCTTCTGGAGGGAAAAAAAGGGAACTCCAAGGAAAAAAATTTTCCAGCATAAATATTGGAGGTGGAGAAAGAAAGGAGGGAGCTCTGTGGAGTTTTTAGCTTCTTTCAGAGGAAATCTCCCATTTTTTCAATCCAAATGGACAAAAGGAATGTTTTGAGTTTTTTTTTTTCTGGGAATTGGTGAGTTCAAAGCTCTGTTAATTAATGAAAATTAATTGGTTTTATTGGAGTGTTCAAGGCAAGGGGGAGGTTGGGTGTTTTCCAGCAGTTGGAATGTTCTGTCCAGCCCACCTTGGACCATCCCAAGTTATCTCGTCTGTTCTTCCCCACGAAGTCTCCCTCAGCACATCCAGGCCTTTTCCTTCCCTACAATTTATCCCTTAAATTCGTTACTAAGAGGATTTTGGTTCTCATCGGATTCTGCTCAGCTCCAGGGGGAAAGATTCCCTTTTTCTCCAGCTGGGACAGCATTCCAGTTTCCCTCTTTTTAGTGATTTCTTCTTCATTCCTTTCATTTCTATTCCAAGATTCTGGAGTCCTTCTGCTCTGGGAGAGCTGGGAATGTTCCCCTAGAAAACGGAAAAATTCAGGGAATCCTCAGAGTCTCTGCAGGGGCTCCAGGAGAGCTGGAGAGGGGCTGGGGACAAGGCCTGCAGGGACAGGAGCCAGGGAATGGCTCCCACTGGGAAAGGGGAGATTGGGTTGGGATCTTGGCAAGGAATTCCTGGCTGGGAGGGTGGTGAAGCCCTGGAATGGAATTGCCAGATTTGCTGTGGCTGCCCCTGGATCCCTGGCAGTGCCCAAGGCCAGGTTAGATCCAGCTGGGACAGTGGGAGATGTCCCTATTTCAATTCCCATCTTTCTGAGGGTGAAACCCTTTCCCAATCCCACCCCAAGAACCCTTTGCTCCCATTTGTCACCTCAGGAAAATCCCTTGTCCCCAAGCCAGACTCGTAAAAGCTTCAAAGGAGCCCTGGAGACAACGAGGCCACAAATTCCTCTGGAATGAAAAGACCAGTGGAGCATCCCCAAGCGCTGAGATTTGATGGATTCCATCCGTAGGGTTGCTCTTCCAAGTATTTTCCTTCACAACGGCGTGGCCTGATCCCAACCGGAGCCAGCTTGAGCCAGCTCCTGACCCCCGGCTGGGATTGCTACACCCAAAATTATTTCAGGGAATGCACAAACAATTTGGGAGCCTGGCTGGGGGTGCCACCAATGCCAGTGGCACTTAAAATCTGGGATATTTGGCTTTGGTCTTTGTAGCCAGAGGTGGACTTGAGAAAGAGCTGGGGTTTGGAATGTTCTGGTGGCTTTTCCCGCTGCTGAGGCTGGCAGGAACCGTTCCCGAAATATTGATGTCAGCTCGGTCCTGACCTCTCCTGCAAGATGAGGAAATAATTCCATGTTTTCTGAGGAAAAAGCTCTGTAAATACACAGCAAAAAAATCTCTGGGAATATGGCAAAAAAAAGACAGATGGCTCCTTTGGGTCCTGCCACCACTCAGCACTTCATGGAACCTCTGTGATGGATTTGGGGCAGGACAGGGATGACAATTCCGGGAAGGAGTTCTGTGTGAAAATTCACAGAGCATGGAAAAGTGGGAATAAGGAGTTTGAGGGTTTTCCAGAGTGACTGTGGATTCCTCATCCCTGGCAGTGTCCAAGGCCAGGTTGGACACTGGGGCTT
>JAHXMQ010003319.1:51286639-51305604 GCA_020466415.1 Ammodramus savannarum pratensis
GCTTGGAGCACCCTGGGATGGTGGGAGGTGTCCCTGCCATGGGACATTAAATCACCTTTAAGGTCCCTTCCAAGCCAAACCATTCCATGATTCCAGGAATTTTGGCCAAACAGGGATACCGGGATCAAGAACTGTCAGGGAATAGTCACACCTTGGAGGTGAATTATCCTGGAGATGCTGACAACAACCCTGGTACAATCCTGGGAAAGGAGCCTGTGACGTTCTCTGGAATTAGTCCGGAACATGGATTCCTTCCCTTTCCCACTGCTGTGTCCCTCTGGAATCTCCTCCTGAATCATGGAATGGTTCAAGGTGAAACTCACCTTACAGATGATCTAATCCCAACCCCCCAAATAGTGGAAAATCCCTTGGGATGGCTCCTTTCCCCCCTTTTCTTTTTGTCCTTTCCAAGCCCTGCAGGGAAAACGCCTCATCCCTCCCGGAGAGGGAACATTGGGCATGGAGCTGCTTCCAGAAATAACCACTTTCCTCATTTCCCACCCTAATCTGTTTTTCCCTTCCCTTTCCATAAAAACAACACAGATAAAACAAAAGCCCCCTTTTCTCCCAGGCTCTTTCCTGACCCAAACACAGAATCCTGGTGCCTCCAAGTCTCACGGAGCAAATCCAGCCTGCAAGCCGCAGCCAGGACTCGGTGCCACCTCCAAATTTTGGACACTTCTTTGGATTCACCTTCCCGAGGCTTTGGATTTGTTCTTGGATCCGGAAATGTGAGTGGATACCCGGAGCCTCAGCAGGGAAAGGTCATTTCCACTCGTTGACATTCAGGCTGTCTCTTTTCCAGGGATATTTTTATTCCAAGACTATCGGCCTGGCTGGGGAGAGGCTTCCCACCCGTCACGATTTCTGGGAAGGGGGAATGGTCACACCTGGAGGAACGGGAGGTTTTGACAGGAAAATAATTCAATCCTAATGCATCTTCTCCTCGTGGCTTTTCCCAAGGATTGGATGGGAGCCGTTGGCTGTTCCAGGATAATTCCCAACAAAAGGGTTTTGTGAGCTCACGGCTCCCCTGGCAAAGCTTCTCCCTCTCCCCACTCAGGAACTTCTCAGCCTTCGCACAGATTTCAATTCCCACTGGGATTGCTCCAAAGCAGCATGGGGAGCAGGAAAGATGGGAATTCTGTCCTTGTGTTCTGCTCAGGTGAGAGCCCACCTGCGGAGCTGCTCATGCTCCTGGATCCCAAATTCAGGAGGATGTGGAGCTGCTGGAGAGAGCCCAGAGGAGGCCCCGGAGCTGCTGCAGGGCTGGAGCCCCTCTGCTCTGGAGCCAGGCTGGGAGAGTTGGGAATGTTCCCCTGGAGAAAGGAAAATCCAGGGAATCCTCAGAGTCCCTGAAGGGGCTCCAGGAGAGCTGGAGAGGGACTGGGGACAAGGCCTGCAGGGACAGGAGCCAGGGAATGGCTCCCACTGGGAAAGGGGAGATTGGGCTGGGATCTTGGCAAGGAATTCCTGGCTGGGCTAGAATTCCCAGATTTGCTGGGGCTGCCCCTGGATCCCTGGCAGTGCCCAAGGCCAGGTTGGGATGGACTAGGATTCATCTGGGATAGTGGGAATGTGTCCCTGCTGATGGGATGGGATGAGCTTTCAGAGTTTTCAGATCCCTTCCCAATCCAAACCATTCCATAATTCCATGATTCCATGACTGCATTGTTTGGGTTTTGGTTTTTTTTAACATGATTCCACAAAAAAAACAGGCAAAGAAAATAAAAAATCTGCGACCCAAAAATTCCAGGAGAATCCAAGAGAGCTCCAGCCTTTCCAGCCCCGGATCCAGACACAGGGAAGGAAGGAGCTTCCAGAACAGCTCCATTCCCTTCTCCACCCTGGGACCACAAACAGGAGGAAAACAAGGAAAATCCATTTGTGCAATGATCCCAAATCCCAAACTGGATTCCCAGTCGTCACCGCCACAGCGATGATTTGATGGATTAACAATTCCCAGGAATACCAAGGTTGGAGACTGAGGGAATTTGAGCCAGGGATTAAGGTGGGTGCTCTGTCCTTTAAACCCCAGTTTAGGAAAGGCTCAGCCTAAAGCCAAGTCTTGGAGGAATGGGAACAATCCCAGCCATCCTGGAGGAGTGATCCCTGAATCCCAAATCCTGTTCCACAAGGAAATCAGTCCTTAATGCTGGATTAGACCAAATATGGGATGAGGCTGGGAATGGGTGAATTTGGGTGAATTTTGGGAATTTTGGAAGAGCCCAATAGGACAGCCCAAAACTCCCAGCGGGAATCAGATCACTGTGGGATGAGGAAGAAGAGATTTGTGGGATCGGGATGGAGCAAACATCCCATTCCAAGGGGAGGTCAGCTATGGAAAACTCCATAAATCTGGGCTCTCCCAATCCCAATACCAATACCAATACCAATACCAATACCAATACCAATACCAATCCCTATCTCCATCCACTCATTCTCTCTTCCTCATCCTGTTGGATGCCACCAGCTAGGAATGGATATCCCGATGTTGTATCCTGTTATTACATGTTTGAGCATTCCCAAGGCATTGCTGAGCTCCATTCCCATTTTCTCAAGAGGGAATGACTTATCCCAGCTCTGGGATTGGTTTGGGAGCAAAATCTAACCAGATGGAAGTGGCCAAGTGAGGTGAGGACCAGGGAATGATGCCGATGGAAATTGGCGGGATGAAGGATCCCCACGCTCCTCCCACTCTGGCTGAAATGGGAATTTGCTCAGGATTTTTGGGATTGATGATGGGAGGGAGGACTCCCCCAGGTTCCCAGGAAATATTTGGAAACAGTCCATCCCATCCCATCCCATGAATCATGGAATGTTACGCGGTTGGAATGGCCCTTAAGGATCATCCAGTCCCAACTCCCTGCCATAGGCAGGGACAATTCCCACTATCCTGGATTGCCCCAGGCCATCCAGAAGAAGTTTAGGAAGTTCTAACACAGGCAAAGTGAATTCCCTGTGAATTCCCCAACAAAATGGGAATTATTTGGGATGCTGGATGTGCCAGGAATTCCCAGAGGTGTCGCACAGTCCCCGTCCTTGGAAGTTTTGCAGGCTGGATAAGTCCCAGAGGAATCCAATTTTGGAAGCTGGACCAGACACCTCCTGAGATTCCTTCCTGCCTGAATTATCCCTGGGAATTCCCAATCGCAGTACAGCTTCCAGAGATGGATAATGACCATCCAGATCTGCTGTATCCCAAAAATCCAAACACCTCCATTCCAAAAAACTGTGCTGCTTGGCTGCTGTTTGTCATGCCTTGCCTTATTCCCCGTGAAATCCAGAAATTTTGGGATAAATTGGATCCACGACCATGGCCAAAGTCTTGCTCTGACCATGCCCCTTCTGCTCTTCCCTCTGGGATTTTCCAGAGCCTTGCTGACCCTTCCTGGAGAATTTTGGGATGTGAAATGGCTGTTTTTCACTCCTGATCCAAGAAAAACCTCGGATCAAACATCTCCGGCTCCACCATCAGCTGTATCCAATTCCTTCCTTTTTTCCATCAAAACCCACCCCCCGCTCCAGGGGAAATTCACCCATTCCCGAAAATCTTGCACCTCTCTCCATTCCTTCCATGATCCCTAAAACAGCAAAGGAAAATCCAAAGGGATAAACCCTTGGAAAAACTCCCAATCCAGGTAATCCTATTGTTCATCCTCTCCCTACCTGCCCCAATCCTGGTGTTTTCCCGGATCCCAGATGTTCCGGGATGAGGGAAGGAAGTTCGGCTCCAAACCCATCCCTATTAAATTTCTCCCCAATCCAAAGTGCCCAGAAAACAAAGCCATGGTTTTACCTGATTTGGATGTTCTTGGCACGGGATAATGGCCTGGGATTTTCCGACTGAATGGACTCGTTGTAACACCAGGAATTCTGACTTTTTTTTTTTTTTTTGAATGTTCGTTGGTTTTCCCTCCTGCCAGATTTCCTGAGTAATGCCGGAGCACAGAGCCAACTCCCGACTTGTTTGGAGTTCTGGAGTCCTCCAGGAAAAGGAGACAGAGGTCCCACATTTCTCTTGGAAGAGGGAAAGCTTCCAAAGGCCGTTTTTGGAGGGATCCCATCCCAATTCTCCAGGAATGACCTCATCCCACTAATGAGGAGTCGTCTTGGGGCCGGATGGAATAAAGGGCTCCTTCTGCCTTTGGATTTCAGAGGTTTAGGGAGAGTTTTCCAAGGGGATTCTCCTGGATTCCAGGTTTATCCATCCTTTTTAGGGACAGATCTCTAATCATGGAATCCTGGAATATCCTGAGTTGGGAGGGATATTCCAGGTTTATCCGTTGTTTTCAGGGACAGATCTCTGATCACAGAATCCTGGAGTATCTGGAGTTGGGAGGGATATTCCAGGTTTATCCGTTGTTTTCAGGGACAGATCTCTGATCATGGAATCCTGGAGTATCTGGAGTTGGGAGGGATATTCCAGGTTTATCCATGGTTTTCAGGGACAGATCTCTGATCATGGAATCCTGGAGTATCTGGAGTTGGGAGGGATATTCCAGGTTTATCCATCCTTTTCAAGGACAGCTCTAAAGGGAATGTGGGATTATGGAATATCTGGAGTTGGAAGAAAATTCCAGGTTTATCCATCCTTTGCAAGGGACAGCTCTCTGATCATGGAATCCTGGAATATCCTGAGTTGGGAAGGATATTCCAGGTTTATCCATCCTTTTCAAGTATGACCCTCTGATCATGAAATTACGGAGTATCTGGAGTTGAGAGGGATATTCCAGGTTTATCCAAAATTTTCAAGGACAGCTCCAAAGGGAGGA
The DNA here is from genome assembly GCA_020466415.1 of Ammodramus savannarum pratensis. NCBI lineage: Eukaryota > Metazoa > Chordata > Aves > Passeriformes > Passerellidae > Ammodramus > Ammodramus savannarum. Next base: position 51,291,415 of record JAHXMQ010003319.1, read on the forward strand.
CATGGAATTATGGAATATTTTGAGTTGGGATGGATATTCCAGGTTTATCCATCCTTTTCAACACCTTATTTCTCTCTAGCTCCAAGCTCTCCCTGGATTTGTCCCATCTCCAGGGGAACATTCCCAGCTCTCCCAGCCTGGCTCCAGCATCCTGGAATGCTTCGTGTTGGAAAGACCTTAAATCCCATCGCATTCCACCCCATCCATGACCCGGGACACCTCCCACGATTCCTGGAACTCCAGCCCCAGTCCAACCCGGCCTTGCAGAGTCCCCACATTCCAATTTGGAGGTTTTATTCCATTTTCCCCCGGTTTTTCAGGATAACTGAGTCCAACTGAAAAGGCCTTTCCCTGGCCACACTCCCTCTCTTTCCTCTCCCTTTTTTTTAATGGATCTCCACCAAAACCTGAGCTCATCTTGGATTCATTTCCTCTCTGGATACCTCAGCTCCAAACACTCAGCAGAAGAGCGGCATTGACCTTCTCCTGTTGGATTGGGAGCTCCCCTCCGGCTTGGATCCCAATCCTGTTGGAATTCTGCCCTCTGAGGACAATCCACATGAAAAGCAGAACCATGAGTCAAATCCTGTTGGATTTGAGGGCCTTCCAATCTTCCTGGTGCTTCCAAACCCTCCCTGATTCCCTCACTTCCAACTGGAGCCAGCCAGAGGTTGTTGAGGCTTTCCCAGGTCTCTAGGAGCTGGGAAGAATTCCAAGGGATGCAGACAAAACTTGGGGTAAACCCTCAACCATCCCAGAACTCCTGGAAATTTTGTCTCCATGAGCACACCACAAAGGGAATCAAGACAGGGAATCATTTATGGATGTGGGAGCTGGAGTCTGGATGCCGGAATTGGCAATTCTCATTCAGCTGTGGGAAGGTTTCCCCAGAAAAGTGCTGGAAAACTTGGCATGGATGGAATTGGGCAGTCCAAAAAGCAGGAGAAGGTTTTTTTGGATCTAGCACTCCTGACTGGATCTTGGATCACACCTCTCTCCCAAAGAATCCATGGATTAAATCTGAGAACAAAGAGGGAAGTGACTGCTGGATGATCCCATTGTCCCTTCAAAATCCACTGCACTTGGAAAAAAGATGGGAAATAATCTCCAACGTTTGGAGCTTTGGAAGTGTTTGGATTCAAATCCCAATATTTTAGTGGAATTCCAAGTGAGGGAAGGGAAGGGAAGGGAAGGGAAGGGAAGGGAAGGGAAGGGAAGGGAAGGGAAGGGAAGGGAAGGGAAGGGAAGGGAAGGATGTTGGACTCCATGATTTTTAGGGTCTTTTCCAACCTAACCAATCCCATAATTCCCTGGTTTTATGTTCTGTCTATGGACTTGGATCATCAGATTTCTGGGAATAAGTCAGGCTTTGCTGGGAAAATGCCCTGGACTAAAAGCTCTGGAGCTGGGATGTGTTCCCTGAGCTAAGGTTGAGGAGCTGGAGTTTCATCCCTGGTTTTAGAACCAGGAAACATATTCCTGAGCTTTATTTCATGGAAAATGCATTCCTGGAGAGACCACTAAAAACAGGGAAAAGAAAATGAAAGAAGAATTCTAAATATTAAGAAGAATTTATGGAAATTTGAAAGTAACAACCACTCAGGATGACAACCACTCAGGATGACAACCACTCCCGGCTGCTCCCAGGAAACACTTCGGCTTTTCCAAGAACATGGATTTCAGAGAAAAATGGATGAATTCCTATGAAAAGAGAATTCTGAATGCCCTTCGGCCTCATCCCGCCTGGATCCGTGCTTGGCTCAGCCCATGGATCATCAGGCACTGAGTCACCTCTTTATGGATGCGGGATGAGGTCCCTGAGGGGAAGGAATTCCTGCCGGGAGCCGGATTTTCGGGATGGTGATGTCGGAGACTGAGTCAGAGCTGCTCCGGGCCCATCTGGTTGTGATTTTGGGAACGGCAGGGATCAGAAGAATCCCTAGCAGGGAAAGGCTGGGAGGCTTCCCATTGGGAATGGAGTCCGGGAGGGACATTGGGATCCATGTGGGAAATGCAGGGATAGAGGAGAAATTCCCTTTTTCTGCCTCCTGCCCTCCCTCCATTCCCTCCTTGAATGGGTGAGAAATTCCTGGAAGCAGCTCTAACATCACAAATTCCAGCAGGAATTCTGGGCTTCTGATGCTTCCCTGGATTTTCCCCATTCAGGGATAAATCGGGAGCCTCCTTTGGGAGAGCAGAATTCCCAACTGGAATCCTGGTTGGATAAATGGGAATCTTGGGATCTGTCCAAATGGGATCTGTGACTGGGAGCAGAGTTTCAGGATGGAATCTGAATCCCAAATCCCAGCAAAAGCCTCAGGCATGGCCAGAGGAAAAACAGGGATGAGCAAGAGGTGGGAGTGCCACATCCCATTCCCACTGGGATGACACGGAAGAAAATCTCCCAATCCCAGAACATTCCAAAGGGTTTTCAGCTCCGTGCAGCCGTTCCCAGCAACAACACTCACCATTCCTCATATCCTCATCCGGAGAGCGGTGATGGAAGTTCTGTCATTCCCAAAAATCCCATGGCTTGGAGCTTTCCCAAGGAGCCAATTCCATGCAGCAGCAGCTGAGGGATTTTGGATTATCTGGTTCCAAGGTTGGGAATAACCCCAGGGAAAGGGGATGGAGGAAATTTGGGATGGGGGTCAGAGGGATGCGGGGCCTCTTGGACACCAAAATTTGGGATTGAAGTGAACTGAAAATCCCATTTTTTTCCTTGGAGATCACTTTGGGTTGGGAATTTTGGAAGATTTAAGAAATGCTTATTTTTTTATTCTCTTTTCCTTTTTTCCCCCATTTTTTTCCCAGGTTTTATCTATGCAGCTCATTCCAAGCAGATGCTTGGACCCCATCAAGCTCCAGGCTTTGGATTCTCCAGATGAATTCCCATCCAGAATTCCAGATGAATTCCCATCTGGATGATCCAAAGCTGCTGGAGCCTGGCAAGATCTTGCTCTGGAGCCAAATGGAGAACATTCCATCCTGGAAATGCTACTTCCAGCCAGACTTGGATCAGGGCTTTCCAAGGAAATCTCCTGGGGCAGGGAATGTCTCCTAAGGGATTTCCCTGGCTGCTCCCAGAGCTGGGTTTTCCCTGGATTCAGCAGGATGGGATAAAAGCACCTGGAAAGTTTGTTCCTATGGGAATATTATCCCTGTCCATGGAAGGCTTGGAATGAGATGGTCCTTGAGATCACTTCCAAGCCAAAGCATTCCAGGATTCCATGGGCTCTCCTTGGTTGTTCCTTCATGGAATTCCCACAGTGGGAGCATCTCCAGAGGTATTTTCCTGCCATTAGGATTTTCCTTAGGGAGGTTTACCATACTGCTGGGAGCTCTTTAAAATTTCTGGGAATTCTCTTTCCAGTATCTGAAGGAAATGGAGAGGCTGAGATTTCTGGACAAGATTCCCAAAACCTGTCTTTTACAGGGAACATAATTTCATTTTCCTTCAAGAAATTCCAAAGCTCTTCTCCATCCATATTTATTCCACTATCTGATTCCCTGTGGAAAATGTAATTTAATGGATTTATCCCAAATTTCAGTCCCTTGTCCCCTCAGCCCCCTCAGCCCCCTCTGTACTTATGGAATCCCAGAATTCCAAACTGGTTTGATGGGAAAGGACCCAGTTCCAATTCCCTCCCTCTATCCCAGGTTTATCCAACCTGGCCTTGGACACTTCCAGGGATCCAGGAGCAGCCACAGCTTTTCTGGGAATTCCATCCCAGCCCCTCACCTTCCCAGGGAAGAATTTATTCCCTATATTTTTTCCCAATTCCAATTAAACCCCTTCATTATGGATCCGAATAAAAAGGAGGAAGAAATCCCAGAGAGGAAATTCCAAAGCAGGATAAGGGTGTGGACAGGGAAAAAAAGAATGGGAAAGGAAGGCCCAAAATCTTGGAAAAGAACCCAAAACTGCTGGAGAAAGAGGAACTGAAACAGCTCAGAAAAATAACCTGGAAGGATTTGAGAACTGGGATATGGGAATTGAGATTTGGAAATTACAGGAGCAGGATCAGCTGGGAGCAAACAGAGCATGAAAATAGTGTTGTCCACCCGCCTGGAATTCCATGTCCCTGGAATGATGGTGACACTCAAACATTCCCTGGAAATTTCAATTCCTCAGAAAATGGGATTTGTGACGCACAAAAATGAGGAGCCGAACAGGATCTGCTTTCCCTGAAAACCCGTCTGCATTTTTCCTAGTTTTTTAATGGATTTATGGATTTGAAGGTGGGAAATTCCTCTTTCAATTCCTCCTCCAATTCCTCAAATTCCTCTTGGCATTTATTTATGGATTTTAATTAGGGACAGATCATTTATTTGGTTCCATGGATTTGGGATTGGAGAAATCCCGAGGCAGGCAGTTGTCCCACAAATTCCCAGGGAGGAAAACTCTGGGATTTGGGGAATTGTGTTATGAGGCATTGGAATTCCCTGTGGATAACCTTTCCCTCCTAAAAAGGGAAAGGGAGGCCTAAGAGGGAATTTGGGAATGAACAATCCCATTTTTCCTGCTGAAATCATGGATAAAGGTGTCAGTCATTCCCAAGGAATAGAGGCTCCAAGTTTATGGAAGATGCTGATTTTAAGGGAATTTGGGAATAGTTCCATCCCACCCATAGTAATCCCAGCTGGGATGAGCCAATCCTGCCCCTCTTCCCACATTCCACATTCCCTGTGCCCCAAATCCCACGGGAAAAACAGAAAAATTACTCTGGAGCCTCTCCCAACCTTCCAAGTGGTTGTGGTGGAGCAATTCCAGTGGCTACAGTCCAGAATGGCACCAAGGAAAAATTGGAAAAAAATCTATCCTGGAAATCCTGGAAGTGAAACATTTCCTGGCAAAGAGATGAAGTGAGGGATGGGAAGGAGGAAAAGCAGGAAAGAGAGAGGGAAGAAGGGAAAAGGATCAATTATCCAAACATCACCTTAAAGGAGATTCCAGAACTGGGAATTGCTGTGGATCAGGCTGGAATTCCAGGGATATAAATCCCTCCTGGAAAAATGAGCTGTTTTACTTCATCCGAAGGGTGCTGTGAAGAAGGGAAAATCCTCCAGGATTTTGGAGCCCCTCTGGAGCCGGACTGGGAGAGCTGGGAATGTTCCGCCTGGAGAAGGGAAAAATCCAGGGAATCCTCAGAGTCCCTGGAGAGGCTCCAGGAGAGCTGGAGAGGGACTGGGGACAAGGCCTGCAGGGACAGGAGCCAGGGAATGGCTCCCACTTGGAAAGGGGAGATTGGGCTGGGATCTTGGCAAGGAATTGCTGGCTGGGCTGGAATTGCCAGATTTGCTGGGGCTGCCCCTGGATCCCTGGCAGTGCCCAAGGCCAGGCTGGATCCATCTGGGATAGTGGAAGGTGAGGGATGGAATGGGATGAATTCCAAAGTTCCTTCCCACTCAAACCATTCCTATGATTCCCAGGACACGCCTTTGGGATGCAGAGGATTCTCCTCATCCTCACCACCCAATTTTTCCCTGGATTCAGCTGGAAGAGCCCTTTCCAAATTCTCCTGGCCCATTTCTCAGCTGAGACAGCCAGGAATTGCAATCCCAGTGGGAAAGGGAACATCTCCCTCTCCCTCCTGAGTCCCAACATTTTTGGGATTGAATTTGGGAAGCACTATGGGGGTCCTTATCCAAAAAAACAGACAGGGAACAGCTCAGTGATCCCTCAGGAATGCCTGAAAAGGACCTGGGAGCTGCTGGAATCCTGGGATTTGTTCCAACAGCCCCATCCCAATTTTCTTCCTATTTGCCCATTCCCAACCCAGCTGTTCCCTGCAACAGAGTCAACTCCCAAAATCCATAGGAACAAGGATCTCCCGCTTTTCCAGGGATTTTCTCCACCTCTGGCACGTGCAAATCCAGCCCCAACCCCACCGTTCCCAAATCCAGGAGGATCCATCCAATCCCAGCTCCAGTGGCTGCCCAAAAATTCTGGAGTTTTTGCAAGATCCTTCGTCAGGGAGAAAAAATTTCCTGGAAACCTCAGCGAGCCGGTGAAAAGCGGGATTGGGATGGGGGCTGGGAAGAGAGGGAGGAGGGAGCGCGGTCAAGGCTGGGGCAGGAGTTCATGGAGTTGGAGGTTTTGTGGGAATGTTTTGTTTGTTCTGGATTAGGCTGCGGATTCCTGAAGGAAAACACCCTCGGCTCAAAGCAGGACAGGGAGAAGGGGTTGGAAAAGAGGATTTGGGAGTGGGGAAAAGTCGGGATTGAGGATGAGGGAGGCAAATCCCAGTGGAATAAAAAAGGGGGAATTGTAGCCCAGAAAATTCCCACAGAGCAGGAGAATCCCAGGGCAGGAGCAACAGCTCTGCTCCAGGGATCTGCCAGGCTGTCCCAGCTCCCAGAAAATCCTTGGGATACAGGAACAGCCCCATTCCAGGGATCCAGGGGCAGCCCCAGCAAATCTGGCAATTCCAGCCCAGCCAGCAATTCCTTGCCAAGATCCCAGCCCAATCTCCCCTTTCCCAGTGGGAGCCATTCCCTGGCTCCTGTCTCTGCAGGCCTTGTCCCCAGTCCCTCTCCAGCTCTCCTGGAGCCCCTCCAGGGACTCTGAGGATTCCCTGGATTTTTCCCTTCTCCAGGGGAACATTCCCAGCTCTCCCAGCCTGGCTCCAGAATCCTGGGAGCAGCTTTGGGGTCTCCTCCAGATTTTTCCAGCAAATCCTTCTGCTTTTGGGATATCTCAAAACAAGGGATCCCAGGCACCTGGAGCATCATCCAGGCAGGAATTCCCATCCCATTGGGAATTCCCTGCCCTATTGAACACCTCCCAATCCCTCCCGTCCCCCGTTCAACCTAGCACAGATCTCTTGGAATCTCACCGGGAACAAACTTCCTCCTCTCCCTGCCTGGAATTCTTCCCACCAGGAATTCCCATTCCCTTGGATTTGTTCTCTCCCTGGGCCCTGTCCTCTCCCTGGAAGTTGGGTTCCTGCAGGGAAGGAAGGGAATTATTCCATATTTCACATATTCCCAGTTCTTGTCCTCTCAGGCTCAGAGGCAGCTGCAGCTCTGGGATCCTGGAGTGTTATTTTGGGATCATGAAGCCGGAAATCTGACGCCGTCTCCACAAAAATCCTTCAATCCATGGAACAACAGTCCCTGTTTATCCTCACGGATCCCTTTGTTTTCCTGCTTTTCCTCCTGGGATGCAACAGCCTCTCCTGAGGAATTCACTCTCCAAGCCAGAGGTTGGATTTTGGGAGCATTGGAAAGCCCACAGAGGTTTTTGGGGTTATTCCCAGGTTTAATTCCAGCTCCATGGGATAAATTCCATCCATCCCGTCCTCTCCAAGGGGTGACTCAGCTCAGCTCCTCAGCTTCCTCACTGCTGTAGGAATTGGAGGAAAATATCCCTGGAAAAGTCATGGACAGGTCACCTGGAATCTATCCCTGTGTCCGAGGCCTCGCGACGTTTTGGATAATCTATTTTTAGATCTTGGAATTCCATCCCTGAATTTGTGGCTCTTTTTCTACCTTTCCACTGGATTTGTTCAGTTTTCCATGCGGAATCCACAAAATCCTTAAAATGTCTTGAAAACTTGGGAATCTTACCCCTTGATTTCATAGGAAGGAATTCTCCTGTTGTTTCTTTGGAACTGTCAGTTGCTCCAATTGCTCCACAGAGTTTTTCTATTGGCAACCTCCAAATTATTCTTTGGGAAGGCCAAAGCTTGGAATTTAGGGATAATGAAGGTTGGAAAAGATCTCCAAATGCATCAAATCCAACCTTTGTCTGGATTTTATGTCCTGCTGGATTTCATGTCCAAACGGGAACAGAAACAGACCTCGGGAATAAGGTTGGGAAGCGAGAACATGGATTTTATTCCCATTTTCCCAGGTTTCCTGCAGGGCCCTTGGCTCTTCTCCTGATCCTATTGGAAGTGGCTCAGTGTCCACCTTCCATGGGAAAAATTCCTCCAGGAAAAATTCCTTCACTCAAAAACCAGTCAAGAATTGGAAAAAACCTGGAATCACCAACCCTGGAAGTGTCCAAGTGGATATTTTAGGATATGGATTGGTGGATGTTGTGATGTTTGCTCAAAGGTTTAATTTTATGGATTTGGAGATTTTTTTCCAACCTTTTTTATCCCAAAATTCCAAGCTTTGGCTTTTCCAGAGAATAATTTGGAGGTGGCCAATGGAAAACTCTCTGGAGCAATGGGAGCAACCAGGAATTCCAAAGAAACAACAAAAGAAAACCGTCCTATGAAATCAAGGGGTAAAATTCCCAAGTTTTAAAGACATTTTAGGGTTTTGTGGATTTCACATGGAAAATGGAACAAATCCAATGGAAAGGTGGAAAAAGAGCCACGAATTCAGGGATGGAATTCCAAGATCTAAAAATAGATTATCGAAACCCTGGGGAGGCCTCAGACACAGGGGTGATCCTGCAGTGAGGATTCCAGGTGACCTCTCTGAGATTTTTCCAGGGATATTTTTCCAATTCCCACAGAAGGAAGGAAGCTGAGATGCAGAGATTCCAAGGATCTTGGATATAGGAATTCCAGAGTGATGTCACAGCATGGAATCTCCATGTTTTTTATGGATCAGAATGAATTCCAACATCACAAATGGAACAAAACCAGGATAAAAGGTCAGCAAAGTCACAAATCCCAAAATTCCCATTTCCTATTTTTTTCCTTTCTGGATTAAACCACCACTGGCTCATCATGGGCCGTATTTTATTATCACAATTGTTCGGTGGGATTTCTCTTCCCTTTTTTTTTTTTTGCGAAAGGACACGGAGCCCCCAGTCCACAAGATGTCAACCAATCCCTGCCCCAGCTCCAGAGCGGAAAAATTCCCTCGATGTCCTTTGGAGCAGGAATTTGTTTATAAATCCTGGGATAGAACAACAGCAGGATGCTGCTGACTCATTCCCAACGTGACTCATCCCAAACCATCCCAGATCCTTTCCCTCCGGCTCTTCCCGGCCTCCCTCCAGGCTTTTTTTAGGCTCCTTAACCTCACTCCAGCCCCTGACATTTGGGATCCTGCCCTTGGAATTGCGGTGTGGCTTTCCAGCCTGGTTCTCCTGATGGTGGAATTTGTTTTGAAGGAGATTCCCAGCAAGTGGCACCTGTAAATCCCACCTTGGAATTCCTGGTTTTTTATGGATGTCATGAGTGGAGATGGGAGAATACAGGAAGGATATGGAGGTGTTGGAGAGAATACAGAGGAGGCCACAAAGCTGCTCCCAGGGCTGGAGCCGGGTTCGGAGAGCTGGGAATGTTCCCCTGAAGAAGGGAAAATTCCAGGGAATCCTCAGAGTGCCTGCAGGGGCTCCAGGAGAGCTGGAGAGGGACTGGGGACAAGGCCTGCAGGGACAGGAGCCAGGGAATGGCTCCCACTGGGAAAGGGGAGATTGGGCTGGGATCTTGGCAAGGAATTGCTGGCTGGGAGGGTGGGCAGGGGCTGGGCTGGAATTGCCAGATTTGCTGTGGCTGCCCCTGGATCCCTGGCAGTGCCCAAGGCCAGGTTGGTGCCCAAAGGCTCAGGGAATCCATGGAAAAAGGGCACAGGGTGGCCTTGGCAGGGAAGAGTCATTCCAGAAGAAAACAATTCCCAGCATCTGTGACAAAATGCATCCGGATGGCAACAAACCCCATCCGTGGATTTATCCCACAAAATCTTCCTAAAGCCTCTGAATTAGGCAAGGGCAGCTGGATTTCTGTGGGAATAGCAGATGGAATTTTGGGAAACAGGGAACACAATGTCCTGAGATGTTAGGATTGGGGGAATTTAACTTAAAATTAAAAATGAGGAAAAAGAGGTGGGGAAAGAGGGGGAAAAATGAGAGAACAAAATGGCAAAAAAGGACAAAAAAAAAAGGAGAGAAGAAAGGACAAAAAAGGATAAAAAATGGGCAATCCCTCAATAAAATCCCTCAATAATGCCCATGGGCCGGCACCTGTGCTGCTTCCCTTGGATCCAGGACACAACCAGGAATTTGGGAATTGCTTGGAATTAGGAACAAGGCTCAGACCACTTCCCTGTATCTCAATTCCAGGAATTCCAGCTCCTTTTCCCACTCCTTTTCCCTAAAAACAGGAGTTTCCCAATTCCTGATGCCTTGGGGAAGCAAACCTGCAGCTCTAAGCATGGGAAAAGGCTGGAATGTCATGGATTTACCTATTTGGACAATTTCCTTGGAATTTTGGTGGGTGATCCCATCTTTCACTGCTCCCTGAGTTCCACCTCAGGTTTCCCTGGAATGACTCTTCAGGAAACGTTGGGAATAGCTGGAATTTGGGAATTTCTATCCAGAGCTAAATTGTTTCTATACAGGTGTGACCTTGTGGCTCTGGTTTGATTCCTCCTCTTTTCCAAGGGAATTTTTAGGGAGAAGCACCGTGAGGTGTGGAATAAACGATGGAATTCCACCTTGGAATTGCCGTGAAGCACTAAAATCAGGAATTTTCTCTTTCCAAGGGAAAACTAAAACCACATGAAGAGAGAAAAAGGAGGTTTGGCTCTTCCCCATCAGGCTTGGATTTAAGGAGAAGCCAGAGGAAATTTGGCCTGGAATTCCAACTGGAATAAAAATAGAGAATATAATATATATTTCTCAAATAGAAATACATGTAATATTCTATATTACATATTATATAAAATAAAATTTTATTTTATTACAATAATATATAATATAATATAATATAATATAATATAATATAATATAATATATCTAATTATTATATGTATATAAAATAATAATTATAATTATTAATATATAATAAATGTATATACGTGTTTATAGAAAAACTTTGGCATATATCTATTACATATTATATTCTATATTCTGGAATTCCAACTGGAATGGAGCAATTTTATGGATTTAGGCACCTCGGATGAAAGTGAAACTTTTGGGTTGGCTATTCCCAAAAAAAGCACATCCTGGAATTCTCTGTTCCACTGGAGACATCATTCCAAGATGTCACCAGGAGCTCCCTGGCTCCATCCAGCGGGAAAAGCTCCCAGCTCTGCATTTTTCTCTTCTCCACCCCACTGACCTTTAAGAACAATTCCAAAGCCGAGCGCTTTTCCAAACCCTCTCATCCCAAAAAATCTGAGCCTTCAGCACCAGCCCTGCTGGCATCTGCCAGGAGAGACTTGCAACATTTTTTATGGCTTCATAAAGTGGGGATCAGGGGGGATTTTTCCACAGGAGTTGAGGAGAAAGGAAAGACTTTCTCCGCTTCTTTTTCTCTGGGTTTTTTTTTGGAATTTCGCTCCTTTCATTTGGGGAAGGAGGATAAAAATAACCCCTGGATTTGGGTTTTTTTTCCTAAAAAACAGAGCAGGATTTGTTGGTGAATCCCATAAAATTTTTGTTCCTCTCTTTCCCTCTCTCGAGCACTTTTCCACTCTAATTTTATCCAGATGCTTTTCCTACTAAAACCCTTCCCTTTGGATTTTCCCTATTTCCCACCCCCACATCTGCCAGGACCTTATTCCTTGATTTCTCTCCCATTTTTCTGACTATTCCTGAAGATTTCTGGACTCTTCTCTTCCTGAAGTCTCTCCGTCCTCACTTTTCTGACTTGGAATTTTATCTGGACTGTTGTTGCCTCTTTGGGGATTAATTATAAATTATTAATGAATTAATATTAATAATTAAATGCTCCAGCCTTAATTAATAGCAAAGCCAAGCCAAAAAAAAGTGGGAATAAATTGTCTCCACTTCCCATTCCTAATTCTAGCGGAGGAAAAGGGATCTGCCTGAAATTAAAGCAGGAAAAAGATGGCAACAAATTCAGAGAATAAAATTATGGAAGTGCTGGATGTTGTTTCCCAGGATCCAGTGGGAAGGGAAGAGCTGGGAGACGCCTTGGCCACCATTCCTGGTCACATCCTGTTCCTGAGGGTCACATCTCCACCTCCAGATGGATCCTCGCTCTTTCCATGGATCCCTGAACTCCGTGGACTCTGAAGGCCAGGTATGGAATTCTTTGCCATGCTGGGAACAGAAATAATCCTGGAATTAGGAGCAGCTTCACTCCAGTCGAATTCCAGAACCTGCCAAGCAGGAGCTGATCCAAGACTGGGAACACACTGAGATTTGGGAATGGCAAATCCTTTATCCCTTTCCTTGTGTCCAGGAGAAATCAGCTCCTGGATCGTGACCAGGAATAAAAATGCCGGATTTTCCTTAATTTTTCACGCTGGAGCCTAATCCATGAATCGGGAGCTGGACATCACACCATGGACATCTGCATTCTCCTGGGAAATGGAGAAGGAAAGGAACACTCCAGCATTCCCAGGCTTAATTCCAAGGTGCTGCTTCCATTGGCTTGAGAAGTTGAGGATGAGGTTCAGATCCCTGAGGTTGGACATGGAATTCCATTTGGGATGTTGTAGAATACCCAAAATGCTGTTGGATGGGAGAAAAAAGCCAAGGAAAACCCTTTCCCTTCTGGAAGGGCCATGGAAGATCAGTGGGAATCAGGATCAGGAAATGGGTTGGGCTGGAAGAGTCCTTAAATCCCACCTGGATCCAACTCCAGGGACTTTCCTCTATCCCAGGTAGATCCAAGCCCCAGTGTTCAACCTGGCCTTGGACACTTCCAGGGAGAGAAAATCCACAGCTTTTCTGGGAATGGGGAAACATAGATGCCATTCACTTCCCTGGGAATTCCATTCCAGGGCAGAGTGGCCTTTCCAGGAAAATCCACATTCTCCATGAGGGAAGAACATTCCTTGTTCCTCAGTTCTACACTGGAATGGGATCTGAGGGTACTCAAAGTTTTGGGGATTTTGGGTAAAGCTCAGTGGCAACAAACCCAGCTGAGGGCCCAGGAACCCTCTGGAATGGAACAATCCCCTTTTCATGGACACACCTGGTCATGGAGCAGAAAATTGGGATTGGTGAGGACATGGATGGACACTGGAGCAGCCTAGGAGAGTGGGAGGCGTCCCTGAACAGGGATGGGGTGGGAATGGGATGGGATTTAAGGTCACTTCCCACCCAAAACATTCCAGGATTCTGGACCCCCTCTGCTCTGGAGCCAGGCTGGGAGAGCTGGGAATGTTCCCCTGGAGAAGGGAAAAATCCAGGGAATCCTCAGAGTCCCTGAAGGGGCTCCAGGAGAGCTGCAGAGGGACTGGGGACAAGACCTGCAGGGACAGGAGCCAGGGAATGGCTCCCACTGGGAAAGGGGAGATTGGGCTGGGATCTTGGCAAGGAATTCCTGGCTGGGCTGGAATTGCCAGATTTGCTGTGGCTGCCCCTGGATCCCTGGGAGAGTCCAAGGCCAGGTTGGATCTACCTGGGACAATGTGTCCCTGCTATGGAATGGGATGAGCTTTAAGGTGTATCCCACCCCATTCCATGATTCTGTGAGTGCAGGAGCAAGGATCAGGAAGCACCTGAACATTGGGAGTGCTGGAAAATCCATCGGAGAAGCTCCTTGGGCAGGGCTGGAATATTCAACTCCAGCAGGACAGCAATTCCCAACTCCCACCACAGCCCTGGAGGTAATCACCATTCCCAGCCTGGGGAGGGCTTGGAGCTTAAATTTAGCCCTGGATCCAACCTCTCCGGAATGAACGCATTCCTTAAAAAAGCTGGCCTGTTCCCATGGAATATTTCGAGTTCACCACATGGCTTCTGGAAGCTGTGGCTGCTGACTCATCCCAAAAAGATTCCCACTTCCATCGTTTTTTGCTGCACTTGGGTCACTTTGACTCAAAAATGAGCCTTCCCTACAGCTTCAAATCCCTCTGGGATTGGGAATGTCAATAACAACAACACGGAACGCCTGGGATTGATTTTGCCTTTGGAATCATGCAGGATCCGTGGTGGGATTTCAGTTGGAAAAGCTCCGGTTTCCTTTCCCTCCCTGCCTGAGTCACTGCTCCCATCCCTCCTGACCTTTTCCATGTGCAACCGTCCCAGTGACACCAAAAAAGCAGCCAGAATTCCAACTTTTCCAAAGGGGGTGCAGGAGGAGCTCCTGGAGATGCACAAACCATCCCAGAGAAAGAGGAGCATGAGCAATGATCCTTAAAAAAGTGATGGATTCTGATTTAATTCTGTTCCCAAAGAATAAAAGGAAAAGAAAATTGGACCTCGCTCCGCAGGCACGGTGGAAAATCTTGGAAGGATTTTTTTTCCTGATTTATTCCTGAAGTTTTTATTCCCTGGTTCCTTTTTGATGGATTTAAGAAAAA
>JAHXMQ010003319.1:51350135-51381918 GCA_020466415.1 Ammodramus savannarum pratensis
TGTCCCAGGTGGATCCAAGCCCCAATGTCCAACCTGGCCTTGAATGCTTCCAGGGATGAAACTTACACAACTTCTCCAGGAATTCCTTCTCAGCCCCTCACTCACCTCACAGTCAGAAATTCCTTCCTAAACAATGAACTTTGAACCATCTTTGCTCATTCTATCCCAATTCTCCCTATTTTCATGTCTCCCCAGTAGCACCTTTGGAAAAAGGATCCCCATCCCTATTCCCAGGCAATCCATTCCAGGGAAATTCAGAACCACACCTCCCTCTGTGTGGATTCTGGCCATTCCAATCCCGTAATTCTGGATTCTCCATTACCTCCAGGTGCTGAAGATGCCGATATTTTTAAAAGGGCTTTTCCATGTCTGGGATGTCGGAGCAGGGAATCCATGTTTGATATTCCGATGTTTTTTTCCATCCTGCATCCCATTACCCATTTTATCCCTTTTTCAGCATCCATTGCTCAGCTCCCTGGATATAAAAATAAACAGCTGGAATCCAAGCCCATTCCCAAAAAGTGGCATTTAACGGACTCCAGAGCTCCAGCTGCTCACCGGCACTTTAATGGGAAGCAGAACTCTTGGAATTAGCCAGCCTGGAATGTCTCATCCACCCACTGGCACACCAGGAGTGGAATTCCTGCTCCAGACCCTTTCCAGCCTTGGCTTCTCCTTGGCACTGGGAGGACTTGGACACGAAGGTTTGGAATTTTTCCATGGAGCCCAGAAGTTGTCCAAGGGGAATTTTCCCAATGGTGAGTAGAGGATGGAAAATTACCCTCACCAGTGGAGCTCTGAACCATCGGAATTTGGGATTTGGTTCTCCATGAATTTACAGCTCCCCATCCTTGGAAGTGTCCAAGGCCAGGTTGGAATGGGCTTAGAGCATCCTGGGATAGTGGTAGGAGTCCCGGCCCATGGAACGGGATGAGCTTTAAGGTCCCTTCCCTGAACCATTCCATGATTCCATGATCCTGTGGCTTGGGAAGATGAAGGATCATGGAAAAATGCCAACCTCGAGGGAAGATCAAGGCCCAACCCGACCTTACCTGCTGCTCCTGCTGGAATAAAATCCAGGATGCATCCACAGCCTTTTCCTCTCTATTTTGTCCCAAATTTTGGTTTTCCTGCTTGGCCAAGATTTATTCCTGGCTGTTTTCTGGTTCCAGATGGGTTGAATGAGCCTGGGAATTCCAATCTCATCCTATACGGAATCTTCCTTCTCTCAGATATCCCAGCTCTCTTTCCTGTCATTTTTCCAGATTTTTTCCTTGTCTAACTCCCTCCCATCCACTTCTGTAGGAAGGTTGGAATTTCCCAAAATTAAATCCCTGATTTATGCTAATTCCCGGTTAGGGTGGAGGTGGGAGAGGTAGGAAAGAGGGAATTATCCTCTCCAAGTTAATTTTTTAGGATTGAGTTGAGAGTTTAAAAATTAAATAATAACAAGTTAACTTATTAAAATTAATTCATTGATTAAAATCTTCAACATCACCGAGATTTCTGGAGCTCAGACCACAAGGGAGATGATCCCAGATACCTCTATCGCCCACAAAATTTGGCATTTCTGGTATTCCTTAAAAAATGGATCTGGAATTGAAGGAAATTAATTTCCATTATCCTATGGGAATAGGAGTAATTTTGGGGTTTTTAACATGCAAAGGAAATAATGGAATAACCAATCCCTGATTATTCGGACAACTGGAAAATAGCAATAAAATCCAACCTGCATTTGTGTTATTGTTCTGTTTGTTTTCCCTCGGATTGCATAATTCCTAAAAAAAGCCAGGAATGGTTTGGAGGCGCCTGACTCCGATTTCTTCCAGTCCCTGGGGTGAAAAGAGGGATGAGATGTGCTCTTCCCGGCATTCCAGCGTGGAGAACTCCAAATCTCCAATGACCTCCCTGTCCCTCTCTGAAGTCTCTGGGAAGCTCCAAGGCCATTCCAACCCTTTGGAAATGACTTATCCTGATTGTTCCCTGTTTTCCATGGAGGGAGACAATGAATCCAGGCTTTGTTTTCCAGCCACGGATTTGCCAATGGATGATTCTTCCCACTGTTTTCATTGGCAAAGAGGAATTGTAAACCTCTGGTGCATCCTGGGGTTTCTTTTCCCCACTTTTCCATATCCTTCAAATCCTATTTGTCTTTTTTGGCTTGGGACAGAAGCAGAATCTTTGGAATCTGCTCCAAAGGGTGAAAAAAAACAGGGATGAAGAGGTTCCTCCCTCCTCCACTGGCCCCAGGAATTCCATCCAGTAAAGTGCCCTGGCTCCATGATTTTCATAAACATGGTTTCCAGGGAAAACCTCCAGGAGATCCCAGCACTGAGGTGGGAGAACGGACAAATTTCATTCCCATGAGTTCTGGGAAGAAGGAAAAAGAGGGGAAAAATGTGCTGGATTTGGGAGAGCCGCCACTTCCCAACTTTGTGAGGCTGTAATTCCCATCCCTTCCTGGGATGCTGGACTTGGATGGGGCCTGGATACAATCCACAAGTGGAAAAGGTGGAGAGGATGGAGGGGGAAATGGGAGAAGACCAAAAAGGAAGGGAAAACAAAGGGAAACAGCACCAGGAGAGGTTTAGATGGGATATCGGGAAGAATTCCTTCATGGAAAAGGTTGCCAAGCGTGGAAATTCCTGATGTTCAACCCATGGGACAGGGAATGCTGACAGGGATGGAGCAGCCGAGGGCCAGGGAGTGTCCCTGGAATCATCCCAAATGCCAAAGAGGGGCACTCAGGGAATCCTAAAAGTTGGGAAAGACCCCCAAATCCAGCCTTCAAAATCCTATTTTCCAGGGAGGTTTGGATTCCCCATTCCTGGAAGTGTCCAAGGATAAGGCTTGGAGCAGTCTGGGATAGGGGAAGGTTCTGGATGGGCTTTAAGGTCCATTCCACCCCAAACCATTCCATGATTTTCATTATTCAACCCAGTATCCCAAATATCCACCAAACCTTTCCCAGAAGTCAGAATTCCAGGGCCTGAAGTGGCTTGAAGATGAAGGATCGTGGGTCCTATGGAATGGGAGGAGTTTTAAGGTCCTTTCCCTAAACCATTCCACGATTCCATGATACTGGGAAGGCTTGGGAAGATGAAGGATCATGGAAAAGTTCCAACCTTGAGGGAAAATCCAGGCCAAATCCAACTTCAGCAGCTGGAATAAAACCCTGGATGCATCCCGAGCCCTTTCCTCTCTTTTTTTATAAGGGATAAAAATACCCAGCACATTTCTGGGTATTTTTATCCCTTATAAAAATACCCAGAAATATCCCTTATAAAAATCCCAGCCTTTGGGAAGGCTGGGATGGGAATGGAAAAAGCAGATGGGACAAATTCAACTCATTTTCCTCTGGAAGTGGATTCTGGATGGAGCCAAACCCAGAGCAGTTTCACGGCTCATTTCTTGGGAGTCTCCTGCAGATCCCCACAAATCATCCCTCAATCCGAGGGTTTGGGCTTTTCTGGGATGAATCTCGACTGCAGCTGTCACACAACACAGGGTTATCCATGGAAAAAGCCGATTTCAGGAATTTCAGGTTATCAATCCACCTTTAAATTCATCACCACCTTTTCCACAAGTGCGTTTTCCAGGGGGGAAATTCCAGCACTAGGAATCACCATCCTGGGAAAGCCTGAAGGGGTCAGGCCTCAAGGCAAGGCTGAAATGAGTCGTGTCACTCAAATCCAGGGAAATCTCCAGCTTCCCATAGGAAAACTCACAGATTTGGGAGCCAGGAGGCCACACAGTGTTTTTTAGGGAGCATCCTGTTAGATCAGTATTCCCGTTGGATCCACAGTCCAGGGAATCAGCAGAACCCACAGCAGGCCCTGTCCACAGGGGTTAAAACAACAAATCCAGCTGCCAACAGCTCCCCAAAAAAATGTATGGAAGAGCCTTGACTCAGATCCCACTTCTCATCCCACTCTCCCTGTGCCGCCTCCCTCTTTTCCAACCACTCCAGCAAAATCCGCCAGGATTTTGGGTGAAAATTTGTGGGTGGAAAATGCTCACGTTGGAGCAGATAAAACTGGGCACTGCCTGGAAAATTGTTCTTACTGGGGAGTAAAATCCATCCTGCTCATTCCCAGGGTTTTTTTGGGATGGATGCTGGAGATTTAGGGAGTTCAGCCCCTCTGTGGGATGGAAGTTTTCCAGCTCCTCCAGCTCCCGGTGGGAATGGGAACACAACAGGGGTGTTGTGTCCAAATGGTCCCAAAGGTGTCCCCACACTTTGAAATTCCAGGCTGGAATTACTCCCGGCATCAGGCCGAGGAAATCTGGGATCAGGGAAATGCTCAAGCAGTGGAACTTTTGGCAATTAACCTCCAGGGAACCTTGGAATCATGGAACAGGTTATGATAGAAAGGATTCGGGGATCATCCCATTCCCACCCCATCCATAGGCAGGGACACTTCCCACTGTCCCAGGTGGATCCAAGCCCCAATGTCCAACCTGGCCTTGGGCACTGCCAGGGATCCAGGGGCAGCCACAGCAAATCTGGGAATTCCAGCCCAGCCCCTGCCCACCCTCCCAGACAGCAATTCCTTGCCAAGATCCCAGCCCAATCTCCCCTTTCCCAGTGGGAGCCATTCCCTGGCTCCTGTCCCTGCAGGCCTTGTCCCCAGTCCCTCTGCAGCTCTCCTGGAGCCCCTTCAGGGACTCTGAAGATTCTCTGGAATTTTTCCCTTCTCCACAATCCCGATTTTCCCATTCCCACTCCCAAGAGAAGGCACAGTTCCATTCCCACAATCAAAACACTGGGAACAGGAATGTTTCAGAGCATTTCTTAGGGAATCACAGTGCTTAGGGCATTATTGCAGATAAGGCAGGCACGGGTGATCCAGAACAAATTCCAGCCAATTCCCTGGATAACCGGAAGCCACAGGGAATTCTTTCCACAGCTCCCACCTGGATTTGGAGGAGGCACAACCAGGCCTGGAGCTGGATGTGGCTGTTCAGGGGAAAAGAAAATGGGATGGAGTTGGTTCTTCCAGATGTTCCCACCTGAATTTACCCACCGGAATCCCACAGGATCCTCTTGGCATGAAAGCTGGACTGGGAGCACAGATTTCCTTCTGGAAATCCGCGTTTTTATGGAATGGGATGCCCTGGATCCTTCTCTCCCATCACTGCTGACCCAGGTTTGCCAAGGGAATGCTGGGAATAAAATAGGATTTCCCATTGGAAGTGTCTCTGGAGTGAATCCCAAACTTTCAAGCCCATCCTATTCCAGGAATCCCATTCCACAATCCCTTGTCCAAGCTGGCCTTGGAAGTTCCAA
The DNA here is from genome assembly GCA_020466415.1 of Ammodramus savannarum pratensis. Taxonomy (NCBI): domain Eukaryota; kingdom Metazoa; phylum Chordata; class Aves; order Passeriformes; family Passerellidae; genus Ammodramus; species Ammodramus savannarum. The sequence goes on from JAHXMQ010003319.1 coordinate 51,355,426, forward strand.
AGGAAACCCATGGATAGATTTCGATTCCTTGTCTTTCTGGGATAGACAGCGGCATTCCCGATGGGATGGGGGATGAGCATCCCACATTTGGCATTCCAACATGGATCATGCATCCATTTGGGACTCTTGGCTCCAAGATGTTTGGGTTGGGATCACAGGGAATTACACCAGGATGGGAAATCCCAGAATCCCCACAAAGCCAAGAGATGTTGGACCTGAATTCCCACTGTGGATTCCAGGAGAGCACTCAGGGAATTCGAGACTCCCTCTGGCACAGCTGGATCCTGGTGGAAAAGGAGCAGGGACCAACATTCCCATAAAACCCAAACTCCCAATCCCAGCAAGGGCCAAACAGAAGCAACTCTTGTCCTCGGCTCCTCAGATCCTTTGGGATAATAAAACCTCTGGAAAACTGGAGTGAATCCTGGTGGTTTGATGGTGGCTATAAACAGGGATGGGGGTGGGAATGGGGTTGGGAGGCTTTTAGGGAAAAACCGAAGGAAAACGAAGCATTTAACGACGGAAAATGAAACCTCCGCCCTGGGATGTGCAAATCCGGAGCCAATTCCTCCGCTCCAACTTTTGGGAAGGGGCCACGGATCAGCCAAAGCTCAGCAGCAAGGATGGGGTTATAAATCCCTATAAATCCCAAAGCCGTGCGTTTTCCATGCAGAAAACACAGAGAAGGAGCTGCCCTATGCAATCTGGGAGATGTTCCAATGAGAATCCCGGGATTTGATCCCCCATGGATTACATCCCCATCCAACAAAGGAACTAAAATATTTTTACCTATTTTTTAAGCACAGGTTTAAACTCCCAGCCGGAGCGGGGCAGGAGCTGCCATCAGCGGTTTTTCCTGGGAAATTGATCCCTTGGGATCACTTTTCCCAGCTCCTCGCTCATTCAGAGCAGCCACAGCTCCAAGGAAAACATGGAATCAAGGATAAATCTCATCCTGCTGAAGGGAGGATGGGAAGATCCCAAACCTGCAAAGGTGCCGGAGCAGCCGGATATTAACGGGATTTTCCTGCTGGGAAACTGGGAGAAGATTTCTTGCAGGATGATAATTTGAGGATTAACATCCTCTCAGCACTGGAAAACCCTGGGAATCATGGAATTATGGAACCATCCAGGGTGGGAAAGACCTCTGAGCTCAAGTCCAACCCTGCCAAGGTCACAAATCCCCAAGTGCCACATCCGATGGGATCATCTCACTCCAGGGACAGGAGGAGGGAACAGCGAAAGAGGGAATGCCCCAGCATTCCCCTTGGATCCATGAGAGGCCAAGCAGGTTGTGGATCACGGATTTGTTTGGAAAACAAATCCTGCCCCAGGACAGGTTTATCGCTCCATTAATGCCTGGCAGTGGCGAGGATGGGTTGGGATGTTTTCCATAAGAATCTTTGAGAATACAAGGGGAAAATGGCTGATTCTAACGGAATATCAGTGAGGCTCAGCCTGGAGAAAAGGAGGATCAGGAGGGACCTTCTGGCTCTGCACAAATCCCTGAAGATTTGGAGCCAGGTGGGACTCGGGATCTGATCCCAGGGAAAAACAGGAAAAGAGGGAACGGCCTGAGGTTGTCCCAGGAGAGGCTCAGGTTGGACACCAGCAGGGATTTCCTCATGGAAAGGGTGGTCAGGGATTGGAAATGCCCAGGGAGCTTTGGAATCCCCATCCCTGGAGGTTTCCAAGGATATCCCAGATGAGACACTCAGTGGGGATCAGGCACAGCTTGGACTTGATGATCCCAAGGGTCTTTTCCAACTTCAGGAATTCTGGGATTCTGCAAATACTGACACTAAAAAGACCAAGAATTCCCAAAAAAAGTGGCCGGGAGACTGCGGGAGAGGAGGAAATCAAAGCCCAGCTGCTCCTGGGATTCCTCTCACAGCTGGAATTGTGGAGCAGCTCCAAGGGAAAACCAGCTCCAGAATTCCATGAAGGAGTGCAAAGGCCTCAAAATCCAAGAGAAATTGGGATTTTGTGGAGCACCAACTCCAAATCCCAGGTTTTGCACCACAACCTTTCCCATTCCCGTGATTTCAGCTTTGGGAATGCAACGTGTCATCCCAGGGATTCCGGGTTTCCAACACATTTTCCACAGGTTTACAATACCTAAATGGGATAACACAGGGAAAAGGGAAACTGAGGCTGGATCAGGGAGTGAAAAGTGCTTGGAATCTGTGGGAATTGCTCAGGCTGGCAAATCCCAAATCTTTCCCTGAGAATCCTCTGCACATTCCCAACTTCTGGATGGAAAGGTCCTTTCCCTGTTCCCTCCTCAGATTTTCACTGGAATTTGGGATTTACCAACCAGAGCAGCAGGAAAACTCAAACCAAACACAGAAGGCTGGAAAACCAGGAATATTTTCGTTAGGTGACACTTCCCAGGTGGAATTCCAAAGGGAAGCAGAGTCTTTGGCAGCAGCTGGAGGCCTGGATGAGGTTGTTCCTTCTCCACTTCCAAAATTCCTTCCCAAAATTCCCAGGCAGGCACGGGAGCAGCTTCAGTTGAAAGGTTTCACCAGTTTCATAGCAGCGTAGTTCTGGAAGGATGGAAAAACATGGGAATCACTGAGAAAATGAGGGAATCACTGGAAAAAATAAGGAAATCCTTGGGAAAATGAGGGAATCCTTGGAAAAATAAGGGAGTGACTGGAAAAATAAGGGAATCATTGGAAGAATTTAACAAGAACCAGGAGTCATTCCTGGATTTTGGTTTCTCTTCCCAAAATTTTTAAGAGAAATTACCACCTCTTCAAACCACTGGAATAAATTTGGTCCCTCCCTCCAGCACCACCCCAGTGTCCAACTGGTGGGAAGCATTCCCACTTTCCTTTAATTTGCTGGAACCTCCTCCTCTCCTCTGCATCCCACTGCTCCTTCCCATCCTCTGGGATCCCCACAAATCTCATGGATCCACCATCCTACCCTTGGCCCTGTGTCCCTACAGCTCCTTTTTCCATGATCCCACACAATCCGGGACATCACCCGTTCTGCCCCTTGGGAAAGGGGTCCTGGAGCATTCCCAAAGCTGTGCCAGAATTTTTTTGGAATGCAGAGTTTTCCCGCAGGGAGAGGCTCCTCCATCCCTGCCCCATCCTCATTTAGTCCAAGGAAAAATCTAGCCAGCAGCTCCATGGAATTTCCTCAAAGGCAACCAGGGCAGGCAAAGCTATCCCAGATTTTTTCCCTCTGCATCCCAGAAAACCTTGGCATCTTGGCACACCAGTGCCAGTACTTGGTGTTGCTGAGGACATACCAGGAATGGCCTTCCCATGTTTTTTTGGGATCTCCACTATTCCTGATATCATGGAATTGTTGAGGTTCGAAAAGAGCCACAGCCCTTGTTCGTCATTATCCATGTCCTCAAACACCACATCCGGATATTTTTGGAATAATTCCACGGATGGAAACTCCACCACTGCTCCAGGGCTGGACACTGCTTTCCATGAGGGATTTTCCTTAATATCCAACCTAAAATTCTCTTGGAACAACTTAAGGCCATTCCCTCTTGTCTTGTTGTTCCCTGGGAGTAGATCCCAAATCCCACCTGGCTCCAAACTTTCTGGGAATTGTGGAGAGCCAGAAGGTCCTCCCTGATCCCATTTTTCTCCAGGATGAGCCCCTTTCCCTCAGCTTTTCCTGGTGCTCCAGCCCCTTCCCAACTCCATTCCCATCTCTAGCCATGCTCCAACCCCTCCATACTTTTCCCACAAGGATCCCAAACCCAAAAAAGTTCTTTTTTAACCCATTGTGTTTCTCAGCACAGAATTTTCCATCCCCCTGCATCCACCACCCCTCGGACCTCGGCCAACCCCAGCCGCTCCGTACCGGGAAGGCATAGACGAAGATTCCCAGGAAAAGCAGCAGGATGAAGAGGAGGATGGCCAGGATCAGCACCCACTTGTAGCGGCGCCACAGGATGAACTTCAGGGTCTTGTATGGGGACGTGAACCACAGGAAGGAGGTCTCGGGACGCCTGGAGCCAAGGGAAGGGCGGGTCACCTTGGAATTTCATCCTCCTGGACCCCCAGTCCCACCCGCCTTGGTGGTCCCAAACCAGCCTGGAAATCCCACTGGATTGGTCATCCAGTTTTCCAATCTCACTGGAATGTGTCAGCTCCTCATCCCTCTGGGGATGTTCCATCAATGTCCACCTTGGTGGTCCTGACCAGTCTCCCAAATCCTGCTGGATTGGTGATCCAGAGCAGCTTCCCAATCCTACTGCTCTCAGGTCTTCCATCTTTCTGGATACATCCCATGAATGTTCTTGGAGGTCCAGACCTGTCTCCCAAATCCCACTGAACTGGTGATCCAGGCCAGCTTCCCAATCCCACTGAACTGCCAATCCAGACCAGCTTCTCAATCCCACTGGAATGGTGATCCAGGCCAGTTTGACTGGTGGTTCCAGACCAGTCTCCCAAATCCTGCTGGATTGGTGATCCATACCAGCCTCCCAATCCCAATGGATTCATGGTCCAGACCAGCCTCCCAGTCCCACTGAATTGGTGATCCAGACCAGCTTCCCAATCCCACTGGAATGTGTCAGCTCCTCATCCCTCTGCGTACATCCCATCCACATCCTCCTTGGTGATCTAGACCAATCTCTCAATCCCAATGGATTCATGGTCCAGATCAGTCTCCCAAATCTCACTGGATTGGTGACCCAGATCAGCCTCCCGGTCCCTTGGATTCATGGTCCAGAGCAGCTTCCCAATCCCAATGCTCTCAGGTCTGTCATCTTTCTGGATACATCCCATGAATGTTCTCCTTGGTGATCCAAACCAGTCTCCCAGTCCCAATGGATTCATGGTCAAGAGCAGCTTCCCAATCCTGCTGCTCTCAGGCCTGTCATCTTTCTGGACGCATCCCATGAATATTCTCCTTGGTGACCCAGACCAGTCACCCAATCCCACCTGACTGGTGATCCAGATCAGTCCCCCAAATCTGGTTTGGTGATCCAGACCAGACTCCCAATCCCACTGGATTCATGCTCCAGACTAACCTCCCAATCCCCTTGGACCGTCTCAGGTCTTCCATCTTCCTGGATACATCCCACAAGTGTCCTCCCTGGTGGTCCAGACTGACCTCCCAATCCCACCAGATTCATGGTCCAGACCAGCCTTCCAATCCCACTGGACTGGTGCTCTAGACCACCTTCCAAATCCCAGTGGATTCATGGTCCAGACCAGCCTCCCAGTCCCAATGGATTCGCGGTCCAGACCAGTGTCCCAAATCCCATTGGACTGGTGCTCCAGACCAACTTCCCAATTTCACAGAACTTGTTCTCCAGACCTCCCTCCCAGTCCCCACCAGTTCAGAGCAGATCCGACCCAGGCGCAAACCCAGTTTAGCCCAATACCCCGCAGCTGGAAACACAGAATTCCCATTTGGTCCTCGAGAATTCCATGCCCTGGTGGCTGCTTTTCCATTTGGGATATTCTTACTTGGGATCCTCCAGCCTGGGATTCATGTTGGGCTCATCCCGTCCCATCCCGGCAGGACGCTCCTCATGCTCCTGTTCTGCCACGATTTCCAAAGTCATCTCCAGTTTGCCCTGGATGGGTTAAATAAAAAATTATTTATTATCCCCAAAAAACAGGGGAAAAGGTGAGGAATGAACGTGGGATGGAAAACAGCAATTAGGGGAAGAAAATAGGCTGTGAGCAGAACCAAACCACTCCCAACAACGACCACGGGGATCCCAGGATTTCAGATATTGTCACTGGAGATATTCCAGGAAATCCTGGATCCCACTGACACCCAAATTTGGGCAACCATGGAATGCCAGGATTGCTGAGGCTGGAAAAACCTCTGGGATCAAGTCCAAGCTGTGACCCATCATCACTGAGTTCCACCTCCAGTCTTTACCAATTCCCTGATTCCCGATTTCCCTGGAACTAGCTCAAGGTTTTTTGGTTGAATCACCGAATTCCTTGCCTGGATTCCCTCATCTGCATGGAACAGCCACCAAAACCTGCAACAGGAGCCCAGACACCTTTAAAATTATCCCTGGGACAGCTGGAATTTTTTCCCCACAAGATTGTTTGGAATAGTTGTGATATAAAATCAAATTTGGTGGCACATTCCAAAAACCAGGGTGAAAATCCCACAAAACCGATCGTTCCTCTGCACGGTGCCAGAAAACTTCCAGCCAACCACAGTGGATCTGGCTGGATCCACAAAACCTCCACCTGGAAACAGAATTTCTTGCCCTGGCCTCGAATTGAATGAAGATTTCAGGGAATTCTGTAACGGTTTGGATTGGGAAGGAATTTAAAGCCTTGGACACTTCCAGGGAAGTGGGAATTGGAGTGAAGGATCCAAGGAAAAACATGGAGAGGTCACTTTACCGCCAGGATCTTCTGCTGGTTCTGCTCAGCCATGCAGGGCCACCAGCCCTTGACGGTTTTCTGCTCAAAGAGGGACACGAAGCGGCCGGAGGACAGGGAATCATCCACAAGATCCAAGGAACACTTTTCCGCTGTTTTGGCAGGCTTGGGCATCCTGTTGAGATCCATCTGGATGGATCCTGCAGGGAAGAACATTCCAGGTGAGACATCTCAGTGGGACAATCCTTAACACATGGAATGTTCCCTGATCCCATGGAGTCTGGGCCACCCCAACCATCCCAATCCAAATTCTCAACTTCCACTGTTCCAGGTGGCTCCAAGCCCATCCAGCATGGCCTTCGACACTTCCAGGGATCCAGGAGCAGCCACAGCTTGTCCAGACAACCTGTAGTGGTGATGTTTCCCCTTTTTTTGGGATGGATCCCAAAATTCCTAACTTACCCAAATAGTCATCAAAGGAGAACTTGTCGTTGTCCCAGATCTGGAGGATCAGCTGGGGTGGGATCTTATTTTCCGTCTTGTCCAAGCTCCAGAAGTGCTCCTAAAATCCCACCGGGAAAGAAACCATGGGAAAATTAAAAATTAATTGTGAGAATTGGGCAGAGCCTGGCTCTGGAAATCCTGGAATTCCTGGGGTGTCCTGCTGTGGATCTGCAGTAGCACAGGTTCTGGAAAACTCTTGGATAAGGATAATCACTGGAAAACCCAAGATGCTTCTGGAAGGTGTCAGCAACAGTTTATGTCTTAATTTAATGATTTAAATTAATGTAATTAATTTTCTTTAAATAATTCAATTTAATTTAATGCAATTTAGGAAATGGCTCCATGGGATCCCAAACAGGATTCTTAGGAGTGACAGAAATTCCCACAATTCCAATGAGGACGAGTCTCCAAGGTGAAGACAACAATGAGCATTCGTTGCTGGCACTGCCAAACTTCACCTTGCTTTTAATTCATGAAAAAATGTGGGATTGACACCTAAATCAGCACTTCCAGCAGGGAATTCCAAGGGATCCCTTCCCTTCCAGATCCACCATGGCTTCAATCTGCTCTCAGGTCTGTCACAGGCAGAGGGACCATCAGAGATCATCAAATGCCAGTTCCACCTTCAGGCCACCCATGGCTCCTGAATTTATTAACAGAACATGGATGTGGAAAGGAAGATTCCATGGTATCCCAGGAATCCCATGATATCACACTGGTTGCTCCAAGCCTCAAAACATCCCTCCGACTGCTCCAGGCTCCTCTGGCACTGCTTACAATGGGGAACAAAATCATGGAATCATGGAATACTTTGGGTGGGAAGGGAGCTGAAAACTCAGCCCATCCCACACACAGGGACACCTCCCACTGTCCCAGGTGGCTCCAAGCCCCAGTGTCCAGCCTGGCCTTGGGCACTGCCAGGGATCCAGGGGCAGCCACAGCAAATCTGGCAATTCCAGCCCAGCCCCTGCCCACCCTCCCAGACAGCAATTCCTTGCCAAGATCCCAGCCCAATCTCCCCTTTCCCAGTGGGAGCCATTCTCTGGCTCCTGTCCCTCCATCCCTTATCCCCAGCCCCTCTCCAGCTCTTCTGGAGCCCCTCCAGGCCCTGCCAGGGGCTCTGAGCTCTGCCTGGAGCCTTCCCTTCTCCAGGGGAACATTCCCAAGTAATCCATGAGTTCTGCACCCCAGAGTAAGGAATATCCACTGCCTGGAAAGCGGCATCCACATCACCATTTCCATGTGTAAAACCAGGAATTTTTTCTAACAGGGATCTAACACCACTGTTGGGATGCCTAGGAGTTAGGATCAAGAATCCCAGAATCCCTGAGTTTGGAAATGTCTTTTGGGATCAGCGAGTCCAAACTATGCCCAATCCCCACCTCAGCATCCCGGAATTCCTTGGACACCTCCAGGAATGAGGACTTCAAATCCCTGGACACTTCCTAAGCCTGACCATCCTTTCCATTAAAAAAATTCCTCTTGATGTCCAAAAAGGGATGTTGAGAAAAAGAAGAAAGACAAAATCCCACCCAAAGCTGAAGGATTGTTGGGATTGTTGTTCCTGGCTCCAGCAAAGAGCAGGAAAATCCCAGTGGGATTCCTGACACCTCTCCAAGGGTGTCCCAGTGGCAATTCCTCCTGGAAGTGTCAGAAATGACGGGATTTAATTAAAACCAGGAAACCCAGCGTTATTCATCCCTCGCTCCATAAATTCACCCCAAGACTCAGATTCATTATTTCATCCAATATTAAATTATAAAAAAGGGAGGAAAAACGTGTCACATTCCATAGGAACACAAATATTCCAGCTGGGAGTCCGTGGGCACTCCAATCCCATTGGATTAATTTTAAGAGATCCCCATGGACGGTTCTGTTTCAATTTCACTCCGTTCCCTACCCAGTTTTGGGAAAACGTGCCAGGAATTTTGCATTGGAGCATTTTATGGATGTGTTTGAGATATTGGATAATCTAGAAATCCCAAAGGAAGTCCATGGAAAGTTCCCTCTCTCCCCTCTGCTGGTTGCAGGGGGTTGGGATGGATGTTTATCCAGGAGGATTCTTCCCAGCTTTTCCAGCCATTTTAAATTAAAACTGCTAAAAAAGGGGAAGAGTTGATGTTGATTCTGCTTTTTCCCAGAAAATGGGGAAAGAAGGGATCCATAGGGATCCAGGAGCCATGGATAACAAAGCTGGGATGACCTCAGGAGGGGCTGGAAAATTCCAAGGAGGCAGAAGATCCATGTCCAAGGTGAACACCACCAGCTCCTTTGGATTGTCCCTCCCAGGAGAAATCCAGGTTCCCAAGCTTGGCTTGGAAAAGAGGGAAACATATGGAATTCCAGACCACTTTGGCCTGGAAGGGACCTTCAAGAACATCTAATTTCCCGTCTGGAATATTCCCTGGAAAGGAAATTTCCACAAGCTCCATGTTCTCCTGGTGCCTCTTCTTCCCAGTGAATTCCTGGCTCAGAGGTTCATCCCATCATTCCCACATTCCATGGAGGTGTCCATGCCCCAGGCACATCTCACGCTCCCTTCTGGGCTGATGCAACTTCCTAAGGATTCATTGGAATTTCTCATTGCCCCATTTCATCCACAAGGAGCCAAACTTGAGGAAAACCTCACACTTGGGATCATGTCCCACCTATCCCAAGTGGATCCATGTCCTTAGGATAATGAAGCTGAAGGAAAGGTTGGATGGGATCTTGGGAAGGAATTCCAGGCTGGGATGGAAGGAATTCCAGCTGGGATGGAATTCCCAGAGAAGCCGTGGTTGTCCCATTCCTGAAAGTGTTCAAGGCCAGGTTTGATGTGGCTTGGATCCACCTGGGATGGTGGGAGGTGTCCCTGGATGAGCTTTAAGATCCTTCCCATTCCAAACCATTCCACGATTCCATGGAACTGCTGGCAAACCTGGCAGACTTTGGGATTCCACCTTCCCTCCTCCCCACTGCAATATCCAAGGAAAAAGTGAACAAAACCTTGGCTCTGCACCCTCTGCATCCCAATCCTTCAGAACAACATCCCAGCATTCCAGGGATAATTCAGGTAGGCCTCAACCCTTTCCAGGCGGGAATTCAATGCTCCATTGCTCCAAATTCGCCCCCTTTTTTTTTTTTTTTTATGGAAAAACACCATAAAACATCACTTGGCTGGAGACAAAACCTCCCAGCTCCAAGCCCTGTCCAGCTGGGGACACCCAGAGCTCCGCTGGAAAGGCAGGAAAAGGAACAGGGAATTGGGAAGGGGGAATTTGATGCCAAGAGAAGTTTATTGGTCCCTTTCAAGGCGGCGTGAAATTCGCTTCCATGATTAAATCGAGCTCCGAACATTCCCTATAAAAACAACCCGGAGCGTGAAATTTATATCCCGGCCTTGTCCAAGCCACAGGGAAAAAAGGCTGGAATTATTGTTTGGGGGTTTGTTTTCCAAGCGAGGGGAGGCTCAGGGGTATTTTATGGATTTTTGTGGATAAAGCAGCAGGGAAAAAATCGGCTCCGATTCCTAGGAAAGTGTTGACAGGGCTGCATTTCTCCTGGACTGTGGATGTGCTCCAGAATACAGAGGAGGAAACCTGACTTCTGGGAAGGAGAGGAAGTCTGGTTGCAAAAAGTCGCATTTCAGGTGCATCCTGCAGGAATTTGGGAGTCCTGAACATGCAGGAGACTCCCCTTGGATGTCACAGAATCCCTGAGGTTGGAAAATCCCTCCAGGATCATCTAGTCCAAGCTGTGCCCAACTCCCACCTTGGCACACCCAGGAATTCCTTGGATACCTTCAGGGATGGGCACTCCAAACCTCCCTGGGCACTTCTAAGGCCTGACCACCCTTTCCATGAGGAAATTCCTGCTGATGTCCAACCAAAGCCTCTCCTGGGACAACCTGAGGCCGTTCCCTCCTTTCCTGTTTTTCCCTGGGAGTAGATCCCAATTCCCACCTTGTTCCAACATTCCAGGAAGTTGTGGAGAGCCAGAAAGTCCCCCTGGCTCTTCCTTTTCTCCAGGCTGAGCCCTTTTCCCAGCTCCCTCAGGAATTATCCAGCCCATTCCCAGCTCCATTCCCTTCCCTGGCCATGCTCCAGCCCCTCCATGTCCATAAGAATCCCAGAACCAGACCCAGCACATCCATGGAGATGCCATTTTCTCCAACATTCCACACAAACCCTTTCCTACCCTAAAGAACTTCCAGATCCAAATCTGGCAATCATATCCAACTGCTGCTGGAATTGGCACAGGAAACTGAACGTTCCAAAACCAATTCCATGCATTTTTCACACTGTGGCACCTGCAGGGTGTGGGAATCGAGCTCTTCCCTGCATGGATGCCCAGGAAAATGGGTTCCACATTCAGGTGACCTCGGATTATACTGGTTGTCCCATGACCCATCCCGTAACAGGCATAACTGGGAATCCAAAGTTTAAATTTCCAGTTTAGGCTGGATTTTAGGGAAAATTCCTTCATGGAAAGGGTTTTCCAGCCATGCAAAGGCTGCACAGGGAAACGATGGAATGTCCATCCCTGGAATGATTTCAAATCCCTGTGGTTGTGGCACCTTGGGACGTGGTCAGTGGTGGCCTTGGCAGAGCTGGTGATCTTAGAAGGCTTTTCCATCCTAAATAATTTTGTGATTTTCTCATTTTCCACCCCTGAAACTTTTTTTCCTGCAGGACTCAAAAACCTGGGAATGTGCTCTTCCCATGCAGCCAACATGGTTTGAATTTTCTGGAGGAGAAAGATGGCACAAAACAAAGCGGGAACAAAGAAGGAAATTCCAAAGGAATGCAGAGAAAAGCATTAAAAAGCATTTCCATGTTTTCCAAAGAGCTGTCCTAAAGATGGAAATTTTTCTCTTCCACGGAAATATTTTAGAAACTCAGACTTGGGAAAATTCTCTATCAGAAAGAGAAGGAAAATCTTTATAACATTAATACAGCCAGGAAAGTTATGGAAAACCATCCTGAAGTGGTTGGAAGTTTCAGAAAAGCAGGGAAAAGAGTGGCACCTGTGTTTTCCTGGGTTTTCCCCAGTTTTCCAGGCTCCCAAGTGTTCACATCAAACAAAATTATCATGGACACTCTTATCCAGGGGCATCCTTGTTTTTTTTGGAGAGAGTATTTGACTTGCAGCCCGAGTTGGGATGACCCATGGAGTCCCCATCTTCAGGAATTCCAGCTCTGGAATTCCAGCATAGGAAGGACCGGGAGCTCTTGGACCAAATCCAAAGGAGGCACCAGGATAATCGGAGAGATGGAGCAGCTCTGTCATGGGAAAGGCTGGGAGAGTTGGGATTGCTGGAATTGGAAGGGAAAAATCCAGGGAATCCTCAGAGTCCCTGAAGGGGCTCCAGGAGAGCTGGAGAGGGACTGGGGACAAGGCCTGCAGGGACAGGAGCCAGGGAATAGCTCCCACTGGGAAAGGGGAGATTGGGCTGGGATCTTGGCAAGGAATTCCTGGCTGGGCTGGAATTGCCAGATTTGCTGTGGCTGCCCCTGGATCCCTGGCAGTGCCCAAGGCCAGGTTGGACATTGGGGCTTGGATCCACCTGGGACAGTGGGAGGTGTCCCTGGATGGAACTGTCTAAGCTTTGAGCTCCCTTCCCACCCAAATTATTCCATAATTCCATTATTCCTAATCCACCTGGCCACACTCCTGGGAGCTCCAGCATGGAACAAAAAAGGAGAATCACTGGAAAACTCCTTCCCTCCCAGCCCAGTTGGGCACAGGTGGTTTTGAGCAGCTCCCAATTCCCCACAATCGCTCCCAACCTTTGATTGAAATTCCACCTTCCCGCGCCTGCCTTTCCAGCCGGGACTTTTACGGCCGCAGGAACCAAGCCGGAGTTCAAACAGCACATGGCGAGATCAAAAAATTCCCGGGGCCGGAATGCTCCACCCGGCTACCCCTTCATTATTCCGGCCTTTACAGAGAGCTTTTACAAGGTGTTTATTTTCGGATCCAGCGTTGGAAGCCATGTGGTGGGAAAAGATTCCAGATTGGCACAGCGGGATGGATTTGCTTAAAGGGGTTTATGGAGGGCAGTCTTGGCTTTTTCCAACCAGGATAATTGGATGTAGTACACCCTGTACTCGGGATTTGTGGGATATGAAGCGTGAAATGGGCCCGGCTGGGATTCTGTCAATCATTGGGACTGGCTTTGGAAGCTGGGAATTGTCTGGGATGGGGGATTTGCTTGGCATCTTCCTGGCCAAGGCACTGGTTCCATGGGAAATAAGATGGGATGGGGATCTCAGTGAGTTTTGGGGATCATGGGGGATTTTTGGGGATCACAGTGAGTTTCAGGGATCCCATGGGTTTTGTGGATCAAAGGGGGGTTTTTTGAGATCCCAGTGGGTTTCTGTGATGGTCCCACTGCAAGCAGGAATCTTTGGGCACCTCATATTCCATGAATATTGAGGCTAAGTAAAAACAGGGATCATGGGATCACTGAGGTTGGAAAAGCCCTCCAGGATCATCCAGTCCAAGCTGTGCCTGATGCCCACCTTGGCACTGAGTGCCACATCCAGGAATTCCTTGGACACCTCCAGGGATGAGGACTCCAAAGCTCCCTGGGCATTTCCAATCCCTGACCACCCTTTCCATGAGGAAATTCCTGCTGGTGTCCCAGAATTCCCACAAGGATGCAGGAATTCCATCCAGGACCACTCACCTTCTTGGCCACATGGCACATCTGCTCCGCTGGGAGATAATCGAAGGGAAAGATGAATCTCCAGTTGAAATTCCCTTCTCCTCCCATGGATCTGTAGTGGACATCCGTCTTCTGCTTGTTCTCCTCGTGTCCCACCAGCCACCTGCCAGGGATAAACAGAGCCCATGGAAAATCAGGATTGTGGCAAGGATTTGGGATCTCACTCTATGTCACAACATCTGTGAGTGGGAAATGGAATATTCCCGATCCCAGTGGGTGCTAGGGGTGGGGAAAACCTGGACATGGGAGAGGGAAGGCAGCAGTCCCAGAGATAGGAGATGAATCAGGGATGGGGCTAGCAACTCCAGAATTATGGAGTCATGGAATGGTTTGGAATTGAAGGGTTTTAAGGATCATCCCATTCCACCCCATACATGGGCAGGGACACCTCCCACTGTCCCAGGTGGATCCAAGCCCCAATGTCCAACCTGGCCTTGGACACTGCCAGGGATCCAGGGGCAGCCACAGCAAATCTGGCAATTCCAGCCCAGCCCCTGCCCACCCTGCCAGCCAGCAATTCCTTGCCAAGATCCCAGCCCAATCTCCCCTTTCCCAGTGGGAGCTATTCCCTGGCTCCTGTCCCTGCAGGCCTTGTCCCCAGTCCCTCTCCAGCACTCCTGGAGCACCTTCAGGGAATCTGAGGATTCCCTGGAATTTTCCTTTTTCCAGACTAGACATTCCCAGCTCTCCCAGCCTAAACATTCCTTGGGAATCCCTTTCCACTGCTCGACAGCTTTTCCATGAAGAATTTGTCCCTAATATCCAATCTGGGATAGATAGGTTCCTGCCCCTGTTCCAGAGGCAGTTATGGATGGAAGGAATGGTCCCCACAGGATTCCCGATCCATAGGCAGATCCTGAGGCACAAAAAGGATCATTTCACCCATTCCCAATAGGATTTTTCAGGATGACTTTCCTTTGGGATGGAAGATCTGGAAGCTGAGCAAAGCTCATCTCCAGCCTTGCAGCATTCTATTGGATGCTAAAAATTGGGAAAGGGATCTGAGCAACCCCTGGATGCTCCCAATTTTACAGCAGCACAACTTTTTAGGAGCCCCAAAAGACAAGGAACAGCTCAACCAGAGCTGATAACAACGGACTTGATGGGAATATCAGGAAAGCTGCACAGCATTCTGGATTTACAGGAGGAAAATGGGGATTGTAAACCAGGGATTTACAGTCTGCTCCCAAATCCCGCCTCTTCCTGCCCATAAATCCCAAAAAGGCACAAAAAAAGGAACTCCCTTGACTGGGATTACACTGTTAGACACAAGATAAATCCAGGGGAGGGGAGGGGAAGGGGAAGGGGAAGGGGAAGGGGAAGGGGAAGGGGAAGGGGAAGGGGAAGGGGAAGGGGAAGGGGAAGGGGAAGGGGAAGGGAAGAGCTGTTTCCAGGAATAAAGGGAATTCCAAAGAAAGCCGCCATGCAAATAATCAAAACTATGAGCATGGAAAAAGTCTGGGAGAGGAGCTGGGAATGAGCAGACAACGAGCTCCTCTCCCCATGGCCAGGCTGCTCCCACATCTTATCCCACTATGGGAACATCTGAGTAGTCCAAAGAAAAATACTGCCATGGGATCATCCCAGAGGCGTGAAGAAAAAGGTTGTGAGCTCAGCAGAGCTTCCAAAAAGACACATCTCCATCTCTGGATCCAGAGATGGAGAGGTGTGGATCCATAGCTGAAAAAGGGTGGATCCATGATTGGAAAGGTGTGGATCCATGCCTGAAAAAGGGTGGATCCATGGAGAGGTGAGGATCTGTAATTGGAGAGGTGTGGATCCATGGCTGGAAGTGCAGATTCATGGCTGGAGAGGTGTGGATCCATGGTTGGAGAGATGTGGATCCACAGTTGGAAAGGAGTGGATCCATGG
Source organism: Ammodramus savannarum pratensis (assembly GCA_020466415.1). Taxonomy (NCBI): domain Eukaryota; kingdom Metazoa; phylum Chordata; class Aves; order Passeriformes; family Passerellidae; genus Ammodramus; species Ammodramus savannarum. Next base: position 51,370,849 of record JAHXMQ010003319.1, read on the forward strand.
TTGGAGAGGTGGGGATCCATGGATGGAAAGAGGTGGATCCATAGTCAAACAGGTGTGGATCCATGATTGGAGAAGGGTGGATCCACAAGCGGAGAGACGTGGATCCATACTTGGAGATATGAATCCACAGCTGGAAATTCATGGATCCATAACTGGAGAGCCATGATGCTTCCTCCATCCCGGCAGAATCCAAGTCTATCCCAGCAATACCAATCCAAGGACCACCTTAACTCCTTCCCTGCTGCTCCTGCACCTCCAGCCTCCGGAATCCAGGAGACTCCGGAGTGGGACACTCACCCTTTGACGTAGATGTCACTCATCTTCTCCCCGGTGATGCTGAGGTCATCCAGGATCACATCCTTGGCGTTCCAGATGATGCAGCGCAGGTAGAACCTGGAAAATCCCGGGAACAAAACCACGAGAAGGTGTAAAACTCATCCACCTGGGAGTCTTGTCCCACTGACGGATTTTCCTGCAGGATTCATTTCCTTGGGGATGATCCCACACCTGTCCCTCATCCAGGCATGTGAATCCATCACCACCCAAGGCTTCCAAGCATTCTCAACTCCTTTCCCAAAGAAAAGATGAGGAAGAAATGGGAAGTTACCTCTTGGCTTTGCGTGGAGTGACGTTGAAAGGGGGGCCGGGATGTCCCAGGGATTTGGGAAACAGATCCACCCACATCTGGAGCTTTCCCTGCATGGAAAAAGAGAGCCCTGAAACCTTGGGAGATTCCAAACTGGAACACCTGAACCTCCCCACGGACATCTGGGATCCCTGGGTGGGAAAGGAAGGATTCCTCCATGGAAAAGGGGCATTAAAGGTTATTTTAAAATTATTTGAGAGATAGTTGGGAATGTGTTGATGGATGTAAATCCTGAGGAGCAGCTGAGGGAGGGGGAACGGGGCTGGAGCACCAGGAAAAGCTGAGAGAGCTGGGAAAGGGGCTCAGCCTGGAAAAAACGGGGATCAGGGGCAAAACTTCTGGCTCTCCACAACTGCCTGGAAGGTTGGAACCAGGTGGGAGTTGGGATCTGATCCCAGCAAATAACAGGATAAGAGGGAACGGCCTCAGGATGATCCAGGAGAGGCTCCAGTTGGACATCAGCAGGAATTTCCTCTTTGAAAGGGTGGTCAGGGATTGGAAATGCCCAGGGAGCTTTGGAGTCCCCATCCCTGGAGGTGTCCAAGGAATTCCTGGATGTGGCACTCAGTGCCAGGGTGGGAACCAGGCACAGCTTGGACTCGATGACCTTGGAGGGATTTTCCAACCTCAGTGATCCCGGGATTCTGGGAGAAGAATTCTGAGTAGGACTTTCAGACCAAAAATGTAAAATTAAATTAAATTAAACTAAATAAAGGTAAATTTAATTTTAAAAAAATGGAGCATATGCTGAAGGGATTGACTACCTCCCCTTCCTGAGAACATCCCATATCCCAGGGCAGACATTCCCAGCAGGATTCTCCCCCTGGATACGGCTGGATCAGGAGACACCGCTCCTGGGCTCATCCCAGGCTCATCCTGGGCTCATCCCGGCCACATTCCCGGACCCACCTGCTCGATGTCTGGCTGGAGCGGGCTGTAAAGGCGCCGGGTCTCCACATGCTCCGGAACCAACCCCTGCTTCCGGAGGGCAGCCAGGGCAAGCCGCTCCTCCACCGGGCCCAGGTGCGGATTCGGGGGTTTTCCATCCTCTGTCACAGGGAAAAGAGCAGAATGAATCCCACAGGGATGGATTTTGGCCAGGAACAGCCGGAGCACCACAGCCTCCATTCCCAAATCCATACCACAAACCCTGCTGGGCACAGGGATGGCATTCCCAGTGGAAAATCCACGGAGACCCTCGTGCAACCACCCTACAAATCACAGCCAGGGAAACATGGCAAGGATCCAGTTGGATCCCATGGAAAGGAGAATCCAATAATTGATCCCACTTCTGAATCCAGCTCTCCTAAAGTCCCAGAAATCAGGATTGCCATCAATCCTCTGCCGATGTTCCCACTCCCGGCAGTTTATCCCAGAGCTTAAAGCCATCCAGGCTCTTCAGCTGGGCAGATAGGAATGGGAACCCGGTGAGATTCCATTTCTTCTCTGTGGGATTTTGGGGTGAAAGACAGGAGTACGAGGAGGAGGAAGGAAACGGAGACACCACCAGCACAGTAGTGTCTCCTACTCTGGTCCAAGTCCCTGCTCCAGTCCCACCAGAATATTTGTGGTCCTCCATTCACAGAAGACCTGGAATTATCTCCTCTGCCTGACCTACTCCACACCAACCCCTGATCCTGCCACAGATGGGCCAAGATTCCTCAGTAATGGACATTCCTGCCTTCTCTTCCTGGTCAGGATCCATCCATCCATCCATCCATCCATCCATCCATCCATCCATCCATCCATCCATCCCAGTACAGCCAAAGGCCAACTCCTGCCTCCTCATCCCATTCCTGGCACGAGACACAATGCCCTGTCCTTGGATATCAAGGAAGTGGTGAAATTCCCATCCCTGGAGGTGTCCAAGGAACAACTGGACAGGACACTTGGACAAGGCTGAACTCAATCTTGGTGGTCTTCTCCAAACTTAACTCTGGGATTTCAGGATCTTAAAGATCTTTTCCAACTTAAAAAATTCCCTGATTCTCTGAGTCCAACCCAAACATTCCCAAAATCCCAGGTTGGGGTTGGTGGACTTCACGCCACTCTGGACAATTGAAAGACACAGTGCTTCATAAATATTATTCCATAAATATTCCATAAATATAATTCCAACTCCACCAAATCCCGGTGAGATATCCCAGCTCCTTTCTTGGCAAGGACACACTTAACTCCAGCCACCTGGGCTGATTCCCAGTGATTTCCCAAACCCTGGAATTCCGGCGTGTGCGCACACGTGCGGCTTTACGCACCACGAAAAGAACAAGCCCCTCTTGGAGAACAACAAAATCTGGGAGTTATGGAATAACGGGCCGGGGGGAGGGGCTTGTAAAATCCCAGCTCTCGTGTTTAACGGCTCCAGTTTATTCCCAGTCCGGCTCCGGAGCTCACAGCTGGATTCCAGACCTGCTCCAGGTCAAGCCTCGGGCTTTGTTCTGCTGTTTGAACTCCGAGAAGGTGACAGCAGGCGCTGCCACGGGGGGGATGCATTTTAACACCTCCCCAGCTCTCCTGGGAAAACTTTTCAATGAGGATTCTGTGCTTCCCTTCTCCTCAGGAGAAAACCTGAATTCCTGCAGGGATTTGTGCTTTGTTTTCCAAGAGCGCAGAGAGGGATCAGCCCTGGGCTGTGCCTTGTTTTGTGTCTCTGGTGACACCCTTGGTGTGGTGGCTTTAAAAAATCCAATGAAAATTTAGGTGGGATGTGGGTAATTCTTAGCTCTGAGGGTGGGGAGGCCCTGGAAGAGAATTCCCAGAGAAGCTGTGGCTCTGCCTGGATCCCTGGAAGTGTCCAAGGAGAGGTTGGATCCACCTGGGATAGTGGGAAGTGTCCCTGCCCACGAAGCAGGTGGAACAAGATAATCTTTATGGTCCCAACCTAAACCATTCCATGATTCCAAACTGCAGCTCCTGGGCCAGGCCAGGTGGGATTTCAAATCCTCCTGGGACTAAAACCCTCTTTTTGTGCCTTAAAGCAGAGTTTTCCCCAAAAAATCCTCCTGCCCCAGGAATGCTGGGTCAGGGGGAGGTGCCATGGGCAAACAAAAAACTCCTCCCCAAAAGTCTGGGGCTTTTCTCCTCCTTGTAGAAGTCAGGTTTGTTCCCTGATTCCCCCCAAATCCCGGAAGAATTCCCAGACCTGTGTGTGGGATATTGTCTCCCTCTAGTGACCATTCCCAAAATGAGATTCCAATGGAATCTCAGAGCTCTCCTGGCTCTGGCAGTACTTGGATTATCAGGCTGGAGCATCTCACTCCCAATCCAGGGGAGTTGGGTTTGGTCCAACTCAAGGTAAACATTCCTGGATTGAAGGTCTGGATTCAATCCCAGGATTTGGGGTACAGACAACCTTGGGGAAAGGGCAGAACCAAATGGACAGTGAGGGGACAATGGGGACAATGCCATCAGCCACTCCTGCTGATGTCACCCTTCATGTGACATCTCCATGCACTTGGAACACCAAGTTGGAGCTTCCCAGCCACAATGGAGCTCCCACCTGGGGGTGTTGGGTTTGGTGAAACCAAGGCCAACATTCCTGGATGGAAGGTCTGGATTCAATCCCAGGATTTGGGGCACAACCAAGTTTGGGAAAAGAGCAGAGCATGAACAGTGAGGAGGAGGAGGGGGACATGTCCATCACCCACTCCTGACCTCCATGATGTCCCTCGTCATGATGTCTCCATGCACTTGGAACACCAGGTTAGAGAGTGTCAGCCCCACCCAGGGGTGTTGGGTTGGGTCCAACTTAAGGTCAACATTCCTGGATTGAAGGTCTGGGTTCAATCCTAGGATGGGGAGCACAGTCAAGCTTGGGAATAGTTCAGAGCAAACGTGGCCAGAGAGGAGGAGGATGGGGCCAATGCCATCATTCAAACCTGGTGATGTCTCCATGACATCCAGCTCCATCCCCTTCTCTGGAGCAAGGAAATTCTGCAATCCCAAAGCATCCCTGATATCTTACCCAGCTCGGAGAGGACATATTCCTGATCCCGGAAGATGATCCGGTCGGATTTGTAGGTGGGAGCTTTGTAGTTGTGCTGCAGGGAGAAGAGGTGGAGCAGCTGGGAAGGGCGGAGTTGGTCTCGCCACTGGTTGGGGCCGGAGCTGAAACCAAAACAGAATCATGGAATCATGGAATGGGTTGGAATGGAAAGACATTAAAGTTCATCCAGTGCTGTGGGCTGGGATATCTCCCACTGTCCCAGCTGGATCCAAGCCTCAATGTCCAGCCTGGCCTTGGACACTGCCAGGGATCCAGGGGCAGCCACAGCAAATCTGGGAATTCCAGCCCAGCCCCTGCCCATCCTCCCAGCCAGCAATTCCTTGCCAAGATCCCACCCCAATCTCCCATTCCGGACATGGGGCAGCCACATCTCTGGGGGTGTCCTCAGCACGAGGTCACCAGGAGCCACCAGGGTTGGAACAGGATCTCTCTGGAGGAGAACCAGGACTCTGGGAAGTGCAGCTTCAGCCAGGTCCCCCAGAACAACCCTGCTGTGATCCCGTGGCCCCCTCAGCATCCCAATCCCGGGATTCCTGGACATCCCAAGCCCAGGGAGGAACGCACACGCAGTAGGTCTGGGGGAGGCCACAGCGAGCGCCATATTTGGACAGGAAACGATTCTCCAGGTCAATAACGGTCTCGCCAATCTTCTCGTCCTTGGACAGGAGGTCATAGTCGTAGAGTGTGACCTTGAGGTCCTTCTCCAGGGGCAGGGTGCAGCTCAGCTCAAACATCCTGGAAACAGGAACAAGGGAATGCTTGGGAAAAGAGGATGGTGCTGCTGGAATTCCATGGGAATGGATCCATGCCTCATCCAACCCCACCAGTGATGAAATGGATCAGAGTCCCTGAGCTTCTGGGTCATCTTGATCCAGCAAGGCCAGGGCTGTGTTGTGCTGGCTTCATTTATCATGGAATCATGGAGTGGTTTGGATCAGGAGACACCTCACTGACCTCATTCCACACCTTCCCTGATCCCAGGTGGCTCCAAGCCCCAGTGTCCAACCTGGCCTTGGGCACTGCCAGGGATCCAGGGGCAGCTGGAAAACTGAGGGAAGCTCAACTCCATGGGACTTTGTTCTCCCAGAAAATCAGATAATCATGGAATAGCCTGATCCATAAGGATCATTGATCCGACTCCTTCCCAGGACAATCCCAACAATCCCACCCTGTCCCTGGGAACAGTGTCCAAACACTCCTGGAGCAGCCTTGGGAATGTGGTCATTCCCTGGGGATCTGTTCCAGTGCCCCACCATCCTCTGGATGAGGAATCTTTTCTTGATATCCAACCTAATCCTCCTGGAGCAGCTCCAGCCATTCCCTGGTCCCATTAATCTTGGAATTTTATCCCATTTCTGAGGGAAACAACTCAATTATCCATGGCTAATCCTTTTCCAGAACATGTGGTGGTGCTCCATTCCTCACATTTTTCCCTCAGACATTCGATCAAAATTCCTGGATGAGGAGAAGTTCCTCAAACTCCTTCCGAACAATGGGATGATCCAGATTCCTCCACTATGGAATTCCAGCTCCCCAATCCACAGCTCAGAAATCCCTGGGATTGATGAATGAGAGCTAAGGGAATTATGGAATAGATTGAGATGGAAAAAAATGTTAAAATCCATCCCATTCAGAATCCCTGCTGTGGGTGGGGAACATTTCCCACTATCCCAGGTTGCTGCAACCTGGAACTGGGTGTTGGAATGGAATGGAAACGTTGGCCCAGCACAATTCCCTCAATAGGACTCCCAAAAAATTCCATGGATCCCACATGGAATCCATACTTACTTCCCAAAGACAGGCTCCAGAGTGCAGGGAAGGTAATTTTCCTGGTCATTTATGGATTTTTTTCCCACAGAAATCTTCACGTAGGGATCACACTGGAGGTGGACACGGAAAGAAACACAGAAATCCCGTGGGATTCCAGTCCCACCCTTTTCCATAGGTTGGTCCAAATCCCATCCCTCTCCCAAATAAAATTATTCTGGGAATTCGACATCAATTTGGAAAGTGGGGGATTTAATTCAAGTTGGATTTTTTTGCCAAGAGAAGGAAAAAAATTCAAGGGAAAGATCCAGTTCCACCTAAAAGATTTTACCTGGATCTACAGGGATCCACCATCCCAGCCATATCCAAGAATTCCCTGGAAAAAATGCCCAGACCAAGTTTTCTCATAACTTCTTCCGGATTTTTCTTTTCCTGCTGATTTGTTTTTTAAGGAATGGATGGGAAACAGCAATGAGCACCCAGGTATTCCTTGGCCTGGTATGAGCCTCCATAAAATTCCCATCCCTGGGGAAATTTGGGATCAAATTTGAGTTGGTTTGGGGTTTTAAATGAAAAAACTTCCATTTTTTTTCCTTCTTTTTAATCCTTGGGAATTACTCATGGGGAATTTCTTAGGAATTAACATTTCCATCCCAAATCCATTCAAAAAAATGGGAAAATTCAAAAGCAGTTGGAATTTCTGCATCTATTTTTCCATGTATTCCATATATATTTCCCATATTCCATATACTTTTTTCCATGTATTTTCATGTATATTCATTATTTTTCCATAAATTTTCCATGTGTATTTACTATTTTTCCATCTATCTTTCTTAGATATTTCCTCATGTATTTCCCACTCTATTCCTCAAATTTCCCCCTCTTTTCCAGTGGAACCAAGATAATTAAAAAGGATTTTTCCCTTCTCTGAGTTTTGGACCTACACAATTCCCATTTTCCAGAATTTCTCTTCCAGACCAAAAAACCTTTGCAAGAACGAATTTCGGGAAAAACGGGATTTTATTCCCTTCAGCACCAAAAACACCAAAAAAAAACCTTCAAAATAAAACCAACCCCTAAACTCATGGAACTAATCCTGAAAAATCCCAACGGACAAAGGAGGAGTTGCCTCCCAGACTTCCCAGATATTCCAAGGGGGGCAAAAAACAGGAACAAATTCCTATATTTTAGGGCAAATTTGTAAATTTTGACCAATTTTCACCCAATTTTGACCCAGTTTTGACCAATAAGGGCTGAGCTGTTACAAGAATCCACTACAGGAGTCAACTCAGAGCCTTCCCACCGGGATACCTTTCCATTGGAATCCTTTGGCTGGAGGTCGAAGGCGCGGATGATGTAAACCCGGACCAGACATTCCTGGAGTCCTCTGGCCGGGAGCTGCTGGAATTGCCGGGGAGGCATCGGAACGCGCGGATCGTCGGGAAGAGGGTAAATCCTGAAGGAACCCTGGGAAGGACACGGGAATTCAGGAGATGGGAGCAGGCTTGGAATGACCAGAATGAATTGTGGAATCATGGAATGGTTTGGGTGGGAAGGGAGCTGAAAGCTCATCCCATTCCATGGGCAGGGACACCTCCCACTGTCCCAGGTGGATCCAATCTGGCCTTGGGCACTGCCAGGGATCCAGGGGCAGCCACAGCAAATCTGGAAATTCCAGCCCAGCCAGCAATTCCTTGCCAAGATCCCAGCCCAATCTCCCCTTTCCCAGTGGGAGCCATTCCCTGGCTCCTGTCCCTGCAGGCCTTGTCCCCAGTCCCTCTCCAGCTCTCCTGGAGCCCCTCCAGGGACTCTGAGCATTCCCTGGATTTTTCCCTCTCCAGGGGAACATTCCCAGCTCTCCCAGCCTGGCTCCAGAGCAGAGGGGCTCCAGAATTCTGGAATGTTTTGGGTTGGAAGTGACCTTAAATCCCATCCCATTCCTACCCTTTTCACAGGCAGGGACACCTCCCACTGTCCCAGGTTGCTCCAAGCCCCTTCCAAGAAGCCTTCGCCACTTCCATGCATGAGGATTTCTCAACTCCCACAATTCCCAGGCTCACGGAACGATTTGGGCTGAAAAGGACTTTGAAGATTCCACAATTCCCACCCCTAGGGACACAATCCATGCGGAGAGGGCCCATCCCACCTTGAATTCCCCCACCACCGAGGGGTCATCGCTGGAATCCTGGGATCTCCCCCGGAACAGTTTGAAGGTGTGGCAGAAGTCGGAGAGATGCTCAAATTCCTCAATGTTTTCCAGCTCCGTCTCGTAGACCTGAGGAGGAAAAAGATGGATCGTGGAAAAAAATTCCAACCAAATTCATCAATCCTGGGAAAATTCATCCCACAGGGAGAAATTTCTGGGAATTTTCAGCCCTGTTTCTCTCTGGGGCAGTGATAAGAGGAGAGTTTGGGAATCCCACAATAAATTCCAGCTTATCCAAGGACCCAGACAAAGCCAATGTCTCCTGGTGGTTTTTCATGGATAGAAATCTTCCAGCTGGGAATATTTTCCTTAAAACCAAGGAAAAAATGTTTAAATTTAAATGTGTTAAATTTAGCATCTCTTGTGCCTTAATCTCCCTCTTCCCTGAGAAATCCCTGGTTTTCCTCATTCCCAAACTTTTCCCAGGATTGCAGTTCCCCACCCTCTCTGCCACTTCCCAAGGGAAAATTTCCGAAAGTTTCCCAAAAGGCTTTTCCAAAGGAAACAGAATTTTCCACACCTGGGGAAAATGTTTTGGCTTTTTTGAACCCGGACTGGAAAAAAAAGCTGAAAATCCCAAAGAAATCATGGAGAGTGGAATTCCAAGGATCCACACCTGACAGAAGTCACTCACCTTCAAGGTGTCAAATCCCTTTTCCAAATAATATCCACATTTTTCCCTCTCTCCCGTGGAAGCATAAAATTTGCTCCACCAGTCGATGAACTCCTCCTCCTGCAGCCAGAGATCCCAGAGTTACTCATTTTTCCCAAAAAAAAAGATCAATCCCCAGAAAACAGCCGCAGCTCCCAGATTTGGCAAGTGAACCCTGCATCAACCCCATCCCTGATTTCCAGGTTTTTCTCGGGATGCTCCCAGTCCTAATCCAGGTGTTACAGCCACTGTGGATATTCCCAAAAGGATTATTCCTCACAGGAAGATGGAGTAGAGTTCCAAGAAGAATATTCCAAGAATTTAGAGCATTTTTAGGGAATTTTTGGCGACTCAGAGGGTGGTTTTCCCGGGATTTCCATGCAGGGAATAAACCAATTTAACTCCAGTGTTAATAGCTTGAAATGCCCCAATTTTAGGTTTTCTCTGGAAATTTTTGGGATTTTGGAGACAGGGATTAACCTAGTTGATCCCAGCACTTCCCAACCTCCCCATCCGAACAAAACCTGCTGATAAATTAATAAATCCCTACAATTCCCATCTTTCCATTACAAACCAACAGCGCTCAGGTCTCCGGAATGACACAACCCTTGGACGAAACAAACTGGGAAAATACCACAAAACCTCAGCTCTCACCAACTCCCATTGCCTCATTCCCAGTGCAAACCATCCCAGGAGGAAAAACGGACCATGCGGACTCAATATTCCATGGATTTTATAGGAATCCCATTTTTGAGATCACTTTGCCAGCAATTCATGAAAAATTCCTAGAGAATCCAGGTGTCTCCTTTTAGGAGGCTGCAGAATTCCAGTTTGGTGACCTCACAGAGGATTCCAAATGGAGTTTTATTGGATTTATATTTGAAGCCAACAGCATGGGATTTAATGGATAGATACTGGATTTAATTGGAATATTCTAGAAATTCATTCCAAGGCTTCTGCCACCTTCTTTTTTTGGAAGGGGAAATTCCAATTTTCCTTTTGTCACTTCCCATTTTATTGTTCCAAGGGCTCCATTCAGACATCATGACATTCCACAGGTATTGGGATACAGGGAAAATGCTTGGATTCAACCCAGGACTTACCCACGAAATCCTCTGCAGCCACAAGGGAAAGAACTGGATTAGAGATTTTGGTGGATTTTGACCAATATTCCAATGAAAAACAGGGAAAACACAAAAAGGAGGGAAGGGGAGCAGCTGGAATGTTAATGGTGATGGATATGATTCCATTGGGGGATGGAAAAGCCATAGAAAGCAATGGATTGGAAAAGAATGGTTTGAGGAATTTCATTTATCCAGGGGAAAGATAAAATTCCCTCCAGGTATCCCAAACCACCTCCAGGGGTTTTTCCATGGCACAGATGATCTCTGGGATTGGGATCTGTGCTCCCTTTCCAGCTTTTTCATGGATCCCACTGGGCACAACCCCCAGGTGAGAATCCCTTGTGGATAAATTTAACCTCAAGTGAGCAAATCCAGAAAATTGCCTGGAAAAGGAGCTCATTCCTACCTGGAAAGCTGCTGCCATGATTATCCAGAGTTTTCCTGTCTCTCCAGCCCTGTTCCATCCCTGTTCCCTCTCGCCACCCTAGAACTCCAATCTTTTTTCCCAAGAGGGACCCATCATTTGGATATCCTAGGAATAACCAGATCATTTCACCCAATCCTGTCATCCCAGGAGCTGCAGCAGCTACGGGCACAAAGCACGGCTGGAGGAAGGAGAATTCCTCATTTATTTAAAAAATTCCTGGCTGGGAGGGGGGGCAGGGGCTG
>JAHXMQ010003319.1:51389414-51402738 GCA_020466415.1 Ammodramus savannarum pratensis
TCCCATCCCTTGTTCCCTGAACTTCATCCTTATCCCATCTCTGCTTCCCTGGGAGCAGATCCCTACTCCCCCAGCTCCACCTTCCTGTCAGGGAATTGTGAAGAGCCAGAAGCTCCCCCTGGAGCCTCCTTTTTTTTTTTCAGAATCCCAACCCGGAATCCATCTTGGATCCCATTCCCGGCTGTCATTCCCGGATCCGTGGCTCACCTCGATGGCCGTGCGCTGCAGGACGGGTTTGATTCCCTGCGGGACCATGTAAACGTTGGGCTCCCGCTGCGGCGGCGGGTAGGGAAGGTCGGAATCCGCAGACTGCGGGAGCGGAGAGGAAAAGGAAAACATCAGGAAGCGCCAGGACGGGACATCCAACCCCTTTCCATGTTGGATCCACCCGGAATCTCCATCCTTGCCAAACTGATCTCTCCCAGGAAATCCAGGACAGCCAGAGGAGAGAGGTGAGGAATGGCAGGATGGAGGTGCCGGAAAAGTGGTTTCATCTCTTTAATCCATCCTGGAGAAGATCCAGCAATCCTGAGCTTTTCCCAGGGATCTGCCCTCCAAGGTTAAACCTGTTTTAGGGAATGACGGGATGGAATCACCTCTATCCCATCCCAGGATCATGACAGGAATGAAGCAGCAGCAGCGGGTTTGTAGTTGAGCGATTCCCAAAAAAATTAGCAGGAGCAGCACCATGGGATGGGGGACTGGCATCACCTCTGGATCTGAGAAGAGGCTGTGGTTCATCCCACACTTCATGGATAATCCAGAAATCCATGGGATAGGGCTCGGGAGAAACTACCTGGGAATTCCATTGGGATCATCCCAAATCTGGGAGGCAGCTGAGGAATTCCCAATTTCCCTTTCTGGAGGAGGAGAGTGGGAGCCAGAATTCCTCCTCCCCTTTTCTTTTCCTGCATCTCCCAGAGCCCCAGAAAGGCCAAAATGAAAGCAAAACCTCTGGAAATCCATCCCAGGAGCATGGAATTCTCTCCCAGCTGGAATTTTATTGGATTCAATGACGTGTGGGAGTGTTTTAATTATGGGACTGGGTAAGGGATCTCCAAAGGGATTTTCCACATGGAATCATGGAATGGTTGGAGTTGGAAAGGGCCTAAAGGATCATCCAATTCCAACTCCCCTTCCCATAAAATTCCAAGTTTTAATTTTCCTTGGGAATTGCTGGTTCCTGAATCCAGCTGCTTGTTAGAAGGAGGTTTTTGGGAATTCCACGTGGGAAGAAGTGCCTGGGATTCCCACATGCAGCAGCCACTCCTCCATCCCATGATCCACATGCTCCCAGCACAGGTTAGTGCTGTCAGGGAATGGGAATTTTATCTGGGATAACCCGAAGGAGAAGGGAGAGCTGCAGAGAATTCCCACATCCCCTGGGTTACCTCTGGAACTCTAATTCCCAAAAAAACTCATTTGAGGCTGCTCAGGCCTGAAATCATGGAATGGTGTGGTTGGAAGGGATTTTAGAGATCAATCCTTTGGCAAATCCAGTGGGAAATCCTTGGGAAAGAGCTCCTGCCCCATCCATCCTCTCCAGGATCAACTTGGATTCTAATCCTGCATCATTCCAGGTTTTTTTTAAGTCCTTCCTGCTGCCCTCCCAGGGGTTTTCCAGGAATTCTCCTGGATTCCAGCTGAATGTTAGAGGATGGAATGTTGGAATGGATGGGAATGAGCAGGGAATGCCAGAGATGAGATGGGAGCACGGAAGGTTCAGGATGGGAGTGGGAAAAAGTAATTCCCAGACAAAGCTGGCTGGAGGGACGAAAATCCATGAAAATCCTGCTGGGAGCCAGGATGGGTTGAACAAGGATAAATTCAAGGGAATCCATGTGGCAGGGAACTCCGGAGATCATTGATTCCATCCCGGATTTGTATCCAGGAAAATCAACATGGATGAGGCCAAAAAAAAAAGGCTGGAAAAGATTCCCAGTTTAAATGGAAGCTGGGATGCGATCCAAAGATAAATCCCGGAGTTCAGAGGGAATTCAGCCACAAAAGGCCATTCCCAAGAATAAATGGATAAGGATGGAGCCATCCCGGTCCTTCAGGAGCATCCATGGGGCACCGGAGGCTCCAGGTGGCACCAATCCCTGGGATGCAGCCTCAGGAATTTTGTCGGGATGGGGTTCCTGCAATCCTGCTCTCCCTGAAAGGCTCTGCCAGGATTTTCTTGGATTCTGGGAAAAGGGAAGGAGAGGGAAGAGAGCGATACCCATTGGAGGAGCCCCTCCGAGAACAAGGCAGGGATGCAGAGCTGTGGAATGCCCCATCCCGGAATTCCGGCAGTGGGAAGAAATGGAGAAAAAAAAAAAAGGAGAGAGATGATTATGGACACATGGAACAGCGGGATGAGCTCCCAGGAAGGCTGGTTTGGGTGGGAAAAAAATCTTGGAAAAACGTGTTTATCCCATCCAATCCAGCCTTTCCTGGGAATGTGGCTCAGGTCTTTCCTAGCTCATCTCCCGGATTTTGGGATTAACGGCTCCAAGGGCCACCACAACATTCCAAGAGTTGTTCTCTTTCCCTGCCTGGAGTTTTCCAAGATCCCAGCTGTTGATTCCATGGAGCCTGGGATTGGCTCCATGGGATGCACAAGGATAAAGTCTTGGGATCCTGGGTGTAGAATCAGAATCATGGGAATGATGGAATCATGGAATACTTTCCATTGGAAAACTCATCCCATTCCATGGGCAGGGAACCTTCCACTATCCCAGGTAGCTCCAAGCCCCATCCAACCTATCCCCGAATGTTTCCTGGGACGAGGGATGAAAATTTCCTTTGGAACAACTGGAATAGTCCAGCACATCCTCGATTCACAGCAAATTCCCTATGGAAAGTCTGGAATTGGGATTTCCCAAGGCAGCCCAGCATTCCAGCTTTGGCACGCTCAGGTTCAAAGGATGGGATGCCTCATTCCAGACGGTAAATGGATCCCAATATTCCTGGCCATGAGGAAAAGCCGATTCAGCCCGAGGTCACTCATATTCCCAAAGTCCTGATGCTCCTGACTTGACTCATCCAGGAAAAAGAGGATTTCCCAAAGAAGCAAATTTTAACAATTCCAAGATGAAAATAAGGAATTCCCAAAGACTCACCTCATCCAGGCTGGAGGAGAGTTCGCTCTGCAAAAGAGGAGGAGAGGACGGAATTAGAGGAATTCTCATCCCTAAGCCCATCCCAAGGTTTATAATTGGGGCTGACATCCAAAGGGAATCATGGAATGGTTTGGGGAGGAAAAATTCTTAAATCCCATCCAGGGACACCTCCCACCATCCCAAGTGGATCCAACCTGGCCTTGGGCACTGCCAGGGATCCAGGGGCAGCCACAGCAAATCTGGCAATTCCAGCCCAGCCCCTGCCCACCCTCCCAGACAGCAATTCCCTGCCAAGATCCCAGCCCAATCTCCCCTTTCCCAGTGGGAGCCATTCCCTGGCTCCTGTCCCTGCAGGCCTTGTCCCCAGTCCCTCTCCAGCTCTCCTGGTGCCCTTTCAGGGAGTCTGAGAATTCCCTGAACTTTTCCCTTCTCCAGGAGAAATTTCCAGCTCTCCCAGCCTGGCTCCAAAGCCTTTGGAGCATCTCCATGGGATCCTCTGGATCCTGGAGTGGGATAAATTTGCCCAGTCAGGAAGGAGCTGCCCCATTCCCAGTTTTCCTTATTAGCTGAGGAAAAGTGGAATCTCTAAGCTTTAGGATTCCTTCATCCTAAAAGAATTCCCTAAGACAGGATGGAGGGATTGCTACAGGGCTGGAAACGCCTCCAAATCCCTGGGAAAGCTGGGAATGGTGATGGATTTGCAAGGAGGAGTCGGGAATTACCTCAAATCCAGGGATGTGATGAACAGCCGGCTGCAGGGAGAGAACACAATTCCCATTAACATTCCCACTGCTAATTCCTCTTTTTCCAGGAGGGAAACTTCAGCCCCTTCCATTCCCAGCTCTAAAAATCCTGGATTCTCTTCCAGCCTGGAAGGACCAAATCCACCTGGATGATTCCCACTGGGATCAAACAGTTCCTCTGGGAGCGCATCTCATTCCAAGGCTTTTCCAAGGCCTTTCCCACCCAATTCTGAGGGAATGAGGAGGAGGAAGAGGCCACATGTGGATATTGGGGCCTTTCCTGGTGTTTGAGCTGGGATTTCCAGGGAAGAGGGAATTGTGGGATTCCCATTCCGAGATAAATCTCAGGGCTGGGAAGGAAGAGTGAGATACAGGGACTGAGCTTCCCAATCCATCCCTTTTTCCTGGCACATCTGGGATGCAGCCATTGGAAAAGCTGGAGTGGCTTCAGCTCTCCTAAACCCCCTCCAGATAATTCCACGGAAAGGGCAGCATTCCTTTGGGATTTGGCAATTCCCAGCTCCCTCAATATCCATGAGACCTCCCCAGGACTTGTCCAAGGACAGAAGGATCCATGCAGCCCATCCCACCTGGAATTCTGCAGTTTTCCATCAGGCCAACCCTAAACCACCTCTTTTCCCTCCTGGAAAACCTCTTCCTATGGAATTATCCCTCAAAAAGGGACAAATCCCAAATCCATCCGATTCTTCACAGGCTCCAAAGGCACCAATGGAAAACCCACCGCCTGGAAAAGTTGGATCCTGAGGAAGAAATGGAATTCTGGAGCATTCCAGGCTCAGGGATGGATCTCACCTTTTCCCTCTGGATCAGCTCGAAGGCGGCCAGGAGCTCCCCGACATTCCGGCCGGATTTGAGGACGGGATACCAGGAGAGCCGGGGCGAGCGCTCCAGGCTGGGCCGACAGATGCAGCGTCCCATGAATTCATCTGCACCCTGGAAAGGGAATTCCAGGGAATTGGGAACCATGGGAATTGGGATTGTCCTTGCCATCCCTTTTCGCAGAGAAAGCCATCCCCCCCTCAGCCAAAAATCAGGAATGAGGGATGATCCCGTTATGGGATTGGGGCAGGGAAAATGAATGGGATTGGTGCTCTTAGAGCCTCCAGCTTTCCAAGTCCTCACTGGAATTCCTAAGGCTGGAAAAACACCTTTTTAGGAGAAAAACACCTTTTTGGGAATTCTTATCCCAGGTTTTCCAGAGCAGGAACACAGAGCCTTTTGCAGCTCCTAAAAATCCCATTCCCTGCTCTGCACTGGGATCTTTGGAATCTTTCCTGCTGGGAAGAGGCAGGAGAGAGGGAAAAACATTCCTGAGATATTTCCAAGCCCTTGCCAAAGTGTATTCCAAGTGTTTTTCAACAGAATTCCCTCCTGCACTTGGTTTTTCTAGGTTTTTTTTTTTTCCAGCTTGGTTTTTCTGGGAAATGTCTCTAGTTCCTGCCACTGACCCCCCAAAATTCCATCATTCCCAAGTCCTTTGGACATGGCAAATAGCAGAGGGCATTTCCCTGCTTCCATGACTGCATCCAACTTTATCCCAAAGTTTCTCCATGAGGAAACTCCGTTAATTTCCCCACTTTAAATGACAACGAGGAAGCTCAATGAATGAGACCCCAAGGACACCACAGGGCTTTCCCTGGAACTTTCTCCCTCTGGAATGTCCACCTCAAAGCCCGAGCCACCCAGAGATGCTGGACATCACACATTCCAGAGGCTGGGAATTCCCGTCAGGAATCGCCACACTCACATAGGTGTCGTGGTCATAGATTTCCACCAGGATGTTGGGAGGGGACTCGGCCACATCCTGAGAATTCCCGAAAATCTCGATCTCATAGAAAATCAGGGTCTGATCCCAGGTGGGATTCAGGGTGTTCTTCTCCACCACTGTCTTCTGGCTCTGGTGCAGGAAGGACACGATGGCGTAGGGATCTGCGGGAATGGGATTCAAGGATTGGGATTCAGGGATGGATCCCAGCTCCGGCTCTTCACAGAATTCCAAGTTCCATCCAGAACCGGCTCCCAAAGAATTTGGGAATTCTCAGCTTGCTCCATCTCACCCTGAGTTCCCTTAGGTCTTGCTTGAGGAGAAAGGAGCTGCCCAGTCTATCCCACCAGGAATTCAGCATTCCAAGACCAAACTGCCCGGTTTTCCAGGCAGTTTTCCAGCTGGAAAGGCACAGTCTGAGAGTTGAGATTGTTCTAAAGATCCAGGGAAATCCTGGAGC
Organism: Ammodramus savannarum pratensis; assembly: GCA_020466415.1. NCBI lineage: Eukaryota > Metazoa > Chordata > Aves > Passeriformes > Passerellidae > Ammodramus > Ammodramus savannarum. The sequence continues at coordinate 51,395,511 of JAHXMQ010003319.1, forward strand.
CACTTCCAGGGGCTAAAGGGACTCCAGGAGAGCTGGGGAGGGATTTAGGATAAGGGAACGAGGGAAAGGACACAGGGAATGGCTTCCACTGGGAAAGGGGAGATTGGGCTGGGATCTTGGCAAGGAATTCCTGGCTGGAAGGTAGAGGAGCATCCCCCACATCCCTGGATGAAGATTCCAGGAACATCCCACAAATCTCTGGGGGCTTTAATGGGAGCCAAAGGATGCAGCTCCCCGGATTATCCCACACCTCCCTGGATTCAGATCCCAGGATTATTTCACAAATCCCTGGGTGCAGATCCCAGGATTATCCCACACCCATGGTTTCAGATGCAAGGAACACCCCACACACATCCCAGGATTCAGCTCCCAGGAACATCCCACATTCCTGGATTCAGATCCCAGGAAAATCTCACATTCCTGGGTTCAGATCCCAGGATGATCCCACAAAACACTGGATTGAGATGCCAGGATTATCCCACACCCCCTGGAAGCAGGGCCAGCTGATCTGAGCAGCATTCCCCTTTTTCCCCCGTTTTCCAAGGAATTGGGGCACCAGGGGCTGGATTTCCCTCTCTATCCACACTTAACAATCCAGGACCACTCAGACATTCCCAACAACCCACTCTGGGAAGAGCCTTTCCCACTTTTCCTCAGCCAAATCCATTACAATAAACAAAAACCCCTGGATTTGGAGTTGCTTTTCCCTTTTTTTTTTTTCCCCATTTTTCCCTCCCTTCTCCTCCCTTTTTTTTTTTCATGGAAGCCTCTCTAAAGCCCCTTTGTTGAGAGCAGGGAATGTTTATTTTTCCAACTGCCGAGCCCCTTTAATGAACTCCTTTATTCCCGGCAGCGGGAATCACAATCCCACATTGTGGAACGTTGCTGCTCGTGTTGTCCTTGGCCAGGATTTTTCCAAAGGAAAACGATTCCGGACTCCCCTCCCGGGCCATGAGCTCACCTCACTCCCACCTCCTCATCCCAACAAGGAGCCTTTTGTGGGAATTCCAGGTGGGAACAGGCACTGGGGGATTTTTTTTTTTTTTTTTTTTTTGATGCTCTGGGGTGTTTATTCCCAAAAATCACATTATTCCAACTACAGGGAAAAGCAGGATTCCCTCGGGATCACGGTCCAGCTGCTTCCCCAGTTTTGGGATTGACCCTGTTTCCCATCATTCCTGGGATGTGTTGGTCCAAGTGGGGTTGAAATCCCAGAATTTGGAGGGAAATCCCACCCAAATCCCTCTGTAAATTCTCACGGGGATCGAGCCGGGATAGCCCTGGAGGGATGTTGGATCTCTCCCACCAGTAGACCCTTTTCCTGGGATTTGGGACATTCCATGTTATCCCAGCTCTGATCCAGAGGAGGTGACATTCCCTTTTCCCACTTTTCCAGCTCTGAAGCATTAATGGGAATGTCTGGCTGGGATGGCCCAGCCTCCAGGGATGAAAATGTGGGATTTTCCAGCTGCTGGGATAATTCCAGGCATTCCATCCCCTCTCAACCACATTCCAGAGGGATGTTCCACCTACGTCCAACCATCCAAATACTTCCAGCATCGAAACTCCATGGATAAAAGGATTTTTTCTATTCTGACTTCTTTCTTATCCCAAAAAAACCCAGTGTGGGAAGTCCTGACCTCACCAGCACAATCCTGGGAATTTCAGAAATTCCTGGAGCTATGCTGGGAAAGGGTGGAGGAGTAGGACGTGGAAAAATCCTCCACAAAGGCCAGCCCCTGTTTTCCACCTGGATTGCCTTTTTCCCATGGAAATCCCCATACTAAATCCCAAATCCCAGGGACTGCTGCCTCCCTGTGCAGCTCGGAGAAGGGGGATGCTAAGGAATTATGGAATCATGGAATCCCGGACTGTTTTGGGATGGAAGGAAAACCTAAGGATTATCCAGATCCAACCCCATGTGCTGGGAACCTTTCACTGGATCGAATCCAACAAGGAATTTCCTGAGGATGCTGGAGAAGAAGGGGCCGGGCTGTGCCAAGGTCCTGATTAAATCCTGTCACGATCTGGAATTTTCTCTGGGCAAATCCCATGGAAGTTTCTCCCAGTGCTCCATCATATCCAGCATGGAGAACAAAAGGTTCCAGAGATTCCTTGGAGCCCGTTCCAGGCCTGAAGGGGCTCCAGGAGAGCTGGAGAGGGACTGGGGACAAGGCCTGCAGGGACAGGAGCCAGGGAATGGCTCCCACTGGGAAAGGGGAGATTGGGCTGGGATCTTGGCAAGGAATTGCTGGCTGGGAGGGTGGGCAGGGGCTGGGCTGGAATTCCCAGATTTGCTGTGGCTGCCCCTGGATCCCCGGCAGTGCCCAAGGCCAGGTTGGATGGACTTGGATCCACCTGGGATCAGGGAAGATGTCCTGGCCTATGGATGGTCCCCTTCTTCCCAGAATTCCATGCCAGTGTAGATCCAGACTCACCGGAGAAGCTGTCCTTGTCCATGGCAATGAGATCCCGTGCCTGGTACAGGTAACAGCGCAGGTGGAATCTGTTCCCGGCTGCCGGAAGAATGGGAAACATGGAAAACATCCCAGGGAGATTCCATCATTCCTCATCTCCCATCTGGGAGAATCCTGGCTTAATCACCCCAGGATATCCCAAGCTCCGATCCTGGAGCCTGTGGATGTTCCCATTTGCACCGTCCTCCCCTCCACCCCTTTTCCACATTAATTTTTCCATCTTTTGCTGGGAAAAGGATGGAAAACGCCTTTCCCGCTTCCCTGGGGTCCTTACAGTCAAAAATGCAGGAGATCGTGGGTCTGTTGACTCCGAAACTGAGGGTGGACGCGGATTTTCCGTCAGATTTTCCGTCGTCGCTCTTGTCGTCTGTCACTCCTCCCTACAAGGAAAACAATGGAAAGTCAGGAATGCCGGGATCACCTCCAGAGCCAGGATTCCCCATGGGATGGAATTTTCTGGGGTGTCCAAGAGGAGACCGGGCTTCCAGTGTTCCCCAGCATCCTAAAATTTATGTTGGAAAAGCTCTTGGAGATTCCTGAGTGCTCCTAATTCCCAATTAACCTCTTGGAATATTTGTGGGAAAAGGATGAGAATTCCCTTTTGCGGATCCCATGGGAAAAAGAGGAATAGGAACAATCCTGCCAGGAGCTCTGGGGGTGAGAGGCAGCCGGGATCTCCAGAAATGGGAACAGCTCATGGAAAACACCATGGAGCCGCTTTGATCCCAAAGAGATCAACTCTGGATTGGAGGGAAAGACAGAGCAAGGAAAAAGGGGGAAAAAGGCAAACAGGAGAGGAAAGAATTCCATAAAAGCACAGAATGGGAGCTTTGTGCTGCTTTGGCTCTCATGGATTCATTGGAAAAGCAGTGGGTTGGGAAATCCAGAGTGTGGAGAAAGTCGGGAACAAAGAGGAAAAGCGAGGAACAAACAGGGAGGATAACAGGATAACGGGAAACAGATAACGAGCAGCTGATAACATTTCCAGGCAGAAATTTGGGAATGAGAAAAGCTGTTCCCTACCAGAGCCCCTTCCAAGGCAAAGACAGCGGCGGGGCCAGTGCGTTCCAGAGGCTCCATCCGGCGTCTCCAGCGGCGCCGGCGGAAGGCGTCGGAGCGGCGCTGCTGGAGGTGGAAGCGCCAGCCGAAGAGGGAAGCGTATTCCCAACCATCCCCGTCCAGCTCCTCCTGCTTGTGCTGCCAGACAGGGATCACAGGGATCAGGTTTTCCAGGACTGACCCAAAAGCTGGGTTTAGGTTTTTTGGGATGTTGTTGGATATGGTTGCTCCACCCCAGGTTTTCCCTGTTTCTCCCCCAGGTTGGAGTCACAGAATGGAGTCATGGAATAATTTGGAGAATCATAGGAATATTCAGGTTGGGAAGGATTTCTGAGGTCATTTGGTTTCAGTTGGGAAAGGCCTCAGAGATTGTCATGGAATCATGGAATTATGGTTTGGGATGGAAGGAACTTTAAAGCTCAGCCACTTCCAGGGACACTTCCCACCATCCCAGGGTGCTCCAAGCCCCAATGTCCAACCTGGCCTTGGGCACTGCCAGGGATCCAGGGGCAGCCACAGCAAATCTGGCAATTCCAGCCCAGCCCCTGCCTACCCTCCCAGCCAGCAATTCCTTGCCAAGATCCTGTTTTTCCCTTTGCCATCATCCCGACCCCTCCCATGACTCTGCCAGCTCCGGAATTTCTCCCTGCATCATCCACCCCAAGCCCCGGAAGGTTTTTCTCCCGGTGACACCCACAGAAAATGGGGTGACAGTGGCTACAATTATCCCAAAAACTTTCTGGGAAGGGAGACAAGTGGCCTTGGGAAGCAGCGGGAAGGACCGAGGAGCGGAAGCGGCATTCCCAGTCCAATGGCGCCATCTAGAGGGAAGCGGGATAGGGACAGGCTGGGGACACCGGCCCTCCCCCATTTCCCACACTCCCGGACTTTCCTGGATGGCCCCATCCCACCCCACATGCCAGTCAATCCCTCCGGAATGTTCTCCAACCCGGGAAAGTGGCGTTTTCCACTGGAAACTGGGACAAGCCTCCCTCAATCTCCAAGGAAAAGCAGATCCTGCCAAAGCCAGGCACCCACGCGGAGGGACAGGGCCACATCCCAATCTGGTGGCACCTTTTCCCAGCCAATCCCACCTTTCTCCCAGCTTCCATGTGCTCCAGGTCGCGCCGGCGGAGCCGCACCCAGCGCCGGCGCCGGTTGGTGTGGAACATCTTCTCCGCCGGCACCCAGGCCTTGGGCTTGCACTCCGGCGGGATTGTTATCCCATATTCCCAGCCTTGGGAAGAAGGGAATGCCTGGTGGAAGCAGGAGAAGAGCCTCCCTCCCCACACCTTGGCACTCGCACCAGGAATTTCCAATAGTGAAGATGTGGCTGAATCCAGCAAAATTTCCCAGTTGGATTTCCCTCCTTCTGGCGCAATCCATCCCTCTGGAATGGCCAGGGATGGATCCGTGGTGTCTTTGGCTCCAAATCTCACCCTGGGGACTCTTCCCTCACTCCCCTCCAGCCATTCCAACCCGCGGGACCATTCCAGCACTCTCCAGCCCGGTGTTTTCCATTTCTTTTCCTCCAGGTCCTTCCCAGATTATCCCAGCACTGCCTTTTGGAATTCCCATCCCACAGCTCCAGGCAGACAAGGGAAAAGGATCCCCTGGAGCCTGATCCCTTCTCCTGATCTAATTCCCACAGCCATGGGAATGTTTTCATCCATGGGCCATGGTAAGAAATCCCAAACTTCCCAAATTCCCAAATCCCGGATCCCAAAATTCTAGGATTCCGAAATTCCCAAATCACAGATGCCAAAATTCCAGGAGCCCAAAATTCCCAAATCCCAGATCCCGAAATTCCGTCTCTGGTACCTTTCTCATCCACAGCCCTGTTGAGATCCGTGTCCCATTCCACATCTTCCCACTTCCAGCCAGGAGGACACTCGATCTCATCCTTGGGCAGGACCTTCTCCCCGTTCTGTGGGACACAGGGAATTCTCACCCAAACCAATCCCTAAATTTCCCCTGGAATTCCAGCCTGGCTCCCAGAATTCCCAGTTTTCCCTCACCACGTCCGTGTAGGAATCGGTCATGTGGATCCACTGCCCTCCAGGAAGCCGGACCTGGTTCTCAAACACCTCCTCCACGAAGCTCAGGTGCCCAGCGTCCACGTCGTGCAGCAACCTGAATCCCGGGAATACCCAAAATCAGGGATTCTCCATCCCACCTTCCTTCTGTGCCATCCTCAGCGCTCTCAAATTTCTCCCACCCCTCCAAGCAAAGTTCCTCCTCAGGAAAAACCCAAACTAGGATGAAAATCCCACCCCAAAAATCCTCAGTTTTGGAGCATCCCAAGATTTGGATGAGGGGGAATCACATCCGTGGACACACACGAGGAACCACAGGGGCGTCCCATATTTTGCCACTGAATTTTGGGATTTCCAGGAATTCTTGGTGGAAAAGCCCCACTCACGTCTTTTCTGGGCAGATGAACCAATCCCCAGCCCAGGTCCATCCCATGGAAGGCCGGAAGCTGTCCTTGGGAAGCTTGATCCGGCCGGTGACGTCGGAATATTTGGGATATGTGAGGCCAGTGGTGCCCCAGTTCCCCACCAGCGCCAGCTTGGTCTGGTTCTCATACTGGGAGAGCCAAGATAAAAGATGGATTTAGGGTCGGAATTACAGAATTCCATGAATAATCCCAAAGAATCCCATGAATAATCGCAGCAGAGGGACAGATCTGGGAAAAGCCCAACCCATTCCACAGCACCCCAATTTTCCCGTTGTGAGGGACAACACAGCTCCATGGCTCATTCCCAACTTTCCCCTCAGCATTCCAGTCTGAGATGGTGGGAATAGCGCCCCCTTCCCACAGTTTTTAGGGAATGATGAGGTTTTAGGTCCAGCCCACCCCTTTTTCCCACCAGGATAGGGATCCCTTGGGAATGCTCACAGTTTCGGCAAAGACGGAGAGTTTTCCCTCGGCAAATTGGTTGAATTCCTTCTCATCCACGGCCAATCCGAACCAGAGCCGCACCCGGATCTGCGCCGGGATCCGTGGCCCCATCACCTCCTCCTGCGGGTACTGCCAAGGAAAAGGCCCCCAGGAAGGGATTAACAGGAATTCTGGGAGACTGGAAGGGTGGGAATGAAGATCCCTGGAAGGGGAAGGTGGGACATGGAGCAGTCATGGGATGATGTCAGGAGTGAGTGGTGCACGTGGAGCGCTTTGGGATTATGGAATTGAGGTTGGAAAGATCTTCAGGATCATCGCAATGCCACCAGCGACATCCCTAAAATGTGACCCCAGCTGACCTGGAGGAGCTTCAAAATTCCAGTGGTCTTGGACAGGACCAGGGACAGGATCAGGGTCACAGAAAGGTCAGGGACATGGACAGGGAAAAGGACAAGATCAAGGAGATAGAAAAGGTCAGGGATAAGGAGAGGGAGAGGGACAAGGACAAGGTCAGGGACAAGGACAAGGTCAGGAACAGGGAAAAGGACAAGTTCAAGGAGAGGAAAAAGGTCAGGGACAAGGACAGGGAGAGGGACAGGGACAAGGACACCGACAAGGTCAAGTTCAGGGACATGGATGGGGACAAGACACGGTGAGGGACAGGGCCAGAGAAAAAGGATAAGGAAAGGGTCAGGGAGAAGGTCAGGGACAGGGACAAAGTCAGGGACAAGGACAGGGAGAGGGACAGGGACAAGGTCAAGGACAGGGACAAGTTCAGGGACATGGA
>JAHXMQ010003319.1:51402838-51415908 GCA_020466415.1 Ammodramus savannarum pratensis
CTTCTCCAGGGGAACATTCCCAGCTCTCCCAGCCTGGCTCTATGGCAGAGGGGCAGAATTCCCCCTATTTCTGCTGTGGGATCTGCTGGAGCACGCCGAACTTCCCACCCACCAACATTCCAAGTCCTTCTCCCACAGCTGCTCACTATCCATGAGTTGACCTCAACCTATCCGTGAGCAAGACCAACCTCAACCATCGGACCAAAATCTAGCACCGTGGGAGAATCCATGGATTTGGGAGCCAGGATGGAACATCCTCCCCCATGCTTCCCACCACAACCACGATGGGAAAACCAGGAAGCGTCACCTCCTCCGCCATGGCCCGGAGCCGGCACAGCCAATCCTCCGCCTGATCCAGGATTTGAGAAAGGCCAGAATTCTCGTGCTTGAGCCTCAGGGCCACCTTGAGGATCTGCTCTAGGTGGGTGCTCCGGAAGCGGAACAGGTTATGATCCAGGTGGGTGCTGGATGCCCTCCCCAGGACATCGGGAAGCTTCAGGCTGCAGGGATAGGCGGGAATCCGGGATTGGGTTGGATTGGGATGGACCTTGAAGGTCATTAAGGGCTGTTAATTGTCACTGATGATCACTAACGGTGATTAATAGCCATTAATGGTTATTATTGGTCATTAGCAGTCACTAATGGTCACAAATCATCACCAATGGTCCTAAATGAACATTAAAGGTCATTAATGGTCACCAGTCATCATTAATGGTGATTAATAGTCATTAATGGTCACCAATAATCATCAAAGGTTGCTAATGGTTGCTACTGATCATTAAAGATCATTAATGATCCTCAATCATCATTAATGGTCATTAATAATCATTAAAGGTCATTAAGGGTCACCAGTCATCATTAATGATGATTAATAGTCATTTATGGTCACCAATCATCATCAAAGGTTGTTAATGGTTGTTACTGATCATCAAAGATCATTAATGGTCATCAATCATCATGAATGGTCATAAATGATCATTAAAGGTCATTTAGGATCACTAATGGTCATTAATGGTCTTTAATGGACACCAATCATGATAAAATTTTCATTAATGGTCATTAAAGGTCATTAATGGTCATCAATTGTCACCAATCATCATCAATGATCATTAAGGGTTGTTACTGGTCAATTAAGAGCATTAATGGTCATCAATCATCATTAATGGTCATTAATGATCATTTAAGGTCATTAATGGTCATTACAGGTCATTAATAGTCACCAATCATCATGAATTATTCATTAAAGGTCATTAAAGGTCATCCTTAATGGTGCTTAATAGCCACTAATGTCATCAATCATCATCAATGGTCATTAATGGTCATTAATGATCCATCCCAAATCCCCCCCAATAGCTCATCCGGCTTCTTGTGGGATTTTCCAGCCTTTTTTAATGGTTTTTCCATATTTTCAGTGAATTTCCAAGGAATTGAGAAGCCACCGAAGATATTTGGGAACAAGAAGAGCAACAGAGTTTCAAACCAAGGCTGGAATTCCCCCAGGAATCAGGATGGGAATGAGCCACACCCACATTTTAATATCCATTATCCAAGTTCCTGGAAAAATGGATCAGGTGCCAAACTGGGACGTTTTCCTGTAAAATTCAAGTATTTATGGATCCGCTGCTATAAATTAACTTCCTGCTCCCGGCTCCTGAGCCACAAATCAGGATTTCCTCCGGAAAAAATAGATGGAGAGAAAGATAAATTTATTTTTAGGCTGTGCAGAGGTTTGGAAGGAGATTTTTAAGGATGCCACATTCCCAGCTTGGGAACTGGGACTGTAAATCCCATTTTTTTAATGCAGGTAAATAGGGAGAACATGGAATTATGGAATGGTTTGGGATTTTCCACTATCCTCAGTTGCTCCGAACCCCATCCAGCCTGGCTTTGGATACTTCCAGAGATGAGGATTTGGAGTGAGGGTAAATGAGGAGGGAAAAGGTGGAAAAATGGGAAAAAAAGGGAAAAAGTTGGGTGGAAAGGAGGGGGAGAAGGGAAAAAGGGAAATAAGGAAAGAAAGGAAATAAGGACAAAGAAAGGGTGGGAAGGAAAAAAGGAAAAAAAGAAAAAAGGGGAGAAAAAGCAAAAAGAGGAAAAAAGGGGGAATGGAATAAAAGGGGGAAAGACAAAAGAAGGAAAAAAAAACAGGCAAAAGAGAAACAAGGGAGAAAATGGGGAGTGGAAAAAAGAGAAAAGGGGGGAAATGGGGAAAAAAGGAGAGGAAGAGGAAAAAGGAAAAACTCAGAAAAAAAGAGGAAAGATAAAAAAGGAAAAGGGGAGTAGGGAAAAGGGGAGAAAAGGAAAAATATTAAAAGAGAGAAAGAGGGAGAAAAATGGGAAAAAGAGAAAAAAGAAACAGAAAAAAAGGAGAAAGGGGAAAAGGAAAAAAGAAAGAAAAAAGGGTGAAGGGGGAGGGGGAAATGGAGGAAAAAGAGGGGAAAGGAAAAACTGAAATAAAGGGAAAAGGTGAATGAAAGTGGGAAAAGGGGGGAAAAGGGGGAAAGGGGAAAAATGGGGAAAGGAGGGAGAGAAAAAAGAGAAAAAAGGAAAAAAGGTGGGGAAAACGAGGGAACAAACAAAAAGGGATAGAAAGGAAAAGGGGAGAAAGGGAATAAAAAGTGGAAAAAATGAGGAGAAATGGGGAAAGAGAGGGAAAATAGGGGAAAGGGAGAAAAGGGGGGAAAAAAAGGGGATGAAGAAAGGAGAGGAGGGGCAGAGGCAGTGTTCCCTTCCAAGACCAAGAAGAAACAAAGAAACATCAGGAAAGGTTTCCCATCATGAATTCCCAAAGTACCTGCAGTCGGCAATGACGTCATCGAGCAGTTGGGATCCCAGGGCCTCCAGCTCGACCGGAGAGCGGTTGGATTTCAGGGCCACATGGATCTTCTCCAGGTTTGCTTCCTGTAGGAAAAGTAGGGATTGGGAGCTGAGGAATCACCCGGAATCCCATCCCACTTCCAGGATATTCCCAGCAAGAGGAAACTCCCATGGATCAGAGATTCCACTCCTCTCTCTCTCTCCTCCCTCCCAGCAGGGATCTGCATCCAAATGTTTGGAGCTCCAGAGGAACCAACAGCGAAATCCAACAGGAAACCTCAGAAATCAGTCAGGAGCTAAAGGACAGCCCCTGGATTGCTGGAATTGTCTCCAGGCTGAACAGGGCTTGGATCAACCTGACATCATGGAAGGTGTCCCTGAACATGGAATGGAATGGGATTTAAGGTATCTCCAAAGCCAAACCATACCAGGATGGAATGGATGCTCTGGGAAAGCTGGGAACATTCACCTGGAGAAAGGAAAATTCCTGGGAATCTCAGAGTCCCTGCAGGGGCTCCAGGAGAGCTGGAGAGGGACTGGGGACAAGGCCTGCAGGGACAGGAGCCAGGGAATGGCTCCCACTGGGAAAGGGGAGATTGGGCTGGGATCTTGGCAAGGAATTGCTGGCTTGGAGGGTGGGCAGGGGCTGGGCTGGAATTCCCAGATTTGCTGTGGCTGCCCCTGGATCCCTGGCACTGTCCAAGGCCAGGTTGGACATTGGGGCTTGGATCCACCTGGGACAGTGGGAGGTGTCCCTGCCCATGGAATGGCGTGGGAATGGGATGAGATTTAAGGTCCCTTCCCACCCAAACCATTCTGTAATTCCATGATTCCATGAAGTTCCTCATCCAGTGGATACACGACTATGTCACCAGACATTCCAGAGCCTGGAGATGGCCTCTGTCCCCTCCTGGTTTCCCCAGGATGTCCCCAGGGATGTCACTGGACACTCCTCAGCTTGGAGGTGGCCTCTCTCCCTTCCCAGTGTCCCCGGCATGTCCCCAGGGATGTCCCCTTCATGTCCCCAGGGATGTCCCCAGGATGTCTCCAAGGATGTCCCCAAGGATGTCACTGGACACTTTCCAGCCTGGAGGTGGCCTCTGTCCCCTCCTGGTTTCCCCAGGGTTGTCCCCAGGATGTCCCCATCACTCACCAGCCGCTCGGCCCCGTGGAGCAGTAGGTTCTGGGCATCCATGCGGTGGCCGATGTCCTCCCAGTAGGAGGAGAGCACCACCACGGGCTTCACGTTCCCCCAGGGCAGGTAATAGTAGTGACAGCCTGGGGGACAGCACGGAGTCACCTCGGGATGGTGGAACAACGGGATCCACCCCTCGGGAGCAGGGATGAAGGGGGAACAGTGTGATTGGGATGGGAATTCCCCTCAGAAGGTGTCTGGGAGAAAGATGGGAATGGTGTTCCCCAAATCCTTGAGATCCCACCGAGATCCAATGGGATCTGACTCCATGGCTCTGGCAGTGAGGCCAGAAACCAGTTTAGCATTCCTGGTGGGATGAGATGGGAGCCAGGAAAAGGCCAGGAAAAGACGCTCCCAAAAACCACCTCATGGAGCTGAGAGACATCCCAGCTTCCCTGCTCCTTCCCAGACAAAAATTCCCAATGGCTGAGGTGGGAAAACCCTCTGGAGCTGTCAGGTCCAAGCAGGGACAGCTTCACCAGGATCACCTGAACACAACCTCTGGCTTCCCTAGATCCCTGACAGTGTCCAAGGCCAGGTTGGGCATTGGGGTTTGGATCCACCTGGGATAGGGGGAGGTGTCCATAAACATGGATGGGGTGGGAATGGGATGGGATTAACGGTCCCCTTCCAACCCAAAGCATTCCAGGATTCTGGAGCCCCTCTGCTCTGGGAGAGCTGGGAAGGTTCCCCTGGAGAAGGGAAAATTCCTGGGAATCTCAGAGTCCCTGCAGGGGCTCCAGGAGAGCTGGAGAGGGACTGGGGACAAGGCCTGCAGGGACAGGAGCCAGGGAATGGCTCCCACTGGGAGAGGGAAGATTGGGCTGGGATCTTGGCAAGGAATTGCTGGCTGGGAGGGTGGGCAGGGGCTGGGCTGGAATTCCCAGATTTTCTGTGGATCCCTGGATCCCTGGCAGTGCCCGAGGCTGGGTTGGACATTGGGGCTTGGATCCACCTGGGATAGTGGAAGGTATCCCTAAGCTGGAACAGGGTAGGATTTAAGGCCCCTTCCATTCCAAACCACTCCATAATTCCAGAGTTCTCTTCCACCAGCCGTGTTTGGATCACCCCAAGGGACGGAATCCGCGCTCACCATCGAAGACGGCCCCGCTGTACTGGGTGGTGGAGGCCAGGGGCAGGCAGGTGGTGTCGAACTTGTTGCCGTAATTCCCGATGCTGACCTCGAACTGGATGGCGCCATCCACGCCCTGGAGCATCGTGGCCGAGTAGAAGGCGGCAAAGAGGGAATATTTCCGTCGGCGCAGGTATTTCTGGAATACGAACGGGAATTGGATGTGGAGGAGATGCTGCCAATGATCTCCGGGAGGCGGAGCCGGAAGAGGCTGGATGGTAAATCCTGAGTGGCTGAGGGAGTTGGGAAAGGGTTGAAGAACCAGGAAAAGCTGAGGGAGATGGAAAGGGGCTGCAGAACCAGGAAAAGCTGCAGGAGCTGGGAAGGGGCTGGAGAACCAGGAAAAGCTGAGGGAGTTGGGAAAGGGGCTCATTCCAGAGAAAAGGAGGATCCACAGGACCTTCTGGCTTTGCACAGCTCCCTGACAGGTTGGAACCAGGTGGGAGTTGGGATCTGATCCCAGGGAATAACAGGATAGAAAGGAACAGCCTCATGCTGGGTCAGGGGAGGCTCAGGTTGGACATCAGCAGGAATTTCCTCATGGAAAGGGTGGTCAGGGATTGGAAGTGCCCAGGGAGGTTTAGAGTGCCCATCCCTGGAGATGCCCAAGGAATTCCTGGGTGTAGCACTCAGTGCCAGGGTGGGCATCGGGCACAGCTTGGACTGGATGATCCCAGAGCATTTTCCAACCTCAGTGAGCTCAGGATGGGAATTTTCTCGCAGGGGGAATAACAAACTTTGCAGCATGGGAATCCTGGGGGAATTTTAGGAAAACCAGACGGAAGAGGAGGCTGCAACTTCTCATGTAAAAGGAGTCAAAGAAGGAAATCTGAGAGCGCCAGAATGAAGGGAAATCTCCCACAACGTCATGGGAGAGCTCAGAGTCCCTTGCAGGGCCTGCAGGGGCTCCAGGAGAGCTGGAGAGGGACTGGGGACAAGGCCTGCAGGGACAGGAGCCAGGGAATGGCTCCCACTGGGAAAGGGGAGATTGGGCTGGGATCTTGGCAAGGAATTGCTGGTTGGGAGGGTGGGCAGGGGCTGGGCTGGAATTCCCAGATTTGCTGTGGCTGCCCCTGGATCCCTGGCAGCGCCCAAGGCCAGGCTGGATTGAGCTTGGATCCACCTGGGATAGTGGGAGCAGTCTCTGGCCATGGAACATGATCAGCTTCAAGGTCCATTCCCACCCAAACCATTCCATGGTCCCACAATTCCATGCTCACCATGATCAGCTCAGATGGACCAACCTGGACACTTTGGGATAAAAATCCAACAGGAGACCCCTCCAGGAGCTCACTGACCATGGGACAACCCTCACCCACGGCCAACATCCCTTCCATAGTGTCCCACATGCCAATCCCAGAGATTTTCCAGAAATTCCAATACCTCCACCCTCAGGATGTCATCAGCAGGAATCTCCTCCACCTTCTGCTCCATGTGCTCCACCAGCTTGGTCTCCAGCTCCACCAGGATCCGGCCCCGATACGCAACCCCCTCGCCCTTGGGATAGACCAGGAACAGGAGTCAGGATCCTAGAATTCCCTTCCCAAGGCCGAGCTCTGCCTTTGCTTCCAAGGAGCTTCATCACAGAGTAGCAGGATCAGGCAAAGAATTCCAGCTGAAGCTTCCAAGGTGGAATTTTGGAGCAGAGCAGGATCAGGAGGTGTTAGCGGGAATAACCAGGAGCGGGAAACGCAGCGCAGGCTCCTGGTGACAAAGCCAGCTGCGGTTAGAAGCAGCTTTTTTTGGGAAAAGAGGAGCCAGAGGTTATTTTGGGATGCGCCGGGAAGCAGCCAATGTCACCTTTCCCAAATTGAGCGTCTCATAGGGATCGGGAAATCCAGTGAATTCCCGGGGGCTGCCGTACAGGTTGATGTAGCAGGGCCCGAAGGTCGGCAGGAATCCCAGCCCGTCATCCACTGGGAATGGCAGGGAAAAGAGGGATTAGGGATTCCTGGAGGCACCTTGGGAATGCATCACGCTCGCTGGAGGATCACAGGCATCACACAGCTGGAGGCCACAAAAATCCTGGAATTTCTACACATTTTGAATCCCACAGCCTCACCTTGGAGCAGGAGAACAATACGGAGGGCATGGTGCTGAATCCTGGGAATTCCCAATCCCAGGAAAAGTCCCCATGGAAAAGAGTGAGGTCAGAGAGGGGTCAGACAAGAGTAAGAGTGACAGGAGAGAGGAAAGAGCCTCAGGATGTGCCAGGGAGGTTTATGTTGTATTTTCGGGAAAATTCCTTCCTGGAAAGGGCTGTCCCCGTCCCTGGAGGGACTGAACATCCCTGTGGAGGTGGCACTTGGGGACATGGATATGGGGTGGCCTTGGGAGCCAATGTATCAGAGGGATTTTCCAGTGCTATGAGCCCATGAGGAGAACCACCCGTTTTTATGGAATTTTGAGTGGGAATCCTGCCCTGAGCTCCATGTACCCAGCTGGATCCACATTCCGAACACAACAGCATCCCGGGAATCCCCAAAGGGCCAAACCGGAGCCATTCCCTTTTCCCAAGGTGCCTAACTCAATCCCAGTGGATCCTCCCCCAGTCCAGAGAGCGGAACCAGTAAAACCAGTCCCGGGAGGCGCTGGAAAACAGCGATGTACTGGGAACGTACGGTCCGAGGGTTTCAGAGGCTTCACAGGAGCAGGAAACTCATCTGAGGCACAAAGAGAGGGAGAGAGGTTGGGAAAAGTTGGAAGAGGAGCACGGAAAAGGGATGGAGATGGGAATGAGGGGGGAGATTCCCACGGAGAGACAGAGAGAGAAAGGGAGAGGTTTTTCATGGAATCACAGAGTCAAGGAATTATGGAATCATAATTATGGTTGGGGTGGGAAGGGACCTTAAAGCCCATCCAGGTGCATCCAGGGACACTTCCCACTATCCTAGGTCGTTCCAAGCCTTGTCCAACCTGGCTTTGGACAATTCCAGAGGCTGTGGGATTGGGATGGAGCAGGGTTGGAGCATTCCTGAGTTGCATTCCCAGGCATTTCCTTGGGATCAAACAGATCCCAGTGGTGGGAAAGGGAGATGCCAATCCTGGATCCCACCATTCCCATCCTCCCTTCCAGCCTCTCTCTCTCTCTCTCTCTCCAGCCCATCCCAGGATTTGTGTTAGGATTGGACAGCGCCAGGGGTGGGACATGGGTGGAGCCTCTGGATTGTGTCCTGATCCATGGAATCACGGAATGCCTTGGAAGGACCTTAAAGCTCATCCCATTCCATGGGCAGGGACACATCCCACTGTCCCAGCATGCTCCAAGCTTTTTCCAGCATGGCCATCCCCTGTCCCTACCGCTCACGGGGAAGTCACAAAACCAAGGGCAGAATTCCCACGGGGATCGTAGATTCCATGGAAAAGCTCATGCAGGTGGAAGCTCCAAGCCCTCAGCAGATCCAAAGCTGTGTCCCAAATTCCTGCCCTCCCACCTGGCACTGGTGATAGTGACACCCGGCTGAGCCCTGCCACACCTGGGGCTCCTTACCCTCAGAAAATTCCCAGGATTTGGAAAGCATGGGCTAGATGGGAATTCCCACCCTGTGACAGCCCCTAAATGTCACCTCAGTGAGGTGGTCACCTCAGGGGGGATGTGACTGCCAGCAGGGGTGCCACCACCACCCCCATGGGTCACCAACCTCCAGCCATACCATGGACCTGCAGCCTCCATCCCCCATTCCAAGAATCCACCAAATCCCAAGAATCCACCAAATCCTAAATCCAGAGGGGTTGGATCCATCTGGAAATGGAGCACAGCTCGGAGCAATCCCAGGACCCCATCCCGTGTCCCCAGGTGGGGACGGTGAAAGCTGTGACGTCCCCAAAGCCACCACCAACCTCCAGCCACACCACGGACCTGCAACTTCCTTCCCTCATTCCCAAGAATCCACCAAATCCTAAATCCAGAGGGGTTGGATGCAATCTGGAAATGGGGCACAGCCTGAAGTGACCACAGGACCCTGTGTCCCCAAGCAGGGACGGTGACAGCTGTGACGTCCCCAAAGGCACCACCAACCTCCAGCCACGCCATGCAGCTCCTCCATAGCCCCATTCCCAACAAACCATTAAATCCTAAATCCATCCGCAAAGCACACACAACTCGGAGTGACCGCAGGACCCCATCCGGTGTCCCCAGGTGGGGACAGTGACAGCTGTGACATCCCCAAAGCCACCACCAACCTCCAGCCACGCCATGCAGCTCCTCCAAGGCCATGCATCCCAAATCCCGGCCTGCTTCCTGCCCTTACCCTCCAGCTCCCCGCCGGGGGCCGAAATCTTGGACATTCCGAGGAAAGCGGTGCCGATGACGTCGTTGTGCGTCAGGCGGTCCCTGTGAGGTGACATCGTCACTTTGGGGACCACGGGAGAGGGGATGTCCCCACGCCCATCCCGCCATTCCGGGCACTGGGAATGCCCTTCCCGCTCACCAGTCGGTCACACGGATCCTCATCCGCTCGCACATGGAAGGGAACTGGGAAAAGGGATACGGGAAGAGGGTGAGCGGTGCTGGGGACACTGGGAGGGGACCTTGGGGACACCAGGGCTCACCATGGCCGGCAGTGTCAGGCACTGGTTCCACTGGGGGTTGGCATTCTTCTCCAGGATTCGGGAGCAGAGCTGGAAGGGAGGGATGGGAAGAGGGAAAAGTTGGTGCAATCCCAGGAAAGCGGCTGTTGGCCCAGTTCATGGAGCTGGGAAGCCTCAGATTCCCTAAAATCCGGCATCAGATTCCCTAACATCTGGTCTCAGATTCCAGAAAGTTGATGCTCAGATTCTCCCAAATCCAACTTCAGATTCCCTAAAATCCATCCTCAGGTTCCTCAAAATCCAGTCTTAGATTCCCAAAAGTTGAGGTTCACATTCCCCCAAATACAGCTTCAGGTTCTTGAAATCCAGCCTCAGGTTACCCAAAATGCAGCCTCAAGCTCCTCAGAATCCGGCCTCAGTTTCCCTAAAATCCATCCCCAAATTCCCTAAAATCTATTCTCAGCCTTCTTAAAATCCAGCCTCAGATTCCCTAAAATCCATCCCCCATTCCATGGGGTTCCTAAACCCCCTGGTGCAGGAGGCAGAGGAAGCTTCGGATTTCCCAAGGATCTTCCCACCTTGGGACCAGCAGGATCACATCTGCCCCATTCCAGGAGCAAATTTCCCCATTCCAAAGCCAAATTCCTCCATTTAAAGACTGAATTTCCTCATTCCAGGCTTGGGGATCTGGAGGGAATATCCCACTACCATTCCAGCTCCAAGGACATCCCACAGAAATCCCAATCCCAGGGATCCACAGTGAATGTCCCACTGCCATCCCAACCCCAAGGACATCCCAGTGCC
Organism: Ammodramus savannarum pratensis; assembly: GCA_020466415.1. Classification (NCBI taxonomy): domain Eukaryota; kingdom Metazoa; phylum Chordata; class Aves; order Passeriformes; family Passerellidae; genus Ammodramus; species Ammodramus savannarum. The sequence continues at coordinate 51,413,317 of JAHXMQ010003319.1, forward strand.
ATCCCAGTCCCAAAGATCTGGGAGTAACTGTCCCAGTGTCATCCCAATCCCAAATTCCCGGGGACTGTCCTGCTGCCATCCCAACCCCATGGATATCCTGCTGAAATCCCAGTACCAGAAATCCAAAGGGAATGTCCCACTGCCATCCCAACTCCAGATTCCTGGGGTCTGTCCTGTTGCCATTCCAGCCTTGAGGACATCCTACTGAAATCCCAATCCCAGGGATCCAGAGGGAATGTCCCACACCCATTCCAACCCCAAGGATATCCCAGTGCCATCCCAATCCCAAAGACCTGGGAGGGAATGTCCCACTGCCATTCCAGCCTCAAGGATATCCCACTGAAATTCCAGTCCTAGAGACCCAGGAGGGGCCATCCCACTGAAATCCCAATACCAAGGACATCCCGCTGTTATCCCAATCCCACAGACCTGGGTGGGAATGTCCCGCTGCCATCCCAACCCTGAGGACCAGGAGAGGTCATCCCGCTGCCATTCCCAATCCCAGGATCATCCCAGTGCCATTCTCAATCCCAGGATTATCCCAGTGTCATTCCCAATCCTAAAATTATCCCAGTCCCAGAAATACCCTGCTACCATCCCAGTCCTAAGGACATCCCACTGAAATCCCAATCCCAGAGATCTAGGAGGGAATGTCCCACTGTCATTCCCAATCCCAGGTTCATCCCGGTGCCATTCCTAATCCCAGGATCATCCTGGTACCACTCCCTATCCCAAAATCATCCCACTGCCATTCCTAACCCCAGGATCATCTCACAGTTATGCCAGCTCCAGGAACACCCCACTGCCATCCCAGTCCTGAGGACATCCCACTGAAATCCCAATCCCAGAGATCTGGGAGGGAACATCCTGCTGCCATTCCCAATCCCAGGATCATCCCGCTGTTATCCCAGACCCAGGAACACCCCGCTGCCATCCCAATCCCGGATTCCTCCCACTGCCATTCCCAGGATCCCAGCAGATCCTGCTCCGCTGACCGTTTTCCCAGCAAAGCTGACTTCCACGAAGGGATCCACCAGGTTCTTCTTGTTGCTCTCGAAGCCGAAGATCTGCCGGACGTTGTCCATGACGGCATCATCCACTGAGAAAAGAGGGAGATGCCAAAATCCCTGGAATTCCGCAGCATCCAGAGGGTCCCAGCTGTCCCACCAGCGGGATGAGCATTCCCATGGAGGAGACAGTCTCCAGGTGGGAAAAGCAGGGGGATAAAACCAGTTTGGACCAGTAAGAAACTCCTCTCCCATAAAACTGCCCAATATCCTTGGATTACAATATGGACCATTTCCTTCTCCGGGCCCTAATTCCTGCCCGGAATGTCACAATTCCGAGGGATCCAAAGTAAAAACCTACTCTGGGGCAAATCCTCGGCTTTGTAGATCTTGAGGCAGAACTGGGCACCCCTGAGGGTGACCCCGGTGGGGCGCAGCAGGTTCGCCTCGATGTCCTCCTTGTCCTCAGACACCTCCTTCTTCTCCAGCTGTGGGAACAGAACAACGGGAAAAGTCACCCAAGATTCGGGAATGAGCAGGAAAATCCCAAAAGAGAGAGGGTGGGTGGATGCTCCATCCCTGGGAGTGTCCAAGGTGAGGTTGGACAAGGCTTGGAGCAACCTGGGATAGTGGGAAGTGTCCCTGCCCATTGATGGGGTGGGATTTAACCAAACCAAACCATTCCAGGATTCTGGAGCCCATGTGCTCTGAGAGAGCTGGGAATGTTCCCTTGGAGAAGGGAAAAATCCAGGGAATCCTCAGAGTCCCTGAAGGGGCTCCAGGAGAGCTGGAGAGGGACTGGGGACAAGGCCTGCAGGGACAGGAGCCAGGGAATGGCTCCCACTGGGAAAGGGGAGATTGGGCTGGGATCTTGGCAAGGAATTGCTGGCTGCGAGGGTGGGCAGGGGCTGGGCTGGAATTCCCAGATTTGCTGTGGCTGCCCCTGGATCCCAGGTTGGACATCAGGGTTGGATCCACCTGGGACAGTGGGAAGTGTCCCTAAGCTGGAAAGGGTGGGATTTAAGATCTCCCCCAACCCAAACCATTCCAGGATTCCATGATAAAATGCAACACTTTTCCCCCAAAACAGAGGAAAATCCAAACTGTGGCTTCCTTGGGAATGGCCATGGAAGTTGGTGGGTCTTGGCCAGAACATCCCAGAGCTGGAATGTCCCAGGGATGGAATATCCCAGGGCTGGAATGCCCCAGGGGTGGAATGTCCCCCCATTCCCAGCAGGAATACTCACGGGAGCTTCGTCTCCAGGCCCCAGCACACAGGCGCTGACCTTCAGGTAGCCCTTGGCTCCCGCAGAAAAATCCTCTGGATCAGAGAGGAGCAGCCACTTCCTGCGGAAAGCGTGTTCTGCAGGAAAACGTGGGAAACTGGGAATTACTCCTTGGATGTGCAGGGAGGTCAGGGATGCTCCTGGGTGGGGTTTAAATGGAAATCATGGAATGGGATAACAGAATATTTCAGTTCCTTTCCCAGGAAGGGACCAGGGAAGAGGGAGGGGTCTTTGGAACAAAATTCCTGGAAAAAATATGGATGCTCCATCCCTGGAAGTGTCCAAGGCCAGGTTGGATG
>JAHXMQ010003319.1:51423445-51434771 GCA_020466415.1 Ammodramus savannarum pratensis
CCCCCCCCCCCCCCCCCCCCATTGTCCTCAGGATGGAATTTTGGGATCTCCATTCCCTCAGTATCCCCAGAAAAAGAATTCTGGAGTCCTCACCCCCCTTTGGGGTCATCAAGGGGATTTTGGGGTCCTCAATTCCCCCCTTATTCCTAAGGAGGTAATTTTGGGATCCCCACCTCCCAGTTTTCCCTGGGATGGGAATTTGGGGTTCCCTTTTTGTGTTCCCAGGGGGATTTTGGGGTCCCCGCCCCCGTTCTGGGATTTGCATTCCCAGCGGGAACAGCTGGGACTGGCCCCGCCCCCGGCTATTTTTGAGAATTCTTTCCAGCCCCGGCGTTTCCCAGAAAGCGGCTCTGGGAGATCCCACCCCAAACCGGGATGGGATTGGGATCTGAAATCTGAGATCCCTGATCCTGCCCCAAACCGGGATGGGATTGGGATCTGGGGTCCCTGATCCTGCTCCAAACTGGGATGGAATTGGGATCTGGAATTTGGGATCTCTGTTCCTGCCCCAAATTGGGAGGGGATCAGGATCTGGGATCCCTGATCTCACCCCAAACCAGGATCTGGAATCTGGGATCTGGAATCTGGGATCCCTGATCCCTTCCCAAATCAGGATGGGATACGGGGTCTAGGATCCCCAATCCCGCCCCAAACGGGGATCTGGGATGCCAAGTCCCACCCCAAACCAGGATAGGATCTGGACCCCTAATCTCACCCCAAACCAGGATGGGATCCAGGATCTGGAATCTGAGATCCCTGATCCCTCCCCAAACTGAGATAGGATCCAGCATCTGGGATCCCCGACCTCACCCCAAACCAGGATGGGATCCGGGATCTAGGATCCCAAATCCTGCCCCAAAACAGGATGGGATCTGGGATCCCTGATCTCACCCCAAACTGGGATGGGATATGGGATCTGGAATCTAGGATCCCCGATCCTGCTGCAAACTGGGATGGGATCTGGAATCTGGGATCCCTGATCCCACTCCAAACTGGGATAGGATCCAGGATCTGGGATCCCCAATCTCGCCCCAAACTGGGATCCGGAATCTGGGATCCCTGATTCCTCCCAAAACCGAGATGGGATCTGGGGTCCCCAATCACACCCCAAAACGGGATGGGATTTGGGCTCTGGGATCCCCAATCCTGCCCCAAACTGAGATAGGATCTGGGATCTGGAATGTGGGATCCCTGATCCTGCCCCAGACCAGGATGGGATGTGGGATCTAGGATCCCCAATCCCACCCCAAACCAGAACGGGATCCAGGATCTGGAATCTGGGATCCCAGTCCCATCCCAAACTGAGATAGGACCCAGGATCTGGGATCCCTGACCTCACCCCAAACCAGGATGGCATCTGGGATCCCTGATCTGGCCCCAAATCAGGATGGGATCCGGGATCGCCAGTCTCACCCCAAACCGGGATGGGAACTGGGATCTGGAATCTGGGATCCCCCTTTTCCCTGCCCCAAACCAGGATGGGATCCAGAATCTAGGATCTCCCTTTTCCCTGATGTCCCCTCCTGATCCCATCCTCTAATTCCTGCTTTCCCCTCTTTGGGTTTATCCCATTGCCACTTTTCCTTCCTTGGGTTCATCGACTCCATTCCTGTTTTTCCCTCTTTGGGTTTATTCCATTTCTGCTTTTCCATCTTGGCTTTCTCCCTTCCCATTTTTCCCAGCCCCAAATCCCGGGATCAGCTGTGACCCCAAACCCTGCAGAGCCAGGATTGGGACCTGGGGGTTTGGGGGAAATTTGGGATTTGGGAGAGATCAAAGCCGAGGGCACCCATGGGAATGGGAGGGGCCACCAGTGCATGTCCCCAGTCCCTGTGCCACGTGAGTGTCCCCAAGCCCTGTAAGTGTCCCCACCACCAGTGCCACCACAGAATTGTCCCCATGGCTGGTGCCCTGAGCATGTCCCCACCACCTGTGCCATGTGTGTGGTCCCTCTGCATGTCCCCAATACCTGAGAGTGTCCCCATGGCATGTGCCACATGCCTGTTCCCAAGCCCTGTGTGTCCCTGCAGTGTGTCACATGTGTGTCCCCAACACCCAGACAAGTTCCCACCACCTGAGTGTCCCCATGACAAGTGCCATGTGTGTCCCCAACACCTGTCACCAACATGTGCATGTCCCCACCTTGTCCCCACCACCTCCTGTGAGTGTCGCCATGGCATGTGCCACCTGCCTGTCCCCCCATGTGCCACCTGCCTGTCCCCACAGCCTGGGCATGAACTCATCACCGGTCAATGTCCCCGTAGGAAGTGCCACATGTCTGTCCCCAACACCTGAGTGTGTCTCCAGCACTTGTGAGTGTCCCCAATACCTCTGCATATCCCCAACACCTGTGTGTCCCCACCAGCTATGCCATGTGCGTGTCCCCATGAACTGTCACTGTCCCCAACACCTGTGACTGTCCCCACAGCATGTCCTCAACACCTGTGCATGAACTCACCACCTGTCACTGTCCCCATGGGAAGTGCCACATGTGTGTCCCCAACACACATGCCATGTGAGTGTCCTCACCACATGTCCCCACCACCCATGCATGTCCCCAGCACCTGGAAGTGTCCCCATGGCATGTGCCACTTGCATGTCTCCAACACCTGAGTGTGTCCCCACCACATGTGCCATATGAGTGTCCCCACCACATGTCCCCACCATCTGTGCGTGTCCCCAACACATTGGAGTGTCCCATGGCATGTGCCACATGCATGTCCCCATGTGTCATCTGTGTGTCCCCAACACCTGTGTCACTTGCCTGTCCCCACCTCTTGTCCCCAACATCTGGACATGAACTCACCACCTGTCAATGTGCCCATGGGAAGTGTCACATGTGTGTCCCCAACACCCAGACAGGTTCCCACCACCTGAGTGTCCCCATGACAAGTGCCATGTGTGTCCCCAACACCTGGAAGTGTCCCCACAGCATGTGCCAGATGTGTGTCCCCATGTGCCATCTGTGTGTCCCCACCACCTCTGCCACCTGCCTGTCCCCACCTCACGTCCCCAACACCTGGGCATGAACTCACCACCTGCCAATGTCCCCATGGGAAGTGTCACATGTGTCACAAGTGCCACATGTTTGTCCCCAATACCTGTGTGTGTCTCCAACACCTGAGTGTGTCCCCAACAAGTTCCACATGCATGTCCCCAACACCTCTGCACATACCCACAGTGAGTGGCACGTGTGTCCCCATCACCTGTGCCATGTGTGTGTCCCCACCACATCCCTGCCACTTGTGTGTCCCCACCACATGTGCATGTCCTCAACACCTGAGCATGTCCCCAACCCCTGCGTGTCCCTGCAGTGTGTCACATGTGTGTCCCCAAGACCCGGACAAGCTCCCACTACCTGAGTGTCCCCATGACAAGTGTCATGTGTGTCCCCAACACCTGTGAGTGTCCCCAGAGCACATGCCACATGTCCCCATGTCCTATCTCTGTGTCCCCACCACCTGTGCCACCAGTCTGTCCCCACCTCATGTCCCCAACACCTGGGCATGAACTCACAAGCTGTCACTGTCCCCATGGGAAGTGTCACATGTGTGTCCCCAACACCTGTGCCATGTGAGTGTCCCCAGCACATGTCCCCACCATCTATGCATGTCCCCAACACCTGGAAGTGTCCCCATGTCATGTGCCACATGCATGTCCCTTACACCTGCATGTGTCCTCACCACCTATGCCACGTGCATGTCCCCATGACCTGTGACTGTCCCCAACACCTGTGAGTGTCCCCACAGCATGTGCCATATGCATGTCCCTGCGTGCCATCTGTGTGTCCCCAAAGCTGTGTGTGTCCCCACCACATGTCACCACCACCTGTGCATGTCCCCAACACCTGGGAGTGTCCCCATGGCACATGCCACCTGCATGTGTCCCCAACACCCGTGACTGTCCCCACCACCTGTGACTGTCTCCAACATTTGTGTGTGTCCCCACACCCGTGACTGCCCTCACCGCCCGTGCCACACGCGCTCACTCGCGGTGCCACCACCCCAGGCTGGTCACAGTGTCACCTCCATCCCCACGGGGTCACGCGGTGTCCCCAGCCGCGCTGCAAGCCCCGTGTCGCCGCTCGGTGTCCCCGCCCGGTGTCGCCGTCCCCGTGCCGGTGCCAGCTGTGCCACCCCCCCGCTCCCCGCGCTGGCACCGCCACCTCCTCATTAACCTTTCTTGATTAACGCAATTAATTCCAGCTCCTCCTGCGCTCATCCCGGCACGCGGGGGCGGGGGGAGGTGACAAGAGGTGACACCGCAGCTGGAGGGGACCGGGGGTGGCCTGGGGGGCTGGGGCCTGCAGCATTCCCGGGATTCCAGCGCTGGGAATGAGTCGGTGCAGGGCGTGGGGACATCCCCGCCGTGTCCCCAAGGGTGGGGACAGCGGGGTGACACCGGTGTCACCATCCCGAGGGGTGACAAATCCCGGGAGTCGCAGCTTTTCCACGAGGTCTTTAATTTCCTTTCGGGCCCCCGGCCACGCCCTGCGCCACCTCCCGAGGGGGGGGGGGGGGGGGGGGGGGGACATTGTCCCCAAGGGTCACCCCCCAGCCCGGCGTGGAGGGGACACGCGGTGACACCGGGAGGGGACAGACACGGAGGGGAGGGACAAGAACGACCCCCGAGCGGGGAAAAAGGGGGAATGTTGGGAATTCTTCCCGTTTTATGTACAAAATTCCCGGCTGGGGGAGGGGACAGGGACACCCAGGGACCTCCCCCCTCCCCGTGGTCAAAATAGTTCTGATAATTAATATCCATAATAATGGCAATAATTAATGGCAGGGGACAGCGGTGTCCCCATGCCCCGGGTGGCATCAGGATCCTGATCCTGGACAGGCAGAGATCTGGGATCTGGAATTGGATTCTGGAATTGTGGGTGAGGCTCTGGATTGGAGCAGGGAGAGAGCCGGGAAAGGCAGGAGGGGCCAGGTCCCACCGGAGCATCCATCCTGTCCTGGGGGATCCAGGATATTCCCACCTGGAGCATCCGTCCCACCTTGGAGCATCCATCTGTCCTGGGAGCGTCCATCCTGTCCCACATCAGCCCTCCTGGCTTGGAGGATCCATCCATCCATCATCCATCCATGCATCCATGCATCCATGCATCCATCCATCCATGCATCTCCAGATCATCCCCCATGCCCAGGAGCATCCATCTTCTCTTGGATCATCCCTCTAATCCTCAATATCCACCCTATTCCAGGGCATCCATCCCACTTTGGATCATCCATCCTTTTCCAGAGCTTCCATCCCACCTTGGATTATCCTTTTCTGGAGCATCCACCCATCATTGGAACATCTATTCCACTTGGATCATCCATCTCACCCAGAACATCCCTTCCATCATGGAGTTTCCATCCCATCCTGGATCATCCATCCCACCTTGGAACATCCAACCCATCCTTAAGCTTCCATCCCACTTGGAACATCCAACCCATCCTTAAGCTTCCATCCCACTTGGAGCATCCTTTTCTGGAGTATCCATCCTGTGTTGGAACATCCATCCCACTGGATCATCCATCCTGCCTTGGATCATGCATCCCAACCTGGAGCATCCATCTCATCCCAGAGAATCCATCCCACCTTGGATCATCCATCCTTTTCCAGAGCTTCCATCCCATCTTGGATCATCCATCCCACCAGGATCATCCAACCCATCCTGGAGTTTCCATCCCAACCTGGATATCCATCTTACCTTGGATCATCCATCCTTTTCCACAGCTTCCATCCCACCTCAGAATATTCATCCCACCTTGGATGATCCATCCTATCTTGGATCATGCATCCCAACCTGGAGCATCCATCCCAATCTAGAGCATCCATCCCACCTTGGATCATCCATCCTTTTCCAAAGCTTCCATTCCACCTTGGATCATCCAATCCATCCTGGAGCATCCATCTTACCTTGGATCATCCATCCTTTTCCAGAGCTTCCATCCTACCTTGAAACATCCATCCCACCTTGGAACATCCATCCCTTTCCAGAGCTTCCATCCCATCCTGGAGTGTCCATCTCATCTGAGAGCATCCATCCCACTTTGCATGATCCATCCCACCTCGGAATATCCACCCTACCTTGGAACATCCATCTCATTCCAGAGCATCCATCCCACCTTGGATCATCCATCCCACCTTGGATCATCCATTCCACCTGAAGCATCCATCCCACCTTGGATGATTCATCCCACCTTAGAACATCCATCCCGACCTGGAGCTTCCATCCCAAACTGGAGTGTCCATCTCAACCCAGAGCATCCATCCCACCTTGGATCATCCATTCTTTTCCAGAGCTTCCATTCCACCTTGGAACATCCATCCCACCTTGGATGATCCATCTCATCCTGGAGCATCCATCCCACCTTGTATCATTCATCCTTTTCCAGAGCTTCCATCCCACCTTGGATCATCCATCCCACTTTGGATCATCCATCCTTTTCCGGATCATCTCTCCCATTCTGGACCAACCCTCCCACCCATCCCGGCGCCTCCACCCCTCCATCCCTCCTCCGCCCCATTCCCGGCTCTCTCCGCCTCTTCCCAAGGCCAAACCCAGGAATTTTGGCTCATTCCAGGATTTCCCCAAGTCCCCCCTCAGCCGGCCCAGGCCGGGGCCACCCAGGGTGGGAACATCGGGGGGCCGGGTCCCCTCATCCCGCTGGGTCTGGTGGCTCCGCCCAGCTCTGAGGGGAGGGGATAGGGATGTCCCCAGTCCTTGTCCCGGCGGGATGGGGGGTCCAGAGCCCCTCTGGAGATGTCGTCCTTAGGAATAGGCCAATCCCTGGAGCGGCCGCGCCGGAGCGTGGAATTTGTCTGAGTCCTCGAAAGCTGGGTCTGGGCAGGGTGGGGACAGCATCAGCCAGGGGACATTGGGGACACTGGAGACAGAGCGGGACAGGGATGCGGGTGGCACAGGGCAGGGACATCAGGAAGGGAGTGCAGTGACATTGGGGACCCTCTGTGGGGCTGGGAGACTCAAGGTGTGTACTGGGGACAGTGGGGACACTGGGGACACTGGGGACACAGCAGGACAGGGATGCAGGTGGCATGGGACAATCCTAGGCATGGGCATCACATGGGCAGGGACATCAAGGACCCTCCATTGGGCAAGGGGACTTGGGGTGGGTGTTGGGGACACTGGGGACCTTGGGGACACTGGGGACATGGGGGGACAGGCCCCAGGGTGGTACAGGGCAGCTCCAGCCACGCTCATGGGCGGGACATTGAGCAGGTCCAAGGATTACAGTGACACCGAGGTCACTCTGTGGGACAGGGGCCACCCAGGGGCAGATGTCAGGGACCTTGGGGACACTGGGGACAGAGAGGGACAAGGGTGGCACAGGGCAGTCCCAGTCATGCCCAGGCATAGGACATCAGCAGTGTGGCAATATTGGGGACCCTCCATGGGGCTGGGGACAGATGTCAGGGACCCTGGGGACAGTGGGGACACAGGTGGACAGGGACAAGGGTGGCACAGAGCAGAATCCTGACCAGAGACCCAGCAAGGTGCAAGGGACATGGTGACACCGGGGACCCTCCATGGGGGAAGTACCACCTGGGGACATTGGGGACAGAGAGGGACAAGGGTGGCACAGGGCAGCCCCAATCATACACAGGACATCAGCAGTGTTGTGACACTGGGGACCCTCCATGGGGCAGGGGACAGATATCAAGGACCTTGGGGACAATGGGGACAAAGACAGACGAGGCTGGCACAGGGCAAAGCCCTGACCAGAGACCCAGAAAGCTGCAAGGACACGGTGGCACCGGGGACCCTCCATGGGGCTGGGGAGGGGTGTCAAGGACCCTGGGGACACTGGGGACAGAGAGAGACAGGGGTGGCACAGAGCAGAGCCCTGACCAGAGACCCAGAAGGGTGCAAGGGACAGTGGGGACACTGGGGACAGTGGGGACAGAGAGAGACACGGGTGGCACAGAGCAGCCCCAACCACACCCAGACACAGGACAACAACAGCGTGGTGACACCGGGGACCCTCCATGCGGCAGGAGCCACCCAGGGCTGTGTGTCAGGGACCGCAGTGGCCTTGGTGGCCTTGGGGACAGGCTGACCTTGCAGGGCGCTGGCGCAGGCGGGCGGGGGGGACCCCGGCGGGCGCAGCACGGGGGCGAAGGCGCTCTTCTGCTTCACGGCCGAGATCATCGTCACCGGGGAGAAGGAGAAGCCACCCGGAGAGGTGGCAGTGCCCCCGCCCGAGGTGACAGTGACGGATGAGGAGCCCAGAGGGGGACTGGCAGGCAGGACTGAGGGGACAGCCACACACACGGCTCGGATGGGGACAGGGGACACCGTGAGGGGGTGGGAGGGGGTGGGACGGGGACAGGGATGGGGACAGGGACAGGATAGGGCCAGGGATGGGGACAGGGATGGGGACGGGGAGAGAGGCAGAGACAGGGACAAGGATAGGGCCAGGATGGGGCCAGAGATGGGGACAGGACAGGACAGGGAACAGGAACAGGGAGAGAGGCAGGGACAGGGATAATGACAACGATGGGCCAGGATGGGGACAGGGACAAGGACAGAGCTGTCCCACCTCATCTGACCATGTCCCCACTCCCTCTCTCACCCTCAGTGATGGCTTTCGGTACGCTCCAGGGCTGTCACACGGCTTTGGCGACCCCACAAGGCTGGCCCATAACTCTGGGGACCCCCAGGGACCCCACAGTGACTTTGGGGCCATGAACCCCCCTTCAGGACCCCCCCCAGGGCTGTCACACGGCTTTGGGGACCCCCCTGAACCCGTGTCCCCCCCGTGCACGGGTGTCCCCAGGTGTGTCACTCACTGGCGTAGGGGGAGGTGGCGGTGGAGCCGTTCAGGAAGCTCGGGGGGGACCCCGGCACGCCCAGGCCGGCCATGGTGGCCCCGCCGAAGCCGCCGGTGGCCCCGGCAAAGCCGGGCTGGGGGGCCGAGCCCGGGGGGCCGAACCCCCGCGCCGGGGGCGTCCCGGGGCTGCGCGAGAACCCTGCGGGGACAGAGACACGGTGGCACCGCCAGCCGAGGGGACACAACCCCCCGAGGCCACCGCGCAGCTTGGACAGAGCCCTGAGGGGACAGCGACACGGTGGCACCTCCTGGAGAGGGGACAAGGGCTCTCCGGACCGCCCCCACCCCGCCCCGGGGACACCGCGACACGGTGCCACCGCCTGCACAGGGGACACAACCCCCCGAGGCCACCGCGCACTTTGGACAGAGCTCTGAGGGGACAGGGACATGGTGGCACCGCCTGCACAGGGGACACGACTCCCCGAGGCCACCGCGCACCTTATGGGGAGCCCTGAGGGGATAGGGACGGGTGGCACCTGCCAGGGAGGGGGCAAAAGCCTTCCTGTCACCCCGAGGCCACCCCGAGGCCATCGCACACCTTATGGGAGCACTGAGGGGACCAACAGGTGGCATCACCCAGGGAGGTGACAAAAGCCTTCCCACCACCCCGAGGCGACCCCGAGGCCACCTTGCACCCTAGTCACAGCCGTGAGGGGACAGCGACACGGTGGCACTGCTTGCACAGGGGACACAACACCCCGAGGCCACCACACACCTTGGACAGAGCTCAGAGGGGACAGGGACAGGTGCCACCACCCGGGGAGGGGACAAAAACCTTCCCGCCCCCCCGAGGTGACCTCGAGGCCATTGCACACTTTATTCCGAGCACTGAGCTGACAGCCACAGGTGGCACCTGCCAAGGAGGGGACACGACACCCCCGAGGCCATCGTGCACCTTGCTCAGAGCCCAGAGGGAACAGCAATGGGTGGCACTACCCGGGGAGGGGACAAAAACCCTCCTGCCACCCCGAGGCCGCCTTGCACCTTGAACAGAGCTCTGAGGGGACAGGGACAGGTGACACCCACCGGGGAAGTGACAAAAGCCTTCCCACCACCCCGAGGCCACCTTGCACCTTGGTCATAGCCCTGAGGGGACAGCGACACGGTGGCACTGCTTGCACAGGCCACCACACACCTTATGGGGAGCCCTGAAGGGACACAGACGGTGGCATCTGCTGGGGAGGGGACAAAAACCTTCCTGCCACCCCGAGGTCACCTCGAGGCCATCCCACACTTTATGCAGAGACCTGAGGGGACAGCGACACGGTGGCACCTCCTGCACAGGGGACACAACCCCCGAGGCAATCGTGCACCTTATGGGGAGCCCTGAGGGGACAACGACACGGTGGCACCTCCTGGAGAGGGGACAGAGACTCTCCGGACCGCCCTCCCCACCCCGAGGTCACCGCGCACCTTGGACAGAGCTCAGAGGGGACGGAGGAGACAGGTGGCACCACCCAGGGAGGGGACAAAAGCCCTCCCGCCACCCCGAGGCCACCTCTCACCTTGTTCGGAGCCCTGCGGGGAGTCGCCCATGGCGAGGCCGAGCTGTCCCCCGCCGAAGGAGGGGACAGTGACGTGCGCGGGGGCCCTGGGGACGCTGTAGAGCGCCTCGGCCACGTCGGCCGCCCGCTTCAGCAGCACGTCCTGGGGACACGGCAGCGGTGTCACCACCGAGGGAGGGTGGCACTGCTTGGCGGCACCTCTGGGTGGCACCCTACAGTGCCACTTCACAGTGTCACCTCACAGTGTCACCCTACAGTGGGACCCTCCAGCATGGCGCCACCCCACAGAGTAACTCCTTGGTGTCACCCCTTGGCGTCACCCCGCAGTGCCACCTCATAGTGTCATCCCACAGAGTAAGCCTTTGGTGTCACCTCTCTGTGCCATCCCCACAGTGTCACCCTCCAGCACAGCATCACCCTAAAGTGTCACCTCTCATTGTCACCCCTCCATGGTGCCCCGCAGTGTCACCTCTTGGTGTCACCCCACAGTGTCACCCCTTGATGTCTCCCTGCAGAGCCACCCTCCAGCATAGCGTCACCCCTTGCTGTCACCCCACAGTGCCACCCCTAGGTGTCACCCCTCAGTGTCACCCCACCACCCACAGAGCCTGGGGTGACCCTGGGATGGGCCGGGGGTGTCTGGGACTGTCCCAGCTGGTGTCACCTCCCAGGGCTGGGGAGGGGACCGGGACTCTCCAGGTGTGGCAGGGGGGGACTCGAGGGTGTCCCAGGGTGGGGGGGTCCCAGGGGTGTCCCCGAGGGGGTCCCCACACACCTGGTTGCTGTGAGGGACCCCATAGAGCGCCTCCACCAGGTCGGCCGCGCGCTTCAGCAGCACCTCCTGGGGACAGCGAGGGGACAGGAGAGGGGACAGGGGGATCAGGGGGCGCTGCACCCCCAGCCCACCCCCTATGGTCCCCTGTGTCCCCATTCTGTATCTCCAATGATGCCCCCGTGTCCCCTCATGGTCTCCCC
>JAHXMQ010003319.1:51464514-51485776 GCA_020466415.1 Ammodramus savannarum pratensis
TCCTTCCCCTGCCCCGCCAAGGGCACGGTGCCCGCGGGGACGCGGTGCCAGCACTGGGGGGGAACACGGTGCCACCCGAATTCCCGAATACCCAAATTCCCGGCGGCCATCCCATCCCAAAGCTGGCACTGCCGCACGCCCGGGGTCCCTCCACTGTCCCCTCCCCATCCCGGCGCTGTCCCCGCGCGGGGATTTGGGGATTTTGGGGTTGGAAAGCCCCGGGAGCCCCCGGAAAGCCCCGACAGAACTCGGGGGCACCCGCGGGCACCCGCGCCTGCCTCAGTTTCCCTGCAGTGCGCAGGAGCTCTCGCACACGCGTGTTCTTGCACACGTGTGGGGATCTGCAGGCTCAGAACGGCACCTTGCACACCCGGCTGAACACACGGGTGCTCTGGCTCACACACATGGAGTCACCTCCCCACCCCTCTGCACACACACACGCACAGACAGACACACACACAGACACAGACACACACACACACAGACACACAGACACGCACTGCTATTTGCAGCCTTGCACACACACACACACGGGTCCTTGCACGCACACGTGGTATTGCAAAAACAGCCCATGACCTCGCACACACAAACACACACACACACACACACACACATCCCATGTGCACACACATGTGTGCACACACCCCATGTGCACACACACCTGTTCATACACACAAACACACATGCACACACACAGAGACAGATGTGCACACAGTCCATGACCTCACACACACACACGTGCACACATCCCATGTGCACACACACACGCACACACACCTGTTCAAACACACATGTGCACACCCAGCCTGTGCCTGCACATGTCCACACATGCACACACACCTGCATGCACATATGCACACGCATGCACACACACCCATTCACACACACATGCACACACGCCCTTTCACACACTCAATGTGCACACACATGCACAAATACACACACCCATTCACACACACATGTACACACACACATACGTGCACACCCATTCACACACTCCATGCGCACAACCCCCATTTGTGCACACACACACTGTGCACACATTCCTGTTCACATGAACACTATGAGCACATGCACGTACACACACGCACTGTGCACACACAGATGTTCACATGAACAGCATGAGCACATGCACGTACACACACACCTGCACACACGTGTACATAAAGCCCATGTGCACACACAATGTGCACATGAACTCACACACGTGAGCACCACAGCCTTGTGCACACACAATGCACACACATATAAATACACCCCATGTGCACACACCATGTGAGCACACACATGGACACCACAGCCATGTGCACATGCACACACACACACGTGTGTGCACACACAATGTGTACACACACACACGTGGATACCACAGCCATGTGCACACACACACGTGCACGTACGTACCTACACCCAGTGTGCACACACAATGCGCACACACATTCACACACATGCACACCGTGTGCACACACACACATGATGTGCATACTCCCATGTGCACACACATGTGAACTCACCTATGTGCTTACACATGCATACATACACCATGTGCACACGCAGTGGGCACACACACGTGAGCTCACACGCATACAGCCACATGTGCACACACACATGCACATATGCTCACACACACACCCCCTGTGCACACCTGCACGAACACACACACACCCACAGACACACATCACACACACATGTGAGCACCCAAACACACCCATGTGCGCACACACCCACACCCCTGTGCACAGTCACCATCACACACACACACACACACACACACACACGTGTGCACACACAAATACACCCAAACACGCCCATGTGCGCACACAAACACACCCTTCCCCTCATGGTGCCCCTCGTGTCCCCCTCCAGGGGTGTCCCTGGCTGTGCCATGATGTCCCCCAGCCCCCCCTGTCCCTGTGTCCCTTCTCAGAGTGCCCCCAGCCATGCCATAGTGTCCCACAGCTGCCCTGTCCCTGTGTCCCCTCCCGGGTGTCCTCAGCTGTGCCATTGTGTCCCCCAGCCCCTCGTGTCCCCTCCCTGTGTGCCTCCAGCCATGCCGTGGTGTCCCCCAGCCCCTCCTGTCCTCGCGTCCCCTATCGGGGTGTCCCTGGCCATGCCATGGTGTCCCCCTGTCCCTGTGTCCCTTCCTGGACTGCCCCTGGCTGTGCCATGGTGTGCCCCAGCCCCTCCTGTCCTTGTGTCCCCTCTCGGGCTGTCCCCCAGCCCCTCCTGAGGAAGAGGAGGGTGAGGAGGAGGAGGCAGCTGCAAACCATTACCGAGGGGCGGGGGCTGCTCCGGGGGTCCCGTCGGGCTCCCCCCGCTCCGGAGGCCCCGGGTCAGGCGGAGTTCTCCGGGAAAGGAAAACAAACGTGAGGGGCACGGCACGGGGGGGGCTGCAGCAGCGCTGCCTCTTCTGGGGTCCCCAAAGTGGGAGTCGGGGTCCCCAGGGCCCCCTCACCATGCCCAGATGTGTCTCTGCAGTGACAGTCACAACCCTGAGTGACCAAAGCCACCCCTGGGATCCTTCCCTGCAGCAGGAGCCAGGATTTGGGAATGGAGAAGCCAGGACAGCTCGGAATGGGGGCTGCAGGCTGGATTTTGATTTTCCACTTTTGATTTTCCACTGGGATCTTTGTCACCTCTTGTGAGGGGTTAAATCCAGAAATTCCCATCCTGGAGATGAGGGAGGGAAAAGTGACAGATCCCACCCTGTCTGGGATCTGTCCCCACTGTCCCACTGTGGCATTGCCACCCCACAGCAACATTCCCATTGTCCCACATATCCCACAGTCCTGAGCATTCCCTGTCCCCCTGCTTCTCCCACCCTCTGGAGCACCCCGAACTCAGGATGAGGCCAGAGGGATTTGGGGAGCCAAGAGCTCCCCAGGATCTCTCAGCCCCCTCAACTCCGGTCACTCTTTGGGGTGGAAAATTGAGGATTTGGGATGAAAAGAGCTGTTCCCATTCTCCCACATCTCTGAGGTAGGAAAATAGGGGGTCCTGCCCCCTCCAGCTGCCAGGGCTGATGGTTCAGGTCCTGAAAAGCGTGAAAAGTGCAAAAACGAGGAGCAAAATGCAAACCGATGTCGCAAAGTGGGAACACGGATTGGGAACACGGATCAGCCGCCACAATTCCCGAGTTCCCGGCAGTGCTGGAAGTGAGAGCGGTGTTGGGGACATCGATGTGACAGCGGCCATCTCTGAGTGATGTTAAACACATCCTGCACTTTGGGATCCTCGTCCCTATCCCAGGAATGTTCAGGGGGGAGTGGAGCATCCTGGATTCCCCTCAGCAGCCAAAGATTCCCAAAGTTTTGGCTCCGAGCGCTGGAGAGGGGTTTGGGAGGATAAATGTCCCCATGTCCCACTCGATGACAGCCCTGGGGTGTCCCCCTGGATCTGGGCACCCCTCAGGGAATCCCAGGATGGGGGAGGATGCCTCAAACATTCCCAGCCAAGCTGCTTTCCCTGAATTCCCCCGCGAGCTCCGGGAGCTCCAAGCCACGGTTTTCCTGCCAGGAGTTTTGGCAGGAATGGCCTTTTCCTGCCAAACTGGGACGTTTCCAACTCAAAGCTGCTGTTGTTGTTCCTCACCAAACCTCCCACGGGTGGCAAAAGCCGTTTCTCATCCCACACTCCATCTCTCAGCCTCTGGAATTGCTGCACCGGGATCTCCCGTCACCGAGGGGTTCATCCCAAAAATCCTGAGCAGCTCATGGGGATCCAGGAGGTGGGAAAAAGGGACACAACCACAACCCTGGGGGGAAATGAGTCCTTGGGTCTGTGGGATGATTTTCCACCAGGAAAATCCCATCCCAGCAGCCCCTCAGGTGGGGATTTTGGTGGTGCCAGGAAGCTCCAGAGGCTGGGAATGGCCCCTTGGAGCTGAGTTGGGAGCAGAGGGTTTGATCCCTCCAGATTGGGGCTGGGATAGAACCAGGGCAGATCTGCATCCCTGTGCTCCAGCATTCCATGGGCTGTGGTGTTGGCGTTCTGGATGCTGAGAATTCCAGACTTTCTGTGCTGCCAGGCTCTGACCGCCAGGAGAACACTGCATTTGACCTGAGGCCGTGGAGAAGGATTCCAAAATGGAATGGTGGAACTGGGATTGTGGGTGTGGAGTTTGAACAGAAGTGTGTAATATCACAGGGTGGGAAACTTAGAGTTTAAGGGTTTAGAATATAGTGGTATATGTGGAGCAAGATGGAGGTTTTGGGGTG
Source organism: Ammodramus savannarum pratensis (assembly GCA_020466415.1). Taxonomy (NCBI): domain Eukaryota; kingdom Metazoa; phylum Chordata; class Aves; order Passeriformes; family Passerellidae; genus Ammodramus; species Ammodramus savannarum. The sequence goes on from JAHXMQ010003319.1 coordinate 51,468,732, forward strand.
GAGGCTCCTTCTCCTTCTCCTTCTCCTTCTCCTTCTCCTTCTCCTTCTCCTTCTCCTTCTCCTTCTCCTTCTCCTTCTCCTTCTCCTTCTCCTTCTTTCTTCTTCTCCACCTTCTTCTCCATGAGTTTGGTGGTATTTTGTAACTGGATAAAAAAGTCCACATCGAGGATTTCAGGTGATTAGTTATGAGGTTAAAAGTGAAAATAATTTAGGTGTCACTTCTTAATTGGATAGTTTAGCCTTAAAAGACCTTGTAACAAGAGATAATTGGCCATTTTGTGCCTGGCTAGTGAAATGCTGCGGAACTTGCTGCTGTGAGATTTTGTAACATTGATAAAAAACAATAAACATCTGAGCATGAATGTCTCGAGTGCTTTCAATCCCAGCCTCAAGAGAGGTAGAAAAAAGAAGACAAAAACTGGCACTGGGGGATGCTGGAGTGGTTGGAATCCCCACATTCCAGATCCAGGTCCCATCCTGGAGCTGGGAAAAGCCAGATCCTGCCTGTGAGGGTGGAGCGAGGCCACATCCCACCCCAGGCCTCGGAGCAAAACATTCCCAAGGCCTTTGTCACCCCACAGGGAACCTGGAGGGTGTTTGGGGCTCCTGGAATGCTCCTCAGGACGCCCTTGGAGCAGCCTCATTGCTGTGGCGTGGTCCCTGATGGAGCCACACCAGGAAAGATTATCCCAAGGGAATGTCATGGTTCCAGAGGTGGGAGGATGAAGCATCGTTCCAAACCAGGATGGGAATGTTGTAGCTCCAGGGGTGGGAGGATGGAGCATCATTCCAAGTGAGATTGGGAATGTGGCTCTGGGTGTGTGAAACTGGATCATCCTAAGGTGGGAATACCTCATCATTTCCCTCCCTCATCTCAAGGACAGGAATTTCTGGATTTAACCCCTCACAGGGATATCCTGGCTCCAGGTTTGGGAGATTGGAGCATCATCCTGAGGGAGGTGGGAATTTTGTGACTCCAGGGCCAGGAGCATGGAACATCATTCTGAGGAAGGATGGAGCTGTCCTGGATCGAGGTTTGGGATGATGGAACATCATCCCAAGTCTGGATGGAGCTGTCACAGTTCTGGATCTGGGATAATGGAACATCATCCCAAGTCAGGATGGGGACATTGTAGCTCTGGGTGTGGAAAGATGGAGAATCATCCCAAGGAAGTACAGGGACATCCTTGCTACAGGTTTGGGAGGCTGGAACATCATCAAGGGAGACGGGAATGTCACAGCTCCAGGGGTGGGAGGATGGAGCATCACTCCAGGGGAGGTTGGGAATGTGGTAGCTCCAGAGGTGGGAGGGTAGAGCATCATCCTGAAGAAGATGGGAATGTCGTAACTCCAGGAGTGGGAGGATGGAGCATCACTCCAGGGGAGGTTGGGAATGTCTGGGTCTGGGAAGTTGGAAAATCATCCCAAGGAAGTACAGGGACATCCTGGCTCCAGGTTTGGGAGGCTGGAGCATCATGCCAAGGGAGGTGGGAATTTTGTGGCTCCAGGGCAGGGAAAATGGAACATCATCCTGAGGAATGATGGAGCTGTCCTGGATCCAGTCTGGGATGATGAACCATCACCCCAATCAAGGATGAAGCTGTCACGGTTCTGGATCTGGGATAATGGAACATCATCCCAAGTCAGGATGGGGACATTTTGTTTCTGGGTGTGCGAGGATGGAAATGTCATGGCTCCAGGAGGATGGAGCATCATTCCAAGACAGGATGGGGCTGCCATAATTCCAGTTCTGGGAGGATGGAGCATCACCCTGAGGGAGGATGGGGCTGTCCTGGATCCAGGCCTGGGAAGTTGGAACACCATCCTAAGCTAGGATGGGGCTGTCATGGTTCTGAGTCTGGGAAATGGGAACATCATCCAAAGCCAGGATGGGGCTGTCATGGTTCTGAGTCTGGGAAATTGGAACTTCATCCCAAGCCAGGATGGGGCTGTCCTGGATCTTGGTCTGGGAAGTTGGAACATCATCCCAAGCCAGGATGGGGCTGTCATAGGAAGTTGGAACGTCATCCCAAGCCAGGATGGGGCTGTCATGGTTCTGGGAAGTTGGAATGTCATCCCAAACCAGGATGGAGATGTAACAGCTGGATTTGGGATCTCCTCACCGACAGAGACCTCTGTCCAGGCAGACACTGATCAGGAAAAGCAAACCCTGGGATTTTGGATTTGGAGCAACGCCACCAATCCCCTGCAGTGCCCAGAGCGTCCCTGCCTGGCCTGGGCACTGCGGCAGATTTGGGGAATGGGGAATTAGCGCGGCAGGAGCGGGGCTGTGTCAGATCCCATTACCTCGGACCGTCACCGCTCCCGGTGTCGCAGGAATAATTCACATCCCGCTCCTCCTCGGGGAGCCCGGCTCGCTCCGCAGCTAATGAGGCGTTTGGGATCAGTGGCTCGAGCGAGACATCCCGAAATGTAAAAGTCAGGTTTGTGCATTAGGAATTGATTTTCCACTTGGAAGCTTGCACACGTGGGAATGGACAAGGCTTTGGGATGAGAGGAATCCAACCCAAAATGTTTCCTTGGAGCCAGGCACCAGGTCAGCCTGAAATTCCTGCTGGAATAAGGCCAGGAATTGGGGTGGAAATTGGGACAGGGGGGTTGTGAATCCCTAGATTTGGAGGGTCCCAAACATCCCCAGGGTCAAAATTGGAACTGGGACATTGTGAATCCTTGGATTTGAAAGATCACAAACATTCCCAGGGTGGAAATTTGAGCTGGAGGTTGTGAACCCCCAGATTTTGGGGATCCCAAACATCCTCAGGGTGGAAATATGAACTGGGGGTTGTGAATCCCTAGATTTTGGGGGTCCCAAACACCCCCAGGACACTGGGTTGGACTTGTGCTCCCCCAGATTTGAGAGAGCTCCTTCCCCATTCCATCCCATCCCATCCCATCCCATCCCAGGGACCCCAAACCCCCCTGGTTAGGGGCTCCCCTCCTCTCTCCCCACACTGTGGGGCTGAGAGTCACCCCCAGGGCAGATTTGGGGACACAAGGTGACACTGGAGGGACTGGGACAGCCCTGGGATGGGGAGGGGTCACACCAGGGGCTCCCACTCCCTTCCACGGGATCCCACTCTGGATTTGGGAAGTCCAAACTGGGGGGAACTGGGAGGGATTGGGAGAAGTTGGGGGGAGCAAAAGGAGCCAGGGGGAACTGAGAGAACTGGAAGGGATCCAGAGGGAATTGGGGTGATCTGGGAAAAAACAGGGGGAGCTGGGGGAGCCAGGAAGAGGAGGCAGCAGGGCCAGGGGGACTGGGAAGACTGGGAGGGACTGGGAGGAAGGGGATTGGGAAACTGGGAGAAATTTGGGGGGAGCTGAGCAGGACTGGGGAGAGACAGGGAGAGCAGCAACCACAGGTTACTGGGAGTACTGGGAGGGACTGGGGGGAGCTGGGGTTAGCTGGGAGTACTGGAGTGGGATTGAGGGGAGCTGGGAGGAACCAGAGAGAGCAGGAGCAGACAGGGGAAACTGGGAGGACTGGGGGAACTGGGAGGAATTGGGGTCAGGGCGAGCTGGGGGGCAAAAAAGCAGAAGCCAGCATGACCAGGATGAACTGGGAGTACTGGGAGGGACTGGGGGGGGAGCTGGGAAGAGCCAGAGGAGGCAGCAGGGCCAGGGCAAACTGGGATGACTTGGGGGGAACTGGGGGAGGAACTGGGGTTAACTGGGAGTACTGGAGTGGGATTGAGGGGAATGAGGGGTAAGCAGAGAGAGCAGGAGGGGACAGGGAACTGGGAGGACTGGGGGAACTGGGAGGGATTGGGGTCAGGGCGAGCTGGGAGGGGGGAGCAGAAATCAGGATGAATTGGGAGTACTGGGAGAGGGGAACTGGGTGGAGCTGGGAGAGCCAGGGGGAGATGGGAGGGCTGGGAGGGGATTGGGGGGATTTGGGGCAGCCAGAGGAGCCCAGCGGGATCCGGGAGGAGCCGAGGGGAGCCGGGAACCTCCCAGCCTCACCGGGGGCCTCACCGCCACCCCCGTGCCAAAGCAAACATTTCCCTGGCGCTGCCCGGAGCCGCGTTCCCAGGCCTGGGTGACCCTTGGCAGGGCGGGGAGGGGACAATTCCGTACCTGCCACCCCCCCTTTGGAACCCCCGCGCATTCCAGCCGGAGGGAATCCAGATGTGCTCGGGTTGAGGCGTCCCCAACATCTGTGCGGGGCTGAGAAGCCTCAGTGGGGACCTCGGGAATGTCCCAGCAGCCGGGATTCCCAAGTTTTTCCCTCGGTTTGGAACCCCACGGCGCTTCCCAGTGTCCCCAGCCAAAGAAAACCAGTCTGTGTTGACTCAGGTGCCAGCGCCGGGACGGTGACGCGGGTGTCACCGCGGTGTCCCCGCCGAGCCCAGATTTATTTGATTTGTCCTTTTCCTTCAGCTTTTCACGCCAGGAAAGGGAAGGGAGGAATGCGGGAGGGGCTGGAGGGAAATCGGCTTCATCCCACAGCGCTGCCTCCTCTTCCTCCACCCCCTCCACGTCCGTGTTGGGAAATGGAAAAGGAGGGATTTTCCTGGGAATAGGGAATTTTGGGCTGGATTTGGGGTCCCTGGCACGGCCCGCACCCGCCACAGGACGAGTGATTTATTCCCACTCTTCCCATCAGTGTTTTCCTCTCCCACAGCCGAATTCCCGGTTATCTCTGCGGCGCCGCCCATCCCGCATTCCTGCCGGCCATCCCGCATTCCTGCCGGGCACGAAATGAGCCGCAGCCCCCGCGGACCGCGCTCCACCCGGCCCGGGAATGAGAGCGGGACACGCGGGGTGGGGGCCCCGAGCCACAGCCGGGACACCGCGGGGCAAGGGAGGGCTTTGTCCCAGGTAGATGCTGGTCCCAGAAGAATGGTGGTCCCCAGGAAAGTCCTCATTCCCAGGAAAATGCTGGTCCCAGAAGAATGATGGTCCTGAGGCAAATTCTCATTCCCAGGTGGATGCTGATCCCAGGAGGATGTTGGTCTCCAGGAAGGTTCTCACTCCATGGAAGGGTCTCATTCCCAGGAAAATGCTGGAACCAGGAGGGTGTTGGTTCCCAGGGAAAGTTCTCGTTCCCAGGAAAATGCTGGAACCAGGAGGGTGTTGGTTCCCAGGGAAACTTCTCATTCCCAGGAAAATGCTAGTCCCAGGAGAACGGTGGTTCCCAGGAAGGTTCTTATTCCCAGGAAAATGCTGGAACCAGGAGGGTGTTTGCCCTCAGGGAAAATTCTCATTCCCATTAAGGTTCCCATTTCCAGGTGGATGATGGTCCCCAGGAAGGTTCTCATTCCCAGGAAGGTTCTCATCCCCAGGCAAATGCTCATCCCAGGAAGATGTTGGTCCTCAGGCAAGTTTTCATTCCCAGGAAAATGCTGGAACCAGGAGTGTGTTGGTCACCAGGGAAAGTTCTCATTCCCAGGAAGATTCTTGTTCCCAAGAAAATGCTGGTCCCCAGGAAAGTTCTCATTCCCAGGAAGGTTTTCATTCTCAGGAAAAAGCTAGTCCCAGGAAGATGTTGGTCCTCAGGCAAGTTCTCCTTCCCAGTAAAATGCTGGCATCAGGAGGATGTTTGTCCTCAGGATGCTTCTCATTCTCAGGAAAGCTTTCATTCCCAGGAAAAGCTGGACCCAGGCATATCCTGGTCCCCAGGAGGGTTCTCATTCCCAGGAAGACACTGGTCTCCTAGAAAGTTCTCATTCCCAGAAAGATCCTGGTTTCCTGGAAGGTTCTCATTCCCAGAAAGATCTGGGTTCCCAGGAAGATTCTCATCCCAGAAGGATGTTCATCCCCAGGAATTTGCTCATTCCCAGGAGGATCTTGGCCCCCAGGACAGTGTTGGCCCCCAGAAGGATGCTCATTCCCAGGAGAATTCCCACTCCCAGGAGGAAGCCAATCCCCAGGCTATGGCACAGCCATCCCTCCCTCCCTCCCCAGCACACACCCACAGGGTTTTCCATCCCTTTGCAACTTTTCCCTGATGTCCCTGATATTCCATTAATTTCAGCTTCCCTTTTCCTGATTGTTCCTGGAACTGGATGGAACTGGATGGAGCCCTGCACACCCTGGGGCCGGTGACCTCCAGAAGCTCCCGAGCTTCTGTGGAGCTGGCACAACGTGGACTGGCAACCCTGGCACAGGATGAGGCTCCTGGATGTCCTGGAAAAGGGTGCGCGTATCCCAGCAAAGGGACTGGGATGGATCTTTCCCCTTCTGGATCCTGCTGCCCACCACGGGAATGCCAGCAGATCCCATCCAGGGGTCCCATCTGGAGCTGGCAGCACCCAGAGCTCGAGGGAGGGCACCCCCAGCCCCGACGGTGCCAGGGCATGGCGGGCATGGCAGGCACAGCGCTGCGGGGGGAAGGGGAAGGGGAAGGGAAGTGGAGGCTGCGGAAGCGGGGGCAGAGCAGGGCTGGAGCTGGGTCAGGCTGCCCCAGCCTTTCCTGCCCAGGCTGGGCGGCTGCTCCAAGTGGGCACGGCCCTGGCATGGATCACATGGAGCTGTGCCAGTGCCAGAGGAGTGCATGGTGCTGCTGGCACAGGGCTGGCACAGATCCCAGTTCTGAGAGCCCACCGGGACTGGCACAGGTCCCAAATCCCAGAGCCCACTGAGACTGGCACAGCTCCCAAATCCAGGAGGCCACAAGGATTGGCAGAACTCCCAAGTTCAAAAGCCCAGAAGGACTAGCACAGACCCCACATACCAAGAGCCCACCAGGGTGGGCACACCTCCCAAATTTAGGAACCCCCTGGGATTGGCACTGTTCCCAAATCCAGGAGTCCACCAGGATTGGCACAACTCCCAAATCCAGAAGCCCACCGGGACTGGCACAGACCCCACACACCAAGAGCCCACCAGGACTGGCAGAGCTTCCATCTCAAAGAACCCACCAGCATTGGCACAACTCCCAAATCTAGGAACCCACCAGCCTTGGCACAGCTCCCAAATCCAATATCCCACAGGCCTAGTGCAGCTCCCAAATCCAGGAGCCCACTGGGACTGGCACAGCTCCCAAATCCAATAATCCACCAGGACTGGCACAGCTCCCACACACCAAGAACCCACCAGGATTGGCACAGCTTCCAAATTTAGGAGCCCACTGGGATTAGCATAACTCCCAAATCTGGGAGCCCTCCGAGATTGGCACAGCTCCCAAATCCAGGAGCCCACCAGGATTGGCGCAGACCCCACACACCAAGAGCCCACCAGGACTGGCAGAGCTCCTATCTCGAAGACCCCAGCAGGACTGGATCCATTCCCAAATCCAGGAACCCACTAGCATTGGCACAGCTCCCAAATCCAATAATCCACAGGCCTGACACAGCTCCCAAATCCAGAAGCCCACCAGGACTGGATCAATTCCCAAATTCAGGAACCCACCAGGACTGGCACAGCTCCCAAATCAAACAGCCCGCTGAGACTGGTGCAGTCTGCACATCCAGAGCCCATCAGGTTTGGCACAGCTGCCACACAAACAGCCCACCAGGACTGGCACAGTTCCCAGCTCCAAAAGTCACTAGGCCTGGCACAGCTCCCATATCCAGAAGCCCACCAGTCCTGGCACAGACCCCACATACCAAGAGCCCACCAAGACTGGCAGAGCTCCCAAATCAAAGAGCCCACCAGCACTGGCACAGCTCCCAAATCCAAGATCCCACCAGGACTGGATCAGTTCCCAAACCCAGGAGCCCACCAGGCCTGGCACAGCTCCCAAATCCAAGACCCCACCAGCGTTGGCACAGCTCCCAAATCAAATAATCCACCATGACTGGCACAGCTCCCTAATCCAAAAGCCCACCTTGACTAACTCATAAATCCAAGAGCCCACCAACATTGACACAGCTCCCAAATCCAATATCCCACAGACCTGGCAAAGTTCCCAAATCCAAGAGATCACCAGGACTGGCACAGCTCCCAAATCCAGGAACCCACCAGGACTGGCACAGCTCTCAAATCCAGGAACCCACCAGGACTGGCAAAGTTCCCAAATCCAGGAACCCAGCAGGACTGGCACAGCTCCCTAATCCAAGAGCCCACCAGGATTGGCAGAGCTCCCAAATCCGTGATGCCCCAGGCCTGGCACAGCCCCACACTGGTGCCCCCCAGTGGGGTCTGGCACCGTTTCCCGGTGGGCGGCACAGCCGGGGGGTCACCAGGGCGGGCACCGGGGCTGTGGGCATGTCCCTGCTGACTCAGCACCTGCTGGCATGGCCGGGAGGGGCCGAGGTCACTTTCCCACACTGCCAGGGCACAAGGTCAGGCATTGACCCCGAGTGGTCACCACAGGCCAGCCACCAGTGCCACCAGTGCCACCAGTGCCACCGGTGCCACCAGCCCCGGTGTCCTTACTGCAGGTGGCAGAGGTTGGATCTGGATCAGCCTCTACACCCCAGAGCCACGGTGCCCAGCTGAGAATTCCTTTGGGAATTTCCAGTGGCAGAGCCCTCTCCTGCCTTTGGGAGCATCTCCCATCATAACAGGCGGATCCAAGCCCCAAAAATGTCCAAGCTGGCCTTGGGCACTGCCAGGGATCCAGGGGCGGCCACAGCAAATCTGGCAATTCCAGCCCAGCCCCTGCCCACCCTCCCAGCCAGCAATTCCTTGCCAAGATCCCAGCCCAATCTCCCCTTTCCCAGTGGGAGCCATTCCCTGGCTCCTGTCCCTGCAGGCCTTGTCCCCAGTCCCTCTGCAGCTCTCCTGGAGCCCCTTCAGGGACTCTGAGGATTCCCTGGAATTTTCCCTTCTCCAGGGGAACATTCCCAGTTCTCCCAGAGCTGAGGTGCTCCAGCCCTCGGAGCATCCAGCATTCCCAGGACAACCAGGATCCATTTTGGTGGCCCAGGAGGACAAACACCATCACTCCCAACATTCCCCTTTCCTTCTTTCCCAGTTTATCCTGGAGCCACATGATGTGGGATATTCCTGGATCAGTTGGGATAATTTTTCCCAGTCATGTCCCCCCAATTCCCATTGCAATCCCAACCCCTTCCCTGCAGGGCGAGGGCAGAGCCACCCTTGATTCCATCCAAGACACAACAAAAACATTCCCAAGCTATCAGCACAAATCCCAAACCATTCCCACAGGGAACAACACCAGCCCTGCCCCAGCCCCACCAGCAGGACCCCAAACCCAGAGACCTTGGAGCGCTCCAAACCCACCCTGGCCCCAAAAACACGGAATTAGGGAAAGGCTGCCGCAGTCGCCACTTCCCAAAATCAGAGCAGGGACTCCGAAGAGGGAAGTGCTGCGGTTTGGGGATCCTCACCCTCCTCCCACAGCTGATAAAGGGACGTCCCTGAGCGCGGGGACAGGCAGTTTCCTGATGCCACCGCTCCGGAGGTGGCACTGCCAGAGCCACTGCGACCGCCAGGTAACATTATGGGATGGGAAAGGATGGGAACTCTGGGGACAGGGATGAGGGGTGGGGGTGGCTTGTGGAGGATCCCTTTGGGATGAGCCTCGTCCATCTCCTGCCAGGAGCCAGGGAAGTGCTTGGAACTCCAGGAATCAGATCCAGGCTTGGAGGAGGTCACATCCATTCCCTATCCCAAGGAATGGTGTTCCACTACCCCGTGGTCCCTGTTTCTTTAGGTTTTGGGATGTGATGGAGCTGAAGGGTCCCACACTGGGAATGTCCCCTCTCTGTGCTCATTCCTATGACAAAAAGTGACTTTTGAACCACAGGGATAGGTGGGAGATTAGGAAAAAAATTCTTCCCTCTGAGGGTGGAATGGTTCTGGAATGGAATTCCCGGATTTGCTGTGGCTGCCCGATTCCTGGAAGCATCCAAGGCCAGGTTGGACAGGGTTTGGAGCCACTTGGGACAGCAGGAGATGCCCCTACCCATGGGATTTCCAACCCTGAGATTTCCACCCCTTCCATCCCAACCCATTCCTTAAATCCCATTTGGGGACACCAGGGACACCTTCCCCACCCCAGGTTGCCCCAAGCCCCACGCCAAAAGCGTTTTCCTAGAAATCTTAACAACCCTTGGAATTCCGAGCAGCCAGGCCCCACCACGGGCCACTGACCCCATCCTGAGGGATCCCCCTGGGGCCCTCAGGAATCGAAACTGGGAGAAACCCGGGAGAAGAAACGAAACTTGGCACCAGCACCAGTTGGGGGCTGGATCCCGGCTCTTCCTTCCTCTTCCGGCACAAATCCCGTGACAATTTGTGGCCTCACATCGTCCCCCCCTTCAAGCATCAACACCCAGGGGCCACTCCAGACATTCTCTGTGCTCATAGTCTGGAAAAAATCCCAAGTAAAGCTCTCCAGAGTGGGAAATCCAGCCCGAAATCCAAGGAGCAGCGAGGAAATTGGATACAGATGTGGGAAAAGGAGGTATCGGAGAAGGAGGGAACAGTGGAGAGGGAAAGGCCGGAGAGGGGGGTTGGGAGAGGCCTTGTTCCTCAGGGAGAGCCCCAGGAGAGCTCAGAGGAGGATCAGAGCTCGCAGCAATCCGATCGCTGATTTCCGGGATATTGGGAAAAAGTTCAGGGGGAAATTATTCTGGTTTGTCACGGAATGATGAGGGGTGAAACCGAAAGGAATGTCAGGAGTTCGTCTGGAGCTGCAAAAATGTTTTAAATAATCCTCTGTTTATTTTTTGTATTCCTCTTCTTTTCCTTTTCTTGGTTTCTTCTTCTTCCTCTTTTTCTTCTTCTTTGTCTTCTTTTTCTTGGTTTCTTTTTCTTCTTCTTCTTCTTTTTCTTCCTCTTTTTCTTCTTCTTTTTCTTGCTCTTTTCCTCTTTCCTTTTTTATTCCTTTGTTAATTTTTTCTTTATTTTTCTTTTTATTTCCCTTTTTCCTTTCTAGTCTTCCTTCCTTCCTTCCTTCCTTCCTTCCTTCCTTCCTTCCTTCCTTCCTTCCTTCCTTCCTTCCTTCCTTCCTTCCTTCCTTCCTTCCTTCCTTCCTTCCTTTCCCTTTTCCCTTCCTTTTTGTTTTCCCTCCTGGTTCCAGCGGGATTTATCCCACAGGGATCCATCACACCCATTCCAAGGTCCTCAGCCACCTCTTCTTGTCCCCAGGGTCCCCTGTGCCGCTGTGACCCCGTGTCCCCCATGTCCCCTGGCGGTGCCACCATGCGCCTGCCCCGCTGCCTTGTGCTCCTCGCCAGCCTCGTCCCACCAGGTATGGGGACAGTGACACCCTTGGGATTGTCCCCCGTGGGACGGGAAGATGGGATTGGTCCCAGTGGGTGGGAGTAGGAGCCAGGCAGGAATCTGGGGGATCCCAAGGCTGCTCCTGGGGGGATTTACCATGATCCCACACTCCGGACGAGAAGAGATGAGGTGACAAGGGGACAGCCAGGTCATGGGAGCAAGGACAAGGCACTGGGGTGAGGAAATAAATTTGGGATCCCAGGATGCCTCTTTCCCCTTTTTCCTCATTATTTAGGCCCAAAAGATTCAGCTTTTCCTCGTTATCTCACTCTCCTCCACCCCAAAACCTCCTCTTGGAGGAGTTTATCCCAAATCCCACCTCCTCTCCCACCTTCCCCATCTAGCACAGGTGATGTCTCCCCAACGTGTCCTGGGGGAAGCAGGGACACTTCTGGCTCCCTGATCCCGATTTTCCCTGGCACAGCCCTTGGCTCCTGGGGGGTCTCCTACCCCGAGTCCCTGCGGGCCAGCGGAGGGTCCTGCCTGGTTGTCCCCTGCACCTTCAGCTACCCTGCGGATGTGACGACCACCAATGGCATTGTGGCCATCTGGTACAAGGACTACGACGGCCAGCGGACAGTTGTGTTCCACTCCACTGCCCCCCAGGATGTGGATTCCCGTTTTGGGGGTCGTGCCCAGCTCCTGGGGGACCCCATGGCCCGGAATTGCACCCTGCTGCTGCGGGGGGTGACACCGGGGGACAGTGGCCTCTACAGGTTCCGCTTCGAGATCATCCACGGCGACCGCTGGTCGGCATCACGGGATGTGACCCTGAGCATTTCAGGTGGGTAAAACACCAAAATTCCCCAAAAATTCCCTTCTTGCCCCATTCCATGAGGTCATCCTGCCCTCTGCTCTCCATCCCAGATGATCTGGAGCTTCCCAGTGTCACCAGCAGCGAGGAGCAGACCGAGGGACAAAGGGCCACCTTGGAGTGCTCCACGCCCTACTTCTGTCCCGGGGGTGACACCGCCCTGCGCTGGGAGGGCTACGACCCCCAGGTGTCCCAGGTGTCCAGCCACGTCCAGCTGGACATCAGTGGGGTCAGCCACCAGGTGACCCTGACCAGCTCCTTCACCTGGAAGGACCATTCCAAGAAGCTGCTCTGTGTGGTGTCCGACGGATCCAAGAGGGCGAGCACGGAGGTGGTGCTGCGGGTCAGGCGTACGTGCACTGGGGACAGGGGACACCTCTGTCACTGCCACCACTGCCATGTCCCCCTCCTGCCACCCACTCCTTCCCTGCAGCATTTTCCTCCTGCTTCTCCCTCCCTTTCCTGTTCTCTGGCCACCTCTGTCCCTTGGGTGCCACCTCCTGTCACACACCTCCCCAGGGTGGTGACAGCGCCCTGTGCCCACCACGCCCCTCTATGTCCCTTGCAGACGCCCCCAAGGACACGCAGGTGTCGCTGAGCCCTTCCTTGGGGAACATCGGCGTGGGTGACACGGTGACCCTGAGCTGCGAGGTTGGCAGCAGCCACCCCCCAGTCTCGGGGTACCACTGGTACAAGGACGGGGTGGCCGTGGGCACCGAGCGGGTGCTGGCCCTGCATGGGGTGCGCCGTGAGGACCACGGGCGGTACCACTGCAAGGCCCAGAACGCCCTGGGCACCGGGGTGTCACCTCCTGTCACCCTCCACGTGTTCTGTAAGTGCCATGGGAGCTCTGCCAGGGTGGGACATCCCTGAGTGTCCCACATTGGTGTGGCATGGATGGGATGGAGGTGGCCAGTGCTGCTGGAGGTCTGGGAATTGGGGTGTCCGTGCAGGCAGAGGGTGGCGACCCTGTTGTGCCACACCTGTGTCCCATTTCTTGGCGATCCCAGAAAACAGGGAGGGGTATCCAGCCCAGGACAGGGAGCAGAGCTGGGAAGGGGTTGGGAGCTTGTGGAGATCCAGTGCTCTGCCAGGGTGGGACATTGCTGAGGGTCCCACATTGGGGTGACACGGACTGGGATGGAGGTGGCCGATGCTGCTGGAGGTCCGGGAATTGGGGTGTCCGTGCAGGAGGAGGATGGTGGCCCCGTTGTGCCACACTTGTGTCCCTTCTCTTGGTGATCCCACAAAACAGGGAGGGGTTTCCAGCCTGGGACAGGGAGCAAAGCTGGGAAGGGGTTGGGAGCTTGTGGAGACCCAGAGCTGTGGTGGGAAGGGACCTTAGGGATCATTCCCACCTCTGCCATGGGCAGGGGTACTTCCCGCTATCCCAGGTGGATCCAGGCCATGTCCAGCCTGGCCTGGGGCACTTCCAGGAATCCTGGAGCAGCCACAGATTCTCTGGGAACTCTACCCCCACAGGGAAGGGAAGTGTCCTCTTCCCACCAAATCCCTCACCAAATACAAATCCCATCCTTCCCTGCCTGAGCTGGAATCCCACAGGGATCATCTCCCCCCAGATGAGTCCCTGTGTCACCCCTAAACCCCCCTGAGCCCACCCTGAGAGGTGAAAGACCCTTCCCCACCCACCATGAGTTTGGCCCTCGGGGCTTTGCTTTAAAGACAGATGTCCCCAGCTGGTGGCAGGGGACAAACCCAAATGTCCCCCAGCTCTGTTGTTGGGGCTTCCATCTTCTCCCAGGCTCTGGAATGGGGGATTTGGGATGGAGGATCCATTTTCCTGTCCCCAGGGACCATCCTGAACGTGTTCCCTTCTCTCTCAGCCGCAGAGATCTCAGCCAGCCCCGCGGCCGAGGTGCTCGAGGGGACGGCCACCACCTTGTCATGCAATGTGCCCGGGCGGGAGGGACACCCCGAGGAGCTGACCTACACCTGGTTCAAGAACAGCGCGTGGCTCAAGGAGGGCCCGGCCCACACCCTCCTCTTCCCCGCGGTGGCCGCCGGTGACGCCGGCTACTACTCCTGTCAGGTGACCAACAGCCAGGGCAGTGACACGGCCCAGGCCATCAGCCTCAGCGTGACATGTGAGTGCCACCAGCTCCTGCCATGTGGGGCTGTGCAAACCCCACAAAATCCAGGAAATTCCCCCCAAAAATTCATGGCAAAACCTCTTCCTGAATACAGGGGTAGATGAGAGGAGTCAGCCCTGCTGGTTGAATTTTATGGGAATACAACAAATTTTGGCCGTGAGGCAGGTGTGAAGGTGACATTAAGTGACCTTTGGGACATCTCCATCACAGCATCTCCCACTAATCCCTCCATTCTGTAAACTGGGGAGGTTTTTCATGGAGAATCCAGCAGGATAAGAACAGCTCAGGAGGTTTTCAGGGGGGAAATAACCCAGCCATGTGTTGGTTGTGACAATTTTGGGGTAAATCCGACCTGGTGACACATGGGACAAGCAGATTGTGACATCCAGGTTGCGCAGGGGGACACTTCCCACCCCTAGAAGTGCCCAAGGCCAGGTTGGATGGAGCTTGGAGCCACCTGGGCTAGCCAAAGGTGTCCTTGCCCATGGGACCAGCTGGGATTTAATGTCCCCTCCAACACAAACCACTCTGGGATTTTCCTTGTAACCAAACCACGAAGACACCCCAACCTCAGCATCCTCTCCCATCCCACAGATCCACCCCGAATTCCCACCCTCACGCTCTTCCAGGAGACACAGGGTGGCCGGCTGGTCATCGTCCGCTGCACCGTGGACAGCCACCCTCCGGCCACCCTGGCCATCGAGCGCGATGGCACCGTGCTGGCCACCAGCGGGGCGCAGGTGGCCCTGGGCCAGCGGCTCGGTGTCACCGCCTCCCGCAATTCCCTGAGGCTGGAAATCCGGGATGCGGGACCTCAGGACAGCGGGAAGTACGGCTGCACGGCCAGCAACGTCCATGGCAATGCCAGTGCCACCAAGGTCCTGGTGACACGCGGTGAGTCCTGGGGTGACACGGCCGCTCCTGAGTTTGGGGTGATGATGAACACCCAAAATTGGAGGGACAAGCAACCCACAGAGTTTGGGGGACCCCTGTGGTGGCACTGGGGGACATCGGTGTCCTGGGGGCTCTGTGGTGTCCCCTCCTCAGCAGGGTCAGTGATGCTTCTGGAGCTGGAGGGGCTCCTGGGTTTTGTTTCCCAAAATGCCAAAAATCAGTACATTTATCCAAATTTTTCTGCCCCATCCATCCCCACCAGTCACTATCCCCTGACCCCCAAGTCTAGATAGTTTGGGGTGACAGAGGTAGCAGAAGGAGAGAAAAATCCCTCAAACCCATGTCCAAGAGGAACATCCTTTAGGATCTACAAAAAACCCCAAAAGAGACCTCAAGGTCCAATTCCGGAGAAACCAAACCTGGATTTGGGTGTCCCAGTGGGGAGCTGGGAGCCAGACAAGGCCCAGCTAGTGAGAAGAGGGGACAGGATCTGTCCTGGTAAAAAGCCACCTGGCACTTGGAAAAAGCGGGAAAGGGTCAGGAAAGGCCCCATTGGGCTGTGCAGTGTCCCCAGGGAATGTCACACCCCAAAGACCCACAATGAGGGAGGGGACTCAGGGAAGCCCAACAGGGAATTGCGGCTGGATGGATCCACAGGAAGGATTTCCCTCCTTCCCTGAAATCCTTCTCCCACTTCAGCTGCAGGGCTCCTGATCCAGCCCTCGGCAGAGGTGACAGAGGGGACCGCGGTCACCCTGACCTGCGTGGGGACAGGGGACACAGAGGAGGAGCCACTCTACACCTGGTACAGGAATGGCCGGAGGCTCCAGGAGAGCTCCTTCTCAACCTTGGAATTCCCATCCGTCCGCGGGGACGACGCCGGCGCCTTCCAGTGCCAGGTCCGGAGCAGGAATGGCAGCGACACGTCGGAGGCTGTCCCGCTCCGAGTGCTCTGTGAGTGTCCCATGGGAATTCCAAAGGGTCCTGGGGCTGAGCTGGGGGTGCTCCCACCTTGAGCTTTCCCCCATCCCCACCAGCCACGGCCAAGGAGTTCTTGGGGCAGGAATGTGGGGAGAGTGAAAAATTCCCTTTGGCGGGTAAATATGGGAGTTCTGGGAGGGGAGGAATTTGGAGAATTCCCACCTTCCCAAGAATTTTAATGATCATAGAACCATGAGCGGTTTGGGCTTGGGGCACCTCAAAACCCACCTCATTCTGACCCCCCTGCCATGGGCATGGGCACCTCCCACTGGACCAACCCTGATGTCCAAGAGTTTCTCAGGCAGCACTGGGAGCATCAATCCCTCGGATTCTGAGGGTTTTCCCAATGGATCCAGTGGTGTTTTGTCCCTGGATTGGATTGGGAGGGACCTCAAAGTTCTTCTCATTCCAACTCCTCTCCCCTTGGCAAGGACAGGTCCCGCTGTCCCAGATTATTCCAAGCCCCATCCAACCTGGATGATCAGGCAGTGCTGAAAGCATCAACCCCTTGGATTCTGGGAGTTTTCCCAACCTCACGGATCCAGTTTTCCCCCACAGACCCCCCGAGGCAGCCGGTGCTGAGCTCGTTCCTACAGAGCCAGGGCGGGCGCCTGGGCATCATCCAGTGCTCCGTGGAGAGCGACCCTGAGTCCAACCTCACCCTTCGGAGAGGGGACAATGCCATCGCCTGCACCCAGGGCTGTCCCCAAGCCACCAGTCCCAGGGTCCACGTCACCAGGTCCTACAACAGCCTGAGGGTGGAAATCCAGGATGTGGTGGTGGAGGATGAGGGGATTTACCTGTGCCAGGCTGGGAATTCCCAAGGAAGCGCCAGTGCCACTGTGGATTTCAAGGCTGACAGTGAGTGGGGACAGGGGACAATTGTGGCATCTGGGATTGTTCTAAGGGAGAGGAGCGTGGAAAGGGAATGCTGGAGAAGGAGGCAAGATCAGGAGATGGTGGCAGGAGGGGCAGAAATGTCGCATGGAAATGTCACGTGTCCATGAAATCCAGACATGGAAATGTCACATGGAAATGTCTTGTGTCCATGAAATCCAGACATGGAAATGCCACATGGAAATGCC
>JAHXMQ010003319.1:51485876-51496125 GCA_020466415.1 Ammodramus savannarum pratensis
TCCCCTTTTTCCTTTCCCATTTCCCCTTTCCCCTCTTCCCTTTCCCCTTTTCCCCTTTTTCCCTTTCCCCTTTCCCTCCTTTCCCACCCTTTCCCAGACCCCCAGAGCAGTGACCCCTCCCCAGGACCCCTCTCCTGATGTGATTCCCAGCCTCTCATCCCATTCCCCCTGGCAGACCCCCCTCGGGACCCTCTCCTGACAGCATTCCTGGAGGCCGAGCAGGGCTCCCTGGCCATCTTCCAGTGCTCCGTGGCCAGCAACCCCCCGGCCCAGCTGGCCCTGCTCCGTGACCAGGAGCTGGTGGCCACCAGCACCAGTGGGAGCAGCCCGCGGGTCACCGTCTCCGCTGTCCCCAACTCACTGCGGGTGGAGATACGGGAGGTGACACCGGCAGATGACGGCAGCTACCGGTGCACGGCCACCAATGCACACGGCTCCACGGAGCGACAGCTGTACCTGCGTGTGCAAGGTGGGGAGCCCAGGATTTGGGGGCTGGAGTGGCTCATCCCATGGGAGTGATCACGTGTCTGTGCTCCCAGTGCCCCCAGATCCCTCTCAGTGCCACCAGATCCCGCTTAGGGCCACCAGATCCCACCCAGTGATTGGAGCAGTCCATCACATGGGAATGACCATGTGTCTGCCATCCCAGTGCCACCAGATCCCTCCCAGTGCCACCAGATCCCACCTTGGGACTGGAGCAGCCCATCCCATGGGAATGACCTCATGTCTGTGCTCCCAGTGCCACCAGATCCCCCCCAGTGCCACCAGATCCCTCCCAGTGCCACCACCTGCCTGTATTCCACCACCTCAGCCCTGGGCATCTCCAGGAGGAGCTGGGGACACCCTAAGGGGACAGAGAGCACCAATATCACATCGGAGCTGTCCCAAATCCTTGGACAGAGTGGGAATATCGCACCCCACAGGTTATGGAAGTGACAAGGGGACACTGGCAGTGCCGAGCTCTGCCCTGTCCCCTCTGAGCTGGCACTGTCCCTGCTCCAGCCGCCCACGTCCTGATCTCACCGTCCTCGGAGGTGCTGGAAGGTGACAACGTGTCCCTGCTGTGCCAGGTGGCCGGAGAGCCACCGGGTGACACCATCTACTCCTGGTACAAGGACAGCAAGTGGCTGCAGGAGGGTCCTGACAGTGTCCTCGTGCTGTCCCATGTCACCAGCGCTGCCACCGGGCTCTACCACTGCCGGGCCAGGAGCTCCGCAGGGACCAGCATGTCCCCTGCTGTCACCCTGAGCGTCTGCTGTGAGTGGGACCTGCCTGGGATGGGATGGGATAGGATGGGATGGGATGGGATGGATGGATGGATGGATGGATGGATGGATGGATGGATGGTTGGAAGGATGGATTGGGATGGGAGGAATTGGGATGATTTGGGATGAGATGGAATTGGGATGAAATGGGGTGGGATAAAATGAGATGGGGAGGAAATGAGATGGGATGGAATAGGATGGGGTGGGATGGGATGGATGGGATGGAACTGGAATGAGACAGGATGAGATAAAATGATATGGGATGGGGATGGGGATGGGGATGGGGATGGGGATGGGGATGGGGATGGGATGGGATGGGATGGGCTGGTACCAATGGAATAGTATCAGTGGGGATGGTGCTGATGGGATGGGATGATACCACTGGAATGATGCCCTTGGGATGGTGCCAGAAGGATCACACCACTGGAATGGTGCTGAGACGGGATGGTGCCACTGGAATGGCACCACTGGAATCATGCTGAGATGGAATGGTGCCAATGTGATGGTGCCAAGGGGATGGCACCACTGGAATGGCACCAATCAGATGGTGCCACTGGAATGGCACCGATGGCCCCCTGCTGGACGCTGGCACCTCGCTGGGTTCCAGGGGTCCCTGGGTGCATCCTGAGGTCTCTCCCCCCGTCCTGGGCAGACCCCCCGCGGGCGCCGGTGCTCAGCACCTTCCTGGAGCCCCCGTGGGGCCAGCGTGGGATCCTGGAGTGCTCTGTGGACAGCTCCCCGCCGGCACAGCTGGCCCTCTTCAAGGACGGGGCCCTGGTGGCCTCCACGGCACTGTCACCGCCTGTCCCCCGGCCGCGGCTCGCTGTCACCTCGGCCACCAACGCGCTGCGTGTGCGCGTCCACCCCGTGCTGCTGCAGGATGAGGGAGAGTATCAGTGTGTGGCCACCAATGCCCACGGCAACGCCAGCGCCACCGGGAACTTCTCCGGAGGCGGTGAGGCACTGGGAATGGGATCCATAGGATGGGATGGGATGGGATGGGATGGGATGGGATGGGATGGGATGGGATGGGATGGGATGGGATGGGATGGGATGGGATGGGATGGGATGGGATGGGAATGGGAAGAGGGAATGGGATGAGAAGGAGATGGAGAGCTGCAGGCAGCAGACAGAATGATGGGATTGGGGTTATGGTGATGAGGTAAAGGGATGAGAATGGGGATTTGAGTGTGGAGAGCAGCTGGAATAGGATGGACAGCATGAAAACAAGGGGGGAAAATGGAGAAAATCCATGTTTATGGGGATGGAGTTATTCCCAGAGAGCTGCAGCTGTCCCAGGCATGTGGCAAAGGGACAGGGCTCTGCTTGGATGTGATTCCAAGGGCTGGCTTTGTTGTGTCCATCCATGGCACTGCCCTGCTGCCATGACTCTGGGAATCATGGAATCATGGAATCATGGAATCATGGAATGGTTTGGGCTGGGAGAGACCTTAAATCCGTCAATCCCACCCCTGCCATGGACAGGGACACCTTCCACTATCCCAGGCTGCTCCAAGCCCCGTCCAACCTGACCTTGGACACTTCCAGGGATGGAGCATCCCAAACAAATCCATGGGAACACCACAGGAATGGTGTCACCTGTGCGTTGCGTTGGCCATTCCCTCTTTTGATGGCCCTGCAACTCCCTGAATTTCCCACCCTGGAAACTGAGGGATCACCACTTTTTTCTGGAAATTGAGGGATCACCACTTTTTCCTGGAAATTGAGGGATCACCATTTTTTCCCAGAAATTGAGGGATCACCATTTTTTCCCAGAAATTGGGGGATCACTACTTTTTCCTGGAAATTAAAGGATCACCACTTTTTCCTGTAAATTGAGGGATCACAAATTTTTCCTCCTCTCCCATGCAGCTGCCCGGGTCTGGATCTGGCCGTCGCCAGACGTGCGGGAAGGGGGCAGTGCCACCCTCACCTGCGTGGTGGCAGGAGGGGACCAGGACGTGCTGAGCTACACCTGGTACCGGAACCAGGTGTGGCTGGGCACCGGCTCTTCCCACAATCTCACCTTCCCTGCGGTCACCGCCTCCGACGCCGGCTCCTACCACTGCTCCGTACAGACCCCAGGCCGGAACCACAGTGCCACCCCTGCCACCCTCAATGTCCTCTGTGAGTCCCCAAGGGCACCTTCGTGTCACTTGGTGTCACTTGGTGTCACCCCTCCCCATGGCTGGAGAGATGGGGCAGTAAAGCCTGGTTTAATTTGGGGTGGATTACTTAATTAGGGGAGCTCAAAAAATGTATTCTAGGGGATAATTAAGCCAAGCTTTACACCCCAGACCTGCCCAGGGACACCAAAACCTTCTCCAAGTTTCCTCGTGCTCCACACCAAACCCAGCAGGAAAATCCTTGGCTTTAATGCTGGATTTAGGAGATTTTTTTTTTATCCCTGACTGGGAAAATTAAAACCAGATTTTGCTTTAAAAAAAAAAAAAGAGGAAAAAAATGTTGTTGCGAGTCAGAACATGAGAATATTTTTTTCCCCTTTTTTATGAGAAAAAGATGGTGTTAATTTATAAATCTTTCTGATGAGTGTGGGACGGAGGCTCTGGAGCATGGGGAATCCCTGGCATGAAGGGTTGGAGCAGCAGGAAAAGCTGAGGGAGCTGGGAAGGGGCTCAGCCTGGAGAAAAGGGGGATCAGGAGGTGGGGGAAATGGATTTGTAGAAAAGTTTTAAAGTTTGACAGAAGGGTTGGACAAATGGGGACCTTGTGGCTCTGCACAACTCAACAGGAGGGGACAGCCAGGGGGTGGGGAACAGGGACAGGACAAAGGGACACGACCCAAAGCTGTGCCAGGGGAGGTTTTGGTTGGATGTCAGGAATTTTGGTTGTATATTGGAAATTTTGGTTGGAATTTGGGAAATTTGGAATTTTCCCTTCTGGAAAGCGCAGTGGTGGAATTCCATCCTTGGGATATGGCAATTGGGGACACGCTCAGTGGTGACATGGGGGCACACTTGGACTCGATGAGCTCAGAGGGCTTTTCCAACCCAACCAATTCCACGATTATCCCATTCTCCATGTTTTTCCCACCCCACAGACCCCCCGAGGAACATGAGGCTGCAATCCTTTGTGGAGAGCAGCCAGGGGATGGCCACCATCCTGCTGTGCGCCGTGGACAGCCACCCCGTGGCCCAGCTCACCCTGCTCAGGGAGGGACACTCGGTGGCCTCCAGTCCACCCAGAGGAGGTGACAGCCCCCGGCAGAGCATCCGCGTGTCCCCCTCTCCCAACGCGCTGCGCTTGGAATTCCGAGAAGCCTCCGAGGAGGATGAGGGTGAATACGAGTGCCAGGCACGGAACGCCCTGGGTGACACCCGCGCGTCCCTCACGCTCCAGGTGCAAGGTGAGGAGGGGGACAAGGGCTTGCGGACACTGCCAGGGGGGCGTTGAAGGATTTGGGGTACCCAGTTCTGGAGGAGCTGGAAGTTTGGGGACACCAATTTGGGGCTGGGGGCTTCGAAGGGATAAGGTGACCAAAATCCGCTCCCTGTAGCCACCAGGTTGCTGGTGCGACCCTCACACTGCGGGTGCGAGGTGAGGAGGGGGACAAGGACCTGGGGACACTGCTAGGGGGGCTCTGAAGGGTGCAGGATTCGGGTACCCAATTTTGGAGGCGCCGGATGTTGGGGATACCAACTTGGGGCTGGGGGCTTCAAAGGTAAAACGTGACCAAACTGCGCTCTCCGCAGCCACCAGGGTGCTGGTGAGACCCTCGGCCGAGGTGGCGGAGGGGACAGAGGTGACCCTGAAGTGCCAGGCCCCACAGGCGCAGCCGGGGACGCTCTACACGTGGTTCAAGAACGGGCGCTGGGTGACAGAGGGACCCGAGCCCTCGCTGGCTCTCCGCGGCCTCCGCTCCGACGCGGGGCTCTACGGCTGCCGGGCGGGCCGAGGGCGCCGCGCCCCCCCCGTGGCCATCGCCGTGCTCTGTGAGTGGGGGGCGACACCTCGGGGAGGGCGGGAGGGGACAGCAGGACGCGCCACCCCAGCGGGGACATCGCTGCCCGGTGTGTGTCGCCACCCCGCGACACGCGGCGACAGCGCAGCCCCCGCTCGGGAGTGACCTCCTTGCGGCCCGGCGGGGTGTGGGGGGACACTCGCTGTCCTTGTCGCCGCAGATGCCCCGCAGGAGCCCAGTTTCGTGGCGCTGGTGGAGCCGCGCGGGGGACGGCAGGCCGTGCTGCTGTGCTCGGCCGACGGTGTCCCCCCGCCGGCCATCGCCGTGAGCAGGGGACAGGGCCACCCACCCCTGGCCACCAGCCTGGGCCCCTCGGACCCCCGCTTCGAGGTGCGCGCCACCCCCACGTCGCTGCGGGTGGGGATGGCGGCGCTGGAGCCGGGCGACGCGGGGCTCTACCTGTGCTCGGCCACCAACAGCCGCGGCTCGGCCACCGCGTCCCTGCGCCTGCAGGTGCCAGGTGAGGTGTCCCCGAGTCCCCAAGGTTGTCCCCGTGGGGTTGTCCCCGTGGTCATTCCTGGAGTCCCCAATGTCGCTCCTCAGGGGTCGCGCTGACGGTGGAGCCCTCGCAGGAAGTCCCCGAGGGCACCAAGGCCACCATGAGGTGCTCGGCCACCGCCTGGGGGGACAAAGGTGTCAACTACACGTGGTACCGCGACGGGAGGTGGCTCTGGGAGGGACCGTCCGGCACCTTCGTGCTCAGCCCCGTGTCCAGCGCCGACGCCGGCTCGTACCAGTGCCAGGCCAGCGGGACATGGGGCACGGCCACCTCTGTCCCCCTGAGCCTCAGCGTCCTCTGTGAGTGTCCCCAGCGCCTCCAAGCCGTGTGTCCCCAGCCCCTGTCACTCGTGTCACCTCTGTGAGGCCAAGGGGAGTTTCCTCCTGTTCCTCTTCCTCTTCCTGCCTTGCTCCTCTCCCTTTGGGGGGTTTTGGAGTTTTTTAAGGCAGATTTGGGGTCAAAATGCTCCAAAACTGAGGAATTTTCTGTTTGGGTGTTGAATGAGGGGCTGAGGAACATGGGAAGCCACCAGAGCAGGGATGGATGGGGTGGGGATGATCCAGGATGGAGAAGGGATGAGTTAGGATGGAGAAGGGATGAGTTGGGAAGCTCTTGGTGGCCTTGGGAAGGGGATTTTGGGGTTTTTTTAGGATTGGTCCTTCAGAAGTTGGATTTGGAGCCAAAAAGCTCCACCTGAGGGGTTCTCCGGATGGAGGTGGGAGCAGAGGATCATCCAGGCTGGAGGAGGGACACGTTAGGAAGCTTTTGGGAAAGGGATTTGGGTTTTTTTTTTAGGATTGCCTCAAAAAATCAGATTTGGAGCCCAGAAGCTCCAACCTGAGGCATTCTCCAGCTGGAGAGCAAAGTTCTCTAGTGGGAGCAAAGGGCTGGAGAGGGTGTGACGATGATCCAGGCTGGAGGAGGGATGCGTTAGGAAGCTTTGGGGAAAAGATTTGGCGCTTTTTTAGGATTTCCCCCCAAAAATCAGATTTGGAGCTCAGAAGCTCCAAGTCAGGAAGATTCTCTAGGTTTGGGGTGGCAAGACAAAGACTGGAAAGGGTTTGAACCCCCCAGCACCGGGACGAGCAGGATGGGACAGATCCAGGGCAACTTTAAAGCACTTCTGGACAGCCAGGCCAGGCTGTGCCACCCCGTGTCCCACTGCCACCCTCGCTGTCCCCTCACAGACCCCCCCCGGGCCGTCTCGGTGAGCACCTTCCTGGAGAACCAGAACGGACGCGGGGCCATCGTGCTGTGCACGGCCCAGAGCCACCCGCCCTCCTCGCTGGCCCTGCTGCACCACGGCCACCTCCTGGCCACCAGCCTGTCCCCCGCTGTCACCCCGGGGGTGCGGGCCACCCCCTCGCACAACGCCCTGCGCGTGGAGCTGGTGGCCCTGGGGACAGCGGCCGGGGGACGCTACGTCTGCGTGGCCACCAACGCCCTGGGCAACGCCACGGCCAGTGCTGACTTCGATGTCCACAGTGAGTGGGGACACAGGAAATCCCCAAAAAAACCCTGGAATTGGGACATGGAATGGGATCAAACAGTAAAATATGGGGGTGGCAATTGTGGCTGTGTTGGGGACATCTCCTGTCCCTGGTAGGGTGGCCTTTAAGACAGGGGACAATGGCACTCCGGCCAACGCCACGGTTAGCGCTGACTTCGATGTCCACAGTGAGTCAGGACACAGGAAATTCCAAAAAATTCCCAGGAATTGGGACATGGAATGGGGTGAAAGGGCAAAATATGAGGGTGGCACTTGTGGCTGTGTTGGGGACATCTCCTGTCCCTGGTAGGGTGGCCTTTAGGACAGGGGACAGTGGCTGCCAGGAGCAGCAATTGTCCCCACCTGTGACTTCCCCCCCATGTGTGTCCTCACCCCAAATGCTGCCTGTCCCCCACTTTGTCACCCCCCAATGTCCCCTTCACCCCTCTTGGGGCACCCCGAGGTCTGGGGGGTCCCACTGGCACTGTCCCCATCTCTGTCACCAGCTCTGAGCCATCTGAGGACCTTCCGTGTCCTGTCCGGGCTGTTCGTGGCCATCGTGGCCATGGCCACCGTGGCCCTGCTGGCCCTGAAGGTGTGGCCCAGGTGACGTCCTGGATGGGGCGGGGTGGGGGGACAGGGACACGGGGGTGGTGGCACAGGGACCCTGGGATGGGGAGACAGGGACACCTGGGTGGCATAGGGACCCTGAGGTGGGGGGACAGGGACCCCAGGGTGGCACAGAGACTCCGGGATCAAGGGACAGGGACATCTGGGTGGTGGGACAGGGACATTGGGGTGGCACAGGGACAATGGGATGAGGGGACAGGAACCATGGGATCAGGGGACAGGGACCCCAGGGTGGCACAGGGACCCCGGGATCAAGGGACAGGGACACCTGAGTGGTGGGGCAGTGACCCTGGAGTGGTGACAATGACCCCGGGGTGGTGGGACAGTGACCCTGGAGTGGTGACAAGGACCCTGGGGTGATGGGACAGTGACCCTGGGGTGGTGGGACAGTGACCCTGGGGTGGTGGCAGCTCCCTGTGCTCCCTGGCAGGATCAGGAATTTCCGGAGCTGGACCCGCGCCGAGGACACCCTGGAGCTAAGGAACAAACAGGACCTGCCACAGGTGGGGACAGCCCTGGGGACAGCACTGGGGACGTCAGTGGGGACAGCCCTGGGGTCCCCTCAGCTCTCGAGGGTCCCTTGCAGGAATCCCCAGTGTGGGAATGGGATGTGGATCTGGGATCAGGCCCAGCCTGGTGGCCCCGTGGTGCCGTGGCTGTCCCTGTCACAGGGACAGGAGGGACAGAGCCTTGAGGGGACCCAAAATCCCCCTGCCAGCCTCATTCTGGAGGGGCTCCGTGGCACACAGGAGTGGCAACCCCCCCCCCCCCCCCCCCCAGGATGTCCCCTGTCCCCATGGAGTGACCCCAGACATGGGCAGAGTGTCCCCATACACAGACAGGGTGTCCCCAACCAAGGACAGCATATCCCCAGCCAAGGACAGGTTGTCCCAAGATATGAGCAGTGTCCCCAGCCACAGACAGGGTGTCCCCAGACATAGACAGTGTCCCCAGCCATGGGCAGGATGTCCCCACCCATGAACTGGGTGTCCCCAGACATTGACAGTGTGTCCCCAGACATCAGCAGTGTCCTGAGCCAAGGGCAGAGTGTCCCCAGAAAAGGACAGGGTGTCCCTAGACACGGACAGAATGTCCCCAGACACAGACAATGTGTCCCCAGCCATGGACAGGGTGTCCCCAGCCAAGAACAGGATGTCTCCAGCCATGACCAGAGTCCCCAGCCATTGGCAGGGTGTCCCCAGACAAGGACAGTGTGTCCCCAGACACAGACAGGGTGTCCTCAGCCATGGCAGGGCGTCCCCAGACAAGGACAGTGTGTCCCCAGCCATAGACAGGGTGTCCCCAGACAAGCAAAGGGTGTCCCCAGCCAAGGACAGGGTGTCCCCAGACACGGACAGGGTGTACCCAGCCACAGACGGGGTGTCCCCAGCCACAGCCAGGGTGTCCCCAGCCACTCCCAACCTTTTCCAGATGGATGGAGCATCCTGACCCGGTGCCTCTCGGACCCCCGGCCAGCCGTGGCCGCTGGAATTTCCCCATCCTGGCTGGACCCAGGGACCCCCCCGGGGATCCCCCGGCCCCATTCCAGCCCCTCGTCCCTTCCCCATGGATCCTTGTCACCACCAGGTGACACCGCCGGGCTGGGAAACCCCGGGACAAGAATAAAACCCAACCTCCCGGTGCTGGGAATGTCCTGTTTGTCACCCCCTGTCCCTTTTCCCTGCCATCCATCCCGGTGGTCCCTTGGAGAGGGAGGGGACACTGGGGTCCCCAAGCCACCCGTGTCCCCTCGGTGCCTGGGATGAAAGGACCTGGGGGTGGGGACTCTGCTTGCTGTTGGCAGCGGGGCGGTGTCCCCTCTGGCCGTGTCCCCTCTGGCCGTGTCCCCGCTGCCGTTAGAGGTCACTGTGCGGCCACCAGACCTGGCCTCGGCCGCGGGGATGTGGCTTTGGGATTGGAGCTGGAGCTTCCCGGGAATTGGGGAGGATTTGGGATCGGGGGGGAATTTGGGATCAGAGGCTCCCGTGGGTGTTTAATCCCCCCCCCTGTGCCCATTCTGCTGCCAGAGCAGGTGCTGGGCTGTCCCCATCTCTGTCACTGTTCTTGTCCCTGTCCGTGTCCCCATCCCAGTCCCCAGTCCTGCTTCCGTGCCAGCCCTGGTTCCTGTCCCCATTTCCAGTCCCATCTCTGTCCCCATCCCTGTCCCCATTTCTCTTCTCATCCCTGTCCCCATCCCCATCCCTGTCCCCTTTTCTCTCATTATCCCCACCCAGTGTCCCCATTCCTGTGCCCACTCCTGTCCCCATCCCCGTCTCCAGTCCCATCTCTGTCCCAATCCCTGTCCCCACTCCCATCCCCATCCTTGTCCCCATCCCTGTCCCCACCCCTGTTCCCATCCCCATCTGTGTCCCCATCCCTGTCCC
>JAHXMQ010003319.1:51500036-51522905 GCA_020466415.1 Ammodramus savannarum pratensis
TCCCCCGTGTCCCCTCACAGTCCTGTGTCCCCTCACCGTCCCTGGTGTCCCCTCACTGTCGCCCATGTTTTCACAGTTCCTCCGTGTAGCTTCACAGTCCTGTGTCCCCTCACAGTCTCCTGGTGTCCCCTCAGTGTCCCCCCGTGTTTTCGGTGTCCCCGTGTCCCCTCACGGTCCCCGCCTTGCGTCCCTGCACATTCCCCTCGTGTCCCCTCATAGTCCCGTGTTCCCTCAGTGTCCCCCCATGTTTTCACACTCCCCACGATGTCCCCACACTGTCCCCGCTCCCTCCAAGGCCCCGCTCCGTTCCCGGCCTCCGCCGCTCTCTCCCGGCCCAGCCCGGCCCGGGGGTCCCTCGGCGGGGTCCCCACCCGGCGCTGTCCCCAGAGCAGCCGTTCCTTGGCGGGGACAAGCAGAAATGTCCCCTCCCCAGCTCCCGGTGCCCTCCGAGCCCGGGACCCACCGGGAGCGGCCGCTTCGGTACCGGGGGAAGCCCCGGCCCCGCTCCCGCACCCTCCCCGCAGCCAGGCCCGGGGCCGAGCCGAGCGCACCGAGCTCGGCCTTACCTCCATCTCCGGGGCACCGGGAGAACCGGGAGGGTGCGGATCCCGCTCTAAACCGGGGAAATCCAGGAATTCCGCGGGGTTATTTCGTTCCCGGAGAGGCGAGAAGCGGAGGATGCGGCGGGGCGGGCCCGGGGGCTCGGCGGGAACGGGGATGCACCGGGAGAGCGCGGCCGCTCCCACCCCGGGCCGGCCTTGGCTGGGCTGGGTGTGCTCGGCAGCGAGAAAAAACGGGAATATCGATAACAAAAACACCGATAAATGGTGCTGATAAGGACTAATTATGGCGTTAATAGGACTAATAATAGGAATACGAACGGCACTAATAATAGCAAGGCTAATGGTGACACTAATACCGCTAATATTAACGCTAATTAAAACAACAACAACAGCGTTAAACCCGCCCCGAAAACAACAACAACCAGATAGCAAAAAATGGGATTTTTAAATTAGGGTTATTTTTATAATATTGTTGTTTTTGAGGATCTGGGTACTCGCGGATTTCCTCGCGTCCCCTTCCCGGCAGCTCGCACCCGGTATTTCCCCGTTTTCCCCGTTTCCCCTTCTCCTGGAGCAAATATTCTCGTTATTATTCATGTTAATCGTGGGGATAACGGGGAAAAAAAAAAAATCAAAACAAAACAAACAAAGCAACAGCAGGAAAGGAGAGGAGGCCGTGAGGAGGCGGCGGGGGCAGAGTGGGCACCGGCGGCTTAGCGGGCACCGGGGCGGCTTCCCCGCCGCCGCTCGGGGCCGGAGCTCGGCGAAAGGAGGAATTTTCGTTCCAGCAGCTCCCGGGCGATCGCCGCCCTCCGTCTTCCCGGTGGGACCGGCCCGCAGCCTCTCCCCGCGGCCCCGAGGGGCTGAGGCCGCAGGGCGGGCTGGGTTTGGGGTAATTTTCCTCGTTTTCGTTAAAAATCGTTGGTTGGTGGCGCATCCACCAGCAGGCCCGGTGGCGGGGCACGGCGGAGCCCGGCTGTCCGGCTGTCCGGCCCGGCCCTGCCGCAGCCCCGGCAGTGGAGAAGCGGCACCGGGGAACGGGGAACGGGGAGCGGGGAGCCGGGAATCGTTTCCAGCCGCCAGCACCTTCCCCGGAGCGGCGGCTCCGTCCCCGCTCGCCGCTCCGGGACCCGCAGAACCGGGGCTGCGGCCCGGGACCACCGGCCTTGGGCAGGGCCCGTCCCCTGCGCTCTCCCCGCTCGGCCCTTTTCGTTCGTTTTATTTCCTTCCCCTTCTCGCCCTTTTGATTTCTTTCCTTTTACTTCCCTTATCCCTACAGGTTTAGTTCTCCTTTTATTTTTATTTTTTCCTTTCGAATTTTATTTTTTTCCTGCTGTTTTCCCTGCGCTGTCCTGGTTATTTCAGCGACGGGCCCAGGCCGCGGCGGGCTCGGACATCCAGCGGCCACTGCCGCCCAAGGCCTTCAACTCCCGGTGCCCTTCCGAGCCCGAACAGGGCACCTCCCGCCTCTACCGGGCTCTACCCGGTGCCCGGGCCGTACCCAGACCCCTGCGGGCTCCCCAGCCCGGGGCGGCGCCCGGTACCGGGCCATGGGTGCGGCGGAGCGCAGGGAGTGTGAAATCTCGGGGTTGCTTGTGTTTAAATTTAATTTATTTATTTTTAACCCGCCGCCGTTAGAACCGTTCCGATTCCAGGCGGTACCGGGGAGTTAGGCGGCCGCCCCCGGGAAGCACCGCGGCCGCCGCCGCTGCTTTTTCCGCCCGGTTTTGCTCCGTTGTGGCGACAGCGGTGGAACGGAGCCCCCCGAGGCAGGGGAGACCCCCGGGACGCCCCCGCACACACCGGGTCCGGCACTCCCAGCTGGAAACCGGGAGCCGCCCCGCTCGGTGCCCGTGTCGGTGCCGGTGCCCGGGAGCGGCTGTGCCGGATCAGGGAATTTCGGGGCTCCTCCGCTGTCCCAACCCCGGGCGGCAGTGGGGTAACCCCGGTAGCAGCGGGGACTCTCCGGTAGCTGCGGGGCAGCGCGGGGAAGCGGGACCGGAGCCCCCCGACCCCCGCCCGGCCCGGGAAGGGGCAGCTCCCGCCGGGGCCGGGGGATTTCTTTATTTGTTGCCACCTTGTAGGGCGGGGGTCCCCAGGGTGAGCCCCTCGCGAAGGAACCGGGAACCGGAGCCGCCGCCGCTGCCGCCACTGTCGGAGCCGGGCAGCGGCCGCCGAGGGGCTCTTTGTTTACCAATCGGTGTCACAGAACGGGAGGGCAGGAAATTGCGTCTGTACCGAGCCGTTAATTTAAAACCGGCTCTTTCCTCGCCCCCCCTCGCCCCCAGCCGGTCCCCGGTGCGGCGGGGGCTCGGCCGCCCGCTCCCCGCTGCCGGCTCCGACAGCGGCGGCCGCCGGGGGATGCGCAGCGGAGCGCGGCGGCGGCGGGGGAGGGCCGGGCCGGAGGAATAAGGACCCGGCTTCTTCTGCGGTCCCACCCCCGGCCGCTTCCTCCGCAGCTCCCTCCCCTCGGCCTCCCTTTCCCCTCCCGCCGCCCCCCCACCCCACCTCCCTCCCCACCACCCCCCTAAAATCATCGCCCCCAATCTCCCGGTATTGATTTCCCCCGCACGCGAATCCCGAGCGCGGCGCGGCGAGCCCTGGCACCGCCGGCGGCTCTCCCGCCGCCCGCTCCCGCCGCTACCGGCACCGACAGCGGGACCCGCACCGCTACCGGCGCTCCATGGAAGGGCAGCGGCGGCGGCCGGAGCGCCTGAAGTTTGCCCGGAGCGAGGTGCCGCGGGAGGTGGAGCTGGGGAGGGGGCGCGGCGGGGGGGGCTCGGCCGCCTGTCAAAGTTTGAAACTCCTTCTCCCCCCCGGCCTCGCACCCTCTCGGGACGCCCCGGCGGGTCCCCCCCACCCCCGGTACCACCCCCGGCCGGCAGGGCGGGGAGGGGGGGGTGCGCTTTAAACGCCGGGCCCCCGGTTGGGAGAGGGCGACAGGCGACAGGCGGCGGCCCCCGGCGGTCCCCGGCCATGGGGGTGAGCCGAGCCCCGGGGGGGCCGGGGAGGGGCGGGGAGGGGAAGGGGTCTGCGGAGGGTGGGGGCGCGGGGGGGCTCCCTCCCATCCCCCCCGCCCAGCCTTGCCTCCTCTCTCCCTCTCCCCGTGTCTCTCTCTGCCTCCTGATGTTTGATCCCGCCGCGGCGCCCGCAGGGATGAGCGATGGAGGGGCCGAGCCCGGCGGGAGCCCCGTGCTGCTGGCCGAGCCCGCGGTCACCGGGCGGGCCCGGGAGAAGCTGCCGACCCGGGCGGAGCTGGAGAGCGCACTGCGCGCCGGCGGCGGAGGCAGCGGCAGCGGCGGAACCGCCGGCGGCTTCAAGGACATCCCGGGAACGTCGGCGGTCAGCCCCGGCTCCTCCAAGCAGTGCGCCCCGGACACCGAGAGCCCGTCGGGGACCGGCGAGGCGGATTACTGCCGCCGCATCCTGGTGCGAGGTACGGGCACGCTCCCCGCTCCCGTCCCCGCTTCCCCCGCCCCGAGATTCCCGCTCCGGGCACGGGGCATCCCCGGCACGGCTTCCAGCGCATCCCGGGCGCTTCCCGGCTGCGACCTCCGGCCTCCCGGCCCCGCCGCTCCTGCCCGGGCTCCGATGAGCGCGGCACGGAGCGGGCCCGCTGCCCCAGCGCGGCTCGGCCGGCAGCGGGCTCGGAGCGGGGCCGTGCCCAGCGGGCGGCCGGGAGGGCTCCGGGGGAACGGCCCCGGGGTCACGGAGCCGCCGGAGCCCCGCGGGGGACGCGCGGGCGGCGGGAGAGGGGGGACAGCATCGGCTCGGCGTTGGGAGCGGTGTCGCAGGAGAAAAGCGTCACGGAGCGGCGGCGGGCGAGGGGGGGTTTATTTTTTTTTTTTTCCTTTCCCCTTTATAATATCACCGGTTCGGCCCCGGCTGCGGCTCGGCGCTCCCCGGAGCCGCCGCGTCCCGCGTCCCTCATTCCACATCCCGCATCCCGCCGCCCGCGCTCAGTCTCCGCCGGCCCGGGACTCGCCGGGACCACTTCTGCCTTGTGGCGAACCCCGAGAAGTTTGGGGCGCCCTGGCGCGGCTGTCGCAGGCGGGCGGGTCCCGAGCGCTCCGGGATCCCGGGAATGCTCCGCGTTCCCGCCGCTCCTCCGCCGCTGACGGAGCCCGGAGCGGCTCGGCGGCCGCTCGGCGATCAGGGCCGAGGCCTCCCGGTGCCCAGCGCAGCGCTCGGGCAGGGAGCGGAGCGGCGGCCGTGACCTCCGTGCTCTTTGCCGGGGACCGGAGCCGGGTCCCTGTCCCGTCGTTATCCCGGGCTCGGGCATCACCCAAGACTCTCTCTCGGCTGTCGCGATAGGCGCCCTTCGCCCACAGCCCGGTTGTCCCAGTCTGAACCGGGGACAGCGGCCGAGCAGCGGGCAGCGCCCGGCCTAGAGTCCCGGGGTCCCGCCCGTGCTGTCCCCACGTCCCCGGGGGAGGTCGAGCGGGGTGCCGCCGGTGCCACCGTGGTCAGGCTGGGGTCAGGCCTCTCCTCCGCCGGTTCCAGCCCCACCGAGGCCGCCCCACGGTGCCAGCACCGGGAGAGAGGCGAGGGTCGGTGCCCAAGGCCGGGGCAGGGTCTCCGCTCCCGCCGACCCCGGGGACCCTCACCGGGAGCGCCCGCTCTCACCATCTTGCTGCAGCCGCCATGGTGCGGACAAAATGGTGGCGGGGAGAAAACGCCGCAAATCACCGGGGCTTGAGCCGAGATGAAGCGGGGGGAACGTGGCGGGGCCATCGGGCTGCGGGGACACGGAGCCGCCGGTCCCCACCCGGTCCCACGGGCGGGCAGGGCCGGGCCCGAGCAGCGGCTGGGCCCGGGCAGAGCCTTCCGGTCGGTTTCGTGCGAAGCGGGAGGTTAAAATGTTCATTTTTATGTTTTAAAATAATTCTTATTTAATATTTTGAGTTTTGCTCTCGCTGCTTGCACAGGGAAATGGGCCCCGGCCTCGGTGAGGAGCGGCGGCCGTGGAGCTGCCGCCAGCCCCGGTGCAGCCCCGGTGCAGCCCCGGTGCTCGCCCGCGGTGCTTTCGGCGAAGTCGGGGGGTCCTGGTGACCCCCTCACACCGACAGGGTCCTCTCGGTGTCTCGGTCCGCTCCCTGGTCCCGCGGTACCGGGGATGGTCCATGCAGGACGGAGCCTCCCTGTCACCTCCCGGTCACCTCCCGGCCGTCCCCGTCTCGTCCTTAGTGGCTCCTGGGGATAAATGGGACAAGGAGGGACCTGGGCAGCCCCGGGGCCGGACCCGGTGTCCCCGCGGCCACTGCAGACCCACGGGGCTGGGGACACATTCCGGGATGCTCCCTCCGGTCACCTCCCGGGGCTGGCCCTGTGCTGGGCCTGGTGGCCGCAGAGCACATGGAGGGACCCTGGTGGCGTTTGGTGCCACCATGGCCACCCCATGGCACTGAGGGGACATCCTGGGGGCTGGCAGGGACCTTTGGGGACCCCAAAGGTCAAAGTAGCTGTGTTGGTGCAGGAACCCAGGTGGGCATGGGGTGTCCCTGTGCCAGCGTGGGGTGTCCCTGTGACAGGGTGAAGTGTCCCTGTGCCAGCATGGGGTGTCCCTGTGCCATCATGGTGTCCCTGTGCCAGCGTGGGGTGTCCCCATGGATTTGAGTGCCCTCTGCTCTTTTGGGGGATTTCAATCCCAGTTGTGTCCTGGCTCCAGAGCCACCAGGAGTACCCCAGTCTCCAAGAGCAGGACATGTCACTGTCACCAGTGAGACCCAAGGCTCTGGAACTCTCCAGGCAGGACTCGGGAATTTTTGGGGCTCCAGAAAGGGAAAAGACTTTCAGGAGAGAGTTCCAAAGGCTGGAATGGGGAGATGGCCTGAGCACCCCAAAACCTCCAGGTTTGGGGGAAGGTCAGTAGGGTGGGATAAGGGGTTTGGTGTCCCCTGTGCTGAGCTGGCACCGTGGCCGTGCCTTTTTCCCTGCTGTCCCTGCGGAGCTGCTCCAGCTGCCAGGGAATAACAATAAATAATGCCCGAGCTGGACCTGAGCCGCAGCTGCGGCCCCGGCTCCGGCGTCCCCGGCATTCCCAGCTGTTGTTGTGCCGTGGCCGTGGCGTGGGCACGGACGTGGGCACGAGAGTGCGGACGTGGCCTGGGCATCGTCATCACCACAGTACTTCCCACACAAAATGGTTCCTGGCGCTGATCCCGCCGGAAAAGCCGCTGATCCGCCTACAGCCCCTTTCCTTCCCACGCAGCTCCACGCCAGCCCGTGGGGTTTGGGGTGTGGGTCCAGTGCCGCCACCTCCTGTGCCACCTTGGGTGTCCCCAAGCCCTCGGGACTCCTTCAGTGCCGCGTTCCGGGATGGCACCTCAGCCGTGTCCCACGCCTCCATGGTGAGAGCGCGGCTCTGGGGTTGGGGTCCCTTTCCCAAATCGGTGTTTGGTCCCCATTCCCATCCTGGTGCTGGATCCGCCACCCTCATCCTAGCTGTTCTGTCCTCATGC
Source organism: Ammodramus savannarum pratensis (assembly GCA_020466415.1). NCBI lineage: Eukaryota > Metazoa > Chordata > Aves > Passeriformes > Passerellidae > Ammodramus > Ammodramus savannarum. Next base: position 51,507,061 of record JAHXMQ010003319.1, read on the forward strand.
CGGCTCTGCTGATCCTATGGCAGCGCCGCCATTCCAATCCCGGAGCCATCATTCCCGTTCCAGCGCCACCATTACAGTCCCAGTGCCACCATTCCAATCCCGGTGCTGCCATTCCCATTCCAGTGCCACCGTTCCCATCCCAGTACCACCGTTCTAATCCCAGTGCCACTATTCCCATCCCAGTGCCACCGTTCCCATCCCAGTGCCACCATTCCCATCCCAGCACCACCGTTCCCATCCCAGCGCCACCATTCTAATCCCGGTACCACCATTCCCATCCCAGTGCCACTATTCCCATCCCAGTGCCACCATTCCCATCTCCACCACCCCCATCCCATCTCCATCACCCCATTCCCAGCTTTTCCTTGCTGTTTTCCTCCTTCCTACCCCAGGAATTTTGTAACCCCTTCATGCCCAACTCAGCCAGATGGAGAGAGAGCCATTGACCTCCAACCAGGATCCCTCTGGAATTGGGATCCAGCATCCCAAAATCAGGGCTCGGACTGGATTTTAACCCTCTGGAAAAGCCCATGGGAGCCCTGCAGGGAGGGCTCACCCGAACCCAGTCGGGATTTGGGACCTAGGAAGATCCCAGTGGGCGATTCCCGAGGCTCATTTTGATTTCTGGGAGCTGGGACAGAATTCCTGTGGATTTTTTTGAGGAATTTGTCCTTTCCAGGTGGGAAGGAAGCCATGAAGGCTCCTCTGGAATGGCCACGAGCCACTTCCCACACCCAAACTCTCAAAGTTTTCTTTCCCTGGATGTTCCCAACCTCATAAAATCCACAACCAGGAGCAGCTCAGCGCCCACGGCGCTCCCCAGACTTGTCCTTTAATAGGAAACCGCCCCAAAATGGGAGCTGAGCTTTCCAAGGATATATTCCTCCAGTGAGAATAATTCCGGAGAGATGGGAATTGTAATACAGAGAAAATTTTTCCAGTAATCCTGAGGGAAGACAGAAATCAAAAATTATATTAAAATTGCATTAAAAAATATCTTTAATTCGAATTCTTCCTTGGCATAAACCTCCTGTTTGCTCCTGGCTTTCAAAATTATTGTTCCCAGGATTAAACACTCCATTTTCCCCAAAAAATTTATGGCTTCTATTTATGTCTTGAAAAAAACCCTAATTCATGGAGATTTGTTGCCTTTCCCTGGATATTTATAAACTCTCTGCATTTGGGGCTGGAAGGAAGAACTGAGCCACAATTTAGCTCCAGATTGTGGGAATTCCATGGATAATCCACATCCAGTCACTCTTTAATTCCATTTATTTTCCATTCCCCCCCAAATTTTTGGATTTTTGGACTGATTCCTTCAGTTTTGTTTTTTTCCCTGGACCGATTCCTTCCATTTTGTTTTTTTCCCTGATGGTTCTCACCATCAAAAATTATATAAAAATTACAGAAAAAAATATCTTTAATTTAAATTCTTCCTGGGCATAAATCTCCTGTTTGCTCCTGGCTTTCCAAACTGTTACTCACAGGATGAAATGCTCCATTTTCCCAACGCTTGTTAACGGCATTTTTTAATTTTTGGACTCATTCCTTCACTATTTTTTTCCTTGATGGTTCTCCCCATCAAAAATTATATTAAAATTACATTTAAAAAATATTTAATTCGAATTCTTCCTTGACATAAGTCTCCTGTTTGCCCCTGGCTTTCCGAAATATTATTCCCAGGATGAAACGCTCCATTTTCCCAACACTCGTTAACTGCATTTTTGGATTTTTAGACCAATTCCTTCAGTTTCGTTTTTGTCCCTGATATTCTCCCCATCAAAAATTATATTAAAAATTACAGAAAAAAAAGTCTTTAATTTGAATTCTTTGGTGTAAATCTCCTGTTTGCTCCATGCTTTCCAAAGTATTACTCCCAGGATTAAACACTCCATTTTCCCAACGCTTGTTAACCACATTTTTGAATTTTTGAACTGACTCCTTCACTTTTTTTTATCCCTGACAGATCTCCCCATCAAAAATTATTTTTAAAATTGCAGAAAAAAAAATATTTAATTTGAATTCTTCCTTGGCATCGGTCTCCTGTTTGCTCCACGCTTTCCAAAGTATTATTCCTAGAATGAAACCCTCCATTTTCCTAACCCTTGGTAACCACATTTTTTGGGTTTTGGACTGATTCCTTCGCTTATTTTTTCTATGACAGATCTCCCCATCAAAAATTATATAAAAATTAAATTTAAAAAATAATCAAATTATCTTTAATTTGAGTTCTTCCTTGGCATCAATCTCCTGTTTGTTCCACACTTTCCAAACTATTATTCCCAGGATGAAACACTCCATTTTCTCAATGCTTGTTAACCGCATTTTTTTATTTTTGGACCGATTCCTTCACGGTTTTGGGGGTTTTTTTCCTGACAGCTTTCCCTGTTTTCCTCACAGATGCCAAAGGGACGATCCGTGAGATCGTGCTGCCCAAGGGGCTGGACCTGGACCGGCCCAAGCGGACGCGGACGTCCTTCACGGCGGAGCAGCTCTACCGCCTGGAGCTGGAATTCCAGCGCTGCCAGTACGTGGTGGGCCGGGAAAGGACGGAGTTAGCGCGGCAGCTCAACCTCTCCGAGACGCAGGTGAGACCCGCGGGGGCTCCTCGGGCTTGGGGACATCGTGGTGGCCGTGGCCGTGTCCCCGAGCTGTCGGATGCGCGGAGCGAGGCGGCAACAGAATGCGCGCGGCGTTCCCGGTGATGGTTTTCCTCCATTGTGTCCTTGGAATGGTTGGGATACGACTGGGGATGACCCTGAGGGGTCTGTGGGGACACCCCCAGCTGGTGGTGTCCACTCAAATGTCCGGCAAAGGGTCAAGGAGAGGTTGGACCCAAAGATGGATGAGCTCTGAGGTTGTTCCCACCCAACCCATTCCATGATCCCGGGAAAAGTGGGAAGAGGAAGGAGCAGGGAGTGACAGTGGTGACCCAAGGTGGGGCATGGTGGGGATCAGGGTCTGTGGGGGCTTCTCCCACTTTTCCTGCACCCCAGTCCAGGAATTAGCCCTGGATCTCTTCTCCATCGCCTTCCCTGGATGATGGGAAGGGATTTTCCTGGTTTTCCTGTGCTGGGGAGAGCTGGGAGAATGGATGGGGTGAGCTCTGGGGTTGGTGCCTCTGATGGGGTCGTGATGGTTTTGGCTTAGAAATTTATTATTAAATAGTAATCATAATTAATTAAATAATATTAATAATTGTATTTATTTAATAATAATAGTAATATTAGAATAATTATAAATATTCTGCCTCATCCACCCTGTTCCTGCCGAGTCTGGCAATGGCATAGCTTCCCTTGATTTATACAGGAAATAATTCCAATTTTTCCAACCCTTTTTTATGGACCAAACCCATTCCAGCCGTGGGCAGCCAGGCCATGGCTCCGAGGGATGGGAATTGGGGGGTCCTGCTGCTGGGTGAGGGGGAAATCGGCATTCCGGGAATTTTTTTTGTGGTGGAATAGGGGGATTTCAGGGAGGAGGAGGATTTGGGGTGGGATTTGGCTGTGCTGTGGTCAGGAGAAAAGTGGCCTTGGGTTCCCAATTCCCAAGGTCCCAGTGTCACCTCTGTAGAGCCAGGAGGGTCACAGGTGACCGTGTCACACGCAGGAACAGCCTTGTCCCCCTGGTAGGGGTCCCTTTTCCCCATGTCCTTCTTCCTGAGGTCCCTTTTCCTGGGAACTCTCTTCCTGAGGTTCCTCTTCCCAGGAATTCTCTTGCTGAGGTCCCAGTGTCGCCTCCATGGAGCTGGGAGGATCACAGGTGGCCTCGGCTCTGTCACTCTGTGGGAGCAGCTTTGTCCCCCTGGTGAGGGGTCCCTTTTCCCAGTGTCCTTCTTCCTGATGTCCCTCCTCCTGGAATCCCTCTTCTTTGGGTCCCTCTTCCCAGGATTTCTCTTGCCAAGGTCCCAGTGTCACCTCCACGGAGCTGGGAGGGTCATGGATGGGCTTGGCTGTGTCACACTGTGGGAACAGCTTTGTCCCCCCGGTGAGGATTCCACTTTTCTGGGATTCCTCTTCTTGGGGTTCCTCTTCCCAGGAATTCTCTTCCCGAGGTCCCAGTGTCACCTCCGTTGTCCACAAGGGTCACAGATAGCTTTGGCCATGTCACTCTGTGGGAACAGCTTTGTCCCCCTGGTGAGGGCTCCCTTTTCCCAGTGTCCTTCTTCCCGGTGTCCCTTTTCCTGGAACCCCTCTTCTCTGGGTTCCTTTTCCCTGGGATTTCTCTTGCTAAGGTCCCAGTGTCACCCCCATGGTGCTGGCACTGCCACAGGTGGCTGGCCGTGTCACACTGCAGGGACAGCTTTGTCCCCTGGCGGAGTCCCTTCCTCAAGGTCCCTCTTGCCACTGTCCCAGTGTCCCCTCCACAGATCCGTGGGGAGCTGTGCAAAGCAGGAGCAGAGGATTCCAGGGAGCTGGAGCTGCACAGCAATTCCCTTTTCCCAGGATTCCTCCTCCTGGGGCCCCGGTGTCACCTCCACAGAGCTGGGAGTGACAGGTTGCAAGGGACAGGCTGTGTGTCCCTGGCATGGGATCCCTCTTCCCAAAACCCTCTTCTCAAGGTCCCTCTTCCCACATCCCCCTTCCCAAATCTCCCTTTCCCAAATCCCCCTTCCCACATTTCCCTTCCCAGGATCCCACTTCCCACATCCCTCATCCCAAATCCCGTTTCTCAGGATCCCACTTCCCAGAATCCTCCTTCCCAAATTCCCAAATCCCAAATCTCTCTTCCCAAATTCCACTTTCCAGGATCCCTCTTCCCAAATCCCATATCCCAAATCCCACTTCCCAAATTTCTCTTCCCAAACCCCAATTCCCTCTTCCCAAACCCCTTTTCCCAAATCTCCTTCACACATGCCCCTTCCCATATCCCTCTTCCCACATCCCCCTTTCCAAATCCCTCTTCCCAGGATCCCACTTCCCAAATCTCCCCTTCCCAAATCTCGCTTCCCAAATCCCCTTTCCCAGATCCCTTTTCCTAAATCCCTTTTCACAAATCCCACTTTCCACATCCCCCTTTCCAAATCGCTCTTCCCAGGATCCCCCTTCCCAAATTTCGCTTCCCAAATCTCCCTTCCCACATCCCCCTTCCCAAATCCCACTTCCCTGAATCCTTCCTCCAAAATCCCCCTTCCCAAATCCCAAATTCCAAATCCGCCTTCCCAAATTCCTCTTCCCAAATCCCAAATTCCAAATCTCCCTTCCCAAATCCTCCTTCCTAAATCCCTCTTCACAGATTCCCCTTCCAGCATTCCCCTTTCCAAATCGCTCTTCCCAGGATCTCACTTCCCAAATCTCCCTTCCCAAACTCCTCTTCCCAAATCCCAAACCTTCCTTCCCAAATTCCTCTTCCCAATCCCATTTCCCAAACCTCCCTTCCCAAATCCCCCTTCCCAGGATCCTTCTTCCCAAATCCCCCCTTCCAAATCCCTTTTCCCAAATCCCTTTTCCCAGGCTCTCTCCGTGGCCAGCGTTTGTCCCCCAGGCACGGAGGGTGTGCCCAGCAGGGTGCCAGGGCTCAGAGGTCACAGCCTTTCCCCAGGGATGAAATTCCCATCTTTTCTCTGGAGCCCGCCTGCTGCCTCCATCCCTGGGTGAGAAAATTCCCACCCCGTGGGCCGGGCGCTGTCGCTTCTGCTCCGCTCTCCCCCTTCCCTCCTTCATCCCTGTCTCCTTAAATTCCTTTCCCTGCTTTTCACACCATTTTTCCTTCCCTGCAGCCAATTCCCAGTTTCCAGAACCTTCCTGGCTCCCTGATTTTTCCCAGCCACCCACAATTCCCAAATTCCTCCTCTTCCTCTCTCCAGGGGTGGTTTCACCCTCAGGCATTCCCCATTTTCCTCATTCCTGGTTTTTCACGGTCAGGATGTTTCCCTCGGGTATTCCAAGAGCTTTAAACCAACTTTTCCAAGCCCCCTTTGGGTCTGGAAGGTGCTGATCCCACCTGGATATGACCTGGAGAGGAAAAAGTCACCCCCACCCTCTCCTGTCCCCACCCAGCTCCTCCCAACTGGGATAAATCCAACTTTTGCAGCAATCCCAGGATTTTGGCTGCTTCTGGTGATTCATTCCCAGAACAGCTCCCAGAATTTAGGGAATTTTAGTGGTGAATCCCAATCAACAGCATATCCTGGCTCTTTATTTTTTTTGGGGGGACGGGTGACAGATCCTTTCCAGCCCTTCCTTGAGCTGGCTTTTAATTCCAAGACAAATTCTTGGAATTAAATCTTTAATTCCGAGGAAGCTGCTCCTGACTTTTCACTGTGGATGTGATGGGAACCCTGAAGGAAGGGGAAGGGGAAGGGGAAGGGGAAGGGGAAGGGGAAGGGGACGGGGAAGGGGAAGGGGAGGCAAGGCAAGGCAAGGCAAGGCAAGGCAAGGCAAGGCAAGGCAAGGCAAGGCAAGGCAAGGCAAGGCAAGGCAAGGAAAGGAAAAAGGGGAAAGGGGAAAGGGGAAAAAGGGCCACCAGGGTTGGAATTTATTTTGTGCCTGTGGATGTTTGGGAAGGGAGGGGGAAGGATGATTCATCCCGGCGAGGAGGGAATGTGACGAGATGGGAAGAGACACGGTGTGATCGCAGCTGGAATGCTGCAGCATTCCCGGGAGCGGGGCTGGGATCTTGCAGAAGTCCTGCTGGAAATAGGGGCAAAAGGGGATTTAGGGTCTGTTTTTACTCTCCTGGCAGCTGCTTGGGAGAGTTGGAGGCAGGATTTTTTGGGGAGAGTGGGATTTGGGATTTTTTGGCTCTGAGTCGTGCTCCAGGAATGAGGGATCGGGCTGGGAGAGAGGTAATTGCTGGGAGAAGAGGAGGGATCAGGCAGGGAGAGGGGGATCACCCAAAAAAGATGGGAATCAGCCAGGAGTGAGGATGGGATCACCCAGAAATGATGGGATCTCCCAGAAATTATGGGAATCGCTCAAAGAAAATGGTAATCAACCAGGAATGAGGATGGGATCACCCAGAAATTATGGGAATCACCTGAAAATGAGGGTGAGATCACCCAGGGGAGAGGAGGGATCTGCCAGGAGAGCAGGATGGAATTTCGGAGCCAAAGTTTCTTCCACCATCCAGGGAATTCCTCTTCCCTCCCAGGATCCGCTCCACCTCCCAGTGCTTTTCCTAATTAATCCACAGATATAATTGATGTTCAATGAGTTTAATTAACCTGGGAAATGTTTCCATTGGGGAATATTTCCATGGAGATGCTGAGGTGAGCTCTGAGGTCCTTGGGATGAGCTGGGAAGTGACAGGAGCATCCCAAACCTATCCCAAATCCCCAGGGCAGCTCATATCGATGGATTTGGCTTTTTCTGGGAAAACCTGCCAGAATCCTGAAGGGAAAAGTGCCTCTTCCCAGTGTTATTATGGGATGGAAAATCCCAGGTGGAGAAGGCAAAAAGGGGTCAGTAGAGGGGGTGGAATTCCCATAAATTTCTGATGGGATGGGATGGGATGGGATGGGATGGGATGGTGGATGGATGGATGGATGGATGGATGGATGGATGGATGGATGGATGGAACAGAATTGGGATGATTTGGGATGAGATGGAATTGGGATGAAATTGGGTGGAATAAAATGAGATGGGGAGGAAATGCAATGGGATGGGATGGGATGGGATGGGATGGGATGGGATGGGATGGGATGGGATGAAGGGATTTGCTCTCAGGGTCAGGAGTTCAATGCCAGGCTCAGATTCAAGTGGCCCCGGTGTTTTCCAGCCCTTTTTAAGGCCAGGAAAGGGAGATGACACTCTGAATTAGGGACAGTCCCAAATTGTGCCAGGGAAGGCTTAGGTTGGATTTTTGGGAAAATTCCTACATGGAAAGGGTTTTCCAACTGGGCAGGATCCCCATTCCTGGGGGGATTTTCCATCCCTGTGGATGTGGCACTTGGGGACATGGTGGTGGCCTTGGCAGTGCTGGGAGGAGTGGCTGGATTCAGGAGTTTCCAACCTAATTCATCCCATAATTCCATGATTTCTGCCTGCCTGGCTGCTGAAAAATCCATGGGATTCTCCGAGTGTCCCCATGGGCTCCATCCAGACCTTCTTGGGGACAACTCCCGGGCCACCCTACAACTCCATCACAACGCGTGGCCCCCCACCCCCCTGGAGCATCCCGGGATTCCCAGCATAGAATGAAACATCTGGGAAAGCCAAGGAAGTCCGGGAAGGTCTATTTATAGCCCAGCAATTAAGAGGAGGCCGTTAAAAATTAATCACCTCGGCTCGTTAACGGCTTCCCGCAGGGACAGAACGAGGGGAGGAGAGCTGGGGCTGCCACAGGTTTTCCTCTCCTGGGAAGAAATAAAAAGCAGGAAATATGAGCTTGGGAAGAGCTGGGAGCCCCAAAACCCCATAGTTCCCATTTCCCTCTGGACTGGGACACGGTGGAAGTGATGGGATCCACGCCAGGTGATTTTGGAACTTCCAAAGGGCAGGGTTGGGATCTGGGCAAGGAATTGCTGGCTGGGAGGGTGAGCAGGGGCTCGGCTGGAATTCCCAGATTTGCTGTGGCTGCCCCTGGATCCCTGGCAGTGCCCAAGGCCAGGTTGGACCCACCTGGGACAGTGGGAGGTGTCCCTGCCCTTGGAAGAAAAGTTTTGAAGCCCTTCCCAACCCTTCCCAAACCAGTTGGGAATTCTGGGATTCAGTGGTTCTTTCCTGAGGGGCCTCCATCCCTCCCTCCATCCCTCCTTCCATCCCTTTTTCCATCCCTCCTTCCATCCCTCCTTCCCTTTCTCCCTCCATCCCTCCTTCCATCCCTCCTTCCATCCCCCTCTCAATCCCTCCCTCCATCCCTTCTGCTATAGCTTTTTCGGGATGGGATGAACTCTCCCACCCTTTTTCCCTGGAGCACTTCCCTGACTGACTTCCAGGAGGGATCTGGGCTATTTCAGACAATCTGGGAACAGCATCCTGCAGCTGCCAAATCCTTGGGAATTGGTGGCAATAGGGATCTCCCTGAACCATCCCACATTTAACGGGATCAGGTCACACCGGGATGCTGAAAGCACCTGGAAAGGAGGGAGATCCTAAATCCTGATATCCACCAGAGATTCCCAGGATTTGGGCACCTCCAGCAGGTGCTGGATCCCATTCCCACATCCCAGCCTGCGTCAGAGCACATTCCTGGAGCAAACCCAGCTCACGTGGCCCCGCTAATCCTGGCCCCTCCTGGCAGCAGGGGACAATAAAGCCAGGCCTAAGTGGGGACACCACGGTGGCAGGGCCAGGCTGGCACAGCCCCCGGAGATTCCTGAATTCCGGCATTGGGATCCCAAAACCTGGCTGGGGGAATGAATTCTGGATTTTTGGAGAGTATTCCCAAAAAGGGGAGCGAGAAATTGGCGTGTGCTCCGGGATAGAGGAGTTGGATATTTGGGATCCCAAAATAACCAGGTGCTTCCAGGATTCTCCAAGCAAGGAGTGAAATGATTGATGGGGAAAAAAATAGGGAATAATTCACTGAGATTTGTATCACTGAGGATTTACAATCCCTTCCCCCCCAAAAATAAAATCCTGGGATTTCAGAATTTCTGATGGAAAGATTTGATTCCTGATAAAGCCGAACTGGGTGTTCCCAGAGCAATCCCAGTATCCTCCAAGTGGATGTAATTTAAATGTTTTCCTGAAAAAATGATGGGGTTTGGGTTTGGTGATGGCTTTTGTGAGTTTTGGAGCTCATCCCAATGCTTGGGCTGGAATTCCCTCCCATAGATCCCATCCAGACTCTCAGGATTTCATGGAGGGTGGTGTCCCAACCCGTCCCAGCACTTCCCAAAACCCCAAAAATGGGGGAATTCCCCTCCAGCTTCGTGGGCATTCTCCAAATTTTCCATTTCCAAATGGCACCAGAGCACCCGCAATGTTCCCTGGCAGCAATATCCAGAATTCCCAATATCCAAATACTCCCAAGCCAGGAATATCCAGAATTTTGGAGCAGGAGAGGGACACAGGCCTGGCTGCTGGCTGGAATTTTGGATCAGCGGTGGGAGAGGGGCTGTGCTGGGAATGGACTCCCGGATGAGGGTCAGGGACAATTCCCACCGCGCTGGTGGCTGGAAGCGCATTCCCAAGGGAGTGGCGGAGGGTTTGGAATGGTTGGCGCAGTGGGATGAGCTGGAATGGCGGCCGAGGGATGAATCCATCCACTCAGAACAGGGAGAGGCAGGAGGGTCACGGAGCCGCCGTTACGAAACCCGCGGGTTCCGGCAGCGATCCTGACGGATTGCACAATGCCAGGATCCAGGATCCGAGCCCCAATGGGGCTGGGGAGAGGAGAATGAGGAGGAAAAAGAGGAAAATGGGGAAAGGGAGGAGGAGGAAGGTGGCGCAGGATGATGGCAGAGCGCAGGCTCCCAACGAGCGTCAGCTGCCGGCGGTCGGGAGCTAATCCCGGCCAATTCCCGCTCGGCAGCCAGGAATAGCGCGGGATGGAGGAGCCGGGGGCCACACGTGTGCCAGGAGCGCGTGACGGAGCTGGGGTCAGCGCTGGGGCAGGGCCGCCCAAAACAAACACCGCTAAAAACCCCAAACATGGCCCCGGGCCCAGAGCTGTGCAGCGGGAATCAGGATTGTCCTGTTGGGTGGATAAACGCTGGGAGAATGACCTGCAGTGTTTTTTGGGAAGGTGGGAGTGCTGGAGTGTGCGATGTTGATATTCCCGGGATCTGCCTGGGCGGGGTTGGTATCCCAGTCAGGAGTGATTCCCATCATCGGGAATTGGCCCCAGTGTAGAGGGAAGCAGCAGATGAGGATGGAAAACAGGAGCCGTAATGAGAGGAGGAAAATTCCGGTTCCATCCATGTGGTTCTTTGGGATGCTGAATGAATGGATGGATGGACGGACGGACGGATGGATGGATGGATGGATGGAGGATGGATGGATAATGAATTGGGTCACTGCCGGGGCAGGGCCACCCAAAACAAACACCGCTAAAAACCCCAAACATGGCCCCGGCCCCGGAGCCGTGCAGCGGGGTCAGGATTGTCCTGTTGGGTGGATAAACGCTGGGAGAACACGCTCCGGAGTTTTTTGGGAATGTGGGAGTGTGCGATGTTGGTATTCCTGGGACCTGCCTGGGCGGGGTTCGGATCCCAGTCAGGAGCGATTCCCACTATGGCTCAGCCCCAGTGTAGCAGGAGGCAGCGGATGAAGATGGAAAACAGGAGCTGTAATGAGAGGAGGAAAATTCCGGTTCCATCCATGTGGTGCTTTGGGATGCTGGGAAGTATGGACGGACGGACGGACGGACGGATGGATGGGCGGGCAGTTACTGGACTGAAAACATGCGCAAATCCCCGGGTCGCTGAGATCCGTGGAATGATGATCTCCCACCCTTTCCCTTCCCAGATAAGGGGTTTCCGTTGGAATTCCCTTCTTGGGAATAATTCCTTTTGTGGCTCAGAAGTGTTTGGGGAAGGGCAGGGATGGGAACAGCAGCCCACGTCTCCAGAGAAGGAATCCCAGGATTCCTTCCGAGGTCACAGCACGGGATTCATGGGATCCAACGCCTCATGGCCTCCATCCCAGGGATTCCAGGGATCCAATCCCTCACGAGCTCCATCCCGGGGACTCCAGGGATCCAATCCCTGTGGACTCCATCCTGGGGATTCCAGGGATCCAAGCCCTCATGGGCTCCATCCCGGCGCTGATGTGGAAAAACGGGATGGAGCCAACGTCACGGATTCCAGATGATTCCGTAGGCTCCGGTTAATGCTGTGTTCCCATTTTTATTCCCGTCTTCACGCGCTGCTCTCCACACTCTGCTGGGGATCCGGGAATTGGGATTCTGGGATCAGAACTCGCTGGAGCACTGGGCTGCGGCATTCCGAGCGCGGTGACATTTAGGATGACATTCCAGGTGCCGGGAGAAGGGGAGAGACCACAACCCTGCCTTCCTGGAGTCAGAGGGATGAATCCTTAAGGAAAGGATCCACGGGAGGAGGAAAAATCCAGGGGAATCTCGGGGACTCATTTGGTCATGGAATAGGGATTGGGAAATGAAAATAAAATAAAATAAAATAATAAATATTAAATATTAAAAAATAAAATAAAATAAAATAAAATAAAATAAAATAAAATAAAATAAAATAAAATAAAATGTAAACTAATATATAAAATATAAAATATAAAATAATATAAAATATTATGAAAGTAAATTGGCTCAGGGAAAAGGAATACAATGGAATAAAATATGGGAAAATAAAATGGAAGAGAATAAAGAAAAATAAAATACAGTAGGAGAAAACGAAATAAGTGTAAGAATTCTAAAAATTTGATAGAAGACAAAGGAGTGAAATAATTAAGATAAATTAAATTAAATTATATTTTTAAATCAATTTAAAAATTAAAATTAAATTAAATTACTAAATAATAAAATAATAAATAATAAAATAATAAAATAATAGAATCACAAAATAATAAAATAATATAAAATAAAGGAGGAAAAAAATAAATATCACAATATATAAACATATAATCTAAAATCAAATGTAATACATCATAAAAAATATATTATACATTATAATTACATTAAATATATTATATACTATATATGTACATATGTATTATGTATTATATATTAGTAAGCTATATTTTATAGGTGCATATTAATATTATTTACTACTATAATTATAAATTAATATAAAATATCTCAACTATTTAATATGCAGCAGAAAATAAAAACAAAAAAAAATATAAAGATGTAATTCAACATAATATAGTAAACATAAAGACATCAGTAAATATAATAAAAACCAATAATTATATCTCTATAAAAAAAAAAACGTATTTAAATAAGGTGTGTATATATTTATTTTCCCATTATTATTCTCTTTCCCAAATACAAATATCACAATTTTTATTGCTTTATTATTCAATATAAATAATGAAATATTAATATTTTATGTTTTATACTATTTCATAGCTCCCCACAGACACTTTCCCAGCCTTTTGGGGTCTCTGTGCCATGATTCCTTTTTCCCATATTCCCATTTCCTTGGTGGGTTGGGGAGCTGGGAACATTCCACTGGAGAAGGGAAAATTCCAGGGAATCCTCAGAGTCCCTGAAGGGGCTCCAGGAGAGCTGGAGAGGGACTGGGGACAAGGCCTGCAGGGACAGGAGCCAGGGAATGGCTCCCACTGGGAAAGGGGAGATTGGGCTGGGATCTTGGCAAGGAATTGCTGGCTGGGCTGGAATTCCCAGATTTGCTGTGGCTGCCCCTGGATCCCTGGCAGTGCCCAAGGCCAGGCTGGATCCACCTGGAGCAGTTGGATTTTGGAGCAGCTCCTGGTTTGGGGTTCAGGAATGGGGTTGAAGTTCCAAACCTGATCCATGGGCTCGTCCTGCCCATCCTCAAGTGTTAAATCCCACTGAGGGATTTTCCTGAATTCTTGCTCCTCCTGAATTGCTGGATGGGGAATATTTGGAGTGAGAGTTCTGGGGATGCCCACCCTGTACGGGTTCACTTTGGATCTTCATTAAAATGGTGCTAATTAGATGGATTTGGGGCTCCCTGGGTCCTCTTTGGCCCCACCACTGTGGGTTTGGGATCTGCAATTCTCAGGATTCGGCTGCTCCAGGGGATGGGACAATTCTGTGTCCAGTCACCATGTCTGGGGACGTGGGACTGTCCCCAAAGCCATCCCAGTGGTCGGCACAGAGTGACCAATGGGGTCACTGGGATGGGGACACAGCTCTGGGGTCAGTGGGATGGGGACACCAGCCCTGGGGACAGGCGCCATTCCCCAAACCATCCCAGTGGTCAGCACAGAGTGACCAGTGTGGTCAGTGGGATGGGGACATCAGTCCTGGGGACAGGCACCATTCCCAAAATCATCCCAGTGGTCAGCACCGAGTGACCAGTGTGGTCAGTGACACAGTGACACCGCTCTGGTGTTGGTGGCACGGGGACACCAACCATGGAGACCCAGCTGTGTTCCCAAAACCATCCCAGTGGTCAGCAAGGAGTGACCAATGGGGTCACTGGGATGGGGACACGGCTCTGGGGTCAGTGGGTGGGGACACAGTTCTGGGGACCCAGCTCTGTCCCCAAACCAGTCCCTGTGCTGCAGTCAGCACAGAGTGACCAATGGGGTCAGTGGCATGGGGACACCAGCCCTGGGGTCAGCACGACAGGGACACCAGCTCTGGAGTCAGTGGCATGGGTGACACCATCCCTGGGGACCCGGCTGTGCCCGGTGGCAGCGAAGACCTCGATGTCCCCGTGCGGGTGTCGCGGATGTCCCCGAGGGGAGTGGCGGGCCGGCAGTGCCCGGCGGCGGCGGGAGGCGATGTCCCCGCGGTGTCTCCACAGTGTCGATGTCCCCACGGTGTCCCCGCTTCCCGCCCTGGGGCTCCTTGGTGCCGTGTCACCGCGGGCCTGGCGTGTCCCCAAGGAGCCGCCTGTGACACCGGGACGAGCCCGGCTCGGGGTCCCTCCCGCTCGTCCCTGCCGCGCTCTAACCCGAGTGTCTTCCCACCCGTGTCCTTCCCTCACCCCGTGTCCGTCTGTCCGTCCCTCCCGCCTCTCTCTGTCTCTCTCTCTGCCTCTCCTGCCCCTCTGCTCTGCCAGGGAGGGAGGGAGGGATGGAGGAGGATTTAGGGTGGGCAGGGGCGGGTTTGGGGTGCGGGGACCCCGCGGGGCTCAGCCTGGGTTCCCTCCTGACCTCGGCCAGGGCTGCGGGTGTCCCCAGCCGGGTCTGTCCCCAGCAATCCAAGGCCACCAGAAGCCACCCTGTCCCCTCAGGTCACCCTGCGCCCCGGCCAGGGAAGGGTTTGCAGTCGGGGATGGGGATTTGGGGTTGAGGAGAACCCAGCCTGTCCCTGTCAGCATTCCCGGGAAAAGCAGCGCAGGGAGAGCCGAGCACGGCGCGGAAGGGTCAGACACGAGCTCTGGGCTCCTTCCCCAGGCTCCCGTCCCTGAGATCCCATCCCTGGGCTTCTGTCCCCAGTGCCATCCCTGAGATCCCATCCCTGGGCTTCTGTCCCCAGTGCCATCCCTGGGGTCCCATCTATGGGTTCCCAACCCTGGGCTCCTCTCCCCACCTCCATTCCAGGGGTCCCGTTCCAGGAACAGGAGCCTGGGCTCGTTGGGGTCCCATCCCTGGGGTCCCATCCCTGAGATCCTGTCTCTGGCTCCTGTCCCAAGTCCCATCCCTGGGATCCCATTCTTGGAGTCCCATTCATAGGGACAAATCCCCAGGCTCCCAACCCTAGGATCCCATCCATGGGATCCCATTCCTGGGGTCCTGTCCCTGAAATCCCAACCCTGGGCTCCTGTTCCAAGTCCCATCTGTGGGATCCCATTCCTGGAATCCTATTCCTAGGGTCCCATCCCTAGGGTCCCAATCCTGGGCTCCTGTTCCAATTCCCATCCCTGGGATCCCGTTCCTAGGGTCCCATTCCAGGGACAGGAGCCTGGGATCCATGAGGTCCCATTCCTGGGGTCCCAGCCTTAGGATCCCATCCCTGGGACCCCGAATTCCCAGGGTCCTGTCCCTGGAATCCCATCCCAAGGGCCTGGGACCCCAAATTCCTGGGGTCCTGTCCCTGGAATCCCAACCCTGGGCTCCTGTTCCAAGTCCTATTCCTGAGGTCCCATCTCTGGGATCCCATTCCTGGGGTGTCATTCCTGGGATCCCATTCCCGGGGTCCCGTTCCAGAGGTCACATCCATGGGGTCCCATCCCCAGACTCCCAAATCTGGGATCCCATTTCTGGGGTCCCATCCTTGGGGTTCCATCCCTGGGATCCCAACCCTGGGCTCATGTCCCAAGTTCCATTCCTGGGATCCCATTCCTAGGGTTCCATCCCTGGGATCCCATTCCTGGGTTCCTGTCC
>JAHXMQ010003319.1:51596172-51615747 GCA_020466415.1 Ammodramus savannarum pratensis
TCGCAAATGCAGGTGGGGTTTGTGGGGCGGGAGGGGACAGAGGGGACAGGAGGGGACGGGAGAGCCCCGCAAGGTCACCGAGGGCCACCGAGTGGGGACGGGAATGTCACCGACACAGGCACGCGGCCGGCGATGACAGGAATGTCACACAGCGGCTGGGATGGCAGCGACACCAGGGCACGGCCAGGGGACAGCGGCAGCGACAGCGGCTGGCTGTCACCAACAGGGACACGGGGCTGGCTGTCCCCTGTTCCTGTCCCCAGCAGTGACACGGGGCTGGCTGTCAACAGGGACACGGGGCTGGCTGTCACCAAACAGTGACACAGGGCTGGCTGTCCCTGTGCTGTCCCCAACATAGACCCGGGGCTGGCTGTCCCCTGTGTCCCCAAACAGTGACACGGGGCTGGCAGTCCCCTGTCCTGTCCTCAAACAGTGACACGGGGCTGGCTGTCCCCTGTTTCTGTCCCCAACAGTGACACATGGCTGGCTGTCACCAACAGGGACACGGGGCTGGCTGTCCCTTGTTCCCAGCAGTGACACGGGGCTGGCTGTCCCTGTTCCTGTCCCCAAACAGTGACATGGGGCTGGCTGTCCCCTGTGTCCCCAGAGCTGTCCCCGCTCTGTCCCCGCCCCGGCGCCGCTGTCGCTCAGCGCTGTCCCCCCGGCCCTGGTGGCCCCATCTGCTGTCACCCCTTGGGGACAGCGCTGAGAGCTCCGCGACCCCCGGAGCCACCTGACGAGCTAATGACTAAATGAGTTAATGACTTAATGAGTTAATGACTTAATGAGTTAATTGGGGCCAGCAGCTGCCCCCAGCCTCCAGCGTCACCATTACCCCGAGGCCACCACATGTCCCCAAGTGCCACCAGCACCCCCAGGGACGGGGACTGGTGCGAGCAGCTGCGGCAGGGCTGGGAAAGCTTTTCCAGGAGGAGAATTCCCCTTGTCCTCAAATCCCAATTCCTGTCCCCAAATCTCAATTCCTGTCCCCAAATCCCCTTTTGCCCTGTCCCAGCTCCCTCAGATTTTCCTGCTGCTCCGCATCCCAAAAATCCCCTCGTTTCTGGCTGAATCCCAAAATTCTGCTCCTCACCCCAAAATCTTTGTGGGATGGAGGATTTAGGGCTCATCAATTTTGGGATTTCCTCATATTTCCAGATTTTGTTTTTTTTTAAATTTATTTTGACCCCCAGGATGAGTAAAAGCGATTTGGGATTTCTCAAAACTCCTAAAAGAGCAGAATTCCTTGTGCCCATCCTTTAATTTAAACATTTTCCATCTTTCCTTCAAGTCTTTAATTTAAATTCCTTAATTTCCTTAATTTATTTAATTTAAAGTGACCAACTCCTTTGATTTCGGGGCTCACCCCAAAAGCTGTTTTGGGTTCACCACGGATTTTCCCTCCCAATTCTTTTTATCGGGAAGGATCCTCAGGCTGGAATTGGCAAATTTCATGGAATTCAGCTGGGAATTTCATGTAGGAATTTAGGGATTCTTCTTTTTTTGGGGAAAATCCAGCCCCAAGGAGTCATTTTGGCTCTGGGAACCCCAAATTCAGCTGGAGGTGTCTGCCAGGCTTCCAGCAGCCCCAAAATCCCCTCAGAATTCCCTGGAAATGGGGAGTGGGATGGGGCAGGGCTGGTGCCACCCCTGCTATGGGATTTGGGGAATTTTAAGGGAATAATTGCAGTTTTTAAGGGGTTTTCTGTGGGTTCTGAGGTGTTTTTGTGGGACACGAGCCTGGATTTGGGGACAGTGACTCGCTGTGTCCCAAGGGACCTGAACCCATTGGAAATTCCAGGGATTTCTGCTGCTGCTCCAAAGGAAATCCCACTGATTTAGGGTGGAAAGGACTTTAAATCCCAACAATTCCACCCCATCCATGTTTAGGGACACTTCCCACTATCTCAAGCTGCTCCAAATCCTTTCCAACTTGACCTTGGTCGTTCCAAGGATGGATAATTCATTCTAAAAATCCTCATGGGTGTCAGTGCCTCATGGTTTTGCCTGGAATTGCTGGGGAAATTGTTTCTCCAAAGAGCCCAGAAGAGAAATTTGGAATAAACGCACATGGCTGGAGGAGCATTCCTGAACCTCCCGCTGCTGTTGAGGGAAGATGAGGTGCAAACCCAACCTGAGGCTGGTATTTCTGTATTTAAGGCAAATTTTAACCCAAACTAGCAATTCCCAACAGCCAGATGCCCCTTTGTAAGGTAAAAATGCTGAAGTTATGGATTTAAAGGCCAGAGTAAGGATGAAATTAAGGCTTTAAGTGTTAATTGACGAGCAGGGGAATTCAACAGCTCGCAGTCTCTCACGGACGGGCTGGGGTGGGCAGCAGGGCGGGAAGGGCTGTGCTACATACAGTAACGCAAAGAGGGGACCACAAGGAGGGCAGAATACGCTGCGGGAATTACAAAAATAGCTGCCGAAGGGCCAAAAGTGGCAAAAATGCAACAAAACCTGACAACCGAACACTTCGGATGCCAGCGCCACTCTGAGGCGGCGCGCGCCACCGCCACCATTTTATATGAGCGCGGCTCCCAGCATGCCCCGCGGCAGGGGCCGGCTCCTCTTTGCACACGGCGCGCATGCGCGGCTCCCCCTTCTCCACCTCCCCCCCAGTGAAGCCCGCGCTGTCTCCGCGCACGCGCAGAGCGTCCGGCGCGCCGTGTTCCTCCGCCCGCCGCTCCCGGGGCTCTCCCCGCCGCTTTTCGGGGCTTCCTCCCGCTTTTAGGGACTTCCCCCCGCTTTTAGGGGCTTCTTCCCGGCTCGTCCCGGCGGCGGGGGACGCGGGGAGAGCGGCGGCTGCGCGCCGGCGGAGGTAGGAGGCGAGCGGCGGCCGCCCCCCCTCCCTCAGCGGTGAGGGCTGAGGGGGACGCGCGTAATGGCGGCTGGGGAGGGGGGGGCGGCTGAGGGGCCCTCATGAGGAGCTTCGGGCTGTGGGTGTTTATTGTTTATTTTTTTTATCTCTTCTCCTTTATTCCTTTATTTTTAAAGCCTTTTTGTCGTTAATCTTTTATCCTTTTTCTTCTGGCACGCGGATAAAGCCGCCCTGTAGCCACCGACCTGCACCGCAGCCGCAACCCCGCAAGGGATTCGCCGCATTTTGTACCCGGCCCGGATTTAAATTTGGTCTTTTAGACATTTCAGTCTCGGGTTTACGCGGTTTGAAGTGAGGTCAAACTGCCCTGGTTCTCCCTCCATTTCCCTACACTTCAAACAACACTCAAAGCCTTAATTTTATCCTTACCCAGGGTTATAAATCCATAAATTCAGCATGTTTACGTTAAAACAATGGGATATGGATGCTGGGAGTTGTGGGTTTGAGTTAAAATTGATCCTAAATAGAGCAACACCAGCCTTAGGCTGGGTTTGCACGTCAGGACCTGGACGTGACCTCAGGCACCTCCTCGTGGTTCGAGTTAAAAACGCAGATTTCCCCTTTTTTCTGCTTTAAAACAGGAATTATTGAGCAGAATTGGGTAAAATACCCGAAAAAATGATTTTTACGGAAGGCCAAATGCTGTAGCTCAGTAGCATCACGTGGTTTGCAGGAACTTCCTCTTTTGGGGGATTTAACCTTTTTTAAAATACGATTTTAGCACAAGCTGCTTGGATATTTTTAGTGTTATTTTAAACCAAAAAATGTAATGTGGGTTGTTACTTTAATTTTTTTTTTTAATCTTTTTATAGGGTAATTTCTAAGAGTATTTACATAAAACTTAATAGGTTTTTTTGACTCAGAACCCAAACCAAGCCCCAAAAAATCTCATTCCAACCCAGAATTGATGTTTAAATATTGTTTATTTGAGGTTTTGTTTGCTCCTTTCTCTGCTGTGGGATCCTTCCCTGGGCATCTAAAACCTTCAGTCAGCTCCTGGGAGCATCAGAGAGGGTGGATCTGACATGAACTCATGATTTTCCTTGGGATAAGACATTCCCCAAGGAAAAGGAGTATCCTGAATTTCATTTTTAATTTCTTTTTCCCCATTTAAATCTGCCCTGGGGTGTGGGGATGGAAGGGACCAGCCCAGCCTCTTCTTCCCCAATTTCTGCTGAAATTGAGGATATTTATCCAAGGGTGGGGTTTTCCAAAGGCTTCCAAAACCAGGATTCCTTCTCTTCCCTCTTTTTCTTCCCCAATTTGAGATTTGAGTTGATTTTGCTGCCATACAAGGACCTCATCTGGGTATTTCCCTTTTATCTTTCACTCTTGAAGGTAAATAAAACCTATTCTCTTACTTCCTTGCCATCAGTTAAATATTCTGTGTGGAATTTGGGCTTTTTTGGGGGGAATTTTAGGCAGGAATGTCAGTGATGGTACCTGGGACCTGTTGCTGGTGTTCAAATCGATTTATCAAACTTTGTGCTGCTCTGAAAGTGGCATTTGAGGAAAATTCCTGGTGTTAAAATGCCCGATTTTGGTCCTGCTTCTGGAATTCTTGGTTGAAAGGCTTGTCCTGATTTTTATTTTCTTGGATAGAAACCTGCCCCAAAGGCTGGGATGGGGCAGAATTTTGGGAATATTCCAGTGGATTTCAGGGCTGGTGTTGATGTTCTGCTTGGGATGGGATTAACTTTTGCTGGCAGTTTTGTTTGGGATTTGGGAGCTGAGTTTGGCTTTCTCTGAGCTGGGAATGGGCCTGGAGTGGCTGAAGGGATATTCCATACCTGCAAAATGTCCTTTTCCATAGGAAAACTGGGATAGGGGAGTGGGAAAATGGGACGTTGGCTTCCAGGATGGCACAGAGTGGGAGGAATCATTTGCTTGGGGTTTGGGTCCCTTTTTTCCCACGCGGTTTTATCTCATCCCAGGAATTTTCTTATTCAATGTTTCCTTTCCCATCCTGGTCCTTTTTTAGGGTCTGCTTCCTTCAGGCTTTACCATTCCAGCTCAGTCTTTGCTGTTCTCTTTTTCCTGGCAAATCCAAATTTCCAGGCTGGGATTTGTCCTCTTCCCATTATCCAGGTGCTCCAGTACCATTCCCATTCTGCCTTCCTCTTCCTCCTCATCCTCCAGGGCACATCCCAAGCCCCTGTGTGTCCTGGTTTGACTGGAACATTCCCAGTGATCCTGGCTCTTGGAATTCCAAATCTACTGATCCCAGCTGAGATCCTGCTGGATCTGGAGCTGGTAACCAGAATGTCCCCGAGGAGGATTTTGCCTGGAGCTGCTTTTACCTCTGAAATCTTGGGAATTCTTGCTTGAGCAGGCAGGTGATCCTCCTGGAATGGGAGAACCTGGAATTGGGAGAACCTGGAATGCCAGACCACCATGAATGGGAGAACCTGGAATGCCAGACCACCTGGAATGGGAGAACCTGGAATTGGGAGAACCTGGAGTGCCAGACCACCTGAAATGGGAGAACCTGGAATGCCAGCCCACCATGAATGGCAGAACCTGGAATGCCTGCCCACCTGGAATGGGAGAACCTGGAATGCCAGACCACCTGGAATAGGAGAACCTGGAATGCCAGCCCACTATGAATGGGAGAACCTGGAATGCCAGCCCACCATGAATGGCAGAACCTGGAATGCCAGACCACCATGAATGGCAGCCCACCACGAATGGGAGAACCTGGTATGCCAGCCCACCTGGATCTGTCATGCTCTGCTGGATTTGGGAGGAGCTGGAAGATCCCAGGATAGAGGGATAATAAGGATGGACACCACGGATAACCCAGAAAATCCAGGAGCTCCTGCTGGAACTGGGATGTCCCCTCAAGGTGGGGTTGTGCTGGCAAGGGGAGGTCTGGAGATGACAATCCCAGAAATCCAGAGAGTGGTGAACTGCCCAGAGCTGTCCAGAATCATGGGAAGGAATTCCCAGCTGCAGGAAAAGGGCTGGGAATGCCTTGCCCAAGTCCTGACCTTGATGAGAAAACATCTGGGCTGCTGTGGGTGAGAAATTCTCCAGAGGGAAAGACCATGGCACCCTCTGGATGGGCAGCACAGGAAGGAGGAGGAAAATCCAGGTTCTTCCAGAACATTCCAAGATTTTGCCATCAAACAAGGAAGGGCAGGGGATCTCCAAAGGAGATCCAGGTCTTGTGAGTGGACATGGTGAGATCCGTGGGGCCAGTTCTGGAAAAGCTCTTGGAAGGGCACAGCAGCTTCCCAGGCATGGCTTTGGTTCCAGCTTTGTTTATCTGCTCTGGAGTTAGCACAGAGCCAGAGAATTCCATGCTATTTATAGGGACAAATCAGGAAATTCTCCTTTTGGAATTTCCTTTTGGATGAACCTTCTGTGTAACAGGAGAAATTCCTCTTCTGCCTTCTCCTGAGGCTCCTGGAGAAAAGGAGGCTCCAGAGGGACCTTGTGGCTCTCCACAAATCCCTGACAGGGAGGGGGAGCTGGGATCTGATCCCAGGGAACAACAGGATAAGAGGGAACAGCCTCAGGCTGGGTCAGGGGAGGCTCAGGGTGGAGTTTCCTCATGGAAAGGGTGCTCAGGCCTTGGAGGTGCCTAGGGAGCTTTGGAGTGCCCATCCCTGGTGGTCCTGGATGTGGCACTGAGTGCCAAGGTGGGGATCAGACCCAGCTTGGACCAGATGATCCCAGAGGTGTTTTCCAGCCGGGATGATCCCAGGATTCTGTGCTGGTGCAGGTTCCTTGTCCTTTTCTTCTGTGCAGGAATTCTTGCTCTATGCTCTAATTCAGGCTCTGCAAACACCAGGGAGAGTTTAAAATCCAGAACTTTCTGTTTCTCCATCTGCATTGGGAAGCCTGGAAAAATGGAGGCAGGAAGTTGAGGGGAAAGCAAGGAAGGCGTCATTCAGCTTTTGTGTTGTGCTCTGAAGTTCTGGGATTGCCCTTCCCAGGGATCAGCTGGGAATGTTCTCCTGGAGAAGGGAGAGCTCCGAGCCCCTGGCAGGGCCTGAAGGGGCTCCAGGAGAGCTGGAGAGGGACTGGGGACGTGAGAGATGGGAGGGACAGGAGCCAGGGAATGGCTCCAAGTAGGAAAAGTGGAAATTGGGCTGGGGTCTTGGCAAGGAATTGCTGTCTGGGAGGGTGGGCAGGGGCTGGGCTGGAATTGCCAGATTTGCTGTGGCTGCCCCTGGATCCCTGGCAGTGCCCAAGGCCAGGTTGGACACTGGGGCTTGGATCCACCTGGGACAGTGGAAGATGTCCCTGATCTGGGGGTGGGATTGGATGGGATTTAAGCTCTTTTCCCACCCAAACCATTCCATGACTTCCACTCAGTGTCACTGCAGCCCCAGCTCAGAGCTCGGTCCCTGCTGTGGTGTCCCTGTCCCAGCAGCGGCGCCTCCGAGGCTCCAACACTTCCCAAACAAAGCTGCCTGGAGGGGGAAGGTGAGACTCTCCCTGATATCTCCAGACCATTGTTTCTTCCATCTTGGCATTTCCTTAGGAGCATTTCCAGCATTTCCTTTGGAAAGGTCACTCAGGAGCTCCTTGTCCACAGCCCTTCCTAGAATCCCGGACTAGTTTGTGTGGGAAGGGGACCTCAAATCCCGTCCAGTGCCACCCCCTGCCATGGATGGGGACATTTTCCATAAACCAGGTTGCTCCAAGTCTTTCCCAACCTGGATTCCATCCCTGAGGTGTCAGAGGTGAGTTGTTATCCCCGATCCTGCTGTGGGAGCTTCCCTGATCCCAGGTGTCCATGTGAGATGCAGCACCTGGAAATACCTGGAGAGGTAAAAACCCATCCTATGGGAATTCTGGTTTTTTCCTCCTTTGGGAGATTCCTGATATGTGGAATTAAGGTTGGTGGTGTTTCAGATTTGCTCTGCTGATCCGTGATTCGTGGTTGTCCTGGTGATGGGTGGCTTTGACAGCGTTCCTTCTCCGAGTACTTCCCACAGGGATGGGCTCAGAGGGAATTTTTGTCCTCCAGTGCTGGGAATTCTGGAGAAAACGCAAACAGAAAGGCAGGAGGTGGCTTGGGGAATGTTGGTTCACATTTGTTTGGAAACCCTCTGGAACAAACTTGGCTTCACATGCAGCTCCTGTTGAAAGCCAATTTAATTTATGGAGGGAGGAGGAATATTGGGTGAGAGGCCAGAATTTTGGGAATGCTGTCTGGTGGGAATCTGGTTATTGTTTTCTTGGAGAGAATTAATAGTATTCACATTTCTCCTGAGCCTGAACAGTTTGTACTTGATTCAAATTAAATAATTCCTCAAAAAAAACTCACACCCAGATGGGAACAAACTCCAGGAATTGTGCTGGAAAATCCTCCTCTCCTGCACCTGTGTTTGGTCATTCCCTGTAAGGTTTATTCCTTGAGCTGTGATCTCAGTGTGAACCTCTGCTGGTGGAAAAACTTCCAGCTGGAGCCGACTTCCACGAGCTTGGAAAACAAAACCCCGTGACGGCATCGGCGTCGGTGAGACGAGAACCTCAGTGCTGCAGGAACTCAGCGCAGAGCTCCGGGAACGGCCAGAAAACTCCTGGAAAAGCTGCAAGAAGAGTACAGTTCCAGGAGACCAGAGATGGACAAGGGGGAAATGAGGAATTCCCGGGTTTGGAGTTTTCCTGGTTTGGGCTGGGACAGGGTTGGGAGTTTTTGCCACTGCTGCTCCGGCAGTGCCGTGTTCAGGGTTGGGAATGGGGACGGAGCTGGGAACACGCTGATGTTGTGGCTGCTGCTTTGTCCTCGCCCTAAATCCAGAATTCCTGCTGTCCTCGCTCGTTCCCCGAGGAGCTGCATGAGGACTTTGCTGCTCTTTGATGTTTCACTGATCTCAGTCTCCATCCCTGACCTGCTTGGATGGGGCTTGGAGCACTCTGGGATAACGGGAGGTGCGGGAATGGGAATGGCAGGAGGTGGAATGGGATGGGCTTTAAGGTCCCTTCCAGCCCAAAGCCTGTGTGATTCTCTCTCCAGAACTCTGTGGGGTTTCATTTTCCTCTCCCTGTATTTGTACCTTCTTTTCCCACCCCACAGCACCAAATTCTCAGTGATTTCACCCAAACCAAGCCCCACTTCCATTGACCATGGTGCTTTTTGTGTGGAGATTTTTTTGCTGTTGTTCCTGTATGGTTTTACTCCTCTCTGTTTCAAATCCTTTCTATTTAAGCTCTTGGAGAGATCGGATATTTTCTACCCACAGAATTGCAGCCTCGTCCCACCCTGTGAATTCTTGCAGGGTTTGCTCTTCGCCCATGAGAGCGCTCATGGGGAGTGTCCTCCTGGAAACCGCTCCGGCCTCGCCTCAGCTCCACCCAGCTGGAACTGGTTGGAGTTCTCCACCTCAATGGTTCCACTTCCAACTCATCCCTCGTCACCCTCCCGACAGGGGGGTTTCACGCTTTGCCTTACTGCTCCTAAAATTATTAATTGTAATTAAACCCAAACTCTGTTGTCACAAAGAAGTGAAATGCCAGGTTTTAAGCGATGCTGTTGCAAGTGTCACCACCGGTTGTGTTCCCTGTGACATCCAGTTTGTTGGGTTAAGCTTGTTAATCTGCTGTTTAATTGATTAATCACCTGTTGTCTAAATTTAAGATTTTAAACAATGAAAGAAAACGTTTTATTTGTGAATTTTGAATGCTTTAAACTGTGATGCAAATCCCACTTCCGTGCCTCGGGTTGCTTTTCTCCCCATCCTAGAAGCCGCTGTGAGCAGATGCCAAAGATGACCCATCTAATCCTTGTCTTTTAACTTGCAGCTTTGTGTTGTTCTTGGAAAGTTTCGCACCACTTGTGAATTCCCTGAACCTTGGCCTTGCCAGCCCCCTTGTGTTGGGCCCTCCTCCTTTTCAGCTTGCCCAAATTAAGACCCACTTGGCTCTCCAGCACTTGGCTGCCAGCGGCGGGCGGGCGCCTCCCCACGCTGGCGTCCGCCAGGCATTGCTGAAAGACGCAATGTTTAGCCCCAGAGGAACCTTGCCCCCGAGGCCCAGAGGACCCAACCCGGCGGGCACCAAACCCCCGGCAGCGTTCGGGGCCGGAGGCGCGGCGGGGCCGCCCAGGAAAGCCGCGCCCGCGACGCCCCAAGGAGCGCCCCAGAGATTCTCGGGGCAGGAGTGGACGGGTTCGCAGAGGATCAACGTCCGCGTCACGCTGCACAGGGCCGATCCCAGGAAAGTCAAGGAGAAGACCGGCCTGCACCAGGAGCAGAAGGGAGACCCCCGTGCCACTCGCTGGGATGGCGGCCCCTGCCCTGCGGGCACTGCCGGGCCGAAGCCGCCTGGCCCAGTGCCGGTCTTGGAGCAGAACTCCAACCCCCAGAACCGCTACACACCTGAAAGCGCCTCCAGCATTTTAGCGAGCTTTGGGCTGTCCAACGAGGACCTGGAGGAGCTGAGCCGCTACCCCGACGACCAGCTGACGCCCGAGAACATGCCGCGGATCCTGCGGGAGATCCGCATCCGCAAGATGGGCCACGCCGTGCCCGGCCTGCACGCTCCGAGCCGGGGAGAGGGGCCGGTGGGCGAGAGCAGTGGCACCGCCGTCAAGAGCAAAGTGATCGACTACGGCCACGCCAGCAAGTACGGCTACACCGAGGACCCGCTGGAGATCCGCACCTACAACCCTGAGGCGCTGCCTGAGGAACCGCTGGAAGCGCGCGTCTTCAATCCCGAAAGCTCAAGCGCGGAGAACCGGGAAGAATTCCAGCGGGAGCAGAGCGTGCCGGTGGCCGTCCCGCCGCCCAGCGTGCCCAACGCGCCCAACGTGCCCAACGTGCCGTGCAACCCCGTGTTCCCGGCTGAAGATCTCATCAAGCTGCCGGCCTTCCCTGCCGACTCCTCGCCCGCTCCGTCGTTTTTCCCGGCCGAGCCGCCGGCCAAGGTGCCGGTGCTGTGCAGCGCCGCGCCCGCCACGCTGCCGGTGGTGAAGCCGGCGTCGCAGCCGCCCATGCCGCCGGTGCTGCCGCCCATCCTGCCGGCCCTGCTGCCCACGCCGCTGCCGCAGCCCATGCTGCCCCCGGTGATGCCACCGATGGTCCAGCCGCCCGTGACCCAGCATGTGTTGCCGCCCTTGACGCCGCCGCCCTTCTCGGCCGGGCTCCTGGCCGCCATCAGCCAGCACGAGCAGAAGCAGCGCGACGCCGGCAGCGGCCATCCCGGCCCCAGCGGCCATCCCGGCCCCAGCACCCATCCTGGCCCCAGTGCCCATCACGGGCACAGCACCCATCCCAGCCCCAGTGCCCATCCCGGGCACAGCGCCGCCGGCGGGGCCTCAGCAGGACACAAACCCTACCACAAACCCTTCCACTCGTCAGCACAGGAGCCCATCAAATCCCCGTTCGGGGTGGTGAAGGCGTCCTGGCTGCCCGTGTTCCCCGAGCAGAAGAGCAAACGCCTGCCCACCCCGTCCATGATGAACGACTACTATGCCACATCGCCACGAATATTCCCACATTTGTGTTCTCTGTGTAACCTTGAATGCACTCATATGAAGGTGAGTGGCTTTCCCAGATTATTCCCTAAGCGTGTGTACTCGGCACCTTTTCCTGCCGCTGGTTGTTTTCCTTGGGAATTCTGTGGATTGGGATGCTGGTCGCCAAGGCTGAGTGTTGGGAATGGTGCTAGAAATGATTGTACCGGCATGTTCTGCTCCCAGTTGCATTTCAGAGTTGCTTTACGTGTTGATTTTAATTTTTATTTTAGTATTGAAATGTTTTTTGACTTTGCAGTGGGTTTCAAAACACAAAACAAACCTCGAGCAGAGGAATGAAATATTAATGTCGTGTGTGGGGGACTCAAATCATGTCTGGGGGTGGGTGAGATGTCTGTGTGTTCATTCCCCCCCTCCTCCTCCTCCAAACTCTGCCTGAAAACAAAAGAGCCCATTTAGAACCCGAAATTTTGTCTTCCAAATCTGCTCTGTGTGACAACGCTGAATATTCCAGAGGCTGGCTCGGGGCGACGCGGAAAATGCGTCCATTCATCCCGCCGGGCTCTCAGCCTTGAAGGAAATCACAGTTGGAGCTTTGAAGGAAAAAATAAAGGGAGAAAATGGTGGATATTTGGAGATAAAAAATGTTTTGGAAGCTGTGGGTTTTCCTGGAAAAGCCCAAGGTTTGATCCATCAAAAATATTGGAGAACGTGATATAAAAACCCAGAGTAATTAATTAATAATTATTTAATGTGTTTGAATTGCAAAGTGTGGAGAGGCTGCAGGGGAGGGATTTTTGTAATTTGGCGAAATCCTGGAGCTTTTAGGCTCTGTTTGCTGTGAATTAAAAATCTGGCTGAAAATGGGGACAGCTTTATTAGGGAAAAACCCAGAAATTCCCAAATCCTTTTCCCCAGGAAGTGCTGAGGGCCAGGGAGGTGGGCAGCTGGAAGTGGGAAGGATGAATTTAAATAAAAATGGGTAAAATTGAACAGGAAGACGAAAGTGGGGAGTGTTAACAAAGGGGGAAAGCAATTTTGGAAAAGGGAATTAACTGAGATGGGAATTCTTAGCTCGTTTAAGGAGGGAAATGTTGTCACTAAAAATCTGTTGGTGAATCAGCTCTGGCTGAGGGTTTTGGGGTGGATTAAAGGTTGTGAGATCTTGTCCTGGTGGCACTGGGGTGGGATGTGTTCCCAGGAATCCTGATCCTACTGCAGCCCCCCCAAACCTGCTCCCTGTCCTTCAGCTCTGGCCTGGATTCCTTTCCTTTGGGAAGCGTTTGGTGTTTTGTCTCCCAGGGACGCAGGAGACCTCCCAGGCCCAGCCCTGGTGCAGAAGAACCACAAGAGTTTGGGAATTTAATCCCAAAAATAAAACTTTGATGAAGGATTGTGCAGCTGGTGTATCCATGAATTGCAGAGATCGAAGAATTCCTCTCAATTCCAGCTCTGCAGTTCAGCAAATCTGGTCGGTTTTGGGTGGTTGGAGATGACCTGGACATTCAAGATTTGTCTTCCCAACCATTCCCTGTCCTGTGAGAGCTGGATGGGACCTAAGTTGGTGGAGCCACCAGATCCAGTGATTCCCAAGGACTTGAGACATTTGATGCTGTCCCAGGTGGCATGGCTGCCCTTGGCCTGGAGAAATGGATTTCATGGATGGTGGCACTTGGAGCTGTCACCAGCTCCATCCCCAGGTAGGACCAGCCACCCTGAGATTGGGATCAGCACCATTGAACGTCTCCGTCGGTGACAAGGACACCGGGATCGGTCACCCTTGGCATGGTGAAGGTGACACCAAGCTCTGCCCTGGGATCACACCTGGAAGGATTTTCCTGGACAGCCTGGAGAGGTGGGACCATCCCAACCTCATGAGGCCCAGCAAGGGCAGGAGCTCCTGGAGCAGGACAATCCCAGCACAGATCCAGGATGGGAAGAGAATGATTGGAGCAGCTCTGGGAGAAGGACTTGGGGTGTCCTGGGCTGATCCCACAGCGTGGGCAGCAGGAAAGGTGGGAATTCTGCCCAGGTGAGACCCCACCTGCAGAGCTGCCTCCAGCTTTGGGGCAATGTCAGGAGGACCTGGAGCTGCTGGAGCAAATCCAGAGGAGGCCATGGAGGTGCTCTGGAGTCAGGCTGGGAGAGCTGGAAATGTTCACCTGGAGAAGGGAAAATCCAGGGAATCCTCAGAGTCCCTGGAGGGGCTCCAGGAGAGCTGGAGAGGGACTGGGGACAAGGCCTGCAGGGACAGGAGCCAGGGAATGGCTCCCACTGGGAAAGGGGAGATTGGGCTGGGATCTTGGCAAGGAATTGCTGGCTGGCAGGGTGGGCAGGGGCTGGGCTGGAATTGCCAGATTTGCTGTGGCTGCCCCTGGATCCCTGGCAGTGCCCAAGGCCAGGTTGGATGGATTTGGATCCACCTGGGACAGGGGAAGTTGTCCCTGCCCATGGCAGGAGTGGGAATGGGATGGGATTTAAGGTCCCTTCCAACCCAAACCGTTCCAGGATTCTGGGATAACAGAACTGACATTGGACAAAGATGAAGGTGCCCAACGAAGAAAACCTTCTCTATCCCTTTTGAAGACCCTAAAACCAAAATTCCAGTGATGGATTCTGAGTTCAAGCTGTTGGTGCTGAGCTCCCTTTTCCCATTAGTTTTTCGTGTTTTTTCATGGTTTTTCCATTGATTTTTTTTAATCTGCTCTTGGATTGACTCATTTGGGATCCAACCTTACCGTGTTGCCCATGGGAAGAGAATTCCAACTGCTGGAATATGAAACCCAGAAGTTCCCACCTGGATGTGGGATATTCATCCCAACATCATCCCTCCAACTTGGCTGTGCCAAAACTCTGGGAGCTGAATTTTCCCTGGAAAAAAAAATCTCCCTGGATGCCATTTTTACAGATTTCTGATACATTTTAAGGGGGGTTTGTTTGGTTTTGGTTTAGAAGCCACACGTTTTGGTATTTCGCACCTGCATCCAGAGGTTTTTATGGAAAATGGATCATTTAAAGCAGGCAGGTCCAAAAAATATTGGGAATTTGTGGAAAAAATGGTGGAAATTTGTGGAGGTGCCCATGGAAGGTGGGGTTGGGGCAGCACCAGAATTTGACAGATTTGGCCTCATTTCGGTCTCAGGGAGGAAGGGACGTGGTGAGAGGTTGGACTCTGATCCTGAGGAACATTCCTGTGGGATCCTCAGGGTTGGCTGTGAGGAGGAGCAGCCACACCAAGGTGGATTTTGGGGCATTAAAATCAGAATTAGAGGCCAAAATCGATGCTTGGGCCAGATATTCCCAAAAATCTTTGTGTCCTGGATGTTTCTTAGGGCAAAATTCCCAATTCTGCTTTGGGATAGGCGGAGTCTGACCCTCTGCTGTTCCCTTTTAATTCTAATTTCCCAAATCCTCAAAATCTTGGAGGATTTTTTGGATATTCCATGGAACAGCTTCGTTTTCAGCTCAGAATTGCGTCCTGCAGAAATAACAAAGTGAGATTTGTGGGATTCTTCCTTCTCCAAACACTTCACATCTTAGATGGAGCAGATTTCTTGGAATAACAATTCCTTCATCCTCAATCCCTTCACATCTGGAATGAAGTGGATTTGAAACATTCCCAGCACGAGGGATGGGTTTATCCTTATTTTTATCCACTTTTGTTCCCCAAATCCACTAAAAGTTAGGGTTGATGCCTCCTTGGACCTGGAATTTGTGAAATCCTTGGGATTTTCTGTTTTCCATGAAGATTTGCACTCGGAATTCCTTTATTGGACACTTTGCTCCACCACCTTCTGCTTCCAGGACTTCTTGGTGGTGATCCATGAGCGAGGGGAGGTTGGGATGGAATTAGGGAAGGTGGGAATGGCGGAGTTCAGATGGAATTTTTCTTCTCACCAGGATTTATGGGAAGGGATCCTGTAATTTTAGGGGAAGGATTTCTTTGGATCCCAGGAAAAATTGTGGCTGTTCTATCCCTGGAATGTCCAAATCCATGTTGGATGGGGCTTGGAGCAACCTGGGATAATGGGATCATCTTTGAGTTCCCTTCTAAGCCAACCATTCCATGGTGGTTCCATGGGCAGTGGAATATTCCTGAAGAGTGGGAAGGGCCAGGAATGAGGCAAAAAGGAGGAAAATCCATAAATCCAGAAGATTTTGTGTTCTGTGGACAGTGGAATATTCCCAGAGAAAAGGAAGAGTTAGGAATGAGGCAAAAAGGAGGAAAATCCATAAATCCAAAGGGCTTTGGCTGGTGAGGACCTGGCAAGGAGAAGATTCCCAAAAGTCTTGGATCAGCAGCTGGAGAGATTTGGAGCCAAAACTCCTCCTTGAAACCATGGAATTTGAATTCTGGGAGTCAAATTCCCTTTTCATTTCCACTTTGGTTTATCCTGGTTAAACTCAAACCTGGAAAAAATCTGGATCCTTTGTGAAAGGGATTGCTTAGGGATGGTCTGGAATTAGAGAAAACCAGCTTGGAATATTGAAAATGCTGCTTTATCCTCATGGGAATTATTCCATCATCCTGACTCTTCAGATCCATTATTTTATATTAATTATTCCATATTTGATTTGAATTTATACTGTAAGAGCCGCTGGAAGTTATTTTTTTCCCAAGAATATTTAATAATTATCATTGGTGATGTTCCACCTTGAAGAATTCCAGAGTTTTCCAAGGAATATTCCTTCTCCATAGAAAACTGCCTCCTTTTTTTCCCCAGCTCCCTGTCAATATTCCCAGTTAAACCTGACTTTAGGCATTTTTATATGGAATTAAATCCTATTTTTATCTGATTTTTTAAATGATAAATGAGCGTGAAAAACATCCCGAGGCTCTGGAATGACCTTTGAGCTGTGACATGATGGGAACTGAACATTTCCAGAGCTCCAGGCACAGGAATTCCGGGCTGGGGATGAGGTTGGATGTGGAGATGCCACATTTGGAGGGAGCTGGAATCGCTCATGGATGTGACAGCAAATCATGGATTCATTCCCTTTAACTCTGATTTATTTTGGAGCAGCCTCTGGTGATCCATGTGCTGCTGCCATCCCGCTCATTAATTGATGAATTAATTGATTTAATGAACTGATTTAATTAATGAAATAAATTAATTTAATTGATTGATTGAATTAATCAGTTTAATTGAGGCTTTTGTGCTGGAGCAGTGATAATCAGCTTTTAACCCCCTGCCTGAATTCCATGGAAATTTGGCTTTTCATGGGAGTTCGACTTTTCTGAGGTAAAGATGGGCTGGACAGTGCAAACCCAGCTCCGAGGGATTGGGGTGATCCCGGGGTCTCCACCCTGATCCCACTTTTCCCAATGTTCTCTTTTCCCCAGGATTGGATCCTGCACCAGAACAACCCCGACCACCTGGAGAGCTGCCGCAGGCTGCGCCAACAGTAAGGGATCCACTGGGGATCAAGTGGGGATCCACTGGGGATCTGCCAGGGTTCCATTGGGAATCATCTGGAAACCCAGTGGGAATCAATTGGAGATCCACTGGGGAATCAAGTGGGAAACAATTGGGGATCCGCCAGGGATCCATTGGGAATGCACTGTTGAAACCATGTCAGTCAGTTTGGAATCTACTTTGGGATCAATTCGGGATCCAATGGGAATCCCTTGTATAATCCATTTAGGATCCACTGAGGATCTTTTTTGAGATCCAGTGGGAATCAGCTGTGAGTTCAGTGGGAATCCATTGGGAATGCGCTGGGGAATCCATTTGGGATCCACTGGCGATCTTTGTGAGGTCCACTGGGAATTCGTTGGGAGTCCACTGTGGGATCCATTTGGGACACATTGGGGATCCACTGGGAATCAATTTGGAATCAGTTGGAGATCCACTGGGATTGCACTGGGGGATCCACATGGGATCCATTTGGAATCCACTGGGAACCTGCCAGGAATCTGTTGGGACTCCATTGGGAATGCACTGGGGATCCATTGGGAATGCACTGCTGAATCCATTTGGGTGCCATTGGGAATCCGCGTTGGGATCAACTGGGAATCAATTTGGAGCCCACTGTATAATCAATTTGGGATCCACTGCTGATCCATTGGGAATGCACTGGGAATCAATTGGGGATTTGCAAGGGATCCATTATCAATTTTGGATCAATTTGGAATCCACTGAGGATCCATTGGGAATGCACTGGGAATCAGTTGGAGATTTGCAAGGAATCCATTTGGGATCCATTGGGAATCCACTGAGGAACCAGTGGGAATCAATTGGGAATCAGTTGGAGATCCACTGGGATTGCACTGGGAGGATCAATTTGGAATCCACTGGGGATCTGCCAGGAATCTGTTGGTAGACCATTTGGAATTCACTTGGGATCCACTTGAGATCCATTTGCAATGCACTGTTGAATCCATGTGGGATCCATTGGGCATCAGTTTGGAATACAATTTGGGATCCATTTGGGATCCATTGGGAGTATGTTGGGAATCAATATGGAATCCATTTGGGACCCCCTGGTGATATTTTTGGGATCCATTGGGAATCCACTGGGGAATAAATTTGTGATCCATTTGGGATTCCACTGGGGATCCGTTGAGGACATTTTTGAGATCCACTGGGGAATCCACTGGGGATAATCCATTTGGGATCCTTTGGGAATGCACTGTGGGATCCATTTGGGATCAGTTGGGAATTCACTGGGAATCCATTGGGAACCCACTGTGGGATACATTAGGAATCCAGCATTCCATTATTCCCAATGTGTCCCAAATGGATCCACTGTGGGATCCATTTGAGATACATTGGGGATACACTGGGAATCAGTTGGGGGTCCACTGGGAAGCCATTTGGAATCCATTGGGAATCCACTGGGGATCTTTTGGGGATTCACTGAGAATCCATTGGGAATGCACTGTGGAATCAGTTTGGGATCCATTGGGAATCCACTCTGGAATCCATTGGGCATCCACTGGGCAATCAGTTGGGAGTTCACTGGGAATCTGTTTGGGATCAATTGGGAATCCACTGTGGAATCCATTGAGGATCCACTGGGGATCCACTGGGAATCATGGAATGCTGGAGAGGGACCTTAAATCCCAATAATTCCAGCCAGGCCTTGTCCCCAGTCCCTCTCCAGCTCTCCTGGAGCCCCTTCAGGGACTCTGAGGATTCCCTGGAGTTTTCCCTTCTCCAGGGGAACATTCCCAGCTCTCCCAGAGCCAAGGGACTCCACAATCCTGGAATGGTTTGGGGTGGGAGGAACCTCAAATCCCATCCAGGGATATTCCCAACAGAAATCAGCATTTGGTGCTTCTGGGCTCCCACATGGGAATATTTATCTGGAAAAATCCCTTTTTTTGCGGAATTTTGGCTTTTCCACTGACATTTTTCCCTTTGTCACTGACAGATATCCTGAGTGGAATCCTGAGGCTCACTCCTCCAGCAGGTACCTTGTGCTCTCCATTCCTTCCCTTAATTACTCATTAATTAATTAATTAACTTTAACCATTTATGTTCCCTGATTTGCCCTCTCCACCCTCTCTCCACGAGGTCATATTTTCATTATAAATTTTAGGGGCTTATTATGGGATTTTGTCCAAATTCCATAGAATTCTCAGCTGGTTTGGGCTGGAGGGACCTTAAATTCCACATATTTTATCCAGTTTTTCCATTTTTTCTGAGGTGTTTTGGGTTTTTTCCAGTTTTTCCTATTTTTCCAGTTTATCTAGTTCAGACCAGTTTTGTCCACATTAGTCCAGTTTTGTCAATTTTTTCTAGTTTAGTCCTGTTTTATCCCTTTTATTCCAGTTTAATCCATTTAAATTGTTTTTTATCTATTTTTTCTCCAGTTTTGTCCCTTTCATTCCAGTTTGATTCCGTTAAGTCTCATTTAATCAGTTTTTTCCAGTTTTTCCAGTTTTATCCATTTTTTCCCAGTTTTTCTATTCAGTCCAGATTTGTCCAGTGCTTTCCCGTTTTTTTCTCATTTCCCCCCTTTCCCCAAATCCCCATTTCCCCAAATCTCATTTCCTCAATGCCCCTTTTCCCCCATTTCCCCAATCCCTATTACCTACCCCCTTTTCCCTCAATCCCCCTTTTCCCAAATCCCACTTTTCCCCAAATCTGTCTGGGAGTTTTTTCCCAGTTTTTAATCAACTTCTTTCCCAGTTTTTCCATTTTTTTTCAGATTTGTCCAGCGTTTCCCATTTTGTTTCTCATTTCCCCTTTGCCCAATCCCCTTTTCCCCAAATCTCCCTTTCCCCCAATCTCCCTTTCCCCAATCCCCATTT
>JAHXMQ010003319.1:51631712-51656089 GCA_020466415.1 Ammodramus savannarum pratensis
GGGGGAGTTTGGAGGATTGTTTTTTTATTTTCCTCCTTATTCCCATTTTTTCCTTTTCCCCCCTTTCTTTCACCATTCTTTCAGTTTTTCCCCTTTTTGCCCCTTTTTCCCCTTCCTTCTTTCCCTTTTCCCCTCCTTTTCTGCCCTTTCCTCCCTTTGTCATTTATCCTTTGGAATTTTCTGGAGATTTTTGGTGGATTTTATTTGGGAATTTCAGGGGATTATTTTAGAATTATTTTTTAACTTTAAGGGATTTTTGTGGAAGTGTTGGGGAAATTTTTAAAATTTTTGTGGATTTTTTGGGATTTCTTGCAATTTTTGGGGGATTTTTTTTTAATGTTGGGGGAGTTTTTGGTGGATCTGGGGGATTTTTTTTTAATTTTTGGGAAGGTTTTAGTGGATTTTTGGGGGATTTTTTGGGGGAATTTTGGGGACTTGGGGGTGAGGGAGTTGGGAGGTTTTGGGAATTGGAAAGAGTGGGAATGGCAGAATTGCTGAGGTTTGTGCGGGATATTTTAGGTTTTAGATCCCAAAAAAAAGAAGGAAATGGTCTTTAAATAAGGAAAAAAAAATTAGGATAATATTTTTAAATCCCAAGAAAAACAAGGAAAATATCCTTTGAATCACAGAAAAACCAAGCAATTATTTTTAAAGTCCCAAAAACAAAAAGAAAAGACCCATGGAAATATTCTTTAAAATCCAAGGCAAATGTCCTTTAAATCCCCAATAAACAAGGAAAATGCCCTTAAAATCCCAAAATCCATTGAAAATGTTTTTTAAATCCTAAAAATCCAAGGAAGTATTTTTTAAATCCCAGAAAACCCAAGAAAAATCCCCCCAAAAATCCAGAAAATATTTTGAAAATCACCAAATCCAGGAAAAATATCTTTTAAATCCCAAAAAACCCAAGTTAGTTCCACCTTTAGGACCCAAATTGAGCCATTTTAAAGTGACTTTTAACCCTTTTTACGTCTGGAAAAGGGCAGGGGAAAAGCAAGGCATTCCAGAAGGTTTAAGAATTCTCATTTTACCCATAAATTAAGGAATTACCAAGATTTTTTTCCCTCAGGCCATCCTGCACCTGGACAGCCCCAAATCCGCGCGCTCCATGCACAGCTTCCTGCAGCAGTATCCTTATTCCATAGGAGAACACACACTCACCTGCTCCTTGTCCTCCCACGGAGACATTCCTGAGGTAAAAATTCCATATTTTCCACCATTTGGGGTTTTTTTGGCATGGGAGAACCTTTCTGCAAAGAGCTGTGGGATGGGATTTCCTGCAGGGTTGGGATTTTCTCCCTCAGGGCCAAGATCTTCCCTCAGTGTTGGGATTTTTCCTCAGGGTTTGGAATTTTTTTCCCTCAAGGTTGGGATTTCCTTCCCTGCCCCAGGGCTGGGATTTTCCCCCTCAGGATTGGGATTTCCCTCAGGGTTTGGGATTTTTCCCTCAAGAATGAAATTTCCCTCACAGTCAGAATTTCTTTCCCTCAGGGTTGGAATTTTTCCCTCAGGATTGGGATTTCGCCCTCAGAGTCGGGATTTCCCCCTCAGGATTGGGTTTTTCCCTCATGATTGGGATTTTTCTGTCAGGGCTGGAATATTTCCCCCAGGGTCAAGATTTTCCCTCCGGGTTGGGATATTTTCCCGTCAAGGTTTGGGATATTCCCCTCAGAGTTTGGCATTTCCCTCAGGGATTGGGATTTTTCCCTTCAAGGATGGTATTTTTCTCTCAGGATTGGGATTTCCCCCTCAGGGTTGGGATTTTTACTCAGAGGTTGGGATATTTTCCCTCAAGGGTAGGATTTTCCTCAGGATCATGGTTTTTCCCTCAGGGTTTGGGATTTTTTCCCTCAAGGATGAGATTTTCTTCAGAATCATGATTTTTCCTTCAGGGTGGGATATTTTCTCTCAAGGATGGGATTTCCCTTTGGGTTGGGATTTTTTCCCCCAGGGTCAGGATTTTCCCTCAGGGTTGGAATTTTCCCTCAGGATTTAGGATTTTTTCCCTCAAGGATGGGATTTCCCTCAGGACCAAGATTTTCTCTCGGGTTGGGATTTTCTCCCTCAGAGCCTGATTTTTGCCTCAGGGTTGGAATTTTTTCCCTTAGAGTTTGGGATATTTTCCCTCAAGGATGGGATTTCCCTTAGGGTTGGGATTTTCCCCTCAGGGTTGGGATTTTTTACCTCAGGGTGGGATTTTTCCCTCAGAGTTTGGGATATTTTCCCTCAAGGATGGGATTTCCCTCAGGATTTGGGATTTTCCCCTCAGGCTGGGATTTTTCCCTTCAGGGTTGGGATTTTCCCCCTCAGGGTTCCGGGATTTTCCTCTCAGGGTTGGAGTTCTTCCCCCAGCACTGGGATTTTTCCCTCAGAATTGGGATTTTCCCCTCACAGTTTGGGATTTTCTTCAAGGATGGAATTTCCCTCAGGGTTGGGATTTTTCCCTCAGAGTTTGGACTTTTTTCCTCGAGGATAGGATTTCCCTCAGCATCATGATTTTTTCCCTCAGGGTTGGGATATTTTCCTCAGGTCTGGGATTTCACCCTCAGGGTTTGGTATTTTTGTTTTCCAGGCTGAAACCGGGAAAAAGGAAGTGAAAAGAGAGGATGGGAGCAAAGGAAGGTACAACCTACGAGGATTTTTGGGAATTTTATCCATTTCTTTTCCCTCTTGGAATGTTCATCCACGATTAGGGATTGCTGAGCCTCCCTCCAGCTGTGTCCTGCTGCTCCTCCTTCCCAGTCCATGTCCTCCAGAGCCAAAATATTTGGGATTCATTAAAAAAATCATGGAAAAGTGGCGTGAAATCCCAATTTCTGTGGAGTTTTTCCTTTTTTTTTTCCCCTGCTCAGGTCCTGGCTCCTCTTGTTGCTTTTATTCCGTCCTGCAGCTCTTCCCTCTATCCCTGCCTCTGGAATGCCTTTTCCCAACTGCTGAATTCCCAGAAATTTTTAGGAATTTTTGTTAAATATGGCTTCGATCCCTTTTTTTCTGTGATTCCAACTTACATTTCTGGATGAGTTTTGGTGTTAAAACTCCCAAATTGTGTAAGGATCATCCTGAAATTTAAGGAATTCTGTTATGGGAAAGCTCTGTATTCCCAGATCCCATTTCTTTCCTTGTCATTCCATGCAACTGCTGAATTTTGGGACCATTCCCAAATCAATGGGAATCTCTTCCTCACAGCCAATTCTTGATTCCAGACAAGTGGAATTAAAAATTAGAATTAAAATGTGACTTTTCCATGAGTCCCAGCTCCTGAAAAGTTGGAAAGTCGATGTTTTTCCCTGCTCCATGCATTTAATTTATTCTATTTGTTAGGGAGCAGAAAACAGCTGAATTATTATTTTAATTATTAATTATTTTTCTGAAACTTTAATTAATTAAACTTCTCTCCTGGGCTCTGCTTTTCCCAGGTCACATTTTCCATGAATCCGGGAGGGGGGGAGGTTCCATTTAATCCCAAGAGTTTTCCATGCATCCCAGTGGAAAACAAACTGAGCACAGCCAGAAATGTTGAATTGATGGGAAAATCCCTTTGGAGGATCCCAAATCCCGCTCTCCTGTACAATCCTGATTTTTCCATGTTTTGGAGCAGAAATTCCCTGCTGGAATTCTGCTGGAATATGTGCTCCAGGCACAGCTATCCCTAATTGCAGCACTTCCCAAACTCATCCTGTGGGATTCTTTCCCTCAGGGAAGTCTGGAATTCCCTGGAAGGCTCCATCCTGTGGCACCTTGGGCTGCGTTATCCCGGAGGGTTCTCCATGGAAATCAGGGATTTTAAACCCAAACCAAAACCTGATCCCAAATCTAAACGTACTCTCTCAAGATTGGGAGCTGTAGACAGAGCAAAGCTGCTCTAATTCCCTTATCCAGCAGCATCCTTTTGGTGGGATAATCCCAATTTTCCCTCTGTGGGATGGAAATTTTCCAAGGCCTGAGGTCTCCAAAATGTGAATTATTCACCTCAAGTGTCGCCTTTTCCCACAGAATTCCCAATCCCATTTCCTCATGCTCCAGGAAAACTCCCACCAGTGGCATCCGGAGCTTTCTGAGACTTCTGGAATTCTCTCCCCATAGTTTGATTTTTGTTTCTTTTAAATGCTTTTAGCTCTGGCTTGAAAAAAATCCCAGAGGGATCAGGAACGGTGCAAAAACCAGCTGGGAATCCATCGGGAGAGGCCAAGAAAGGCCAAATTCCCACCCCAAATGTCCCAGAGGAGATTCCAGCGGGACACCTGGAGATTCCTGAGTCACAGGCAGGAGGAGCAACGAGGGAATCACCCACAGGGATGGATGTGGAGGGGTTGGATCCTGGAATTCCTGTGGATCCTGCTGGCAGCAAATCGCCTGGAGCGGGGTCAGAGGAGAAACCGGCGCCGCTTTCCGGAGCGGGGACGGACAAATCTCGGGATGGGCCAGAGCTGGAAATCCAAAAGGAGGATGAGGAACCCTCTGCTCCCGCCGTGGAACCTCTGGAATCATCCAGCAAGGCCACCCCAGCAGGAGCCATCCCTGGAGTGTCCCCGAGCTCGGAGGAGGCTCCCGCGGTGCCACCCGGTGTCACCCAGCCCAGCACGGAGCCGCCTGCTCCGGAGAAAACTCCCGTTCCCGAGGCTGGGAAAAGCAGCCAGGAAACGTCCACGGAGAGGAAAGCTGTCCCAAAAACTCTGGATGCTCCAGGGAAAAAACTGGATGTGGCTGGAGCAGAGAGAGAGGCGACAGCGGAGGAATCTGTGCCCAAAATTGGGGAAAATCCGGGGAAGGCTGGGGCTAAGACTGGGACAGAACTGGACAAAACACCGGGAAAAACATCATCCAAGGGTGGGGAGAACTCTGGGAATGCTGTTGGTGAGACGCACGGGGGAAGTTCGGTTAAAATCCCACAAAATAAAGGGATGGGGGCTGCGAAATCCGAAGAAAACCACACGGCAGCTCCGGTAAATTCCACTGCATCCCTGAAGGAATCTTGCATTGGGAAAACCCTTCTGAAGGCAGTGGTGTCCGTCCCGGACATCCTGAAACAGAAAATTCCTGTCAGGATCACCGAGCCTTCCCTGGGAAGAGCTGGGGAGCAGAAAATCCCCCCCAAAGCAGGACTGGAGAAGAAAATCCCACCCAAAACCACGGCTCAACCAGGAGCTGGGAACAGCCAGTGGAAAGGGAATGGAAATTCCGGAGTGGAAGCACAGGGAGACGGTGGGAAGAGCTCATCCCAGCAGGAAAAGGATTCCCAGCTGGAATATCCGACGAGTTCAAAGCAGAGCCAGCAGGGAGAGAGCGGAACAGCTGGCACGAAGGAAAATCCCGGCGGGAATCAGGTGAGGAGGGCAGGAATGCCCAGGTGCTCCCTGGGCTTCTCCCACTCTGGGTTTCTGGGATCATCCCTTTTCCATAAATCCTGGGGCCACCAGAGGAGCTTCTGGGTAACCTGTTCCTTTTAGCTGCACCAGGAGGGTGGAACTGGTTGGAAAATCCTTTGGAAGTTGTTTTGGAAGCAAATCCAAACTGAATTCCTTGGAGCAGCTCCAAGTGGGAATAAACCCCGTGTCCTCTGGGGAGCTGGAATTTGCTTTTCCAAGCCCTGCACAGATGAAAAAGAGGCTCCTGAGCCAGGTGTCACCTGTTGGTGGCAAATCCCCGGAGCTGTGGGGACATCCCAGAGCAGCTCCTTGATCCAAACAAAGCTGTGCTCGGTGAGGATTGGGATTTCTTGGGATTTCATGGAATTTTTTGTCCCATTTTGCAGGCTCCTGGTGGGGGCGGTGCTGCAGCTTTGAAAAGCAGCGCCAGCAGCACTGGAAAACAAAAGGAGGTAAGGATGGAAAACCATGGGATGAAAAGGATGGAGTGTATGGAAATGGGGATTTTTGATGTTCCAGGGGATGGGATTGGATGGGATTTAGGATCTTCTCCAACCCAAACCATTCCAGGATTCCATGATGTTCCTGCTCTCAGGAGTCTTTCCCCTCTTCCCAAAATGGGATCACCAAATTCCTGCCCTTTTTCCTTCTGGTGTCCATGGATCCCGTGGGCTCTGGGATGCTGGAATCCCTTTGGATCCATTCCCTTTGGATCTCTCCAGTCCCTATTTCCAGGCTCACAGAGCCAGGACCACCAGGAAACCCCAGCTGGGATCAGATCTCATAAATCCATCCCCAAATCCCAGTTTCACAGTTTGTGTTAAATATCCATTAAAATGTGAGCGTAGAATGAATTATTTTGGCAGAAAAAGTAACAAAAATTCGGAATTCTCAATGGAAGAAATCAGAGGCATTATCTGGGGTGGGGCACCCATTCCTTTGGACCCAGAACTTTGAATTGGCAGGACTTTTATCTGTTGAACTTTATCCACTGAATTTTATCCCTTCAGTTTTATCCATTGGCCTTTCTCCATTGAATTTCATCCATTGAATTTTTTCCACTGGATTTTATCTGTTGAATTTTGTCCCTTTAACTTTATCCTCTGGATTTTATCCACTTAATTTTGTCCCTTTAATTTTACCCACTGGATTTTACCCATTGACTTTTATCTGCTGAACTTCATTCATTGAATTTTACCCATGGAATTTTATCCCCTATGGATAAAATTATCCCCTGCTGCGATTTTTCCAGAGGACTTTGGCTTCCTGAACTAAACCTGAGTTAGTTTAAATTAATTACTCAGAAATGTTGAATTTCTGAGTCATTAATTTTAATTAGCTCAGGTTTAAGCTGCAGTTTAAGCTCTGACCACTTTTTTTTTTGTTTTTTCACTCTCAAATTAAATTTGGGGTTATTTTTTATATCCTGCTGGTGATGACAGTTGAATATTGCATTCCTAGGATGAAGAGCTCTTCCTGTTTAACCTGGATGAGTTCATCACGGTGGACGAGGTTAAACCTGAGTTAATTTAAATTAATCACTCAGAAATGTTGAATTTCTCAGTAATTAATTTAAATTAACTCAGATTTAAGCTGCAATTTAAGCCCTGACCACTTTTTTTTTTTGTTTTTTCACTCAAAATAAATTTGGGGTTATTTTTTGTATCCAACATGTGTGGATGTTCCTCCTGGAGGTGACAGTTAACTGTTCCACTCCCAGGAGGAAGAGCTCTTCCCGTTTAACCTGGACGAGTTTGTCACGGTGGACGAGGTGCTGGAGGAAGCCGAGTCTCCGGTGGTGCCACGGCGGAACCCCCCGAGGGGGAAGAGAAAAGAAGCCCCCAGAGCCAACCCTCCGGAGCCGGCGCCCAAGAAGAGGAAAGGGAAGAGTTGCGGAGCCGAAGGTGAGCTGTCCTTTGTCACCTTGGATGAAATCGGGGAGGAGGAGGAGGCCCCGGTGCCGCTGCCGGGCGTCGACCCCCAGGGCCTGGTGGTGGTGGATGAGGTGGTGGAAGAGGAGGAGCTGTCGGAAGCGGTGAAGGATCCGCAGGCGCTGCTGACGCTGGATGAGATCTCGGAGCAGGAGGAGCCGGGCTCCCACGGGAACGGGCCCCGGGCGGAGTTTGAGGAGCGGGATCTGAAGGCCGAGCCCTTGGTGACCGTGGATGAGATTGGGGAGGTGGAGGAGCTGCCCCTCAACGAGCCCGCGGAGCTGAGCGCCGCCGAGGAGGGGAAAACCAACCCCGGGGATGGCGCGGCCT
Source organism: Ammodramus savannarum pratensis (assembly GCA_020466415.1). Lineage (NCBI taxonomy): Eukaryota > Metazoa > Chordata > Aves > Passeriformes > Passerellidae > Ammodramus > Ammodramus savannarum. Next base: position 51,639,340 of record JAHXMQ010003319.1, read on the forward strand.
CCCACGTGCCCGACGATCCCAACGCCTTGGTGACCGTGGATGAAATCCAGGAGGACAATGAGGACAATCCTCTGGTGACTCTGGATGAGGTCAACGAGGATGAGGATGATTTCCTGGCCGACTTCAATCACCTCAAAGAGGAACTGAACTTTGTTACAGTCGACGAAGTCGGCGATGAAGAAGAAGAAAGCACTTTCCCAGGGAAGAACCCGCCCGAGGATGAAGATGACGAAGATATTGTTGCTGTTGCAGGACCAGAAGAAATGGGAATTCTAGGAGATACAAATCCAGAGGATGAAATGGCTGAAATCTCCAAGCCAAAAGGTGAGGAACATCAAGGCCAGCTTGGACAAGGCTTGGAGCCACCTGGGCTGGTGGAAGGTGTCCCTGTCCATGTCTCTTAGGTGCCTCCCAAACCAAACCATGCCATGGTTCCATTCCATCATTCCGTGATTCTGTTCCATGCTTCCATTCCATCACTCCATGATTCCATGATTCCATCCCAACATGCATTTCTGTCTCCAGCAGCTCAGCTGGGATCAGAAGATGCAGAACCAAAGCCTCAGCAGAAGAAAACGACTTTTCCAGGTGTCCCCAAGACGCAGAGCACTCCCAAAGGTAAATCCAAAGGAATCCCTTGAAATGCTCCAGGTTTTCTTGGCTGGAAGATTCTTTCCTGCCTGTTTGAAAACTCCTCCTGTGCCTCACCCACCACAGAGAACCTCAGAGTCAGGGCCCAGAGTCCATGGTTTTTCTTGGCTCCTCCAAATCCATGTTTAACTAGTTGGTTAAACTCAGAAGCCTCTAATGGAAAGTTTTTTTTCCGGAAATTTCCAAATCCAGGTGGAATTATTGATCATTAGTGGGGTGCAGTGTGGTGTCTCCTGAGGGTTCCCATCCTGTGGCGAGTTTTATTCCCAACATTCGGTGTCTGGAAAGGAGGAGATTGCTGCCAGGGCTGTGAAATGAGGATGTAGGGATATACTGAATTCCTTGGGGTCAGGAATTGTTCAGGCTTCCTTGGGGTCAGTCCTTCAGGAGCTGCTCCAACATGAGTCACTTCCATCGAGTCTTTCCTTCAGGAGCTGCTTTATTGCAGGTCCCTTTTTCCATGGGATCAATCCTTCAGGAATTAATCAGATCCCTGCTCCAACTTCTGTGGGGTCAGTCCTTCAGGAACTTCCTGAATTTCCATGGGGTCAGTCCTTCAGGAACTTCCTGAATTTCCATGGGGTCAGTCCTTCAGGAACTGCTCCCACTTCCATGGAGTCAGTTCTTCAGGAACTGCTCCAATATGGGTCATTTTTCCATGGAGTCTTTCCTTCAGGAACTGCTCCAATGTGGGTCATTCTTCCATGGGATCAATCAATCCTTCAGGAACAGGCTGCTCCAACATGGGTCACTTTTCCATGGGATCAGTCTTTCTGGAATTGTTCCTATTTCTGTGGGCTCAGTTCTTCAGAAACTGGTCCAACTTCCATGGGGTCAGTCCCTCAGGAGTTGCTCCAACATGAGTCACTTTTCCATGGAGTCAGTCCTTCAGGAATTGTTCCAACTTCCATGGGGTCAGTTCTTCAGGAATTGTTCCAAGTTCCATGGGGTCAGTCCTTCAGGAACAGACTCCAACATGGGTCACTTTTCCATGGGATCAGTTCTTCAGGAACTGCTCCAACTTCCATGGGGTCAGTTTTTCAGGAACTGCTCCAATGTGGGTCGCTCTTCCCTTGGATTAATCCTTCAGGAAGGTGGGTCACTTTTCCATGGGGTCAACCCTTCAGGAACTGCTCCAGCAGGGATCATTTTTCCATGGGGTCAGTCCTTCAAGATCTGCTCCAACTTCCATGGGATTGGTTGTTTTATTCCCAGAAAATGGAGTGTTTATTGGAAATGGAGATGACCTGGGGATTGAAACGGGTCAGGGACCAGCTTCGGTGAAAAACCTGATTTTTTTGAATGTTAAAAGAGCTATAATTTCCGTCTGAGGAATCACAGATTCCCCAGATTTGGCTAGAGGAAGGTGGGGCTGGAATATTTCTGGGAGCTGTGTGTGGTGACTGTGGTGTATCCTCAGCTCTGGACATCCTGGTCCCCAAGGCCGGATTCTTCTGCCAGATCTGCTCCCTCTTCTACGCCGACGAGCCCTCCATGATCAACCACTGCAGGACCCCCCTGCACCGGCAGAACATGGAGGTACCACCAGAAAAATGGGAATATCCCCCAAATCCTTGGATTCAGGGGTGCCAGGATTCCCTGGGAGTTCACATGTGACGGGGTTTGGGAATACAGTGGGAATATGGAATATTTTTATTCCATGCCCAGATTGTGGGGAATCCTGACCCCTGAGATTTGGCCACATTCCTCTCAGGAGCTTCCCATGTGGAATTTGGGGGTTTTTATGGGACAAATCCCACCTTGGCTGTGCGAGGAGCTGACTGAACCTGGCCCAGATATTCTGGCCCAGGTTTTAGGGGATAATCCTGGAATATCCCTGCAGCACCATCTCTCTCTTCTCCCTTCTCCACAGAAATTCATGGCCAAGCAGCAGGAAAGCGGCGGGGAGGAGCCGAGCTCCAGGTGATGGAGCTTCCCAGGAGCCACACTTCGGGGCCAGTCAGTTCTGTGTGTTCGGATTTCCTTTGTCACGTGGGGTCGGGAAGGAGCACCCACGGTGTAAAAAATCGGAGCTGGGAACAGACCAAACCCAAAGCAGGAGAGGGTTGGAATTGTGTCTCCGATCATCCGACGTGGGAGAGACTGTTCCAGGAGTCTCCAGGAAATAAATGTTCTTACTGTATAGTTACCCCAGGGCTCTTTGAGTTTGGGGTCATTCCTTGGGGTTTGGGGACTCTGGATGGACATTGGAGATCCAGGGGATCGATGGAGAGAGTCAAGGGAAGGGTCTGGAGCTCCGGGAGCAGCTGAGGGAGCTGGGAAAGGGGCTCAGCCTGGAGAAAAGGGGGATCAGCGGGAACTTCTGGCTCTGCACAACTCCCTGGATTCTTGGAGCCAGGAGCTGGGATCTGCTCCCAGGGAACAGGGACAGGAGGAGAGGGAACGGCCTCAGGCTGGGCCAGGTTGGATATTGGGAAAATTCCTTCTTGGAAAGGGCTGTCCAGCCCTGGCAGGGGTGGAGTGCCCATCCCTGGGGGGATTCAGCCCTGTGCATGTGGCACTTGGGGACATGGCAGTGGTGGCCTGGGCAGAGCTGGACTCGATGGTCTCAGAGGGATTTTCCCAACCCAAACAATTCCATGAGTCCCTGCCCCCAGCCCCCTCAGCTCCATGGTGACATTCCAAACTTGGGGACACCGCTGGAGCACTCAGCCCCTCCTGGGGCTCATTAGCAGCCGACAAAGCCACAGGAATTCAGGAATTCCTTTAATTCCTTTAATTAATTCCTTTGCCCGTGGCTGGGCACCCCCTGCCTTTTTGGGGAGCACATGGGAACCATTTCCTGTGAACTTTAGGTGAGTCAGAATGGGAAACTTGGATTAACTCCCTGGGAATGCTGAACTTCTCTGAGGTGGGATCAGTGCCAGGCTCCATGTGGGAAAGGCCCTGGAGGTCGGGATGGGCAGGGCTGGGGGAGCTGACCCTGGCACCCCTGGTGTGGGTGAGGATGTGCCCGTGCTCTGTTGGGCACAGCTCCTGGTCAAGGAAGTCTTTCCCACTGGGATCTCTCTTGGTTGGTGAAGTCTTCCCATTGGGACAGAGTTTTGTGTCCCCTGACATTCCCATGATGCTGCTCTGGGTGTGTCTCAGTGTCCCCTTGGCACGGGTCTTGGTCAGTGAGTTCTTCCATTTGGGACATCTCATGGTTGATGAATTCTTCCATCTGGGACATCTCCTGGTGGATTAAGTCTTCCCATTGGGACAGAGTTTTGTATCCATTGACTTTCCCTTGGTGCTGTTCTTGGTGTCTCTTGGCTTTTCTTTGGCACGGATCTTGGTTGATGGATTCTTCCATGTGGGGCATCTCCTGGTTGATGGATCCTTCCATTTGGGAGATCTTTTGGTTGGTGAAGTCTTCCATTTGGGATATCTCATGGTTGATTGATCCTTCCATTTGGAACATCTCCTGGTTGATAGATTCTTCCATCTGGAGCATCTCCTGGTTGAAGAGTTCTTCCATTTGGGACATCTCCTGGTTGATCAGATCTTCCCATTGGGACACACTTTTGTATCCAATGGCTTCCCCTTGGCACCACTCTTGGGATCTGTTGGATTCCCCTTGGCACCACTCTTGGGATCCGTTGGCCTCCCCTTGGCGCCACTCTTGGCTGGTGAATTCCTGCCATTGGGACAGATCCTCGCATCCGTCGCCTTGCCCCTGGCACAGTTCCTGGTCTCCCCAGGCTTTCTCCTGGCACAGCTCCTGGTCGATGAATTCTTCCATGTGGGACATCTCCTGGGTGATGAAGTCCAACCACCAGGACAGATCTCTGTACCCATGGGCTGTGCCCTGGCTCATCCCTCGGGATCCCTGTTTATCTCTGCCATGTTCCCCCTGGAACAGCTCTGAGGGACAGCAGAATTCCCACTGCTCCTGCTCCATGGCCAACATCCCCAGTCCCTCCTGGGACCGGAGCCTCCTCAGCCCCTGGGCCGGCCGGGAGTTGGGATTTGGCTTCTCCAGAGGGATCCAGGAGCTGCTGCTCCTGGGAATGCACCTGAACCCTCTGGGACCACACCGGCGACGGGGCACTGCACAGCTCTGGTGTCACAACGGGACATCCTGGCAACCATGGAGCCCTCTGGAACCTTCTGGAACCTTCTGGAGCTGCAGCCCTGGCTACACAACACCAGGGTGTGCAAAGGGGGTCATCCGCCCTGGGTGACACTGGAAGGACACTGGGTGACACTGGTGGCACCCAGAGACACCTGGAGAAGTGGCACTGTCAGAACGTGAGGAGATTCACCCAGGCCGGGTGAGGTCCCAGACTGGAGCACGGGCTGGGAGAGGCTCCTTGGGACCATCCCTGTTGGAGTGACTCAGGGACACGGGGACAGTGACACGACCCAGGACTGTCCCGGCACTGCTCGGTGGCTTCGATCCCGCTCCGGTGCGGGGAACCAGAGCAGCTTCCCGGTGGGATTCCTGCCGGGAAAAGCCACGGCGCCTTTAAGGCACCTCCGAGCGGGCTCTGGCAGCCGCGGACTCTGCACCAGGAAATTCCTGACATCCCGGGAAGTGCTGAGCCAGCGCGAATGGGGCCGGGAACGGCGCCAGCAGCGGGGCCGGGAATGCTGCAAACCTCGAAAGAGAAGTCACGGGGCTGAGGCACGGCCGGAGCCTCGACAGAAGGCAGAGCTGCCTCAGCCCAGGACAAAAGCCGTGCCAGCATCCAGCCCTGGGAACCGGGCGCGGAATGCTCCGTCCCCGCTGTCCCCGCTGTCCCCGCTGTCCCCGCTCCCCGGGATGGCGAAGGAGCATCCCCGGGTGATGCGGATCCAAAGGATCCCGGAGCAGAGCACAGAGCCAGAGGGGTCTGTCTGTCCCCCTCCCTCCTCAGCCCGGCAGGGCTCTGGGACACCCCCAGGGACAGCACAGGGATGAGGACAAGGGACAGGGATGGCACCAACCCTGCCCGCGGGAAATTCCAATAAAAGAAGGGAAAGTCGAGCCAGGAAAGTCGAGCCAGGAAAGTTTTTTGGGGGCGGAAAAAGAGCGTGTGAGACCCCGCGCAGGGTGGGGAGGCATCCAGGACCCAGACCCCGGACCCGCACCCCGAGTCCCACCCGGGGCACCCCCGAGGGGTCGGGGCCGGGGCCGGGGACCGCCCTGGCCGCCGGGTTCGGCCCCGCTCCGCCCGCACCGGCGGCTCCGGGACCTGCCGGGTCCCCGGGCTCGGCCGGCGACGCCGCCGCTGCGGCGGGAGGAGCCCCCGCGGACCCCCGGGCCACTCCCCGACCGGCAATGGGCACAGCGGTGATACAGGGAGGGGACAGTGGGACATGGTGATGGGACAGCGGGGACACGGTGGGGACACGGCAGGGACACAGGACAAGACCCGCCGGTGAGCGGGCGGGACCCGCTGTCCCCCGTTCGAGGGGTCGGGTGTCAGGGAGAGCGGAACGGGGCCGGTTAACGGGGCGGGGCGGGCAGGAGGCGGCCGGGGGTCCCGGGCAGGGGCGGGCAGGAGGAGCGCGGGGGTCCGGGGCAGGAAGCGGGCGGGGGTCGGGGAGGGGCCGAGACCGGGCCCAGGAGCGGGGCAGGGACCGGCAGGAGCGGGCAGGGACCGGCAGGGCCGCGGCCATGCGGGGATCGCCCCTCGCCCCGCTGCTGCTGCTGCTCCTGCTGGGCCCCCCGGCGCCCCCCGCCCGCGCCGCGCCCCCCCAGCCCGGCCGGCCCCGCGGCACCGGGGCGGGCACGGCCAGCGGGACCCCCAGAGCCACCGGGGTCACCCCAACCAAGGGCACGGCCAGCGGAGTGTCCCCCAGAGCCACCGGGGTCACCCCAACCAAGGGCACCGCCAGCGGGGTGTCCCCCAGAGCCACCGGGGCGACCCCAACCAAGGGCACCGCCAGCGGGGTGTCCCCCAGAAAGGGCCCCACGACCGGACCCCCTAAAGTCCACGGGGTGTCCCCCACGAAGGGGACCGCCAGGGGACCCCCTAAAGGCAGCGAGACGCCCCCCTGGAAGGGCACCACGGCGGGACCCCCCAAAGCCAGCGGGGTGTCCCCACCGAAGGGCACCACGGCCGCCCCCTCGAGGAGCAGCACCACGACGGGACCCCCGAAGGGCAGCGCGACCTCCGCCAGCCCCGGGGACCCCGCGGGCACCGGTAGGACCGGGAGGGGACGGGGGCACTGGGAGGGGACGGGGTGTGAAGGACGGGGTGTGCAAAGGGGGTTCGTGGGGGAAAACGGGGTGCCAGGCTGTTCCCGTGTCCCCTTGCAGCCCCGGCGCCCACGGTGAGCAAGGTGGCGGTGAGGAGGAGGAAGGTGGTGAGGAAGAAGGTGGTGAAGAAGAAGGTGCTGAGGAAGAAGCCGGCGGCTCCGGCCGCGCCGCAGGACCCCCGTACGTGCGCTGGGTGCGGGTGGCACGGGCATTGTCACCTGCACACGGGGCTGGCCGTGTCCTGGGGACATCTGGGGACACCGGGGGCCACCCTGGGGTTGGGGTGTCGAGCCCAGGCTGGCACGGTCCCCATGGCACAGCTTGGTGGGGACACAGGGTGGGGACGGCCCCGGCCGTTCGGGGGTCGCGGTGTGAGCGCTGTCCCCGCTCTGTCCCCAGCGTGTCCCCCCCTGGGGCTGGAGTCCCTGCGCGTGCTGGACGAGCAGCTCCGGGCATCGAGCCACAAGCGGCACGGGCTGGGCGCGCACCGCGGCCGCCTCAACATCCAGGTACTGCCAGGTGGGCCGGGAACATGCCAGGGGGTGCCAGGGTGTGCCAGGATGGGTTAGGGTGTGCCAGGAGTGGGCCAAGGGGTGCCAGGAGTGTGCCAGGAGTGGGTCAGGGTGTGCCAGGAGTGGGTTAGGGTGTGCCAGGAGTATGCCAGGGTGTGCTGGTAGTGTGCCAGGAGTGTGCCAGGCTGGGGGGATGTTTGGATGTCACATAAGGCATGCAGGTATGGCAAGTGCATGACAAACACACAGTAGGTGTGGCCGGTTCATGGCAAGTTTGTGGCATCTTCATGACGTGTTTGTGACATTTTGTGGCGAGTTTGTGGCATCTTCATGGTACGTTTTTGACATTTTGTGGTGAGCTTGTGGCATCTTCATGGCTTTTTTTTTTTTTTTTTTTGACATTTTGTGGCGAGTTTGTGGCATCTTCACAGCCCACGAGTGTCCCAGGCACTCTCCAGCTCTGCCCCCTCCCTCCCATGTGGCTCCCATTGATCTCGGTGCCACCACCCCAGTGCCACCCCGGGCTCGGGGACACGGCAGGCAGTGGGGCCGTGTCCCTGTGCGTGTCCCCTCCTGTCCCCACAGTCAGGACTCTACGACGGTGACTTCTTTGACGGTGGCTGGTGCGCGGGGCGCGAGGACACGCAGCAGTGGCTGGAGGTGGACGCGCGGCGCCTCACCCGCTTCACCGGGGTCATCACCCAGGGCCTCAACTCCATCTGGACGTAAGGGGACAGCGGGGACAAGGGGGGGACAGTGTGGGGGACCCCCTGACCCCCGTGTGCCGCACAGGTACGACTGGGTGACGTCCTACAAGGTGCAGGTCAGCAACGACTCGCACGTGTGGCTGCCGAGCTGCAACGGCACCGAGGAGGCGGTGAGTGGCACTGAGGTGGCATCCCCAGATGGGATGGGGACATGGGGAGGTGACAGGGCTGTGGGGAAGGAATCACCTGGGGGGTGATGATGGTTGGGTGGTTAAGCGTGGTGGGGAGGTTGATGGTTCTCTGGGGTTAATTGTGGCAGGTGGGTAATGATGCCAGGGTGGGGTTAGTTAGGCCAGGGTTAATTATATTGGGGTTAATTGGGGTGGGCTTAACCATGCCAGGTGGCATAACCATGGCAGGGGGGTTAATTAGGCCAGAGTTAATTATACTGGGGTTAATTGTGGTGAGTTAACCGTGCCAGGTGGGCAATGATGCCAGGGGGTTTAGTTAGGCCAGGGTTAATTTGCCAGGTAGATTAACTATTCCAAGAGATAACTGTGCCAGGGGGGTGACAATGCCAGGAGGGTTAATTAGGCCAGGGTAAATTATACTGGGGGTTAACCAGGTGAGATAACTCTGGCAGGAGGGTTAATTAGGCCAGGGTTAATTATACTGGAGGTTAACCATGCCAGGGTTAACCATGGCAGGTGGGATAACCACACTGGGCAAGGTGTTAAACCACGCTGGGTTAACCACACCGAGGAGGGTTAACCACCCCAGGGAGGGGTGCCCATCCCATGGTGCCCATCCCGGGGTTCCCATCCCATGGTGCCCATCCCGGGGTGCCCATCCCGGGGTGCCCATTCTGGGGTGCCCGTGCCAGCTGGCTCCGTGCCCAGGCTCTGTTGCCCTTGGCCTGGCCCCGCCAGGCACCCTGCAGCATTTCCCCCCAGCACAAAGGCTGCTTGTCCTGCCTGGGCACCTGCCAGCCCCCCTGGCACGGCCATGAGGACACAGGGACATGCGTGGGTGTGGCGTGGCACCAGGGAGAGCACGGCAGCCTGGAGCTGAGGAGGGGTTGGGGTCTCTGTGCCAGGGATGGGTTTGGGGTCCTTGTGCCCAACCTCGGTTTGGGGTCCCTGTACCTGAGGTGGATTTGGGGGTCTCTATGCCAGGCATTGATTTGGGGTCCCTGTGCTGAGGGTGGTTTGGGGGTCCCCATGCCAAGGATGGGTTTGGGGTCCCTGTGCCAGGGCTGGGTTTGGGGGGGTCCCTGTGCTCAGTGAGTTTGGGGTCCCCGTGCTGAGGGTGGATTTGGGGGTTCCTGTGCCATGGATGGATTTGGGGTCCCTGGGACAGGGTGGGTTTGTGTTCCCTGTGCCTGGGGTGGATTTGGGGGTCGCTGTGTCAGGGCTGTACCAGGATCAGATTTGGGGATCTCCATGTCAGGGGTGGATTTTGGGGTCCCCCTGCCTGACCCCTGCCAGGAACAGATTTGGGGCTCCCTGCGCCCATCTCTGCTGCCTTTGGGCTCCGAGCAGCGCCCGCGGCCCCACCCGGGCTCTGCCCCGGCCGTGCCCGCTCCTCCTGACGGGCTGGAGGGCACCGGGCACCGCTGGAGCCCCGCGGGCGGCTCTCCCTGACCCTGCTGTCCCCTCCTGTCCCCTCCTGTCCCCGCTGTCCCCGCAGGTGTTCCCTGCCAACAAGGACCCCGAGACGCCGGTGCTGAACCTGCTGCCCTCACCGCTCGTGGGGCGCTTCCTGCGCATCAACCCGCAGAGCTGGTTCCGCAACGGCACCGTCTGCCTGCGGGCCGAGGTGCTGGGCTGTCCCCTGCCTGGTGCGTGTCCCCGCCTGTCCCCTGCCCCCTGGGGATGTCCCCTGCTCCGCAGTGACTCGCTGGCTGTCCCCTGCCCTGTGGGGACCCGCTGGTGTCCCCCCGGCTGTCCCCTGCCCGGTGCGTGTCCCTGGCTGTCCCCTGTCCCGCAGTGAACCTCTGGCTGTCTCCATGCCCCGTAGGCACCTGCTGGCTGTCCCCTGCCCACCCTCTGGCTGTCCCCTGCCCCTCGGGGACCCGCTGGTGTCCCCTGCCCCGTAGGGCATCCGCTGGCTGTCCCCTATCCCTCTGGTGTCCCCCTGGCTGTCCCCTGCCCTGTGGGGACCCGCTGGTGTCCCCCAGGTCCCCACACGCCGCCCCGGTAGTGCCCAGCGGTGTCACCAGAGTGGCGGTCTGGGCTGCTCGCTGTCCCTGACCGTGTCCCCCCGGTGTCCCCTCGGTGTCCCCGCAGACCCCAGCGATGCCCACGCCTGGCACCCCCCGGCCCCGCCCGAGCCGCAGCTGGATTTCCGCCACCACAACTACAAGGAGATGAGAAAGGTGCCACCCTCCCCGCGAGCCCCGGGGTGGCTCCGTGTCCCCAAGGGGGGGGCTGTGCCACCTCGGGGTGTCCCTGACGATGCCACCACCCGCAGCTGATGAAGAGGGTGAGCGAGGAGTGCCCCGACATCACCCGCGTGTACAGCATCGGGCAGAGCTCCCGCGGGCTGCGCCTCTACGTGATGGAGATCTCGGACAACCCCGGGCAGCACGAAGTCGGTGCGTGACGGGGGGACAGCTGGGGACAGCTGGGGACAGCCAGGGTGGGACACCATGGGCGTGGGGACAGCGGCCAGGGATGCCCAGGTGGGGATGGGGAGACTGGGGGTGCCCAGGAGGAGGAGGGGGCACCGGGGATGGCCAGGCTGGTGCTGGAGGGTGGGGACAGTCACCAGGGCAGGTACAAGGGGATGGGGACAGTCACCGGGGCTGGTGTTGGAGGGTGGGGACAGTCACCAGGGCAGGTACAAGGGGATGGGGACAGTCACCAGGGCTGGTGTAGGGGATGGGGACAGTCACCAGGGCTGGCTCAGGATGGGGTGACTCGGCCACCCAGCTTGGCACGGGATGCTCAGCATGGAGTTGGGGTCACCAGACCTGTGAAGGATGAGGGGACAGGGTGGCTGGGGACATCCAGGATGGGGATGGGGACACAGGGACACCCAGACTGGTGGAGAGACAAGGGGACAGGGACAGCCAGGATGGGGACGGGAACACAGGGACACCCAGGGATGCTCAGGATGGAGACAGGGACACCCAGCCTGGTGCAGGGACATGGGGACAGTGACCAGGAACACCCAGGATGGAGACAGGGACACAGGGACACTCAAGACTGGTCCAGGATGGGGACAAGGACACTCAGCCTGATGCAGGGACATGAAGACAAGGACACTCAGACTGGTGCAGGGACATGGGGACAGAGACCAGGGACACCCAGGGTAATGGAGGTGGATGGGGACAGGGTGACCAGGAACACCAAGGATGGAGACAGGGACACAGGGACATCCAGACTGGTCCAGTGTGGGGACAAGGACACCCAGACTGGTGGAGGGACATGGGAACAGGCCCACCCAGGATGGGGATGGGTACAGGGACACCCAGGGATGCTCAGGATGGGGACAGGGAAACCCAGACTGGTGCAGGGACATGGGGACAGTGACCAGGAACACGCAGGGTGGTGCAGGGACATGAGGACAAGGGTGACCAGGGACATCCAGGATGGAGATAGGGACACAGGGACACCCAGACTGGTGGAGAGACGTGGAGACTGTGACCAGGGACACCCAGACTGGTCCAGGATGGGGACAAGGACATCCAGACTGGTGGAGAGACATGGAGACAGTGGCCCGGGCCAGCCAGGGTGCTGCAGGGACACGGGGGCACCCAGGGTAGTCCAGGATGGGGACAAGGACACCCAGGGTGGTGCAGGGACATGGGGACAACGACCAGGGACACTCAGGGTGGTGCAGGGATATGAGGACAGTGACCAGGAACACCCAGACTAAGGACACCAAGACTGATGCAGGGACATGGGATGAGGATACCCAGGATGGTGCAGGGACATGGGGACAGGGACACTCAGACTGGTGGAGGGACAGGGGTACAGTGACCAGGGTGGCACAGGGACACGGGGACAGTGACCAGGGTGGCACAGGGACACGGGGACAGTGCAGCCCCCCCGGTGGCCCCCAGGAGAGCCCGAGTTCCGCTATGTGGCTGGCATGCACGGGAACGAGGTGCTGGGCCGGGAGCTGCTGCTGAACCTGATGGAATTCCTGTGCCGCGAGTTCCGGCGGGGCGATGCCCGCGTGGTGCAGCTGGTGACGGGCACCCGCATCCACCTGCTGCCCTCCATGAACCCCGACGGCTACGAGACCGCCTACAGGCTGGTACGGCTGGCACACACCGGGCCCTGCCCGTAACTGTGCCCGTAACAGGGCCCATAACAGGAATCCCAGCGATCCTGGTGTCCTGGTGCCCATCCCGGGGATCCCGGTGCCCATCCCAGTGATCCTGGTGCCCATCCCAGTGCCCATCCCGGTGTCCTGGTGCCCATCCAGAGGATCCCAGTGATCCTGGTGCCCATCCCAGTATCTATCCCAGTGACCACGGTGCCCATCGCAGTGCCCATCCCAGGGATCCCAGTGGTCATCCAGATGACCACAGGTTCCACCCTGGTCACCATCCCAGTGACCCTGGTGCCCATCCTGGTGCCCATTCTCGTGCCCATCCTGGTGATCCTAGTGCCCATCCCAGTGTCCATCCCAGTGACTGCTGTGCCCATCCCAGTGATCCTGGTGCCCATTCTGGTGCCCATTCTCATGCCCATCCTGGTGACTGCTGTGCCCATCACAGGGATCCCAGTGATCCCAGTGCCCACTCCAGTGACCGTGGTGCCCAACCTTGTGATCTTGGTGTCCATCCCAGTGCCCATCACAGTGACCCCAAATGCCCATCTCGGTGATCCTGGTGCCCAGGGTGTCCATCTCGGTGACCCCAGTGTCCATCCCAGTGCCCATCCCAGTGATCCCAATGCCCATCCCAGTGCCCATCCCGGTGATTCCAATGCCCATCCCGGTGATCCCAGTGCCCATCCCGCTGACCCCGGTGCCCATGGTGCCCATCCCGCTGATCCCAGTGCCCATCCCAGTGATCCCGATGCCCATCCCTGTGATCCCAGCACCCATCCCAGTGATCCCAGTGCCCATCCCGCTGACCCCGGTGCCCGCGGTGCCCGGCAGGGCTCGGAGCTGGCGGGATGGGCCATGGGCCGCTGGACGTACGAGGGCATCGACCTCAACCACAACTTTGCCGACCTGAACACGGCGCTGTGGGACGCCGAGGACAACGACCTGGTGCCCCACGAGTTCCCCAACCACTACATCCCCATCCCCGAGTACTACACCTTCGCCAATGCCACGGTGAGACCCCAAAACATCCCCATCCTGCTGGGGTGGTGCCATGTGAGACCCCAAAACCCCCATCCTGCTGGGGTGGTGCCACAGTGAGACCCCAAAACATCCCTGTCCTGCTGGGGTGGTGCCATGGTGAGACCCCAAAATCCCCATCCTGTCACATCGGGGTGAGACCCCCAAAACCCTCACCCTATCAGGTTGAGACCCCAAAACACCCCCATCCTCCTGGGGAGGTGCCGTAGTGAGACCCCAAAACCCTCATCCTGTCACATCAGGGTGAGACCCCAAAATCCCCATTATATCAGTGTGAGGCCCCAAAGCCCCCATCCCTTCACATCAGGGTGAGACCCCAAAAGCCCCATCCTATCAGTGAAACACCCCAAAACCTCCCCTTCCTAGCAGTATGAGACCCCAAAACTCCCATCCTATCACATTGGGGTGAGACCCCAAAACAGCCCAAAATGCCGCTGGAACCCCCCTGAAACCCCTCAGAAACCCCCAAACCCCTCCCAGTCCAGCAGGGTGGCTGCTGCCCACCCACAGGGGCTACACTGGGGCTGAACCCGCTCAACCCAAGGGGTCACCAGAAGCCACAAGGTGCGGGTGACAGTGGTGTCACCAGGCCCCAGGGGTGTCACTACGTGGGTGGCCCCAGTGGCGTGGGTGACACCGCTGTCACCGCACAGGCAGCTCTGGAGATGCAGGTAACAGCGGTGTCACCACATGGGCGGCCCCAGAGATGCAGTGACAGCAGTGTCACTGCACACATGGCCCCAGAGAGGCAGATGGTAGTGGTGTCACTGTCCAGGTGGCCCCAGAGATGGGGGGTGACAGCAGTGTCACTGCCTGGGCAGCCGTGGAGACGCAGGTGACCGTGGTGCCACCGCACACGTGGCCCCAGTAGTGCAGGTGAGAGCGGTGTCACCACGTGGGTGGCCTCAAAGACATGAGTGACGGCATTGTCACCACACACATGGCCCCAGTGGAGTGGGTGACAGTGGTGTCACTGTGTAGGCAGCCCCAGAAAAGTGGGTGACAGCAGTGCCACCGTGCATGTGACCCTGGTGGCGCAGGTGATGGTGTCACTGCACATGTGGCCCTGGTGGCGCAGGTGATGGTGGTGTCACCACGTGGGCGGCCTCAGAGACACAAGTGACATCAGTGTCACCGCACAGGCAGCTCCAGAGAAGCAGGTGACCACAGTGTCACCACATGGGTGGCCCTGGAGGCGTGGGTGATGGCGGTGTCACCACGCACATGTCCCCAGTGGTGTGGATGACAGCGGTGTCACCACGCACATGGCCCCGATGGTGTGGGTGACAGCGGTGTCACCGCACACATGGCCCTGGTGGTGTGGGTGACAGCAGTGTCACCACACACATGGCCCCGGTGGTGTGGGTGACAGCAGTGTCACCGTGCACATGGCCCTGGTCGTGCGGGTGACAGCGGTGTCACCGTGCAGGTGGCCCCGGTGGTGTGGGTGACAGCGGTGTCACCGTGCAGGTGGCCCCAGTGGTGTGGGTGACAGCAATGTCACCTCACAGGTGGCCCCCGAGACGCGTGCGGTGATCGCGTGGATGCAGCGCTACCCGTTCGTGCTGAGCGCCAACCTGCACGGGGGGGAGCTGGTGGTCACCTACCCCTTCGACATGAGCCGCACCTACTGGAAGGCGCAGGAGCTCACCCCCACCCCCGACGATGGCGTCTTCCGCTGGCTGGCCACCGTCTACGCCACCGCCAACCCCGCCATGGCCAGTGCCGAGCGCCGCCCCTGCCACTACGACGACTTCACGCGCTACGGCAACATCATCAACGGCGCCCACTGGCACACCGTGGCTGGCAGTGAGTGGGGACAGTCCCTGAAAACAGGGGGCACACGGTGGGTGGCAGTGAGTGGGGACACGCTGTGAGACCAGGGGGCACATGGCAGTGAGTGGGGACAGTCCCTGAGGTCAGGGGGCACACAGTGGGTGGCAGTGAGTAGGGACACTGTGAGATGGTGACAGTGAGCAGGGACACTGAGCTCAGGGGGCACATGGTGCCTGGCAGTGAGTGGGGACACTGTGAGATCAGCTGGCACATGGCAGTGAGTGGGGACACTCCATGAGCTCAGGTGGCACATGGTGGCAGTGAGTGGGGAGACTCTGAGATGGTGGCAGTGAGCAGGGACACTTTGAGCTCAAGTGGCACATGGTGGCAGTGAGTTGGGACACTGAGCTCAGGTGGCACACGGTGGGTGGCAGTGAGTAGGGACACGTGGATTTTTGATTTTTTTGTTTCTTTTTTGTTTCTCTTTTGTTTGTTTTTTTGTTTCTTTTTTGCTAATATTTGGGGGGGTTGGTTATTTTTTGCTTATTTTTTGTTTCTTTTTTTGGTTATTTTTTGTTTTTTTGTTTCTTTTAGAAAGATGGTATTTCTCATTTGGACTCAGATAATAATCAGTTTTTACCTACATTACAGTATCACAAACAGTGAATTTTATAGTAATTTACTCTAACAAGCTGAAAGTGGAGCCCTATCTCTTTCTTTAGAAGGTTTTTTAAGGCTAAAGTATCCAATTAAGAAATGACACCTAAATTATTTTTATTTTTAAATAATTAATTTAATTATTAATTAAATTAATTACCTGTGACTTGCAATGTGGAATTTTTTATCCACTTACACCAAACCACCCAAACCCATGAACAAGAAGGTGACGAAAGAGCAGCCTCTGCCCTAAAACTTCTATTTTGCTTTATATGAATTATTATATTTTAAACCTTTAAATTGCAAGTTTTCCACCCTGTGATATTACACATTTCTAATCCAACTGCACATTCATAATTTTAGTTCCATTATTTAATTTTGGAAGCTTTCTCCAGGTTAAATGCAGTGTTCTCCTGGGGGTCAGTGCTGCCAGCACAGAAAGTCTGAAATTCTCAGTATCTAGGGAATTTCTGGAATTTTCCTGTCATTTCGGGACTTTCCTGTCCCTTTGTCCCCTGCTGCCACCCTCTCTGTGTCCCCAGGCATGAACGACTTCAGCTACCTGCACACCAACTGCTTCGAGATCACCGTGGAGCTCTCCTGCGACAAATTCCCGCACGCCTCGGAGCTGCCCGCCGAGTGGGAGAACAACCGCGAGTCGCTGCTGCTCTTCATGGAGCAGGTGGGGCACGGGCTGGCAACGCGGTGGCACCGGGGTGGCACCACCCGGGGCTTAGGGACACGGCTCGAGGGTGGCAGGAGCCCCCCCGGGTCTGTCTGTGCAGAGGGGATGGGGTGGGATGGGAATAGGGGGGAATGGGGGGAATGGGGGGAATGGGATGAGGGGACAGTGGGGAAAAGGGGGGCAGGATGGGGGATTTAGGGGGGTTTGGGACATGGGGACACTGAGGGGACCATGGGGACACTGGGGG
>JAHXMQ010003319.1:51679437-51695874 GCA_020466415.1 Ammodramus savannarum pratensis
GGGGAGTCCCTGAGGGGACATTGGGGGAGGTCCTTGTAGGGATACTGGGGACTCCCTGGGGGGACATTGGGTGGGTCCCAGGGGACACTGGGGGGTCCCTGAGGGACATTGAGGGGACATTGTAGGGGTCCCAGTGGTACACTGGGGGGTTCCTGCGGGGCACTGTGGGACACTGAGGGTGTCCCCGGGGGACACTGTGGGGTTTCCATTCCCGCGCTATCTCGCTCGTCCGCCAGGGGGCGCCACATGCCCAGCGATGCCCCGCCCCACGACGTCACTCCGCGCCCCGCCCCTTTGGCGCGGTGCACTGTGGGCTCGCAGAGATGGCGGCGCTCAGCGCGGGCCGGGCGGCGGCGGCGGTGAGCGGGGGACGGGACACGGGCACTGAGGGGACAGCGGGCTCGGCCGCGGGGACTGAGGGCATGCAATGAGTGGGGACATCGCTCTGGGGGGGGACAGCGGGTATGGGGGCGCCGGGCATGGTCAAACGGGATCTGACCTCTTCGTTCTCTGGGCTGTGAGGGGTCATTGAGGGCTGGGAGGGTCCGTGAGGGGTCAGTGAGGGCTGAGGGCGGTCAGTGAGGACTTGAGGGGGTCAATGGGGGCCGGACAGGGTCAGTGAGGGGTCAGACGGGTCTGAGTGGTTCCGATGGGTCTGGGGCGGTCCGTGAGGGGTCAGATGGGTCTGGGAGGGTCAGTCTGGGTGGTTCAGTCGGGTCTGGGGGGTTCAGATGGGTCTGGGGGATCGGTGTGGGGCAGAGTGTGAGGTGAGAGCCGGGGGGCTTCACTTTGGGGGTGGAGGAGTTTGATGCTGGGTTGTGGGGGTGTCATTTTGGGGGTGACATTTCTGGCTTGGGGAGGATCTGGAGGGTGGGGGGCACCCCCTGATGGGGCTCTGTGACCTGTGGGGATTGGGGGGCCCCTGTCTGACCTGTGGGGATTGGGGGGGCACCCCCTGTTGGGGCTGTCTGACCTGTGGGGATTGAGGGGCCCCTCTCTGACCTGTGGGGATTGGGGGGTCCCTCTCTGACCTGTGGCACCCCCAGGGGCTCCTGCGTGCCCAGAGCCTCGGGGCATGGCGGGCGCTGGGCACCTCGGCCACCCTCCTGCAGCAGGCACAGGCTAAGGTGAGATGGGGATTTGGGGGGACAAAGAGGCTCAGGGGGAACTTCTGACCCCCCAAAACCCCCTGAGAAGATGGGGGAGGTTTGGGAAAAGGCCTCAGGTGGGATATTGGCATGATTCCTTTTTGGGGAGGGCAGTGGGGTGTGACATCCCTTGGGGACATGGCCAGTGGTGGCCCTGGTGGTGCTGGGGGGGGTCTCTGAGGTTTTTCCCAGCCAGAAAATTCCCAGATTCCTTGGGGATATGGCTGAGGGAAGGGCTCAGTGTGACCTTGAGGCGCTGCCCTTCCCTCAACTCTGCCTCCTGGCATTTCACATTTGTGCTCTGGCCATTTGATTCCAGCTTATTTAAAGCTCCCCAGCTGTGACTCTCAGCTTTCCTTCCCTCCCTCCCTCCTTCCTTCCCTGTTCCCTCTGGGGGTTTGGAGTTTCCCTGGCATTGCTGGCAGGGAATTCCCTGGGCTGGGTCTGGGGGGTCCCACAGGGAATTCCCTGGGCTGGGATTGGGGGGGTCCCACAGGGAATTCCAGGCTGGGGAAGGAGGGGAGGGGTGGGTGGGACATCCCAGGAGTGATCAGTGAGGTTCTGTTGTAGTCTGGGCCATAAAAATGGGGCTTGGCAAAATTCCAGGGGGTCCTGAGGGCAGGGATGGATGAGGGGATTTAGGAACACCAGGCTGTGCTGGGATATGGGGTTGGATATTGGGGAAATTCCTCCTGGAAAGAGAAGTGGGGAGTTCCCAGCCTTGGAGAGATCTGGGTGGGATATGGGGAAATTCTTCCTAAAATGGCTGTCCAGAATTCCATGGGATCCTGAGGGCAGGGACTAGGAATTCTGTGATTTAGGAACACTGGGCCATGCCTGGATATTGGGGAAATTCCTCTTGGAAAGAGAAATGGGGAATCATTATCCTTGGATTTGGGTGGATTGTTAAAATTCCTGCTAAAATGGCTGTCCAAAATTCCAGGTGGTCCTGAGAGCAGAGAGAAGGAACTGGGGATTGAGGAACACGAGGCTGTGCTGGGAAATTGGGGAAAATTGGATATTGGGGAAATTCCTCCTGGGAAGAGAAATGGGGAATCCTCATTCCTGGATTTGCGTGGATTGTTAAAGTTCCTGCTAAAATGGCTGTCCAAAATTCCATGGGATCCTGAGGGCAGGGAGAAGGAATTGGGGGATTGAGGAACACCAGGCTGTGCTGGGATATTGGAGAAATTCCTCCTGGGAAGAGAAATCTGGAGTCCTCATCCCTGGAGGGATTTGGGTGGGATATTGGGGAAATTCCTCTTAAAATGCCTGTTCAGAATTCCCTGGGATCATGAGGACAGGGAGAAGGAATTGGGGGATTTAGGAACACCAGGCTGTGCTGGGAAATTGGGGAAATTCCTCCTGGGAAGAGAAATAGGGAATCCTCATCCTTGGAGAGATTTGGGTGGGATATTGGGGATATTTCTCCTAAAAATGAATGTCCAGAATTCCAGGACATCCTGAGGGCAGAGAGAAGGAATGAAGGGATTTAGGAACACCAGGCTGTGCTGGGATATGGAAATTGGATATTGGGGAAATTCCTCCTGGAAGGAGAAGGGGAGAATCCCCATCCCTGGAGGGATTTGAGTGGGATATTGGGAAATTCCTCTTAAAATGCCTGTCCAAAATTCCATGGGATCCTGAGTGCAGGGAGAAGGAATGAAGGGATTTAGGAGCACCGGGGTGTGCCTGGATATTGGGGAAATTCCTCCTGGGAAGAGAAATGGGGAGTCCTCATCCCTGGAGAGATTTGGGTGGGATATTGGGAAAATTCCTCTTAAAATGGCTGTCCAAAATTCCAGGTGGTCCTGAGAGCAGGGAGAAGGAATTGGGGGATTGAGGAACACCAGGCTGTGCTGGGAAATTGGAGAAATTCCTCCTGGAAAGAGAAATGGGGAGTCCTCATCCCTGGAGAGATCTGGGTGGGATATTGGGAAAATTCCTCTTAAAATGGCTGTTCAGAATTCCATGGGATCCTGAGGACAGGGATGGATGAGGGGATTTAGGAGCACAGGCTGTGCTGGGAGCTCTCAGCAATCCCTCTGGCACAGGGACAGGTTATTTCTGGAAGTGCTGAGCAGGACAAGGTCCCTCCGTGGTGTCGGGTGTGCTCAGGGTGGTGTCACCCCCGGGGGGACAGGGACAGGACAAAGGGACACGGCCCCAGGCTGTTCTGGGGGAGGTTTGGATGTCCCCAAGGGTCCCTTGTGGGGACATTGTGGGAGTTTTCC
The DNA here is from genome assembly GCA_020466415.1 of Ammodramus savannarum pratensis. Classification (NCBI taxonomy): domain Eukaryota; kingdom Metazoa; phylum Chordata; class Aves; order Passeriformes; family Passerellidae; genus Ammodramus; species Ammodramus savannarum. The sequence goes on from JAHXMQ010003319.1 coordinate 51,682,820, forward strand.
TCCTGTCCAGCCCTGCACAGCTGTGGGATCCCCATCCCTAGGGGGACTTCCCAACCCTGTGACACTTGGGGACAATGCTCAGTGGTGGCCTTGGCCCTGCAGGGCTTTCCCAACCCAAACATTCCATGTCCCCAAGTCCCCATCACTCCGTGTCCCTGTGGGTGTGACATGGCTCATGTCCCTGGGGGACCCTTTGGCCCATTTTGGGGTGACCCTGCTGTCACCCCAGAGGGCTTTGGGGTGACCCTGCTATGTCCCTGCAGTGCCACAGGGCTGAGGGGACATTCCAGGTGACAATGCTGCCGGGGGACGGCGTGGGGCCGGAGCTCATGCACGCTGTCAAGGAGGTCTTCAAGGTATGGCCATGGCCTGGGGACACCAGCTGCAGCTGGCCTGAGTGTCCTTGAGTGTCCCTAAATGTCCCTGTGACTTCCTCTGTGTCCCTGTGTGTCCCTGAGCAAGCCTGTGTGTCCCTAAGTGTGTCTAAATGTCCCTGTGTGTTCCTCCCTGTCCCTGAGTGTCCCTAAATGTCCCTGTGTGTCCCTGCCTGTCCCTGAGTGTCCCTAAATGTCCCTGTGTGTCCCTAAGTGTGTCTAAATGTCCCTGTGTGTCCCTGCCTGTCCCTGAGTGTCCCTAAATGTCCCTGTATGTCCCTAAGTGTGTCTAAATGTCCCTGCGTGTCCCTGAGTGTCCCTAAATGTCCCTGCCTGTCCCCGTGTGTCCCTGCATGTCCATGTGTATCTCTGTGTGTCCCTAAATGTCTCTCTGTGTCACTTAGTGTCCTTGAGCATCCCTAAATGTCCCTGTGTCCCCCTGAGTGTCCCTAAATGCCCCTGGTGTCCCTGCATGTCCCTGCGTGTCCCTGCATGTCCCTGAGTGTCCTTGCTCATCCCTGCCTGTCTCTGTGTGTCACTTAGTGTCCCTGCATGTCCCTGTGTATCCCTGTGTGCCCCTGAGTGTCCCTGTGTATTCCTGCCTGTCTCTGAGTGTCTCTGAATGTCCCTGCATGTTCCTGCCTGTCTCTGCGTGTCCCACGGGCAGAGGCTGGGTCCCCATTCCTGGTGGGATTTGAGATAATTGGGAAAATTCCTCCTCAAAATGGCTGCCCAAGGCAGTGGGGGAATCCCCGTCCCTGGAGGGATTTAGCAGCCCTGTGGATGTGACACCTGGGGACATCGCAAGGGTGGCCTTGGCAGTGCTGGGGTCACCTCAGAGGGATTTCCCAAGGGAAATGTCCCACAGTTCCATCAGTGCCACTGAGGTGACCCCTCCTGTCCCTGAGCCTGGCCCTGGCTGGCTCAGGGCTCCTGTGGTGTCCCCTGTGGTGTCCCCGAGGTGACCGTGGTGGCTCTGTCCCTGTCCCAGGCTGGCAATGTCCCCGTGATCTTTGACGAGCACCACCTGAGCGAGGTGCAGAACACGGCGTCTGAGGAGAAGCTGGACCGGGTGGTGGACTCCATGAAGGAGAGCAAGGTGGCCCTCATTGGTGAGCACCTGGGCCACCTGGCCCTGTCCTTGTCACCCCTTGTCCCCTCAGGCTGTGCCGGGGGGGGGGGTTTATGGGATATTGGGACAATTCCCCCTGTCCTGACTCTGCTCCGTGTCCTGCAGGGAAGATCCACACACCCATGGAGTACAAGGGAGACCTGGCGTCCTATGACATGAGGCTCAGGTGGGGGAATTAATTAATTAATTAATTAATCATTAATGAGTTGTGGGGGAGAGGAGAAGGCTGAGGGGTTCTGTGTGGGCTGGGAAACAAAATTTCAGTGGGACCCTCAGGGGTCCTGCAGCGGGGGTGGCCCCAGTTGTGTCCCCTGGGACTTGGAGGGGACAGTCACTGGGGAAGAAAACATTAATTAATGTTATTATTAATGTCATTATTAATTAATGAGTTATTGGGAGGCAAAACTCCTGGGGGACCATCCATGGCCAGGAGGTGTCCCTGCTCACCCTGGGGTCCTGCAGAGAGGGATGACCCCAGGGACTTGGAGGGGACACTCACTGTGGATAAAACATTAATTACTGTTATTAAACATGTCATTATTAATTAATGAGTTATTGGGAGGCAAAACTCCATAGCCAGGAGCTGTCCCTGCTGACTGATCCTGCTTCCCTGAAAATTTTGGAGATGCTGGGTGAATCCCAGAACTCCTCACTGGAAAAACTCCATTAATTAATAATTAATGAGTGTTTGGGAAACAAAATTCCGTAGCCTGGATCTGTCCCTGCTTCCCTGGAAATTCTGGAGATGGTGAAGTGGCTTTCAGAATTTGTCACTGGGAAAACCCCATTAATTAATAATTAATGAGTTATTGGGAGGCAAAACTCCTGAGGGGCCATCCCTGGCCAGGAGCTGTCCCTGTTCACCCTGGGGTCCTGCAGAGAGGGGTGGCTCCGCTGTGTCCCCAGTGCCCAGAGGGGACACGATGACCCCGGAGCAGCGCCAGTGACCCTGTCCCCATGTCCCCGTGTCCCCCTGTCCCCAGGAGGAAGCTGGACCTGTTTGCCAACGTGGTGCACGTGAAGAGCCTCTCGGGCTACCAGACCCGGCACAACAACCTGGACCTGGTGATCATCCGCGAGCAGACCGAGGGCGAGTACAGCTCCCTGGAGCACGAGGTGGGACATGGGGACAGCCTGGGACAGCTGCACTGCCACCTGCACAGGGGGGACAGCTCCAGGGGCTCCTCAGAGTCCCCAAAGGGGCTCCAGGAGAGCTGGAGAGGAGGGGGGAAAAAGGGGAAAAAAAGGAAAAAGGAATGGTTGGGTTTAGGGATAGGGGTAGGGATCATAATAAAAGAGGACAAGGGATGGAGGGACAGGAGCCAGGGAATGGCTCCCACTGGGAAAGGGGAGATTGGGCTGGGATCTTGGCAAGGAATTCCTGTGGCTGGGGTGGAGTTCCCAGATTTGCTGTGGCTGCCCCTGGATCCCTGGCAGTGCCCAAGGCCAGGCTGGATCCACCTGGGATAGTGGGAGCTGTCCCTGCCCATGGAGGGGATAGGATTTAAGGTCTTTTCCAACCCAAACCTTTCCAGGATTGTGGAGCTCCTCTGCTCTGGGAGAGCTGGGAATGTTCCCCTGGAGAAGGGAAAATTCCAGGGAATCCTCAGAGTGCCTGAAGGGGCTCCAGGAGAGCTGCAGAGGGACTGGGGACAAGGCCTGCAGGGACAGGAGCCAGGGAATGGCTCCCACTGGGAAAGGGGAGATTGGGCTGGGATCTTGGCAAGGAATTGCTGGCTGGGAGGGTGGGCAGGGGCTGGGCTGGAATTCCCAGAGACTCCCAGGAATTCCCAACCCCTGGATCCCTGGCAGTGCCCAAGGCCAGGCTGGGTGGATTTGGATCCACCTGGGATGGTGGGAGGTGTCCCTGGGTGGGATGGGATGAGCTCCAGGGTCTCTCCATGATTCCCTGCTCAGCACACTCAGGTCCTGCCTGGAGCAGTGGAATCAGGGAATGTTTTGGGATAGGAACACACCCAGCCCCAGGGAGCACTGGGGTGGCTGCATGGGGACAATGCCTGGCACAGGGACAGTGGCACATGGATTGTCCTGGGTTAACCCTGCAGACACCAGCAGGGAGGAGAACTGGGCAGAAAAGGCAAATCTGGGCTGAGATTGGAACAAATTAATAATTGAAACAAAGTGATGATGATGAGAGCAATAACTGAAACAAAATGGTGATGATGAGAATAATTTAATAATTGAAATAAAATTATGATGGTTAGAAAAATTCAATAATTGAAACAAAATGGTGATGATGAGAATAATTCAATAATTAAATCAGAGTGGTGATGATGATGAGAACAACTCAATAATTGAAACAAGATGATGATGATAATTCAATAATTGAAACAAAGGGGTGATGATTAGAAAACTTCAATAATTGAAACAAAATTATGATAACGATAAGAACAATTAAATAATTGAATAAAAATATTATGATGATAACAATTCAATAATTGAAACAAAAAGATGATGATGAGAACAATTCAATATTTGAAACAAAATGGTGATAGCAAGAAATACAGTAATTGGAATAAAATTTTAATGATAAGAAATATTTAATTGTAAAAATCCCAATGATAGGAATTAACAATAAATATAAATACGTGTAAGAATAATAGATGTAACAATATATGTAACACATAAATGTGGTCAATAATAATTAATAATAATTATAATGGTAATAATGAATATTATTATAAGGAGAGGGAAGGGGTTATTATTATTATTAGTAGTAGTAATTATAATTATAATTATTATAATTATGATAATGATAGGGAAGGGAAGATTATTAATAATAATAATAATAATAATAATAATAATAATAATAAATATTAAAATTAATAATAATAATTATAAGGCAAGGAAGAGAGGCCATAGCAGTCTGGGTGTGAGGGCCAGGCAGGGTGGCCGTGCCCAGGCAGGGTGGCCGTGCCCAGCTGTGACACCCCCGTGTCCCCAGAGTGCCAAGGGGGTGATCGAGTGCCTCAAGATCATCACCAGGGCCAAGTCCCAGCGCATCGCCAAGTTCGCCTTCGACTACGCCACCAAGAAGGGCCGGGCCAAGGTCACAGCTGTGCACAAGGCCAACATCATGTGAGTGCCACTGTCACCCCCTGTCCCCTCAGCTGAGCGGTGGGACCGCTGTGTGACCTGCCAGCGCTCCAGGACACCTGGGAGGGACCTGCAGTGGCAGGAGAAGGGAAAGGGCTGCAAGGTGGAAAAAGAGAGATTGGGGTGGGAGCTTGGCAAGGAATTCCTGGCTGGACTGGGGTTCCCAGATTTGCTGTGGCTGCCCCTGGATCCCTGGCAGTGCCCAAGGCCAGGCTGGAGCAGCCTGGGATGGTGGAAGATGTCAATAAACTTCAACTCCCTCTCCACCCAAAGCATTCCAGGATTGTGGAGCACCTCAGCTCTGGGAGAGCTGGAAATGTTCCCCTGGAAAAGGGAAAAATCCAGGGAATCCTCAGAGTGCCTGGAGGGGCTCCAGGAGAGCTGGAGAGGGACTGGGGACAAGGCCTGCAGGGACAGGAGCCAGGGAATGGCTCCCACTGGGAAAGGGGAGATTGGGCTGGGATCTTGGCAAGGAATTGCTGGCTGGGCTGGAATTCCCAGATGTGCTGTGGCTGCCCCTGGATCCCTGGCAGTGCCCAAGGCCAGGGTGGACATTGAGGATTGGAGTGAGGGAGATCAGGATTTCCCTGGGATTGGGGTTTTTCCCTCACTCTGCTCCCAGCCAGGAGTGAGCAGACACTGCCCTGCAGCTGATCACATTTATTGATAAATCAGTGCCCAGATATTCCCAGGGCAGCGTCTCCATAACCCTGTCCCCATGGATTGTGGGATCATTGGTTGGGGTCATTCCTGCAGAATCCCAAGCTCTGGAATCATTGATGGGAGCCCCTGGACAGCTCCACCTGTGACAAATCCCCTTCCCATCAGGGAGAGGGGGGGAAAAGCAGCTTGAGGAGCCCCAAAGGGTGTCCCAGATCCCAGTTCCTGCTGGGTCCCTGCAGCCTTTGGGATTTCCCTGCTGTCCCCAACCCTTGCTGGTGTTCCCTGGGCAGGAAGCTGGGGGACGGGCTGTTCCTGCAGTGCTGTAAGGAGGTGGCAGAGCTGTACCCCAAGATCAAATTCGACACCATGATCATCGACAACTGCTGCATGCAGGTGAGCCACAGCCCTGAGTGTGTCCCCATCCCTTGTCCCTGTCCCTGCTCCCTTCCCAACCCCCTCTGAGGAGCTGGAACCTCCAGGCCTGGGCACACTGAGCCCACCTGGCCCCAGAATTGTCCCCATGCCAGGCAGGAGCCCCCCCAGCATTCCCAACATTCCCAGCTCTGTCTCACCTGCGCTCCGGGGCCATCCCAGTGCTGCTCCTGGGGGGAATTTGGGGGACCTGGATTCCTGCAGCCTCAGTGGGGCTGGGCGTGTTTCTATCCCTAAAAATTCCCCTTTAAATCCCTAAAATCTTCTCTTTATATCCCTAATATTTCCCCTTTATATCCCTAAAAATTCCTCTTTGTATCCCTAAAATTTCCCCTTTATATCCCTAAAAACTCCTCAATCCTCTCTGCTACCCCAGGTTCCTGCAGCCTCACTGGGGCTGGGTGTGTTTCTATCCCTAAAAATTCCCCTTTATACTCTAAAATCTCCCCTTTAAGTCCCTAAAAATTCCCCTTTATATCCCTAATAATTCCCCTTTAAATCCCTAAAAACTCCCTCATGTCCCTAAAACCTCCCCAGTGCCCTCTCTGCTGCCCCAGGCAGTTCCAAGCACAGAACGATCTGGGTTGGAGACACCTGAGATCTCTCCCAGCCCCACCACACCTGGGCTTTGCCTGCTGTGCCAGGGTGGGGCTGAGCCTCCCCCCAGCTGTTCCAGGCCTCAGTGCCCCATTCCCATTCCCATGCCAGCTGGTGCAGAATCCCTACCAGTTTGACGTCCTGGTGATGCCCAACCTGTACGGGAACATCGTGGACAACCTGGCGGCGGGGCTGGTGGGCGGCGCGGGCGTTGTGCCCGGCGAGAGCTACAGCGCCGAGTACGCCGTGTTCGAGATGGTGAGCAGGGCTGGGCACCCCTGGGGCACCCCAGGGCATCCCCGAGGCTGGCAGGGTGGCACAGCCCTGTCACTGTGCCCTGTGTCCCACAGGGAGCCCGGCACCCCTTCGCCCAGGCCGTGGGCAGGAACATCGCCAACCCCACGGCCATGCTGCTCTCGGCCTCCAACATGCTGCGGCACCTCAAGTACGTGCTGGGCTCCCACGGGGGGTTTGGGGGGTCTGGGGGGCTCCTGAGGGGCTGACCCCCTGCTTGCCCCCCTTTTCCAGCCTGGAATACCACTCCAACATGATCGCAGACGCGGTGAAGAAGGTGATCAAAGGTGGAAAAGTGAGTGTGGGACACAGGGTAGGGCTGGTGGTGCCTGGGTCACCTTCTCTGGCTGCTGTCCTCTTCCCAGCTGCAATTCTCGTTCCTCTCCTCTTCCCAGCTGCAATTCTGGTTCTTCTCCTCTTCCCAGCTGCAATTCTTGGTTCCTCTCTTCTTCCCAGCTGGAATTCTTGGTTCCTCTCTTCTCTCCAGCTACAATCCAGGCCCACAGATGTGTCCAGTCCCTGTGGTCATGTCCTGGCCCAGGAGGGATTTCTGGCAGGGCTGGGGGATCCTCCATGGCCTTGTCTCCATTTGGGTTCTTGGCAGGGACCTTCCATGGCCCCATTCCCACCCCAGGTCCTGGCAGGGCTCTCAGGGACCTCTCCATGTCCCCATGTCCACCCAGGTCCTGGTTCACAAGGGATGTTCCACAGCCCCATTCCCACACCAGAGCTCTTGGGGATCTGTCCATGTTCCCGTTCCCACCATAGGTCCTGGCAGGGCTGTGGAGGGTCCCTGCTCTCTCTCTCTGCTCTCCTGTCCTTGTCCCAGCTGTTCCCCCGTTGCTCACCGGAGCCTTTCCCCGTTTCTCCCCTCCCTGTGTTGGATTTGCAGGTCCGGACCCGGGACCTGGGCGGTTACTCCACCACCTCCGACTTCGTCAAGTCCGTCATTGACAACCTGCACCCCAACTATGGGGCTTAGGCCCCCCAGCAGTTCCCCCTGCACCCCAACTATGGGGCTTAGCTCCCCCCGCAGCGCCCCAGCCCCCTCCCAGCCCCACAGGGAGGAACCCCAGGAACCTTCACCCTTCCCCATCCCCACAGGAGGCGACCAGTGTGGAGTTTGGGGTGTTCTGGGGGGATGGGGCAGCGCCCCAAAATCATAGGCAGCTCCTAGGGACATTTGGGACCACCCACCATGGCTCTGGGACCCCCATTCCCATGGGATCCCCCTTACTGGATTATCATTGCTGTGGGACCAGTGGGATTCCCAGATCCCTGACTGTGGGACCCCCATTTCTATGGGATCCCTGACTATGGGACCCTCCCTTTTCCATGGGGTCATTTGGACTACTGGACCAGTGGGAATTGTGGGATCTCTGTAAGAATGGCACCTTGGACTGTGGGACCCCATTCCCACGGGATCCCTGTGACTGGGGAACCCCCCCGTTCCTGTGGGCTTATTCTGACTGTTGGACCAGTGGGAATTGTGGGATCCCTGTAAGAACAGGACCTCAGACTGTGGGAACCCCATCCCCACGGGACCCCTGTAACTGTTGGACCAGTGTGGGATTTTTGTGGGACCTCTGTTCCCATAGGATCCCCACCAATTTGGGACCTTCATTCCTGTGGGACCCCAGTGACCCCATTGTCGTGGGGCCCATCCCATGCAGCTTTCAGCAATAACCAGGGTGACGTCCCCCACCCTGCACCCCCTTGGCAGCTGCTGGCACAGGGTCCCCATGGCGTGGGGTGACCCTGACACACTCCAGACCTGGCACAGGGTGGGGGGTGACCCTGTGCCCCCCAGTCCATGGGAATTGGGGAGCTGGGAGCCAATCCCGTAACGCTGTGCCCGTGGGGCCAGGCCTGGTGCCACCCCGGGCTGTGCCATCGCGTCATGCTCTGTACTCTGCTTTGCTAATAAAGGGTCCAACGCTTTCCTGCAGCCCTGCCCTGCCCTGGGGGAGCTGGGGCAGCTTTTGGGGTGCAGGGGGTGCTGAGCTGGGGGGCCAATGCAGCCCTGCCCTGGGGGCACCTGGGGCTCCTGAACTGGGGGGCAATGCTGGAACCAGAGCCCAACCCAGACTTTTGGGCAGAGGGGTCAGCAGCCCCTCCGTGTGTCCCCAAGGCACAGGGACAGTTTTGGGGGTGCAGAGGGCTCCAGGGAGCCCAACCACCAGTGCCACAGCCCAGCCTGGGGCAGGGGGGACCCCAATTTTGCAGGTCCCCCGTTGGTGCCCCCCTAACCTCCGGTCTCCTTGCAGGTGCGCACGGCGGACATGGGGGGCTACTCCACCTCCATGGATTTCACCCAGGCTGTGATTGATGCCCTGGAGGTGCAGTGACCTCAGCCCCGTCCCTGGCGACTCCAATAAAGTGGCCTCAGGTGTGACCGTGCTGCTGTCAGTGTCCCCCAGGCCACGCAGGCTGCTGGTGACAGGGTGACCCCCGTGGGGACAGCCTGGGCACCCCCTGCCAGCCACGGAGCACGACAGGAGGGATCAGCAACAACCTCAGCCCTTTATTGGGGTTTGGGCCGCCCTGCACTGCACAGGCAGGGGGACACGGCCTGGGGACAGCCCCACACGGCCAGAGGTCCCCAAGGAGGGGACACAGACACAGCCCCACACAGCCCAGGCCCCAGGGAAGGGGACAGGGGTTGGAAGTTCCACTCTGTAAGGCACAGTCCAGGGGCTGCTGCTGGCCACAGGGACCCACCCAGGCCACCAGGGGCTGTGACACGTTCCAGGTGGCCACAGTGCCACAGGACACAGCTGGGGCCACCACAGGAGCAGGGGAGTGGCTGCTCCTGGCTCCTGCCTGTCCGTCAGTCTGTCAGTCCATGTGCTGACTGATCTCTGCTCACTAATCCTCCTCTGAGTCCTGAGCCGCTGCCTTCTTCTTCTTCTTCTTTTTCTTCTTCTTTTCCTCCTCTTCTTCCTCCTCAGGCTCTACCACGACTTTCCTTTTCTTCTTGGGCAATGGCTCCTCCTCCTCCTCCTCCTCCACTCCATTCTCCTCGGGCTCTGCCTCTGCTTCTGACTCCTCTGACTGCTGCTGCTTCTTCTTTTTCTTCTTCTTCTTGGACCCCACATCGTTCTCCTGTGGGGAGCCCCACATCAGCTCTGACCCCATCCTCCCCTCCTGGGGCACAGAGACCCCTCACAGCCCCCCAGCATCATCAGGAGCATCCAGGACCCCCAAAAGGGTCTCACCCCCTTCCCTCACCTCTGTCTCCATCACTGAGTTCTCTGCTGCCTCCTCAGCAGCTGCTGCCAGCGCCTCCAGCCGCCGCTTCTCCCTCTTCTTCCTCTTCTTCTCCTTCTTCTCCTGCCTCCTCTTCACCTCAGCCACCACCTCGCTGGCCTGGGGACACGCAGGGGACGTGAGCCAGGGCAGGGTCCCGGAGTTTGTCCCCACACCCGGCCCTGGTCGGATCAGACTCATTAAATCAGTCTTTGGCCTCCACAGTAGGTCAGGATGGCACAGTGACATCACCTCCGACAGGGCCTTCACCTTCATCCCCCCAGCACCTCAGCATCATCTTCATCACCAGAGCATCTCACCAACACCTTCATTCCCCCCAGCATCTCAGCAGCACCTTCATCACCACAGGATCTCACCATTATCACCCCAGCACCTCACCATCATCCTCATCACCTCCACCACCACTCTCCATCATCCCAGCATGTCCACCACCCCCAGCATCTCCCATTCACAATCTCTATCCTCTGGTATCTCACTACTGCCATCTTCATCTCCCCCAGGACCTCATCTCCATCATCTTCATCACCCCAGCATCTTTATAATCAGCACCTCACCTCCATCACCTCCTTCACCTCCATCTTCATTCCCCTGGCACCTCACCACCATCTTCATCTCCCCCAAAACCTCACCTCCTCCTCCATCTCTCCCACAGCCTCTATTTATCACCCTCCCCACTCTTCTGCATCCCTCACCATCCCCACCTCCTCCTCCTCACCTCCACCACAGCCTCCTTCATCACCTCCAGGTTCTTGCGGGGCGGCTCCCCGGTCTCGTAGAAGGCCAGGCGCTCCTCCACCTGCTCCCGCAGCTTGTCCCCAAAGACACTGGTGGGGACCTCTGTGGGGAGGGGACGGGGGGGGCTCAGCGCTGACCCTGCACCCCCAAACCCCCCTGAGAGCCCCCCATGCTCTGCTCAGCCCACAGGAGTCACCATTCACCGGGGTGAGATGCTGTTGACGAAAAATGTTCCCATCACGGCAGAGCGGCCCCAAATGCCCTGAGTGCCCACCTGGGCACTGAGTGACAGTGCCCACCATGACAGCGCCCACCATGTTTGTGTCCCCCAAACCCCCAGAGCCCCCAGCCCACCTGAGAAGCAGTCGATGCGCGAGGCGATGGTGCACTTGTTGGCCAGGTAGCGCGAGATCCGCCCCTTGTTCTTGGCGGCGGCGCGTCCGATGAAGGTGGAGTGGAAGATGAGGCCGTACTTGGGGGTGTTCCCCCGCGTCTTCAGCGCCCTGCGAGTGCCCAGGGAGGGGTCAGGACCCCCGAGTGCCACCCCCACCCCAGCCAGCCCCTCCCCAGCCCGCTGTGCTCCGGGGGTCGCTCAGACTGGGGCTGGCTGCTCACCCCAGGCAGTCACAGCCGCTGCCCCACGGCCGCCATCACCGCGACCACCCCGGGTACCTGAACAGGGCCTTCTCTGCCCCCAGGATCTGCACCGTCGATGCCGGGTACTTGGCCAGGTTGGTCAGGCTGCCGGCGTGCGAGATGAGGCGGGCACCGACCTGGGGGACAGCACAGGGGGGTTACAGGGGGCTCTGAACCCCCCCAGGGCACAGGGAGTCCCCCCAGACCGGGATCAGCAGTGGAAGTGTCAGCAGCACAACTCAGTGGATTGACAGATTCACTCTGACATCATCTCCAGGCTGGGGAGGTGACGGGGGGACATTTTGGGGACACTGTGGGGACACTCACCACCTCCCCGATGAGGGCGGACAGGCTGGGGGCCACCTGGCTCATCTTGGAGCGCAGGTACTCCTGCAGCCCCTTGCGGTAGTCGGACAGCGAGATGACACGGCGCGAGAAGCTCTCGATGTTGATGAGATCCAGGGGGGAGATGTCCATGCCTGGGGGTGGCACAGGGTCAGTGGCAGCCCTGGGCACCTGGCCAGGCCCCCCCAGAGCCCCTGAGAGTCCCCCTCACCCATGGAGGAGCGGGAGGCCTCCAGGATGGCCTGGGCCTTGGCGCTGTCCATGACGATCTCCTCCAGCCCCTCGAGGCTCTCCTCGCTCAGCTCGCGGCGGTTCCCGATGAATTTGGCCACCCGGCAGTACATGGAGTTCTCGGGGACGATCTTGATCAGCTCGGGGAAGTGGTACCCGTACCACTCCCTGCGGGGACAGCACACGGTCACTGCTGCCACCCAGGCCCACCCAGCTCTGCGTGTCCCCACCGCATCCCCAGTGTCCCCCCTGGTCCACGCCATGGCTCTGAGGCCCGGCCAGTGTCCCCTGGGGAGCTGCTGTCCCTCCCCGGTCTGTACAGGCGGCCGGAGCAGCAGCAGCTGCCTGTGGTAAGCATGGGGAGGGGGAGAGGGGACCCCCAAACCCTTTAACCCCCCCAAAACCCGTCCCCACCGACCGGACACGCATGGAGAAGGTGTTGATGTCCTTGTCCAGCTGGTCCAGCAGGCTGATGGACTGGATGATCATGTTGTCCACCCGGTGCACGTTGAACTTCACCTTGGCCCGGGAGTAGCTGTGGCCAAGCCCCAGCTGGGCCTTGGCTGCCGACTGTGCCGTGAGGCCCCGGACCAGCGCCGGAAAATGCAGCCGGATCCCTGCGGGGACACGGAGGACAATGGTGCCACCACAGGGGACAACAGTGCCACCACACGGACAACGAGTGCCACCACGTGCACCCCAGGGTCACCTCACAGCCACAGCACGCGTCCCCCCATCCTCACCCCTCCCAGGACCCCAGAGATGTCCCCTGCCCCCTCTGTCCCCGCTCACCTCGCATGAGCTCGGCCACGACGCCCCCGGTCTGGCACTGCACCCCTAGCTCCTCCAGCACGGCCGCGCCCATCTTGGCATCGCCCACCCCCAGCAGCACCTTCTTCCTCTTGGGGGGCAGCGCCGTGTCCAGCAGCAGCCGCAGGTCCTCGTGCAGGACTCCTGCGGGACAGGGGGGGCTCAGCGCGGTCCCCTCGGTACGGGGGGGGGGGTCCCGGTGTCCCCGGCCCCGCCGCGCTCACCCTCGGACACGGCGTTCATGTTCTCCAGCGCGCTCTGCGCCGAGCGGAACGGCGAGAACGCCACGAGCTTCACCACGTTGTGGAACTTGCCCAGCGTGAGGACGCTCTCCTCCACCTGCAACCGGGGACAACCGGGGGGAGGCGGGGGCTCCGGTCACACCGGGCACGGGGAACGGCCCCGGCACCGCGACCCCC
>JAHXMQ010003319.1:51696007-51733101 GCA_020466415.1 Ammodramus savannarum pratensis
TCTCGAATCTCTCCTGTGACCCTCGGTCCCCTTCCGTGACCCCCCCAGTCTCTTTTATGCGCCCCCGTGTTCCCGCCTCTCTCCCCGTTCCCCTCTCGTTCCCAGCCGTCCCCGCTCCCGCCGTTGCCGGTGCGGTACCTGCGGCAGCAGCAGGCCGATCTCCTCCACCTCCCGCACGGCGAACAGCGCGTACCCGGCCGCATGTTCGAACAGCACGTGCAGCAGCACCTGCGGCACCGAGGGCTCCGCTCACCGGGGGCGGCACCGGGGCCGCGCTCCCGCCCATCCCCGCTCCCGCCGCCCCGGCCCGATGCGGCTGCCCTGGGCTCCCGCCGGTCCCGGCGCGCCCCGATGCGGTCGGAGGGGGCTCCTGGGTCCCTCCCCGCTCCCGATGGCGGCGGATGCGGCCCGGGTCCGTCCCCTCACTCACCATCGTCCTCCCGCCGCCGCCGCCGTCCGGAACTGACGCGCTGTCCCCGCCGGAATCTCGTCTCCTCCCCTTTCCACCAATCAGCACCCACTGCGCCGCGCTCTCCACCAATCACCGCAAGTCGCCCTCAATGGGCCCGCCCCGCAGCCAATCAGGCAGAGGAGAGACTAACCCCGCCCCCTCAGCGGCGCCTGCCAATCAGAGCTGGGAGGGGGCGTTCCCTCCCGCCTTTTCCTGCGCGCCGACCAATGGGAGCCGCGCGCGCGAGCCCCGGCCCCGCCCCTTGCCGCGCTGCTCGGTGCGCGCGCGGCCGCACGTGGCGGAAGCCGGGACCCCCCCAATGTCCCCACGGTGCCACCCCCGGACCCCCAATGGCCCCGCAGTGACGACCCTGAATCCCCCGACAGCCCCGCGCCCCCTCCCAGTGCCCTCCCGGGACCCTCAGTGCCCTCCAAGTGTCCCCTGGTCCCACCCGGTCCCCCAAATGTCTCCCGGTGCCACCCCAGGATCCCCAGATGTCCCCGTGGTTCCACCCGGGGGCTCTCTGTGACCGCCCCGGGATCCTCACTCCCCTCCGGGGCTCCCAGTGCCCCTCTCGGATCCCTCCTGTGACCCCCGGTCCCCTTCCGTGACCCCCCCAGTCCCTTTTATGCTCCCGCGTGTCCCACCCGAAGCCCGTCATGTCCTCCCCCAGTGTCCCCCTTGTGTCCCCTCCCGTGTCCCCGCCCGGTGCCCGGTTCCAGGCGCAGGCAGCGCGTCCAGGGAAGTTTTATTGGATGCCGGGAGCGCGGGGGGATCCGGGGGGTTCCGTAGTGTCCGAGAGCAGCGCGGGGGGCGCGGATCCCCCCGGGGGAAGCGGCTCCGGCTCCCGCTGCGCGCGGGGCCGGGCAGGGGGGAGCGAACGGAGGGTCCCGAGGGAGGGGACGGCGGCCCGGGGGTCCCTCGGGGCGGCTCAGGCCACGAAGTGCTGGCGGAGGTGCTGCAGCAGGTCCGGGGTGAGCAGCACCCGGTGCGCCTGGCCGTGCCCCGGAGCGCACGGGATCGTCACCCGCCCGCACAGCGCCGCGCCCTGCGCCTGCTCCTGCTTGGCCTGCGGGGACAGCCACGCGCTCAGAGTGCCCCCAAGGGGACAGCTACACGCTCACAGTGTCCCCAAGGGGACAGCCACACGCTCACAGTGTCCCCCAAGTGACAGCGACACCATCACAGTGTCCCTAGGGGGTCAGCCACACGCTCAGGGTGTCCCCAAGGGGACAGTGACACACTCAGAGTGTCCCCAACGGGGTGGGATCTGGGAGGTGGTGCTGGGGTCCTCCTGAGGGGGTCCTCATCCCTGGGAATGGAGGATCCCTCGGGATTGGAGTTTGGCAGAACAGGGGGTCCCTGAAATTGGGGATTGGGAACAGGGGTCCCTTGGGATGGATTGGGGCCCCTCAGGAATGGGAGTGCCTTGGGATTGGGGTCCCTCAGGTACAGGGGACCCCTTGAGATTGGGGTCACTCAGAATTGGGGGTTCCTTGGGACTGGGGTCCCTTGGAACTGGGGGGCCCTCAGAAATGGAGGTTTTTGTGACTGGCATCTCTTGGAATTGGGGTTCCCTTGGGAATGGGGGTCCCTCGACATTGGGGTTCCCTCACGATTGGGTGTTCCTTGTGATTGGGGTCCCTCAGGATTGGGGTCACTCAGAATTGGGGGATTCTCATGAATGGGGCTTTTTGTGACTGGCATCTCTTGGAATTGGGGTTCCCTCAGGGTTGGGGATCCCTTGAAACTGGGATCCCTCAGGATTGGGAGTTCCTTGTGATTGGGGTCCCTCAGGTACAGGGGATCCCTTGAGATTGGGGTTCCTTGGGACTGGGGTCTCTCAGGACTAGGGTCTCTCCGAATTGGGGGGCTCTCAGGAATGGGAGTTTTTGTGACTGGTGCCTCTTGGAATTGGGGTTCCCACAGGAATGGGGGTCCCTTGAGATTAGGGGACTTTTTTGGGATTGGGATCCCTCAGGATTGGGTCCCTCAGGATTGGGGTTCCTCAGGATTGGGTCCCTCGGGCTGGGCTCTCACCTTCAGGAAGGAGGAGGACGGGAAGGTGCCGAAGGTGGTGGAGACGCCGGCGCCCGGCTGCTGCTGAACCATCTCCCGCAGCGTGTCGTCCTGGGGCACAGCAAGGTCACCCCAAAACCCACCCCGGGGGACCCTCCTCACCCCCAGAGCCCCTCACCCACCCTGGGCAGGAACCAGAGGGATCAAACCCCACTGTTCTGGGAGGAGAACGGGAATGGGAACGGGAATGGGCAGCACCTTGTCCCCTCACTGCCACTAGGTGCCACCAGCCCCAGCCTGGGGGCTGCAGGGCTGGGCTGGGGGTGCCCCCAGGTCCCCCCAGTGCTGGAGAAGGCCCTTGCTCACCTTCAGGGCATCGATGGAGTTCTTGAGGGCACAGAGCCGGGCTGTCTGCTCCAGCAGCCGCGCCGAGGAGCTCCTCGCTGCAGACAATGGGAAGGGAGGGATGGGCCGGGGGGACACGGACACAGCTCAGCACTGTCACCCCCTCAGGCTGGCACCCCCAGGGTTCTGGGGGGATTGAACTCCTCAGATTGGTACTGGGCAGGTTTTTGGGGATTTTTACCTCCTCAGGTTGGTACCGGGTGTGTTTTGGGGAGTTTGACCCCCTCGGGTTGGTACCAGGGGATTTCATGGGGTTTGATCTCCTCAGACTGGCACCCCCAGGGTTTTGGGGGGATTGAACTCCTCTGGCTGGCACCGGGTGGGTTTTGACCTTCTCAGGTTGGCACTGGGTGGGTTTTGGGGGTTTGATCTCCTCAAGTTGGCACCCAGCTGGTTTTGGGGAAGTTTGACCCCCTCAGGTTGGTACTGGGCAGGTTTTGGGGGAATTCTACCTCCTCAGGTTGGTACTGGGTGGGTTGGGGGGGAGCGGGGGTTTGACTCCATCAGGCTGGTACCAGGGGATTTCAGGGAGGTTTGATTTCCTCAGGTTGGCACCCAGTGGGTTTTGGGAGGTTTGATCTCCTCAGGCTGGCACTGGGTGTGTTTTGGAGGGTTGGACCACTTCAGCTTGGTACTGGGTGGGTTCTGGTGGGTTTGACCCCTTCAGGTTGGTACCAGGTGGGTTTTGGGGGATTTGACCCCCTTAAGTTGGTACCGGGTGAGTTTTGGGGGTTTTGATCTCCTCAGGCCGGCACTGGGTGGGTTTTGGGGAAGGTTTGACCCCCTTGGATTAGCACCAGGGCGATTTCAGGGCTTGTGGGGGGCTCCCCAGCAAGGAGAGGCTGAGCCACCCCAGAGCAGCTCAGCCCCTGGACACTGAGCCATGTGTCCCCAATACAGGGACTGTCCCTCAACCCAAACACCCCAAACCTGCTGGCAGCAGAGCAGGTCCCATCCCGCAGTGAGCCCCACTACAGGCAGACATCACCACCAGTCCTGTGGGCAGAGGGACAACACAGGGGTGCCCCAGACCCCCCAAACCCCAAAGAACATTTTTGTAGGACCTACTGGACTTGCTCTGCCTCATGTCCAGCACCTTGGCGTTGGCGCTGAGCTGGTACAGGGTCTCCAGCAGCTGCGTGGTTTTGCGGTACAGGCTCTGCGTGGGCAGCGCCTCGGGCGGCCGCTCCCGCGCCACGGCCACGCGCGGCACCTGCAGCGGCGCCAGGCTGGCCAGCTCCAGCTTCATCTGGGCACCCTGGCACCATGGAAACCCAGTGAGGGGTGTGGGAAATGGGGGAAACACCAGGGAAAGGGGGAAATGGGTCAAAGCAGGAAAGCAGGGGGGGAAATGCTGCGAAGGACAGCAGGGGTGGGGGCATGGTGGGCCCCATGGGGGTTCCTGGCATGTGGGGGTGGATGGGTTTAATGAGCTGCTACATCCCATCCATTACAATTAATAGCCATTAGAATAGTTGGTTAATTGGGTTATCTGCTGCTGTGCCCCATGGGTGGGGTGTTCATTAATCAATCAATCAATGAATCAATCAGGTTGTGACAGTGGCATCTGCACCGAGGGGACAGGGCTGGCAGGGACACCAGCAGCACCCCCAGTTCCACCAGCATACCCAGCTCCCAGTCTGACCCTGCCCTCAGCCCCTTCCCCTGGAGCACTCCTGATGAGAGCCTCTTCTCCAGCTCATCCCATATCCCACAGGGATCCTGTGGGATCATCCCATCCCACATGGATCACACCCCACCCAGATCTGATGGGTCCTTCTCTTCTCCCACAGGATCCCATCCCACATGGATCCCATCCCACCCTGACCCCATCCCACAGGATCCCACCCCGTTCCCCCACCTTGAGCAGGTTGTTCTCGTTCTTGAGGTGTTTCAGGGAGAGCTGCAAGGCGTCGATCTGCTGCAGCAGCAGGGGAGAGTCCTTCACCTGCACAGGGCCAGAGCCACCGCCGGGCACCTGCCCAGCACCAACACCTGCACGGGGACACGGCCATCAGCACTGCCACCAACACAGGGCACTGCCACCAACACAGGGACATGGCCATCAGCACTGCCACCAACACAGGGACAGGGCCATCAGCACTGCCACCAACACAGGGCACTGCCATCAGCACTGCCACCAACACAGGGCACTGTCACCAACACAGGGCACTGCCACCAACACAGGGACACGGCCATCAGCACTGCCACCAACACAGGGCACTGCCATCAGCACTGTCACCAACACAGGGACATGGCCATCAGCACTGCCACCAATACAGGGCACTGCCATCAGCACTGCCACACACAGGGCACTGCCATCAGCGCTGCCACCCCTGACAGTGGCAGAGGGCACTGCCATCAGCACTGCCACCAACACAGGGCACTGCCATCAGCACTGCCACCCCTGACAGTGGCAGAGGGCACTGCCATCAGCGCTGCCACCTGTCACAGTGGCAGAGTGGCACTGCCACCCCTGATGGTGGTACAGGGCACTGCTATCAGCATTGTCACCAACACAGGGCACTGTCACCAACACGGGGCCCTGCCATCAGCACTGCCACACACAGGGCACTGCCATCAGCACTACCAACCGTGATGGTGGCACAGGGCACTGTCACCAACACAGGACACTGCCATCAGCACTGCCATCAGCACTGCCACCCCTGACACTGGCA
Organism: Ammodramus savannarum pratensis; assembly: GCA_020466415.1. Lineage (NCBI taxonomy): Eukaryota > Metazoa > Chordata > Aves > Passeriformes > Passerellidae > Ammodramus > Ammodramus savannarum. Next base: position 51,701,561 of record JAHXMQ010003319.1, read on the forward strand.
CAGGACACTGTCACCAACACGTGTCACCTGCCTGGAGCAGTCCCAGCAGCTCCAGTGCCCCTTCCCAAGGCTCTCCATCTCCACATCCACAACAGTTCCATGCTCATCCCTCCCTTCCCAGCCCCCCTGGAGCCCCCAGGCCCAGCAGCCTCCGAGCAGTTCCTGGATCCACCCCTGGCCCCCACATGGAGCCGTGTCCCAGGGTTTGGGGGGCTGGGATCCCATGCCCCCATGCTGCATGCAGTGTGTCCGTACCTCGCTGCTGTTCCTCTGCAGCACAGGGAGAGACAGGGCCGGGAGAGACAAGAGAAATCAGGATTAAATCCCAGGAGTGGGCGGGAGAGGAGCTGTGCCTGGAGCAGCTCTGGGCTCCCAGGGCCACATCCGGGCCTGACCCCGCTCCCAGCAGCTGGGAGTGACCCCAGCAGGGACTTGCAATGCTCCCCCAGAGCCAGGGCTCAGCACGGAGCTGCTCCTGCTCCTTTGGGAATGAGAATGTGCCAGCAACATTCCCGGGAGCCAGCACTGGGAGTGTGGGAGAGGCTGTGGCTCTGTGGGAGCTCCATTGCCACATTCCCGGTCACCCATCACCCCGGCAGGAGGACACCCGGCCCCGCTGCTGTCCCTCACCCCCGGCGATGCCGGACACGATGGAGGCCACGCCCGAGGGCGGAGCTCCCCGCAGCCCCTCGATCGTCCTCTTGGACTGGTTGTTGAGGCGCTGCTTCAGCTCCACCTTCTCCGACTCCAGCTGGTCAATGTCAGCCTGGAGAGCGTCCATGGTCTCCTCGAACTCCCTGGGAAGGGCACACGGAGAGAGGGAGGGATGTGTGAGGCCAGGGATGCTGCTTGGCCAGGACCCCTTATCCTGTCCCTGCATCCCTTGTCCCCAGTCCCTCTCCAGCTCTCCTGGAGCCCCTTCAGGCCCTGGAGGAGGCTCTGAGCTCTCCCTGGATCCTTCTCTTCTCCAAGTGAACATTCCCAGCTCTCCCAGCAGCCCTGTGGCTTCCTCTGGATGAGCTCCACACCCCTAGCCCTGTTCCAAACTCACTTCTCCTTCTTTTTGAGCAGAGTCTGGGTCTCGTCCAGCTTGGTCTGGATCTTTTCCACACGGTCATCGGCGTCCTTGGAGGCGCTGTCCAGCTTCTTCTCCAGCAGGCTGAGCCGCACGTTGGCCTCACTGAGCTCCTCGCCCTGGAGGGACAGCAGGGAGGGAATCAGGGAGCTGGGGGAGCCCCCAAATCACCAGCACCCACAGCTGGAACCCAGAACAGCTCCCCAGGGCCCCCAAATCACCACAGCTAGAACCCAGAGCCCCCAAATCACTGACAGCCACAGCTGGAACCCAGAGCAGCTCCTCAGAGCCCCCAAATCACCAACACCCACAGCTGGAACCCAGAACAGCTCCCCAGGGCCCCCAAATCACAGCTGGAACCCAGAACAGCTCCCCAGGGCCCCCAAATCACAGCTGGAACCCAGAACAGCTCCCACCCTGAGCACCCCAAGGTCTGGATGGCAGCACCTCCTTGCCCACAGGAAAAACATCCCCAGGAGATCTGGATGGGGCTTGGGATCTGCATCTCCATAGGTAGGAAGTCAGCAAGAGTGTGGAGATGAATCCCACAGCAGCCAGGAAGGTGGGGATGGGTGAGGAAGGGACAGCAGGGATGGGTGAGGGAAGCAGGGATGGGTGAGGGACAGGCAGGGATGGGTGAGGGACAGCAGGGATGGGTGAGGGACAGCAGGGATCAGTGAGGGACAATCAGGGATGGGTGAGGGACAGCAGGGATGGCTGAGGAGGAGCCAGGAAGGCAGGGATCAGTGAGGAACACCTCACCTTGATCTTGAGGGACTTCTTCAGCTCCTTGATGACCGTCTCCCTGTCCTCCAGCTTCAGCCCCAGCCCCTCAGCATCCGTGATCTCTGCCCGGAGCGCGGCTGCCCGGAGCTCTGCCGGCGGCGTGGGCTGAACCAGAGGGACAATCGGGATTTTAGGGAGAATCCCAGACATCCCAGCTGCCCAGCTCCCTGTGCTGGTCACCCAGAGCCTGCTGGTGACCAGAACAGAGCCCAGCCCACCTTGTTCTGCGGGCGGTCGGCGTCGTACTCGCCCTCCTGCATGGCCGTGGCCATCTTGTTCATGGTGGCCATGAGGATGCTGCAGGACTGGCGCAGGCACTCGTAGGGATTGATGCCCTGGGAGCCGTAAATCTGGGAAGGACAGGAAAGAGCTGGCTGCTGGCCCTGGGCTGAGCTCACAGCCCCCAGCCCACATCCCACAACTGGTGTTTCCCTCTGATGGATAAGGGTGTTCCTTTGATGGTTAAGGATGTTCCTGTGATGGATAAGGGTGTTCCTCTGATGGATAAGATGTCCCTCTGATGTTTAAGATATTCCTCTGATGGTTAAGGATGTCTCTCTGATGGTTAAAATGTCCCACTGACGTTTAAGATGTTCCTCTGCTTTTTAAGGATGCCCCTCTGGTGTTTAAGGATCTCTCCCTGAAGTGTAAGGGTGTTCCTCTGATGTTTAGGATGTTCCTCTGATTTTTAAGGATGTCCCTCTGATGGTTAAAGATGTTCCTCTGATGGTTAAGCATGTTCCTCTGATTTTTAAGGATGTCCCTCTGATGTTTAAGAATCATCCTTAAAATCCACATCCAACACCTTCACTTCCATCAACAAATCCAACCAACAAAATGCAGAAAAAGCTGCACGCTCAAAAATTCAGGCAACACCAAACAGAAGGGGATGATTTACACAGAACCCACTCCTTGGCCCTTCACCAAGGATGTCCCAGCTGGGAATGGTGGGAAGGATGTTCCACCTGGGAATGGTGAAGGATGTTCTACCTGAGACTGGTGGGAAGGACATCCCACCTGGGAATGGTGAAGAATGCCCCACCTCAGAATGGTGGAGGATGCCCAGCTGAGAATGGTGGGAAGGGTGTTTAACCTGGGAATGGTGGGAAGGATGTCCTGCCCAGGAATGGTGAAGGATGTCCCAGCTGGGAATGGTGGGAAGAGTGTCCCACCTGGGAATGGTGGAGGATGTTCTACCTGGGAATGCTGGGAAGGGTGTCCCAGCTGGGAATGGTGGGAAGGACATCCCACCTGGCAATGGTGGGAAGGGTGTTCTACCAGGAATGGTGAAGGATATTCCACCTGGGAATGGTGAAGGATGTCTCACCTAGGAACGGTGGGAGGGATGTCCCACCTGGGAATGGTGGGAAGGGCATCCCAGCTGGGAATGGTGAAGAATGCCCCACCTCTGAATGGTGGAGGATGCCCAGCTGGGAATGGTGAAGGATGTCCCAGCTGGGAATGGTGAAGGATGTTCAACCTATGACTGGTGGGAAGGATGTCCCACCTAGGAATGATGGAGGATGCCCACCTGGGAATGCTGGAGGATGCCCAGCTGGGAATGCTGGAGGATGCCCAGCTGGCACGCTGGAGGATGCCCAGCTGGGAATGCTGGAGGATGCCCAGCTGGCACGCTGGAGGATGCCCACCTGCTCGCTGACTTTGAAGGCCAGCTCCTCAAGGCGCGCCGCGGGCAGCCCCTCGTTCTCGGCCAGCGGCGCGATCAGCTGCGCCCCGGCCGCCGCCACCTCCTGCAGCACGGCCACCACCCACGTCAGGTGCTTGCGGCACTCCAGCAGCGTCTCCGACACCTGCCAGGGCACAGAGGCACCTCTGGGGATGGCACGGACACCTGGGCTCCTGGAGTCCACACCTGCCCTGGGACCATCACCAGGATTGGGGGAAATAACGGGAAGATGGAGGGGATGGGTCCTGTGTGTGAATCCAGGTCTTTATCTGAGACGGGAACTCAAAATCCAGGTGCCACCTCCATCGTGTCCATGGAAGGAGCTCCAGGAGCAGCTGAGGGAGGTGGGAAGGGGCTCAGCCTGGAGCAAAGGAGGCTCAGGGGGACCTTGTGGCTCTGCACAACTCCTGACAGAAGGGGAAAGCCAGGGGGGGACAGATTTGGGATCTTATCCCAGGGAACAGGGACAGGGTGAGAGGAACAGCCTCAGGCTGGGCCAGGCTGGATGTTGGGAAAACTCCCCCTGGGAAGGGTTATCCCCAACCCTGGGGGGATTTAACATCCATTTGGGGACACGGTCAGAGATGGCCTTGGCAGTGCTGGGGCATGGCTGGACTCAGGGATCTCCCAGGGATGGCCTTGGCAGTGCTGAGGCATGGTTGGACTCAGGGATCTCCCAGGGATTTTCCAACCTAAACCAATCCCTGATTCCACGATCCCAGCTCAGCTCACACCACCTCCCTCTGCCCTGAGCTGCTGCTCAGCTTCCCTGGGGTGTTTGCTGCCGGCCCAGTGCATCCCACAGCTCCCAGTTTGTGCCTGAGGGGTGGCCTGAGGGTGTCCCTGTCCCTCACCTGTGGCCCGAAGCCCAGGGCCGCCGGGATTCCCGGCGCGTCCGTGCCCGGCATGCGGCGCCGGATCTTCTTGCAGAACTGGCGGATGTCACTGCAGGACGTCTCCAGGTCCTTGAGCAGGATGGCCAGGTCTGCTGCCTCCTGCCCGGCCTGGGGACACAGAGGCACCTCAGAGGGACACCTGGGACGTGGGGACCTCAGAGGGACACGGGGACACAGAGGGGCACAGGGACAGAGGGACTCAGATGGATCTCAGAGGGACACGGGAACAGCGGGACATGGGGACACAGAGGGACCTTAGAGGGACACAGGAACAGCGAGACACGGGGACACAGAGGGACCTTAGAGAGAGGGACCTCAGAGGGACACATAGAGAGAGAGGGGGGCCTTAGAGGGACACAGGAATAGGGGAACTTGGGGACACAGAGGGACCTTAGAGAGAGGGACCTTAGAGGGACACAGAGAGAGAGCAGGACTTTAGAGGGACACAGGAATGGGGGAACTTGGGGACACAAAGGGACCTCAGAGAGAAGGAACCTCAAAGGGACACAGAGAGAGAGAGGGACCTTAGAAGGACACAGGAACAGAGGGACATGGGAACACAAAGGGACCTTAGAGGGACACAGGAACAGAGGGACACGGGGACACAAAGGGACCTTAGAGGGACACAGGAACAGAGGAACATGGGGATGCAGAAGGACCTTAGAAGGACACAGGAATAGGGAACATGCGGACACAGAGGGACCTTAGAGAGAGGGACCTCAGAGGGACATGGGGACACAGAGGGACTGTAGACAGAGTGACTTCAGAAGGTCACAGAGAGAGAGAGGGACATGGAGGGACCTCAGAGGGATAAGAGGACACAGAGGGACCTTAGGCAGAGAGAGCTCTGACAGACACAGGGACAGAGAGTGACCTGAGAGGGACATGAGAGACAGGGAAGGACCTCAGACAGAGGGACAAGAAGGGATCTCAGACAGAGGGACATGGGGACAGCAGGAAGCTGGCATGTGTCCAGCCATCCTGGCAGGTGCTACCTGGAGGAAGATCCTACCTGGAGGAAGATCCTACCTGGAGGAAGGCCCGCAGCCGGCACACCTCCACCCCCATGCAGTCCAAGGCACTCTGAGTGAACTGTGGGGACAGGCACAGGGACCCTCAGCACAGGGACAGGGACAGGGACAGGAGGGGTCCCAGGGCACACTGTGGTTTCAGTCCCAGGAATTCCAGGATGGACCCTGCCACCACCCCAGGATTTCCAGGAGCAGGGACACGGGCTGAGGCAGTCAGGCTATCTCTGGTCTGGTTTGGTTTCATCCAGGGGTGCAGGACTCTGATTCCTCCCTTGGGAAATCCAGGATACAACCCCCACCCTGAGTCAGGAGGGTCCCCACATTCCCACTCCTGCTCTTCTTGTCCCCATGTCCCCATCCCCTGACCCCAGTGCCACCAATGGGGAAGAGTGGCTGTACTGGGGAGTGGCAGCAGGGACACCTCCCCTCCCACAGAGATCCTGGGGCCACAGAGGTGGGGTTGTCCCCACTCACCTTGATGTGGTCAGCCAGCTGCAGGGTGCAGTCCTCAGCCTGGTCAGCCAGGTGGATGCTGTACAGGTGCTGTGGGAATGGCAGGATCAGCATCCACATGCAAAAAATCCAATGTGGGAAGACTCAAAAAAACCCTGAATATTGAGGGTTTGGACCATTTTTTAAATGGAAATAACAACAGTGCCCCAAAAGAGCTGGTGGTGGTTAATTCCACAGGTGAGCAGCATGGAAGGAAGGGATGTGGGATGGACACAGAGCAGGGGACACAGCCATGGTCACCTGGGTGACAACACCCAAATAAAGGGCTGCCAAAAGGAGCTGATCCACATCCAACAGGTGAGGTGGCACCTGCCCCCAGTGCCACCAGCCCCACCTGGTAGTACTTGATGGCCTTGGTGAGCGGCTCCACGTTGACGGTCTCGTCCAGCTGGTCCTTGTGGAGCAGCTCGATCAGGAAGTCCAGGGAGCGCTCGTGGACGCTCATCTCGGGGTACAGGGTCCCCACCTTCTTGTACACCTCCACACTGCAGCGGTTCAGGGCCCTGAGGGGACAGGGACAAGGGGTTGAGGGCAGCTCTGGGCAGGACGTGGGAAATCAGAGCCCTGGGGCTGGCCTGGGGACAGGGACACAGCCGTGACCTGGCTGGGGCTGGAGGTCCTTCCCAGGGGGACACCAGGAGGGTCATGGAGATGGGAACCCCCACAAGGGAATATGGGAATCCTGCTGTTTCTTTGTAGACTGGCTCCAAAAACTCCTTCATGTCACCTCTTGAGAAGGAGAATGGGAACCCATCCTTCTTCTCTAGCCTGGATCCCAAAATTCCTTCAAGTGTCATCTCTAGGGAAGGACACAGAGGTCACAGAGAAGGAGATCTTCATAAGGGAATAAAGGGATCTCACTACTTTTTTCTAGCCTGGTTCCCAAAATCCCTTCCCATGTCACCTCTTGGGAAGGACACACAGAGGTCACAGAGAAGGGGATCCTCATAAGGTTATAAAGGGATCCCACTACTTTTCTCTAGCCTGGCTCCAAAAATCCCTTCTCATGTCACCCTTTGGGAAGGACAGAGAAGGGGATCCTGCTGCTTTTCTCTAGCTTGGCTCCCAAAATCCCTTCCCATGTCACCCTTGAGGGGGACACTGAGAGGTCATGGAGAAGGGGATCCTCACAAGGGAATAAAGGGATTCTGCTGTTTTTCTCTAGCCTGGTTCCCAAAAATCCCTTCCCAAGTCACCCCTTGAGAGGGACACAAAGAGGTCACAGAGAAAGGGATCCCAGAGCTTTTTTCCAGCCCAGTTCCCAAGATCCATGTGATCTCTTGAGGGACACAGAGAGCTCATGGAGAAACGGATCCCACTGCTTTTTCTCCCAAAATCCTTTCCCATGCCATCCCTTGGGAAGGACACACAGAGAACCGACCCCGTGGCAAGGCAATAACAGCGACCCCACCACCCTTTCCCAGCCCGGCTTCCCAAATCCCTGGAACTCCGTCCGGGAGGGAGGGGCGGGGCGGAGCCGGTACTCACTGCTCGTATTTGTGCAGCGTGGCCTGCAGCAGGCTCAGGGAATAGACGAGGCCGGCGGCGAAGCTGAGCTGCTCCCCGGGGGCTCCGCGCAGCCCCGCCCGCTCTGCGCAGCTCTCGCTCAGCTCGAACCTCTCCTGCGCCTGTTTGCTGATCAGCTCGGCCTAGGGGGGACAGCGAAATCCTTCAGGGCATCCCGTGCTTCCCTCCCTGCTGTGTCCTGCTGAGCCGTGGGTAACAGCCCTGCAGCCCCAAAATGTGACCTGTCCTGGCAAAGTGACCCTGAGTGCTCTCACCACTCCTGGCTGCTTCCTCCCCTTCCCTTCTCCCAGACCATTTTATAATCGTGGAATCATGGAATTACTTAGGTTGGAAAAGTCCTTTAATATCATCGAGTCCAACTGTTCCCTCAGTATCATCACTGACCATGTCCCCAAGTGCCCCATCCACAGAGCTGGGGACACCACACTGTCCCCAAGTGCCACATCCACAGAGCTGTTAAATCCCCCAGGGATGGGGGCTCCACACTGTCCTGAGCCAGGCCTGGACACCTCTTTCCAGAAGGAATTTTCCCATTATCCCACCAGAATCCCTCCAGGAATGGCACCTCCACTCACTCCAGAACTTTGGGAAGTTCTCCAGCAGTAAACACCCCAAATACCCAACTCCCCTGGGGACAAAGGTGTGGTTTGCCAGGCAGGGGCTGTCCCCAGGCTGTCCCACCTTGCAGATGAGGCGTGGGATGAGCAGGAGCACCAGGACGCAGTCGTGGTCGCCGCCGTGCCGCAGGAAGCTGTCGGGCATGAAGGAGGTCAGGAGGGACACGTGGCGGTTGGCCTGCTGCACCTCCATCTGCCGCAGCTCCATCTCGATGGCCTGGGGGACACTGAGAGTCACCCGCCTGCTCCAGGGCTCCCTGGCACAGCCCAGCCCAGGGGGATCAATCATGGAATGCTGCTCCTTGGAGAATGCCTCTGGGATCTCCCAGCCCACCCAGAGTCACCCCATGCCACTTTCCTCCGTCTCAGGGTGCTCCAGCCTGGCCTTGGGCACTTCCAGGGGTGGGGTAGCCAGGGTTTCTCTGGGAAATCCCTTCCAGGGCCTCACCACCAGCACAGGGAAGAATTTTTCCCCAATATCCCATCTAAAACTCCACTTATCCAGTGGAAGACATTCCCTGTGTCCTGTCCTTCATGTCTTGTCCCCAGTCCCTCTCCAGCTCTCCTGGAGCCCCTTTAGGCCCTGCAAGGGACTCTGAGCTCTCCCCAGAGCCTTCCCTTCTCCAGGGGAACATTCCCAGCTCTCCCAGCCTCACTCCAGAGCAGAAAGGCTCCAAAATCCTGGCATGGTTTGTGTTGGAAGGATGTTACAGCCCATCTCATTCCAGCCTCTGCCATGGGCAGGGACACCTCCCACTAACCCAGGTTGCTCCAAGCCCTGTCCAACTTGGCTTTGGACATATCCAGGGATCCAGGGACACCCACAACTCTGGGAATACCCTGGAGCCTGTCCCAGGGCATGGATAAGCCCGTCCAGGTCTCCTGCTGGCCCTACCTTGGCATGAGCTTTTGTCTCTGCAAATTTGATCTTGAAGTCGAACATCTCGGGGGGCGGCTGCTGCTGCTTCTCTGCAGACGCTTCCTGCTGGCTCATCAGCTCCCGGTTCACATCCTGGCCATGGGGACATGGGGACATGGACATCAGGGACCCCACACCCCCAGCAAGCCCCTCCCCAAACCTCCCAGCACCTCCTCCTCGTGGGGCTCCCTGTGCAGCACCCAGTGACAGTGGAGGGGAGGGAGAGGCACCAAGAGTGTTCCAGTCCAGGAATATCCACAGGCTCATTCCCCAGCTCCCTTCCTTGCCAGACCTGAGCCCAGGGCTGGGATAACCCCCATAGAGAAGAATTTTCTCCCAATACCCCATCTAAATCTCCAGTGGCAGCCATTCCCTGTGTCCTGTCCCTCCAACCCTTGTCCCAAGTCCCCCCAACCCTTGTCCCAAGTCCTCCTCCTGCTCTCCTTGGAGCCCCTTTAAGGCACCAGAAGGGGTTTTTAGACTCTTTCTTTGAAGACTTCATGGATATTCCCAGCTCTCCCAGCCTATCCCTGTAGGAGAAGGCACTGGGGGGGTCCCTATGGAATCTCCACAAGGAACCCACTCAGCTCCAAGCTGTATCCTGCCATAGCCAGGACATTCCCTGGGGATGCTCCCTCTGGCTCTCCTGGTCACCAGGTGAGCTCCAGGTAGCCAGAGTTTCTCTAGGAAATCCCTTCCAGGGCCTCACCACCCTCACAGAGAAGAATTCCTTCTCAAAATCCCGTCTAAATCTCCACTTTCCCAGTGGGAGCCATTCCCCGTGTCCTGTCCCTCCATCCTTTGTCCCAAGTCTCCCTCCAGCTCTCCTGGATCCCCTTTAAGGCACTGAGGCACTGAAAGGGGCTCTGAGGTCTCTTTGAAGCCTTCAAGGACATTCCCAGCTCTCCCAGCCTATCCCTGTAGGAGAAGGCATTGGGGAGGGGTCCCTATGGAAGCTCCACAAGGAACCCACTCAGCACCAAGCTGTATCCTGCCATACCCAGGGGATGCTCCCTGTGGCTCTCCTGGCCACCATGACACTCCCTGGGCATGCTCCCTCTGGCTCTCCTGGCCACCAGGACACTCCCAGGGGATGCTCCCTCTGGCTCTCCTGGCCACCAGGACACTCCCTGGGCATGCTCCCTCTGGCTCTCCTGGCCACCAGGCGAGATCCAGGAGGGTCTGGAGGTGGGGACCCACCTGCAGGTGAGCCGTGAGCTCCCGGTACTTTTTGATGGTCTGCTGGTAGTCGGCCACAGTCTCCTGGGCGGCCTCCACGCGCTTCTCAGCCTGGCGCACGCGCGCCGTGGCCATGTCCAGCTGCTCCCGCAGCTCCAGCTCCGTCTCCCGCGCGTTCTCCTGCAGCTCGTCGTTCATCTCGTTCATGGCTTCCTGCAGGGAGGTGGCACCCAGGGGACAGTCACACAGTGGGGCTCAGGTGCATCCCAGCCCTCTAGAGAGCTTCCACAAATCCCCTTGGCTCCATCATTGCAGCTCCCCGTACCAGGAGCGGGAATTCCTGGGACAAGAGCTGCTGCTGGAGCAGCTCTTTCCCAGGAATTCAGCAGCTGTTATCCCAGGAATTCAGCAGTGTTATCCCAGGGAATTCAGCAGTGTTATCCCAGGGAATCAGCAGCCCTTATCCCAGGGGATTCAGCAGCCCTTATCCCAGGGAATTCAGCAGTGTTATCCCAGGGAATTCAGCAGTTTCATCACAGGGAATTCAGCAGCCCTTATCCCAGGAATTCAGCATCTGTTATCCCAGGGAATTGAGCAGTTGTTATCCCAGGAATTCAGCAGCTGTTATTCCAGGGAATTGAGCAGTGTTATCCCAGGGAATCAGCAGCTGTTATCCCAGGGAATTCATCAGCTGTTATCCCAGGGAATTCAGCAGTGTTATCCCAGGGAATTCAGCAGTGTTATCCCAGGAATTCAGCAGTTGTTATCCCAGGGAATTCTGCCTTACCAGGTCCCCGACGGTCTCACGCAGCTCCCGGACCTTCTCCTCCAGATCCAGGTTTCTCTCTGTCAGAGTCTCCACCATCTCCTCAGCACCCAGCGCTGCATCCACCTGCCAGGACACACATCCCAATCCATCTGTGTGCCAGGACACACATCCCAATCCATCCCCTGCAGGACACACATCCCAATCCATCTGTGTGCCAGGACACACATCCCAATCCATCCCTGCTCCAAGACACACATCCCAATCTATCTGTGTGCCAGGACACACATCCCAATCCATCCCTGCTCCAGGACACACACCCCAATCCATCCCATCAGGACACACACCCCAATCCATCCCATCAGGACACACATCCCAGTCCATCCATGCTCCAGGACACAAATCTCAAATCCCAAATCCCAATCCATCCATCCATGCTCCAGGACACACATCCCACCTCCAGGCAGAGCCCACCACAGCCCCACTGCTGGAACAGGGTTTGGAATTAGGGAATATGGGACCAGGAGTGTTGGTCCCTGCAGTGGGATCCCTGCACGTTGATCTCCAGGAGTCTCAATGCCCCAAATGTCCCCAAATGTCCCCAAACCGCCCACAAACATCCCAAATATCCCATCCCACCTGTCCCTCACCTGCTCCTTGAGCTCATCCACCGTTTTCTCCGCCTGCTTCACCTCCTCCTGCAGCTTCTCCCGCTGCTGCCGCAGCGACTCCAGCTCCGTGTTCTTCTTCTCCATCTGCTTCTGGAGCTTCACGTGCTCCTGCTTCTCTGAGGCCGACAGGTCTCTCATCCTGGACAGCCACAGGTCCTGTCAGGGCCCTCCCAAGAGCCCCAGTCTGCCCCAGCCAGGATAACAGAGCTCATCCATCCCCACCTGCCCCTCCCTGGTGGGGACATGAGCAATGTTCCCAAAATCCAGCTCATTCACACCAAGGGATGGGTCCCACCTCAACTTCTTGGCTGTGGATTCCCAAATAAAAAGCCCATGAGCACCCAAGCCCTGGAAGGTGGGATCATCCAGGGAGAGGTAGATCCCAGGGCTGGGCAGGGTTTGGAGAACAGTGCTGGGATACCAAGCACCACATCCATCCATAGGGAATGAGGCTGGAGTGGCTCATTGTCCCCATCCCCACCAATCCCCTGTGACAAGGGACTCTCCCTTCCCTGTGGATGCTTTAAGAGCTCAGCAAAGATCCCAGAGCCATCAGCAGGAATGACATGGGCTGCTCCAGAGGAGGATTGGGATTGGTGTTCTCAGACTGAGGGAGCACAAGAGGCCTGGGAAGGAATTTGGGTGAGCTCCCACCTGACAAGAGCCTCCTTGAGCCTGGCATTCTGCTCCTCCAGCTGTTTGACCTGGTAGCTGGATGCTGCTCCATCAGAGCCTGTGGAGGAAAGGAGGAATCAGAATCACATAATCCCAGACTGGTTTGGGTGGGAAGGGATCTTAAATCCCACCAATTCCCACCTCCTGACAAGGGCAGGGACACCTCCCACTGTCCAGGGTGCCACAAGCCCCATCCAACCTGGCTTTGGACACTTCCAGGGATGGAGCAGCCAGAGCTTCTCTGGAATAATTCATTCCAGGGCCTCAAGACCCTCACAGAGAAGAATTCCTTCCCAACATCCCACCTAACCCCACTCCCATTCCCCATTCTCCAAGCCCAAAGTCCCTCTCCCTTCCCACCTTTCTCCTCAATCTCGTGCTTGAGGATCTCCAGGTCCATGGTGAGGTATTCCACCTTCTCCTTGAGGGAATCCACCTCCTGCTGCAGAGACTCTGCCCTCTCCTCAGCCATCTCCTTGTCCAGCGTGGCCATCTCGATGGCATCGGCCGTGTCTGCCATCTCCTCCATATACCTTTCCTTGGCTTCCAGGGCATCCTTGGCTTCCTGTGGGCAATCACAGCAGCTGAGGGGACCCCACAACTCTAGAGAGACCCCACAGCAGCTCTCATGAAATTACTGTCCCTCAAGGCTCTCCCAAATCCAATGGACACTGGGTTATCTGGGATGGGAGGGGACAGCCCAGCGCTCCAGGGTGTCCCACTCCTCTCTTCCCTGCTCCACACCCAGAGAGCCTGGCAGGAGAAGCAGGTGAGGACAAAGGTAAGGAGACAGGGAATGCTGGAGCAGACAGATAAATCCCTGGGGAAAGAAACCAGGAATCCACTGTGGAAAGTAGGGCAGGGAGAAGGAAACGCTCCTTGGCTGCTTGGATGGAATCCTGGGAGCTGCAGGCACAGCTGAGGGGAAAGGGAAGCACCTGGAACTCCTGGAGAGAGAGAGAGAAGGGGGAAACACCTGCAGAGAGAAGGAAGAGGGAAGCACCTGGAAAGAGAGGGAATAAGGAATGCAAATCCCACCTTGGCTCAGCCTGATTCCCAAATATACCTGGTGTAGATTTGGAGCAGAGGAAAAGACCTTGAGTTGCACCAGGGGAGGTTTAGCTGGACATTGGGAAAATTTCCTCCCAGAAAGGTTTGTCAGGGCTGGAATTCCTCCTGCAGTCACCTCTCCAGGCACTGCCCCATTCCCAGGACACTCACTCACCTTCTTGGCCTCCTTCAGGCGCTTCTGGAGGTCAGCCTGCTGCTCCTGCATTTTGCTCTTCCATTCCTGCACCTGCTCCAGCTGGATCTTGTACTTCTCCAGCTCCTTGAGCTTCGCCTTGTCCTCATTCCTCTTGATTTTCAGTGTCTCCAGCTTCTCCTCAAGGTCCCTGACCTGAGCACGGAGATTCTCCTCCTCCTACAACACCGAGCCAAGAATTAGGGAAGGAGCAGGGACATCCTTGGACAGAGCTCTGGGGAAGTTTCTGGAAGCCCAGGGAACCTGCCCTGACTTTGGTCATTGAAATTGGGGCAGTTTGAGAAGAGAGGGACTCAGGACAAGGGCCTGGAGTAGCAGATGGGATTTTGGGAAGGAATTCCTGGTACAGGTTGACCAGAGAAGCTGAGACTGCCTGATCCCACTGCAGCATCCACATCATTCCCAAGTGATCTCCCTCCAGGGAAAACTGATCCAGCTCCTTTTCCAGCAACTCAGCTCCCAGGGCAGGGAAAGGCTGATGCCAGCATTCCCCAAAGGAAGGGCTGCAGGGACAAAGGGATGTCACCTCCCTCCCTGGCAGCAGCCACAGGGGCTAAAGCTTCAAATCTCAAAGCTGGGTGACAGCAAGGAACAGGTCTTGGAAAAATCCAGAACCTCCCATGGATTCCTCCTCTGCTGCTTTCCCAGCCTGGACATTCTGATGTCCCCAAAAAAACAGTTCTGCACTCAGCTACAGAAACCAGAGAGCTCTGGGCATGGGGACACGGGTGGGGACATCCCCTGTCCCCACCCTGGGGTGCCTTCCCCAGCTCTCCCTTCCACACACAATCGCAGAGCCTTGTCCTTTCCTGCCATTCCCTCCCTGGCCTTGTGCCCCAAATCTCTCCCAAGCTCTAATTAACTCATTAATCAAAGCAGGATGGAAGTGATGAAAAAGTATTTTAAAGATCAAAACGGGAGTAACTCTGTCATGATTAAAAATGATTAAAAATCCCTGAATTTGGGAAATATTGCATCTTTCCAGGTGGGCTTTGCATTCCAAGGCAGAAGGACCTCCAGTGCATCCCTGCTGGTCCCTTCATCCCAATTCCCCCAAGTTTGGGAAATCCTGAACTTCTCCAAGGGGTCTTTCCACCCCAAGGCTGGATGTCCCAATGCATCCCTGGTCCCTTCACCCCAATTCCCCCAAGTTTGGGAAATCCTGAACCTCTCCAAGGGGGTCTTTCCATCCCAAGGCTGGAGGGTCCTCAGTGCATCCCTGGTCTCTCCACCCCAGTTCCCTCAGCACCAGTGAGTGCTGCCAACTGGACCCTCTGGATTTAACAGGATCAAGCTCTGCCTCAGAGCCTCAACCCTGCCAAACTGCTCTGATGTCACCCGTGTCCCACAGGGATTTATTTGGGAAGGGATGGAGGTACACAAGGAAATCTATTTGGAAGTGGCCTCGCAGCTTTGCTCCCTCTTCTTCTGTCCTGGCCGGCTCGGACCTGTCCCAATGCTCCTCCCACAGCCCAGTGACCACCCCCAGGACCCTCCAGGGCACCTCCTCCTCTTCCTCCTCCCAGTGCTGGGTGCGGTTTTCTCTCCTGGCGGCTGGGGAGCACCGTGAGAGCCCAGCGCTCACCTGGGCAGGGCTCGGGGCAGCGCTCACCTGGGCACGGCTCACCTTGGTGGGCGAGGGGACCGGCGGTGCCCCCGGCGAGCCGAGGGAGGGCGTGGGGATGACGGGGGCCACCAGCGGGGTCTGGGCGGGTGTGCCGGGCTCGCTGCTGCTCATCTCCCCGCCGGACGCCGAGGCCGAGCCCGAGGGCCCCGCGGTGCCGCCGGACGCCGAGGATGTGGGGGTCCGGGTGGGCTGCAAAACACCGGCACGGGTGAGGGGAGTCAGGGGGGACGTCCCTGATGTGCTCCCACAGCTCCCACCGTGACACCTCTGGTGACTCCCAGATTCCCGTTTCCAGTAGTGTCACTGATTTGTGTCACTGTCCCTCAGGAATTCTGCTCTGGAGGAGCTGGGCTCGGAGAGAATTCATGGATAATCCATTGGGGAAGGACTCCACGTGTTTCCCAGAGAAGCTGGGGCTGCCTCACATCCCTGGAAGTGCCCAAGGCAGGCCAGCTTGGAGCACCCTGGGATAGTGGGAGGTGTCCCTGCTGTGGCACTGGGTGATCTCCAAGGTCCCTCCCAACCCAAACCATTCCAGGATTCCATTTCCCAGCTCCAGAGGGTGAGACAGCAAAACCTCAGAGCCCACCAAGATGAGAGTTTTAGGGGAGCAACAAGAAAATCAACAAGGACTGAGTTCCCAGAGTCCAGCGGGGCCTCGTGCTGCTTCATTAGCGTTTATGAGTCTGGTAATTAATCACTGCCTGAGCCCAGGCAGTGGGAAAAGGGCTGAGGGAAGCACCAGGTGCCCACAGACCCTATTTTTGGACCACTCACCTCTGACTGTGTAAATTAAATTTCCTGACTTGATTTTATTTCTAGAAATGGGATTTTTGGTGCCATGAGGGTTCACCTAGTGTGTGGTTTCACCCATGGGTACAGCTGAGAAAGAGAAATATTCACCCTCTGCCCTTATTTTCCCCAAAATGGAAGCAAATCTGAGTTAACTCGATGGCAGCAAGTCCAGCATCCCTCAGACAGGCCCAGCCTGCCCTCCTGAGATGATCCCAGCTCTCCCAGGCACAGAAAATGGGGAATTTCTGGGTAGCACCAAGCTCTAAATGTTTTCTTTCAGATACAGCTCAAAACAAAGCCGTTTGTTATTCCTGCTGCTTTTGGGGTCACAGATCCCCCACAGAGAGCAGGGTTAGATGGGATATTGGGAAGGAATTCCAGGATGCTGAGATCCTGGCACAGGTTGCCCAGAGCAGCTGTGGCTGCCACACCCCTGGAAGTGTCCAAGGCCAGGTTGGATGGGGCTTGGAGCCACCAGGGATAGTGGGAGCTGTTCCTGGGTGGAGCTGGATGGGCTTTAGGTCCCTTCCAACCCAACCCATTCCTGATTCCAGAATCCCAACTCCACCAACCTGCCCAGCACAGGTGTGAGGCCAAAGGAGCAGGAGGTCCCATGGGACATCCCTGCAGAGACATCAACAAGAACCATCCAAAGCCAGGGAATGGGGGCATCCCAAAACCCTGGGGCTGAAGGAATTCACCCCTGCCTGGGGCTGGAAGCATCTGCGGAGCATGGAGCCCTCCCTGCAGGAGAGTTCTCCACCTCCAAACTCAGCCTTTAAGGATTTCTCTCCCCCATTTCCTCCCTTCAAGCCATAACTCCCTTCCCAAGGTGAATGCTGGTGGCTGGAGCAGCCGCTGAGGGCCAGGTGGGACCACATAGCCCTGCCTGACACCTCAGGCTCTCCCAGATCCCACTCAGATCCCACCTGAGGTCTCTCAGATCCCACTCAGATCCCACCTGAGGCTCTCTCAGATCCCACTCAGATCCCACTGATCTGATCTCTCAGATCCCATCTGAACTCAGATCCCAAATCCCAGCACAAACTGGGACAGCCAGGGAACAGCAACCCCCAAAGGGACCCCCTGACACAGCCTGGGCACTGCCACATGGATTTCATGCTGTTCCATCCTGGGAGAGGGTCCCCAAGGATCTGGACCTGCTCCAGAGGAGTCCATCCGAGGAGCTGTGAGCTCCTCTGGGCTCTGCACAATGAGGTGGAAGGACAACGATGAGGTTGGGAACCAAGGGGTCATGTTTGGGTGGGATTGGTGACCAGTGGATCATGTTTGGGTGGATTGGTCACCAGTGGATCATGTTTGGGTCGATTGGTCACCAGTGGATCATGTTTGCGTTGGCATCCACAAAAATGGCCACGTTTGAGTGGGGCTGGCAATGAATGGACCATGTTTGAGTGGGGCTGGCCACCAGTGGATCATGTTTGAGTGGGGTTGGCACCCAATGGATTGTGTTTGAATGGGGTTGGTATCAAATGCATCCTTTTTGTGGTGGGACTGGCACCCAATGGATCATACTTGAGTGGGACTGGCAAAGAATGGATTGTTTGTGAGTGGGGTTGGCACTCAACAAGTTGTGTTTGAGTGGGGTTGGCACCCAGTGGATCATGTTTGAGTTGGCATCCACAAGAATGGACACATTTGAGCTGCGTTGGCAGTGAATGGATCATGTTTGGGTGAGGTTGGCACCCAACAAATCATGTTTGGGTGGGATTGGGAACCAATGGATCGTGTTTGAACTGCGTTGGCAATGAATGGATCAGGTTTGGATGGTGTTGGCACCCAACAGATCATGTTCGGGTGGGACTGGGAACCAATGGATCATGTTTGAGCTGGGTTGGCAATAAATGGATCATGTTTGGGTGGTGTTGGCAAACAATGGATTGTGTTTGGGTGGGGCTGGCACCCAACAGCTCATGTCTGAGTGGGGATGGTACGTAATGCACCATGTTTGAGATGGTGTTGGCATCCAATGTGTTGTGTTTGAGTGGGGTTGGCAATGAATGGATCATGTTTGAGTGGTGATGGCAAACAATGGATTGTGTTTGAGTCGGGCTGGCCCCAAAGGCCCATGTTTGAGTGGGGTTGGTACCTAAGGCGCCATGTCTGAGTGGGGTTGGCAATGAATGGATCATGTTTGAGTGGGGCTGGTACCCAATGGCCCATGTTTGAGTGGGGTTGGCACCCAATGGCCCATGTCTGAGTGGGGTTGGCAATGAATGGATCATGTCTGAGTGGGGCTGGCACCCAATGGCTCCTGCTGTTGGCACCCAGTGATCCATGCTCGTGACGGGGTTGGCACCCGATGCTTTGAGTGGCACTGGCACCCCCGGGGCCGTCGGTGCCCCCCGCGCTCGGTGCCCCCACTGTGACTGCTCACCTTGGGCCGGCGGGCGGTGCTCTGGAGGGCAGCGGGAGCGGAAGCAGAGAGGACAGACAGTCACACAGGGACAGAGGAGCAGAGAACAGCCGGCGGCGGCCGGAGCGGCAGAGCAGGGAAAGGAGACAAAAGACAGCACGGCATCGTTAGTGTGCCCGGCATCGTCAGCATGCCCCGTGGCACCGGGCGCGTGCGGCATCGTTAGCCTGGGGGCTCGTTAACCTGCTCCACGGGCAGAGATCCCATGGGATCCCCTGGCACAGCTCCCACGGGACCACGGGAGCAGAGCCCAGAGCCAGCCCTTGCCCCATCCCTGCCCCTCCAGCCGAGTGTGGGGACAGAGCTGGGCATAGAGGGCACATCCTGAGCCCCCACGGATACCCCAAGGCACATCCACCCTGTATTTCCAAGGAATTTTGGTCTTCAGAGGCAAAGCCTGATTCAGGTTGGCTGGGCATTCCATGGGCACGGGGGGTTTGACCTCCCACGCCTTTCCCAGAGAGCCCCGGAGTAGGAGATGGAAAGAATTTAATCTTAAACATGAGTTTTCTCCTCTCCTCATCCCTCTGGTTTTCCAAAAGGCCTAGAGCACCCTGAGCAGCTGCCTCAGAGCCCCCAGGCTCTGCTTTGTTTAACCAGAAATTCCAGGGACACCACAGAGCTGATCCCACACTCCCAGCTTTTCCTTTCATGGCTGGAATTAAATCATCCATGATTTTGGGGCAGGACCCCCCCGCACCCCTCCATGCACATGCAGCAGCTCCCAGCAGCTCAGGGAGGGGAGGCCACAGGGCCCAGCCTGGAACAGAGACAAATATGAAATTATTTCGTATTTTTCCCCTTAAAAACAATCCCTAATGGATGGAAAAGGAGGAGTGACCAGGCTGGTCCTGGGGGGCAGCGGGTGGGCATTGGGAACATCTGTCCAGCTGCAGCCTTGGAGCCCTTCCACACTCTCCCTCATTTCTGATTCCATGACCTAATCCCAGCTGGGAATAAACAGCAGCAGAACAGATGGATAATGGCACTGCCACATGATCCCACGTCCAGGATGGGGACATGAGGCACACAGAGCCCACCAGGGACCAGCAGCTCCAGCTGATCTCCAACACAGCCGCGTTCCCTCCTGAGGCCTCAGGAACCTCTGAGCTTTATTTCCCTGTTTTCAGTATCAACCTGGATGTGTTTGCACTTCCAAACTTGTCAATCCTGAGGAAAGACATTCCCATCTTCCACAACATCTGAGTGACCAAATTGGTTAGGAAAATGGAATTGCAGCAGCACAAGTTCCAGACCTTCAAGTGAAACCCTCAGGATGCCCTTCAGGAGCTCTTCCCAAAGTCCAAGTAAGCAACATGAAGCAGCAACAAAAATCTGGGAAACGCTTGGAAAATATCTTCTTCAGGAACTCCACATGTGGGGGGACTCAGGAGTGGGGCAGGGCTGGGGGGTCCCACACCGACCACCGAGTCCTTGGACATGGGGAAATGTCACCTGAGACAGCTGGGTCCTGTTCTGGGGGACACCAAATCCTTCCCTGGGGGACACTGAGCCTTTTCCTGGATGGGGGACACTGATCCCTGTCCCAGGAGACACTGAGCCTTGTCCTGGGGGACACAGAGCCCCATACTGGGGGACAATGAACCTTGTCCGGGGGGACACCAAGCCCTGAACTGGGGGACACTGAGCCTTGTCCTGGCTGTGGGGTGGGGCACACCAATTCAAACCCTGCCTCAAACCACACCCAACCCTAAAAACAGGGAGAAGCCTCCTGGTAACCATCCCTAAAGCCACGTGGAATGACAGGGAATAATCCTGCTTTGTGCATCCTTGGGAGTTCTGGTCCCCTCCATGTGATGACCACTCAAAGTTGAAGCTCTAAGACCCTCAGGATCCATAGCAAAGGGATGTTCTGGGATGCTCCAGCTGCTCTCTCCATCAGGAATGGGGGATGTCCGGGCTCCCCTCTGTGGTGGCACCATCTGTCTCCAGCCAGTCATCCCTGGGCTCTGGAAAAGTTGGTGACCAGGACAGGACATGGATTTTCCAGTGTCCAGCACTGTGCCAGCACTGGGAGCAGAGGCTCCAGCCCCACCTGGATCCAGGATGCTCCAACCTCCCTGCTGGGGATGGATGGATGGATGGATGGATGGATGGATGGATGGATGGATGGATGGGGATGGATGTTCCATGGAGGTTCTGCTCTGCTGTGTAATGCTGCTGCATCAATATTTGATGGAATTACAAAACCTCAGCTCCCAGGGGAGCGCTAGGGGCTCCGAACCGGCGCGCTCCGAGATGGACTCAGCTCCTGGCAGCAGAAACTCTGGAAAAATCCTCCTGGACACCAAGGACTGACTGTGGTGGGGTCAGCATTGCCTGCTCAAGGTGGGGTCCCACAATCCCTCCTGATTTGGTTCTGCTCCAGGTGTGGGAATCCTGACCCACGCAGGAGCAGCGAGTGCTGGATGGATGAGCAGGAATGTGTGAATGTCACCTTCCAGCAGGCAGGATAGGGGAGGCGTCACTGGAGCCTTCTCCTGGATTAAGTTTCAAAGCTTCAGGTCTGAACTTCACTCTGGCTGCTGCTGTAGAGGATTCCCAGAGTTTCCAGGAGGATTCCAATAGGCAGCAGCTCCTGAGTGGGGTAGGCAGTGCTGGGGGTGATGCCCAGGCACTGATCCAGTGCTGCTCCATGCTGATGCCATCCCACTCCGTTCCCAGGAATTTGGCCCCTTGCAGGCACCTCCCCTCTGCTGGAGCTGAGTCTCAGCCCCAGGATGAGCCCCTTAGGGTGTGGTTCCCTGGGATACTGCTGGGAATTCTGCATTTTAAACAACCAGCACCACCCAGGTCTCACAGGTGTGATTCCATGGGTGAGGAGAGGAGCAACAGGAAAAGCAGGAAGGAATCCAGGCATGGGGCTGAGCTCCAGCAGCTCCCACTCCCCCCTCCAACGGGGCACAGGGAAAGCAGCATCCATGAAACTTTCCACGGGGAATAGGATTAATAGGGACACGTGACGAGCAGCGTCGGTGTCTGAGCTCAGGGAGGTGCAGGGGTAAATCAGGAGCATTTCCTGCCAGGTACAGACCAGCTCAGGTCTATTCCCTGCCATCAGCCAGAAATTCCCAGGATTTCTCTTTAAGCTGAGCAGTGACATCGTGGTTACACTAAAAATAAACATATAGGCCAGTGCCCGCGCTGTCACCTGCGAGAATGGCAGCCTGGCAGGGACTCGGGCACTGCCAGCCCCTGGGAATGCCAAAGGCTGAACCCAACAGCGTGGCTGGCAGGAAAACCGGGATTGTGGGCACACAGCTTCCCCAGGGTGGGCACCGGTGGCACTGGAAGCAGGGATGGCACCGGCAGGAGGAACAGCACTGACACTCTCAGTCTGTGGGGACAGGGACAGCAGCAGGGATGGCACCGGCACCCTTGGAGTGGGGATGGCACCAGCCATGGGCACAGGGACAGCAGGAGGGATGGCACTGGCACCCCTGAAGTGGGGATGGCACCAGCAGCGGGGACAACACAGGCAGCAGGGACAGCACTGACACCCCCAGGCAGAGGGGATGGCAGCAGCAGCGGGAACAGGGATGGCAGCAGCAGCGGGAACAGGGATGGCACCGGCAGCGGGGACAGGGCCCCGGCAGAGCCGCAGAGGCGCTGCATTGGCCGGGTGACACGGAGAGGGGACTCCGGGAGCTCGGAAGGCAAAGCCAGCCGTGAACCGATGCTCACCCACCGCCCCCCTCCTCCCCGAGCCCGTCACGCTCCCAATTACAGCCCGGCAGCATCAACGCGGGGAAAACGGGCAAAACCAGCGAGGAGGCGGCCGGGAAGCCGGGATGCGATGCCAGAGCGGGGGATGCGGGCGCGGACCGTACCTTGCGTGTGGCCGGGGCCTGCCTCATCGTCGCGCAGGGACGGCCGGAGCGGGAGGAGACGGAGCAGCGGGTCAGTCAGCGCGGCCGGACACGGCAAATGGCCGCGGCCGCCGCCGGCCGCTCGCCACGTCCTGCCCGGGGGCTCGGCGGGGGCTCAGGGGGTCCGGGGCAGCCCCCCCCGGCCGCGGCCGCTCGTCCCCGCTCCGCCGGTGGCTCCAACCACCGCCCCGGCGGCTCATGACATCACCGCGGAGGGGCCGCACCGCCGGGCGCTGCACCGAGCCGGGCGGATGAGGATGAGGATGAGGATGGGGATGGGGATGTGATGCTGCGCTCGGGGAGGGGACGGGGGGGGTCTCAGCAGCTCGGAGCCCCCCAGGAGAGCCCCCCCGGTGTCAGCTCCGCGGTGCTGGCGGCTCCGTGGCTGCGCTCGGTATCGCCGCCGTGCCCGCAGCCAAACCCGCCCCGCGCCGGCAAATCCCCCGGGAGCGGACAGACGGACGGAGCGGAGCCCGGATGGACAGATGGACGGCGCCGAGCCCGGAGGGATGGACAGATGGACAGAGGGATCATCTTGCCGCGCCGCCACCCAGCGCCAGCTCCGCACCGACACGGGCGGATCGAGGAGCTCAGGGCGCAGAGAGACCCCCCTCGGGCCTGGGAGAGCCCTTGCTCCAAAATCCCTGCCCTAAAAATGCCCCTCAGGGCAGCCCTGAGCCTCGCTGCCCTGCCAGGACCGTTCCCACAATTCCTGCCCGGCATTCCCGGTGTCCCTGGACAAGAACTCTGCTGGGAACCCACAGGATGTCACCAAGCACCCATCTCCAAACTCTCCATGAAGCCGTGTCCTGCCCCACGGAGTGCTGGAGAGCAGGAGAGCAGCTCCCTTTACATGCACACATCTTAAATCCCATCTATTATATGATTGTTGCATTATGTAACATGAACACAGACTCATCCAGCTCCCATTCCAACTGTGTTATTTTCCAAAATTCCCACACTATGAGGGAGGGGAGAGGAGCTCAGGGTGCCCCAGGCTCACACCCAACCCTCCACACACAGAGGGAATTTTACCTCCAGTGTTTCCAGCCCCTCAGCACAATCCTGCCAATCTCCTGGAAAAAGCATTTTAAGGCCTCTTTGGCATTCCCTGGATGCAGCCCCTCGAGGATGTCAGGCTGTGGACATCCTGTGTCCAACTGATCTGTGCTGGGATCTGATTCCTGAAAAACTCCTGGATCAGGGAATCAGGGGTGGGGGAAGTGTCCAAGGCCAGGCTGGATGGAGTTTGGAACAGCCTGGGATAGTGGGAGGTGCCCTTGCCCGTGGCATGGGATAGAACTGGATGGGCTTTAACCATCCCATAATTCTGCTCTGGAGTCAGGATTGGTGGGAATGGAGAAGGGAAAATTCCAGGGAATCCTCAGGGTCCCTAAAGGGGAGCTGGAGAGGGACTGGGGACAAGGCCTGCAGGGACAGGAGCCAGGGAATGGCTCCCACTGGGAAAGGGGAGATTGGGCTGGGATCTTGGCAAGGAATTCCTGGCTGGGCTGGAATTGCCAGATTTGCTGTGGCTGCCCCTGGATCCCTGGCAGTGCCCAAGGCCAGGTTGGACATTGGGATTGGAGCAATCTGGGACAGTGGGAGCTGTCCCTGGATGGGTTTAAGGTCCCCTCTAACCCAGCCCATTCCATGATTCCTCTCCTGCAGCTCCCTCTGGCTGCTGGCAGGCGCTGGGGGCAGGGCAGCATTCCCAAGGGACATTTTTGGGAGCTGGAATTGCATCTCTTAACAAAGAAACCCCGAGCCCCATCAGCCTGGGCACCACAAACCCAGAGCTGACACAGGGATCATTCAAATCCATTCCAATGCTCCAACAGCATCTCTCTCCCATTCCCACCAGCCTTGGCCCAAAACAGAAATCCCTTTTGAAGCATTTCCAGATGAAATCATCCTGGATCTGAGGCTTTAAGCCCCTGAATGATCCCAGGGCTGTGTCCATTTCTGGAGGAGCCACGTGCAGGCTCACAAGGATTTAAGTTTAAGATAATTATGGGTATTAGAGCTGCTCTAATGAACCAGCTCCTCTCCTCACACACAGCTCTGCTCCCTAAATCCAGAATATATCAACTCTTCCCACACAAAGATCCAATAAATGCAGCAGCAGGGAGAAAATGCAATTAACCCCAGGGAAATTGTGTCAGGTGCTTTGGGCTGTCCCTGAAACTCCTCAGGGATGGGTAAGGGAGGTTTTTTATGCTAAATCCATGAGAAGGAGGTGGTGGCACCAGCACAGATGGGAGAATTCCTCGTTCTTTGGGGGATTGGAGAGGAGATGCCAGGTTAACTCCAGCTCTTTTCCATGGAGTCATCTGTTTGCAGCACCAGCTGCTGCTCAGCTCCTGTCCCCAGAGGGTCCCATCAAAATAATCCCCACAGGCTCCCTTGGGGACACACAGAGCTGCCACAGAGGTGTCACCAGGCCTGAGGAACAGCAGTGCCTGGGAACTCTGCCCTGGCTTCATCCAGGCCCTGCCATGGACACGGTTTGGGCAGCAGGGGTGAGCTGGGGTGATGGATTTATCCGTTCCTTTAAAGGATTAACGGGCTTGGGGTGACCCCTCTGTGTTCAACAGAACAGCTGGGACCTGCTCTGGGCTGGAACAGGCCAGCTGCTCCTGCATGGAGACAGGGATAGCACCGGGATAACACCAGGATAACACCAGAATAACAACCTGGCCATTCCTGCATGGAGACCGGGATAACACTGAGATAACACCGGGATAACACCCAGACACTGACCTGGCCACTCCTGTATGGAGACTGGGATAGCACCGGGATAACACCAGGATAGCATGGGGACAACAACTGGGTACTGACCTGGCTGCTCCTGCAGGGAGACCGGGATAACACCGGGATAACACCGGGTTAACACCAGGATAACAACATGGCCATTCCTGCAGGGAGACCAGGATAGCACCGGGATAACACCGGATAACACCCGGACACTGACCTGCCTGCTCCTGCACAGAGACCAGGACAACAACCAGACACCGACCCCATCAATCCTGCAAGGAGACCAGGATGACACCAGGATAACACTGGGATAACACCTGGACAACACCTGGACACTGACCTGGCTGCTTCTGTATGGAGACCAGAATAACACTGGGATAACAACCAGACACTGGTCTGGCCACTCCTGCATGGAGACCGGGATAACACTGAGATAACAACCGGACACTGATGCCTGCATGGAAACCAGGATGAGACCAGGATAACACTAGGATAACACCTGGACACTGACCCAGCTGCTCCTGCACAGAGACTGGGATAACACCCAGACACTGACCTGGCTGCTCCTGTATAACACCGGGATAACACCGGGATAACAACCAGACACTGACCTGGCTGCTCCTGCAGAGCAGGAGCAGAGACCAGGATAATACTGGGACAGCACCGGGATAACACCAGGAGAACAACCTGGCCATTCCTGCATGGAGACCGGGATAGCATCGGGATAACACTGGCATAACACCAGGATAACAACCTGGCCATTCCTGCAGGGAGACCAGAATAACACTGGGATAACACCGCGATAACAACCAAACACTGACCTAGCCACTGCTGCACGGAGACCAGGATAACACCAGGATAACAACCTGGCCATTCCTGCATGGAGACCAGGACAACACCGGGACAACAACCAGGTACTGACCTGGCTGCTCCTGCACGGAGACCGGGATAACACTGGGATAACAACTGGACACTGACCCCACAACTCCTGCATGGAGACTGGGCTGACACCAGGATAACACCGGGATAACAATCAGACACTGACCTAGCCACTCCTGCATGGAGACCAGGATAACACAGGGATAACACTGGGATAACACCCGGACACTGACCTGGCTGCTCCTGTATAACACCGGGATAACACTGGGATAACATCAGGATAACAACCAGACACTGACCTGGCCACTCCTACACAGAGACCAGGATAACACCAGGATAACACTGGGATAACACCAGGATAACACCTGGACAATGACCCAGCCACTGACGGGTCACCCTGGGGTGGGATGGCAGCAGGTGCCCAGTAGAGCTGGCCCAGCCCCAGGGCACAGCAGAATTCAGTCCTGGCACATGGAATGCCACTGGGACAGGGATGTCACTGCAGAGGGACAAACCTGATCATCCAGGGACAATCCCTGGATCAAACTGGCTGCAGCAGCAGGGCACAGGTGACCTGAGGCGGCAGGACAGGATTTAACAGCAGGGTCACAGCACCAGCACATGCCACCTGTGCATGTGGCACTTGGGGACACTTGGCAGTGCCAGGGGAACAGCTGGACTCAGGGGTCTCAGAGGGCTTTTCCAACCTAAATATTCCACAATTCCATGATCCCTAAATGGGTCAGACCCTGGCAGCTCCCAAGTGAGGCAGAGCTTTTGCTGGAGCCTTTCCCTGCATCCCTGGGAGTTCCCTGTTCCCATCACAGCCCTGCCACCTCCGTGTCCCTGGGAGGTGACATCCATGACCCAGTGTCACCCAGCACTGCAGCAGGAGAAGGGACTGGCCTGTCACCACCACAGACACATTGTCATGGGGATGAAGACAGCACAACCTGCTTCATCCCAAAAATGACCTGGGAAAGAAAGACCCTTTTCCTGCTCTTTAAGCAGATTTTGGGGTCCTTCCCAGCCAGCCTGGCCCAGGAGAGAGGCCAGCACCTCCTGAGGACAGCATGGACCTCCTGCTCCAAGAACAGGGATACCCAACACTGTGTCACAACCAAGGGACAGGGCCCCCAGTGTCCTGCAGCCCCTGCTCCGAGCCCTGGGAACAGCACAACCCAAAGGCCACAAAGGCCACAGTGCCCCCAAATCCATGGAAAACAGGGGAGGAGCACAGCAGGGGGCAAGGCCCATCTGGCAGCAGCTCTGCCAATAAAGTCTGTAGATTAAAGTCTATATTTGACACACAGGAGCCGCCCTAATCTCCAGAACGAGGATTTACCCGCTAATTACTCTCATTATCCAGGTCCCTCCTGCAGATGGCACAACCCTGTGTGGGGGCAGGAGCTGCTCGGGGGCAGGGGGGGGTCTCAGGGCCATGAGTGGCTGAAAAGGGTAAATTGTGAGGGGACAGCAGGGCCTGGCATGGGGCTGTCCCTCAATGGGGACATCCCTGTGTGAGGTGTGTCCACATGGCCAGGACGAGGGGCAGGACAGTGACAGATCCCCAGGACAGTGACAGTCACAAATCCATGATCCCCAGGACAGTGACAGATCCCCAGGACAGCGACAGTCACAGAGCCACAGTCCTCAGGACAGTGACAGATCCAGAGCCCCAGGGCAGTGACAGTCACAGAGCCACAGTCCTCAGGAGAATGACTGTCACTACAATTGCCAGGACAGTGACAGTCACAGATGCTCAGGACAATGACTGTCACAGATGCATAATCCCCAGGACAGTGACAGTCAGCTCCAGGGTTCTCAGGACAGTGATTGTCACAGATCCTCAGACAGTGACTGTCACTCAAACAGGATCCCCACAACAGCGACAAATCCATGACCCCCAGCACAGTGACAGTCACAGCCCCAGACCCCAGGGCAGTGACAGATCCATGATCCTCAGGACAATGACTGTCACACCCCCATGACTGCCAGGATAGTGACAGTCATAGATCCATGATCCCCATGGCAGTGACAGATTCAGATCCTCAGGACAGTGACAGTCACAGATCCCCAGGACAGTGACAGTCAGAGATCCCCATGGCAGTGACAGATCCATGATTGCCAGGACAGTGACAGTCACACCCCCATGATTGCCAGGACAGTGAGAGTGACAGTCACAGACACCCAGGGCAGTGACAGTGACAGTCACAGATCCCCAGGACAGTGACAATCACAGATCCCCAGGACAGTGACAGTCACAGCTCCTGATCCTAATCCCAGCTGCAGCTCTGAGCACACAGCGGGGACACAGCAGGACACGGAGCAGCTGCCAACCCACCAGAACAGGGACAGGGGAGGCAGAACCCAACATTCCCAACAGGAATCCCATCCCAGCAGAGCCCCTTGGAGCTGGCAGGACCACGATGAGGGATCCACACGGCCCCTGAAGCCTCAGGGACATGGAGACACCTGGATCTGGGGGACACAGCAGGGGACACTTGGGGACAGGTGCTCCCGGCCTCTCTCCACAGGCTCTTGGCAGATTCCACATTGCTCCTCTCCTCTGGACATCCCATGGACAAACAGAACTGTTTGGATCATTTTTCCACCCAAAAATCAACACAGAGGCAGCTGGAAAGCAAATCTGGACCAAAGGGTGCACAGGTAACACCTCTCTCCCCTCTCCCATGGCTCCAGAGCCCACCTTGGCTTTTCTCTTGGCACAATTCCCAAGAGGGGAAAAAATAATCCCCAAATCTCCTGCAGGGAATGATGATTCCCTGCCCATGGTGTGGAATGAGATGGGCTTTAATGTCCATCCCAACCAAAACCATTCTGGGATTCTTTCCCAGGACCTTCGGAGTTACAGCTCATCCTTGCACGAAAGATTTCTGCCTTCAGTAATTGTCACAAACCAGGTGGGTTTGAGTGTCCCCAAGAGCCCAGGGACAGCACAGCCCTGAGAAGGTGCCACTTGTCCCCGAGTCACCAGAGGGTTTAGGGGTTATAAAAATATCTGAGAGAGTTGTGCCAGGGGAGATTCAGGCTGGACAGTGGGAAAATTCCTTCATGGAAAGAGCTGGAAAACATTGAAGAGGCTGCCCAGAGCAGGGGACAGTCCCCATTCCTGCAGATGTGACACTTGGGGACACCGCTGACAACTCGCTGCTCTCTGAGGCATTTCCCACCCAAACATTCCATGATGGCACGGTGATGTGACCCCACCCTGAGCCGTGTCCCCTCCCAGGCTGGGAGCACATGCAGGGACAGCCATGCAGCGCTGGGATGGAGCAGGATGAGGACAGTGAGGTGACAATGGCCCCGGCATGCGGCCGCGCGCGGGGGAGGGACGGACAGACAGACGGACAGCACCTTTTTGGGCTTGGCTCCGCGCTGCGTGAGGAGGGAACAGAAGGAAGGTTAGACAGCCCTGGGGGCTCTCCTAGGAACCCCCTGCAGGCTGCAGGAAAGGCAGGAGGGGAAACAGAATCAGGGAAATTGGAGTAAATTAAGGAGGAAACAGCCCTGGAGTCACCCCCTTGCTCTGGTGCCACCTCCTGTCCCCCACTCACAGCACGGAGGATTTGGGGAGTCAGGACATTGCAAAGGGGAATAAATCATTTCATGGTGCACAGACAGGGAAAAGGGATTGGGAGGCCAGGATCTCCCAGGGGAAGAGATGTGAGGACAAGGGGCAATGGTTTCCCACTGCCAGAGGGCAGGGATGGGTGGGATTTTGGGAAGAAATTCCTCCCTGTGAGGGTGGAAATGGGCTGGGATGGAATTCCCAGATTTGCTGGGGCTGCCCCTGGATCCCTGCAAGTGTCCAAGGCCAGGCTGGATGGGGCTTGGAGCCACCTGGGATAGTGGAAAATGTCCCTGGATGGGCTTTAAGGTCCCTCCCACCCCAAACCATTCCAGGATTCCATGGCAAACCAGCAGGAATGCCCTGGAATGCAGGTGCTCATGGAGCAGCATCTCCTGTCCTGACCCCTTCTCCACATCAGCAGCACAAAAGAATTCCAAGAACAATCCCGATTCCCTGATTTCAAGAACGTTGAAATTTCAAGAACGTAGAATATTTTCTAAATATTCTCTTTGTCTTCTAATGAATTCCAGGGTGGAATTAAAGCAGGAGGATCAGGCAGGGAGCACATGGAGCACAGGCTCCAGCAGTGCCAAGGGCTGGTGGATCACACCCCACACAGCAGCAAAAGCCAAAAAACCTTCCCAAATCCCTCTAACACAGGGCAGGGAATCCATTTCCATCCTCCCCTCTGGCTGGAGCTCAAATTCACCAGGGTTTGAGCACAGTGAACCCCCAGGTGCTGCTCCATCCCCATCCCAGCTGTTCCTACTCTGGGGAGCAGAATTCCCACTCCAGGGAATTACCCAGAATGGCAGCACAGGAGACTGGGCTCCACGTGCCCCAACCCAGCCCCACAGGTGCCACAGAAGCTCCTTGTCCCCACCATTTCCCTTCCCACACTGCCCACATCCCAGCTGGGCCAGTTTATCCCCATGGAAAATCCCATTTTTACCCCAAACCACACAAACCCACCCAGAGGATCACCCAGTTCCATCCCTGCTCCCAGCACTGGTGACCTGGGCAGTGCTGGAGGGACTTTTGGATTTGATGGTCTCAGGGAGTTTTCCAGCCTCAATATTCCATAATTCCTCACTGCCCCACACCTGTATGGCCATTCCCAAGGACAGGAACCTGCTCCAGATCCCCATTCCTTAGGAAATATCCCTCACATTTGGGTACAACATGTCCCTATCCATGTCCCAGGAGCCTCTGGAGCTCCTGGGTGGAGGCACTCAAAGGGGAGCTGCCCCTGCATCCCTGGAAATGTCCAAGGGCAGGTTGGATGGGGCTTGGAGCACCCTGGGATAGTGGAAGGTGTTCCCTGCAGGATCTGGGGGGCTTTGAGGTCCTTTCCAGGATTCCAGGAGGGTCAGGGTTTGGAAGAAGCAGCCAGGAAATGCTGCTGACCTCAGATTAAAATGTGTGACACAGGATTTGTGCTGGATAATCCCTCAGGAACACACTGATTCCTGGCTGAAAATGACATTTTGTACACCCTGTTTCCCATGGGTTTTAGGAGAATTTTCCCTTTCCATGGGCATTTTATCCCATGAAAATGTGTTTGTGTGCTTCTCCTGAAGGGATGGAAATCTCTCAGAGGTGACAAAGTGCTGGGATCACTCACCAGTTTGCTGGCCTTGGTGGCATCGAGGGAATCTGTGGAGAGAGCAGAAGCAGAGCCATGAGCCCGAGGGACACCTCTGTCCCCATCCCAGTGGCCCTGCAGCCAGAAGGGCGGGACAGGAGAATTTTGGGAAGTGGGAGTGAAGCAGAGTCAGGATCTGGCAGGAAATGGTGGCACAGTGGGGTGTGGGTTTGGGGGAACAGGGAATTCCTGATGGGAGCTGCTGGCTGAGGAGGGCAAACACTTGGATACACCCCAAAACTGGGGGACAGTTCCACTGCTCTCCTTGGGCTGAACCCCTGGATTTCAGGGATTCCTGACTGGCACAGGC
>JAHXMQ010003319.1:51749601-51767032 GCA_020466415.1 Ammodramus savannarum pratensis
TTTTCCCCCTCGATTTTCTTTCCTGATTTTCTCCCCGATTTTTTTTCCTGATATTTTCTTGATTTTTTTTTCCCTGATTTTTTCCCCCGATCTTCTTCCTCCGATTTTTTTCCCTGATATTTTCCTGCTTTTTTTCCCCGATTTTTTTCCTGATATTTCCCCGATATTTTTTCCCTGACTTTCCCCCTGTGGAGCTGCATGGGGCGCTAGGACCCACCCGCTGCTGCAGCTGCACCGCGGCACCGCAGCCCCCGCATCATCTGCATCATCCTCCTCCTCCTCCTCCTCCTCCCGGGATCGATGCTCGGTACCCCAGACACGGCCGGAGGTCAGTGGGAATCTCTCCCGGGATAAGCGGGTTCAGGAGCTCGGGGATTTCCGGGAGTTTTTGGGGTGCTGGGAGCGGAAATTTCGGGGTTTGCAGCATCTCAAGCCCTCGGGTGTTGCTCGGGTTTGAAGTTCATTCCCCGGTTCTTTAGGGGATTTCTGAGCTGGGGAATGAGGGAAGGGAGAGGGGGAAAAAGCAGGGCGGGAGGCATTCCATAATCCATGGACCCAAATCCATCAAAACTTCAATGCATCAAAATCCCAATCCATCAAAAAAACCCCAATACATCAAAACTTCAATCCATCAAAAAACCCCAATCCATCAAAACTTCAATGCATCAAAATCCCAAACCCCAATTCATGAAAAAGCCCCATTCCCTCAAAAAATCCCAATGCATCAAAACCCCAATCCATGAAAAAGCCCCAATCCATTAAAACTTCAATGCATCAAAACCCCAAACCCCAATCCATGAAAAAGCCCCATTCCCTCAAAAAATCCCAATGCATCAAACCCCAATCCCTCAAAAAAACCCCATTCCCTCCTAAAAAGAACCCCATTCCATCAAAACCCCAATCCAGCCAAAAATCCCCAGTCCTTTAAAATCCCATTCCTTCCAAAAAACCCCAATCCATAAAAATCCCATTCTATGAAAACCCCATTTCCTAAAAAAACTTCAATCCCTTCTAAAAATCCTATTCTATCAAAACCCCAATCCAGCCAAAAAACCTAATTCATCAAAACCCCATTTCCTCAAAAAACCCCATTCTATCAAAACCCCAATACCTCCAAAACCCCAATTCCTGCAAAACCCCAATCCCTCCTAAAATACCCATTCTATCAAAACCTCATTTCCTCAAAAAAACCCCAATCCTTTAAAACCCCATTACTTCCAGAAAAACCCAATCCATAAAAACCTCATTTCTTTAAAAAACCCCATTTCCTGAAAAAACTCCAATCCCTCCTAAAAATCCCATTCTATCAAAACCTCAATCCATCAAAAAACCCCAATCCTTGCAAAAAAACCCAATCCCTCCAAAAATCCCCATTCTATCAAAACCCTATTTCCTCAAAAAAACCCAAATCCATCAAAACCCCAATCCCTGACAAAACTCATTCATAAAACCCCAATCCATCAAAAAACCCCAATCCCACCAGAAAAAAAATTCCATCCAAAAAACCCAAATCCTTCCAAAAACCCCAAACTATCAAAACCCCAATTCCTAAAAAAACCCATTTCTTAAAAAAAAAACCCAATCCCTGCAAAAAACCCCATTCATAAAACCCCCAATCCCTCCTTAAAACCCCATTCTATCAAAACCTCATTTCTTCAAAAACCCTCAATCCATCAAACCCCCATTACTTCCAAAAAACTCCAATCCATCAAAATCACAATCCAGCAAAAAAACCCTATCACTCCAAAAAACCCCATTTCATCCAAAAACCCCCATTCTATCAAAACCCTATTTCCTCCAAAAAACCCAATCCATTAAAACCCCATTCCCTCCAAAAAACCCTAATCTATAAAACCCCATTTCCTCAAATAAACCACAATCCCTCAAAAAACCCCATTCTATCAAAACCCCAATCCCTGCAAAAAAACCCCAATCCTTTAAAATCCCATTCTATCAAAACCCCATTTCCTAAAAAAAACTCCAACCCATCAAAACCCCAATCCCTCCTAAAAATCCCATTCTATCAATACCCTAATGCCTGCAAAAACCCCAATCCATTAAAACCCCATTTCCTCCAAAAAACCCAATTCATCAAAACCCCAATCCAGCTAAAAAACCCTATCCCTCCAGAAAAGCCCATGTCATCCAAAACCCCCTATTCTATGAAAACCCTATTTCCTCAAAAAAAAACCCATTCTATCAAAACCCCAATGCCTCCCAAAAATCCCATTCTATCAAAACCCCATTTCTTCAAAAAAACCACAATCCCTCAAAAAAACCCCAAACTATCAAAACCCCATTTCCTAAAAAACCCCATTTCCTCAAAAAACCCAATCCCTGCAAAAAACCCCATTTCCTCAAAAGAATCCAGTTCATAAAACCCCCAATCCCTCAAAAAAACCCAATGCAGCCAAAAAAATCCCAATCCATCCTAAAACCCCCAATTTATCAAAACCCCATTTTCTCCAAAAAACCCCATTCTATCAAAACCCCATTCATAAAAACCCCTTTTTCTCCAAAAAACCCAATTCATCAAAACCCCAATCCCTCAAAAGACCCCAATCCATAAAAACCTCATTCTATGAAAACCCCATTTCCTCACAAAAACCCAATTCACCAAAACCTCACTTCCTCGAAATCCCCCAATCTTTTAAAATCCCCTTCCCTCCAAAAAAACCCAAATCCCTCCTAAAAACCCCATTCTATCAAAACCCCATTTCCTCAAAAATCCCAATCCTTTAAAATCCCATTACTTCTAAAAAACCCCATTTCTTTAAAAAACCCCAAATCCCTGCAAACCTCAATGCCAGGAGAGCAGGGCAGAGCTCCCTGCACCCCCCAGAACCTCCCTGAAATCCTATAAATCCCATAAAATCCTATAAATCCCATAAAATATCATAAACCCTCATAAAACCCATAAAATCCTATAAATCCCATAAAATCCCACCAAATCATTCATTTTTCTGTTTAATCCCAAAAGCTCCAAGTTTGGGAATGCAAGAGAAAGGAAAAAAACCCCAAAATCCCCAAAAAAAACCCCAAAAATTCCAGGAATTCTTTGGGATTTTGAAAACCCTACAAGAAAACCCCAAAAATCTGCTGGAAATGGGGTGGGATTTGGGATTTCTCTGTGGGATTTGGGATTTCCCATTGGGATTTGGGATTTCTCTGTGGGATTTGGGATTTCCCATTGGGATTTGGGATTTCCCAGTGGGATTTGGGATTTCTCAGAGGGATTTGGGATTTCTCTGTAGGATTTGGGATTTCTCTGTAGGATTTGGGATTTCCCATTGGGATTTGGGATTTCCCTGTGGGATTTGGGATTTCTCAGTGGGATTTGGGATTTCCCATTGGGATTTGGGATTTCCCTGTGGGATTTGGGATTTCTCAGTGGGATTTGGGATTTCTGGAATTCTGGGCTGAGGGATCAACATTTAGGGCATTTTGGCCCTAAATGCCCCAAAACAGCCCTAAATGCCCCAAAATATCCCTAAATGTCCCCAAAACAGCCCTAAATGCCCCTGCAGACCCCCACAACCCCAAAATAGCCCTAAAAACCCCCAAATCCTCCCCAAACAGCCCTAAATGCCCTCAAAACTCCCCAAAATCCACCCCACAACCCCTAAATATCCTTGCAGACCCTTCCACAACCCCAAAATGGCCCTAAAAACCCCTAAATCCCTTTTAAATGCCCCTAAATCCTCCAAAACGTCCCTAAATCACCTCCAAACAGCCCTAAATGCCCCTAAAACCCCTACAGGCTCTGCCACAACCCCAAAACGGCCCTAAAAACCCCTAAATCCTTTCCAAATTGCCCTAAATGGCTCAACACACCCCTAAATATGCTACAAACGGCCCTAAATGCCCTTAAAACCCCCAAATCCCTTTCAAATAGCCCTAAATGCCTTCAAATAGCCCTAAATCCCCCCATACATCCATATAGACTCTCCCAGAAACCCTAAATGCCCCTAAAAACATCTAAATCCCCCCAAAATAGCCCTAAATGACTCAACACGCCCCTAAATCCCCCTAAACACCCCCATAGAGCCCTAAATGCCCCCAAACACCCCCGCACTCCCAGCCCCGAAATATCCCCCAGATCCACCCACACACCCCTAAATCCCCACATCGAGATCCCCCAAAACCCCTTGAGACCCCATAAACCCCAAATCGCTCAAAAAAAGCCCTAAACCCCCTTAAATGCCCATAAACCCCTCACAAATCTCTTATCTATCCCTCTGTCCGCCCCTAAACCCCCTGGAACGTCCCTAAATCCCCTAAAATCCCCTTTGGCCACATCCAGACCCTCTAAACCCCCTCAGAGCCCCCGGTCCCCTCACGCAGCCCCTCAGAGCCCTCACAACGAAGGACCCTCGGGCTGCCACCACCGCCGCCGCTCCTCCCTAGCTCTCCCCCGCCTCAAATCCGCATCTCCCGCCCCAAATCCGCATCCCCGCCATTGCCGGGAGCCCCCGACCCCCTCAGGCCTCCCCCGGTACCTCCGGCCCGGCCGCTCCCGGTACCGTCGACCCCGCCCGGTGACAAAGCCCCCGCGGGCTGCCCCGCGTTATGCCTGACTCATCAGGCTGCCCCGCGCTGCCTGTATAGCCGCGCTGGGAGTCAGGCATAGCGATGGGCAGCCCGTGAGGGCAGTAAGGGCGGAAGGGTCTTTACGCTTTGCGCATGCGCAGTGAGCAAAGTGAAGGCATGGAAGTGATGGCGGGGCCAGGCCCGGGGAGGAGGATGAGGAGGAAAAGGAGAAGGAGGAGGAAGCAGCGCGGCGGGACGGGACCGAGCGGCTCTCGGTGAGTGCTCCCGGGCTGCCGCGGCTCGCCCGCAGCAATGGGGGGTGGCAGGAGGCGTTGCCATGGGAACGGGGCGGGTGTTCTTGGGGTTTGGCTGGGGTTGGGTTCTGGTTGGGATTTTTGGGGTTTGGGGAGGGGAGCGGGCGGAGGGGACCCCAAAGTGCGGGGGGGGTCTCGAGGTCAGCGAGGGTCCCCAATGGAAGGGGCCGATAGAAGGGGGCAATTGCCGCCCTCGGGATTTCCCCGGTGCGCCCGGTCCGGAACCTCCGGGAAGGGTTTGGGTCCGTCCCGGTGATCCGCTCCCATCCCGTGTCCCATTCCCGGTGTCCCTTCCCCAGTGTCCCACCCCTGTGTCCCATTCCCAATGTCCCATCCCCGGTGTCCCATTCCTGGTGTCCCATTCCGTGTCCCATTACTGGTGTCCCTTCCCCAGTGTCCCACCCCCGTGTCCCATTCCCAATGTCCCATCCCATGTCCCATTCCCGGTGTCCCATTCTTGGTGTCCCATCCCGTGTCCCATCCCGGTATCTCATTCCCCATGTCCCATCCTAATGTCCCCTCCTGGTGTCTCACCCCAATGTCCCATCCCCTGTGTCCCATCCCTGCTGTCCCATGCCAATGTCCCATCTTAATGTCCCCTCCTGGTGTCTCATCCCAATGTCCCATCCCAATGTCCCCTCCTGGTGTCCCATCCCAGTGTCCCGCTGCTGCCTATGGCAGTTCCTATTGGACCTTGCCCTGGTGACAGTGACAGTGACACAGCCCTGCCCTGGTGACAGTGACAGTGACAGTGACACGGCCCTGCCCTGGTTACTCACCGTGCTGTGTCCCAGAGCTCTCTCTGTTCCCTCTGCTGCTCCTCAGCTGCTTCCTGGAGGGGCTTTCCCCATTCCCGGGGTCTCCTCCTGTCCCACAGGCTCCTCTTCCAGTACCTGAGCTTCTTTCCCCATTTCCCAGCTTTTTACCCATTTCCTGGGAGTTTTTCCCATTTCCAAGGGTTTTTTTCTCCCATTTCCTGTGTTCTTTCCCCATTTCCAAGGGTTTTTTCCCCATTTCCCATTTTTCCCCATTTCCTGGGGCTCTTTCCCCACTTCCCAGGGTTCTTCCCCCATTTCCCAGTGTATTGTCTCATTTCCCAGGTTTTTCCTCATTTCCCAGAGTTCTTTTCCCCCATTTCCCATTTTTTTACCCCCTGTCCCATTGATGTCCTGGTGGCACAGTGGCTGTCCCTGACTGTCCCTGTCCCTGTGCCCACGCAGGGATGCCCCAGAGGCGGGCAGTGCCCACGCTGACCTCACTGTGCCTGCAGAGCCTGGCCCATTGATGTCCTGGTGGCACAGTGGCTGTCCCTGACTGTCCCTATGTCTGTCCCAGGAATGCCCCAGCGGCGGGCAGTGCCCACGCTGACTGTCCCTGTCCCTGTCTCTGTCCCAGGGATGCTCCAGCAGTGGGCAGTGCCCACGCTGACTGTCCCTGTCCCTATCTCTGTCCCAGGGATGCCCCAGCGGCGGGCAGTGCCCACAGTGACTGTCCCTGTCCCTATCTCTGTCCCAGGGATGCCCCAGCGGCGGGCAGTGCCCACAGTGACTGTCCCTATCTCTGTCCCAGGGATGCCCCAGCGGCGGGCAGTGCCCACGCTGACCTCGCTGTGCCTGCAGAGCCTGGCCCAGCACATGCAGAGCCTCTGGGCCAAGGACTACAGTGACAATTACCTGGACGAGTACCAGTTCCGCTTCCTCGTGGGGCCCTTCAACGACCTGGGTGAGCTCTGGGGGGTGCCCCACGTCACTGTGGGTGGCAGGGGGTGTCCCCAGGCCCGGCTGACCCCCCCTGTGCCCCCCAGCCTGCGGGCTGGTGCAGGAGCTGCTGCGACTGCTGGGCACGAGCCGGCGGCTGTCGCGTGCGGCGCTGCACCTGCTGCTGCTGCCACACCTGCGCCAGCTGAGCCTCACAGCCTGCCCTGGCCTGGCCAACAACGCCCTGGGGCACCTCATCGTGCTGCGCTGCCAGGTGGGCACGGGGCAGGGCTGGCAGAGAGGGCAGAGGGGTGGGGGTGATGTCTGTGGGGCTGGGGGTGCCCATTGTCCATAGGGTAAGGGAGTGACAACACTCGGGGAGTGTGTGGGGCAGGGGGAGTGAGGCTGGGTGTGACCCCCTCTAGGGGATACAGTGGCACAGGGGTGCCCATCCTTTGTAGGGCTGGGGGTGCCTATTTTCCATAGGGCAGGGGAGATAGAGCTTGGGGTGGGTGCTCATTGTCCATGGGGCAGGGGGTGACAACACTCTGGGAGTGCCAAGGTGTGTGGGGCAGGGAGTGAGGCTGGGTGTGACCACTCTCTAAGGGGATAGGAGAGTGGCACAGGGGTTCCCATTCTTTGTAAGGCTTGGGGTGCCCACCTTCCATGGGGCTGGGGGTGCCATCATCCATGTGCAAAGGGATTGAGACAGGGGGAGCACACAGGGCCTGCCCACCCTTTCTGAGTCTCGCAGGGGGTGAGGGTGGCACAGTGCCCCCCTGCCCGCCCCCTGAGGCTGTCCCGTGTGCCCGCAGGGTCTGAGGGTGCTGGATGTGGGCGGCTGCGGGCGCCTGTCCCCGGCCGTGCTGGTGGACCTGGCCGAGGGGCTGCCCCGCCTGAGCCACCTGGGGCTGGCCCACACCCAGGCCAACCTGCAGGTGCTGTCGGCCGTGGGCTCCTGCTGCCGCCACCTGCGGGAGCTCGATGTCACCGGCTGCAGGAAGGTGACACCGCGCGCCCTGCGCCACCTGGGCTACGACCCCGCCGAGCGGAGCCTCGGCTGTCCCGCGCTCCGTGTGCTGCTGGCCCGCGACCTGGAGCTCACCGGGGACGGGGACGCGGTGGCAGCCGTGGCCTTCCTGCTGCTGGCGCTGCCGTGCCTGGAGGTGCTGGCACACGGTGCCCTGCAGGATGCCCTGCGGCTGCTGCACTCGGGGCAGCTGGGTGGCACCGAGGACCCTGAGGGATTCCCCTCGCTGCAGGAGCTGGCACGGAGCCGGGGGGCTGCGGGGGAGGGAGCCCCGCTCACGCTGCCCCTGCGGCAGCTGGAGGAGGTGCAGGAGGACGCCCTGAGCACCGTGCACGCCGTGTGTCCCCAGGTTGAGGAGCTCAGCGTGTGGCTTGGGGACAATCCCGGCTCCTCAGGGCTCCGGGAGCTGCAGGGCTGGCATTGCCTGTCCCGGGTGACTCTGGGCTGCTCCGGGCGGCACGGCCGGGCGCTGGCAGCGCTGCTGCCCCTGGCACAGGGCCTGGGCACCTATCTGCGTGCCCTGACCCTGCACGGCTTCACCTGCTGGGACCCTCTGTCGCTGCCCGCCCTCCTCGCCAGCTGCCCCGGCCTGCAGAGCTTCACCGCCGAGCTGGAAGCGCCTCCAGACCCCCGCGCCCACCAGGAGCCCCCCGAGGAGGAGGAGGAGGAGGAACCCCCTGCCCCACCACCACGCTGGGCCACCGACCTACTGCCCCGGGGGCTGCCCCGGCTCCAGAGCTTCTCGCTGAGCCTGGCCGGGCCCGTTCCAGCCTCGCACGGGCCCGTGCTGAGCTCCACGCTGGCCTCACTGCTCTGCGGGGCCCCCCGGCTGCAGACCCTGCGCCTGCTGGCGCTGCCCTTCCCGCTGGACTCGGTGCTGGAGCCGGCGCTGCTGGGGCTGCGGGAGCTGCGGGAGCTGTCGCTGGCCGGGAGCCGCGTGTGCCCGGGCACCGTGTGGCACCTGCTGGGCACCGAGGGGCCCCTGCGGCGCCTGGAGCTGTCGCGCTGCCCCGACATCCACCGGCGCGACTACGACAGCTTCCTGCACGAGGTGAGGAAGCAGCGCCTGGAGCTGGACATCACCTGGGAGTAGCGATAGGGTTTTTAATAAAAGTGTCACAATCACTGGCCGGTGCCGTGTTATCCCCTCGGCAGCACAGGGGAGCAGAGCAGCAGTGTCCCTGTCCTCCCATTGAGAGGTGACATCCTGGTGGCTCAGCCCTGCTCCGTGAGCCCCGTGAGCCGCTCCGATGCCTCCCAGAGCTTCCGTGTCCCCGTTCCCGCACTGAGAGGTGACATCGCGGTGGCTCAGCCCTGCTCCGAGAGCCCCGTGAGCCGCTCTGATGCCTCCCAGAGCTTCCGAGCCAGCGCAGCATCGCGGCCGAGCTCCGAGGGCAGCGCCAGCCGGCAGCTGCTGTCGAAATATTTCCCGCTGATGCCCTCGGCTTCCTCCGAGATGGAGCAGAAAATGGTGCTGGCAGCGCCCTGCTCGGGTGACTGCGGGGAAATGGGGGTGAGGAGGGGGCTGGCACCCCCCTGCCACCCACCCTGCTGCCCCAGGATGGGCAGGACCCGGCCCCGCTCACCTTCATGAAGGGACGGAGAAGGGCGAAGAGCGCCCGCACGGGCCGGCTGAAGTGGCGCATGATGCTGGTGCCCACCACGCCCGGGCTCAGCGCGTTGGCTGTCACCCCTGCCAGGCCACACCGTCAGCAGGGTGGCACCCCAGGGACCCAAACCCACCATGCCCAGGCTCAGCACGTTGGCTGTCACCCCTGCCAGGCCACATCATCAGCAGGGTGGCACCCCAGGGACCCCAAATCCCACCACACCTGGGCTCAGTTTGTTGGCCGTCACCCCTGCCAGGTCACACCATCAGCAGGGTCGCACCCCAGTGCCCCAACCCAAATCCCACCATGCCCGGGCTCAGCGCGTTGGCTGTCACCCCTGCCAGGTCACACCATCAGCAGGGTGGCACCCCAGGGCCCCAAATCCCTCAGGGAGCAGCAGGAGCAGCCCCCAGCCGCCAGCCTGAACTCCCACCCTTGGGGGATCCCAGTGAGTCTCTCAGACCCCCCAGCTCTGCTGGCAGCCCCTGAGATCTGGCACAGGGATGCCCCCAGGGTGGCACGGCCCAGCACCCACCTGTGCCCTGCAGGCGCCGTGCCAGCTCAGCAGTGAAGAGCACGTTCATCAGCTTGGTGCTGTTGTAGGCGGCGTCGTGCCCGCCCGGGCGCCGCTGCCCCGTCAGGTACCCGCTGTCGGCCGTGCCCACACGGTGCCGGAACGACGACACGTTCACCACCCGGGCAGGCGCCGAGGCCTTCAGCAGCTCTGTGCCAAGCAGGGGGTTGGTGTTGTGGTGCCATGCCATGGTTTGCCTCAGATACCCCGTGTTCCACCCTGATAATTCCCTGCCAGCTGTGCCAGTCTCCTCTCCTGACCCCTCCCAGCACTCTCTGTCAGTCCTGGCATTCCAGAAGAGAATTGGCAGAATTCAAAAGATGCCTCCACCCCTGGGGGGACATTGGGCCACCCAGGTGTCCTTTGTCCCTTGAGACCTCCTCTCCTGTACCTGGTTGGTGGCTCCTACCCTTTCCCTCCTCCCCTCCCTCGGGTAAAAGAGCAGCCACGTGTTTTGGGGAGTTCTGCTGGAGCTGTTGCTGGATTCAGAGGCCTGAGGGCCAGAATAAAACTCTGGATCCAAACCCTCCATCAGAACCGACTCCTTTCCTTCACCATTGCCTTAAAGCTTGTCCACAGAGAGAAACCTGAGGAGCAGATCCTCTATGAGAGGAAGCTCCATCCTGCCACCACCAGAGCCTTGGCATGCCTGGACTTCTCTCCACGTGCCCAACTCCAACATCCAGCCAGCCAAAAGTATCTCTGGGGTGAAACACCACACATCCAGCTGGCCAAAAGTATCTCTGGGGTGAAACACCACAGTGCCGCTATTTGGTTCGTGCCAGACAATCCAAGGTACATCCCTCCTGCTATATTGGTAATTATACCAATAATTACCAATTATTAATTGGTAATTATACCAATGTGGAGTCCCCAGAGCCCCCCCTGACTCCCCCAGCCCCTGCACTCACCCAGGAGCAGGTTGGTGAGCAGGAAGTGGCCCAGGTAGTTGGTGGCAAAGGTTTGCTCCAGTCCTTCCGATGTGATGGCAAAGGGCAGCCCTGAAAGGAGGGTGGGTGAGGAATCCCCACTGTGCCACCAGGACATCCCCAGGGAATATTTCTGTGTCTGCTCTGGGGTGCCCTGACACCCAGGGGAGCACTGATTTTGATTCTCATTCATGGAGAAAGTTTCCCAGACTTCAAGATAGACTGGAATCCACAAAAGTGTGCAATAGATTAGAGAGAATAGTGTAAGTGTAAGTGAGAAATTGAGGTTTTAGGATTTTTGGTGTGTTGTGGATGGAAGCAAGATGGAGGGCACAGAGTGTCATCCTGGGTTTCTTCTTCATGCTTCTTCTTCCTCCTTCTTGTTCATGGGTTTGGGTGGCATTTTGTAATTGGGAAGAAAAGCTCTTTGAGATCAGTTTTTGGGTTAAAAGGGAAAACAATCCAGGTGTCAGATCTTAATTGAATAGTTTAGTCTTAAAAGACCTTGTAACAAAAAATTGTTGGCCATTTTGTGCCTTCTAATGAAAAGCTGCTGAACTCACAGTAGTGAGACTGTTTTACTGATAAGAAATAATGAACATCTGAATCTGAACACAGAATCACAGAATCACAGAATCACAGAATCACAGAATAATGAGGTTGGAAGAGACCTCTCAGATCATCCAGTCCAACCCATGCCCTCAAATCTCACCCATAGCACCAAGTGCCATGGCCAGTCTGTTTTTAAACACACCCAGAGATGGTGATTCCACCACCTCCCTGGGAAGAGCATTCCAGTACTTTATTATTCTTTTGGTGAAAATTTTGTTCCTAATATCCAACCTGTCCCTTCCCTGATGCAGCTTGAGGCTGTGTCCTCTGGTTCTGGCAGAGACCGACCCCAGCTGTCCACAGCCTCCCTTCAGGAAGGTGCAGAGATCAATAAGGGCACCTCTGAGCCTCCTCTTCTCCAGGCTGAACAGCCCCAGCTCCTTCAAACATTCCTCCCAGGGTTTGTGTTCCAATCCCCTCAGCAGCCTTGTGTTTGAGCATCTCAATGTCCTTCCCAAACTGAGGGACCAGAACTGGACACAGCACTCGAGGTGTGCCCTCACCAGTGCTGAGTACAGGGGCAGAATGAACTCCCTGCTCTTGCTGGGCACAGAATTCTTAATGGGCACAATGAGCTCCCTGCTCCTGCTGGGCACAGAATTCTTCAGGGGCACAATGAGCTCCCTGCTCCTGCTGGGCACAGAATTCTTCATGGGCAGAATGACCTTCCTGCTCCTGCTGGGCATACATTCCTCAGGGGCAGAGACCTTGGTGTCCTTCTTGGCCACCAAGGCACACTGCTGGCTGCTGTTCAGCCATGACCTCCCTGCTTCTGCTGGCCACACCGTTCCTGACCCAGGCCAGGAGCCATTGGCCTTCTTGGCCCCCAGGGCACATTTCTGGCTCATGCTCAACCAGCTGTTGATCAGCACCCCCAGGTCCCTTTCTGCCTGAACACCATATCCAGTTTGTAACATTGTAGGGGATTTTTGTGGCCAAAACGTAGAACTCTCACTCAGACTGATTAAACTCCATCCTGCTGCACTCTGCCCGTCCATCCAACTCATCTGAGTCTCTGTACAGAGCCCTCCTTCCTTCCAACAGATCAACACCAACTCCCAGCTTAGAATGAAACACCATCAGTGCAGACAGACAAACAGACAGCTGGTTCCTGCACAGCGGGGCAGTGCCGTGGGCATCGGGGCGGGCTCTGGACCCCTGGAGGGTTTTGCCCGGTTTGCACCTACCGGTGACTCCGGCGTTGTTGACCAGCACGTCCAGGCGCGGCTCCTCCCGCAGCACGGCGGCGGCGAAGGCTCGCACCGAGGCCATGCAGCCGGTGTCCAGCAGCCTCAGCAGCACCGCCGGGTTCCCGGTGGCCGCCCGGATCTCCTGCACGGCCGCCTGGCCCC
The DNA here is from genome assembly GCA_020466415.1 of Ammodramus savannarum pratensis. Lineage (NCBI taxonomy): Eukaryota > Metazoa > Chordata > Aves > Passeriformes > Passerellidae > Ammodramus > Ammodramus savannarum. The sequence continues at coordinate 51,762,250 of JAHXMQ010003319.1, forward strand.
GCTCCGGGCTCCGGCACGCCAGGATGGTGCGGGCATTGCGGCGGGCCAGCTCCATGGCCACGCACTTGCCGATGCCTGCGGGACACGTGGAGGGTGTGGGGGATCCCAGCCAGGTCCCGCTGGTCCTTTGGGGTTTGGGCAGCCCCTGCCACTGCCAAAACCGCCCAGCCCACACACATTTAGGGACAGAGTGACCCCACACGTGCTGGGCTCCATCCCCTCCCCAGCGCCCTCCATTCCGTGGTGGGCTGGGGAGGGGATGGAGCCCAGCACGTGTGGGGTCACTCTGTCTCTAAATGTGTGTGGACATCCCAACCCCAGCCCAGGGGTCCCAACATCTCCAGCAGTGGAACACAGGTGGGAGCGGTGACCCCACCCCGGGTGTGACATGGTGGCCGTGGTGGCCTTGTCCGTCAGTCATTAAGAGTCCCGAGTTAAGGAAGGTGAGCAGAGGGCACCGGGAGCACACTGTGGGTGCCCAGGGATGGCCACCAGCTTCTTCTGCAGCCAAAGCAAGGATTGGGGTCCTGGGCTGGCCAAGGGACACCCTGTCCCCTGCAGGTCACCCCTCAGCCATCACGCCACCTCCCACATGCGTGTCCCCGCCGTCCCTCCCTGCTCACCGCTATTGGCTCCGGTGACAATCACTGTCTTGCCCGTCAGGTCGGTGGGACACTTGCGGGGGTCCCAGGGGCTCCTGCGGGTGGCCCGGAGCAGCAGGGCCAGCAGCAGGAGAGACAGGAGCCACCACGGGGGGCTCAGAGCCCCCAGCAGCTCCATGGCCGGGAGCGGGGTGGCGCTGGGGACAGAGGTCACAGCGGGACCTTTGCCCCGCCGGTGGCACGGCACGGCACGGCACGGGTCCCTCTGCTCCGGGAGGGAGCCGAGAGGGACAGCAGAGTGGCTGGAGCAGGCAGGAAGGTGAGGCACGTATCCCCTGTGCCATCCCACTGTCCCCAGGGCCACCCTGTCTGGAAATTACACCTCATTTATTCCTTTTAATAGTCTGTGCTGCTGTAAAAACACCTGGGATTTGTTTTCCTCCACCAACAGTTTCTGCCAGGCTGGACCCGACACGTTCCTACGGTGTTGAGTAACACGGGAGGAGCGTTCCTCTGTTGTGTTGAGCAACAGGAGAGGAATTGTACCAACGCAAAAAATGTGGTCACAAATAGGATGGGTGATTTGGGGGTTTCCTGTTTTGTAGGGCCCCCAGTGAACCCTGGATGAGCGCTGAATTAAGTGGTGAAAACCCTTTGGCGCTAATTAGGAACTGAAAGCCACGCCCACATAATGATCTCTGCTAATGAGGAGCCGAAATCCGCGCCTGAGGCCTCGCCCGGTGCCGAACGAGGGCGGAAACCCCCGGGGGCGTGGCACAGTATGCTAATGAGCTTGAATCACGCCCATTAATATGTTAATGGGGGTCTCTAATGATGCAACTCTGGGGACATGTAAAGCTCCCTGTGTCACATCGCTATCCTCGATGCCACCTCAGTGTCCCCAGGGCTGCTCGGACTCCCTGCACCCCCGGGGCGGCTACAGGAGGGGCGATGTCCCCCGAAGTCCCCTTCGGGCAGTGCGGGGACACTCCAGGGCTGGCGCAGGTCCCTGTGGGGTGGGGACAGTCCCAGCGAGGGGCCCCGAGCTCCCGGGAATGCAGAGGAGGCTCCGAGCAGCCTCTGCCCGTCCCGTCCCCGTTCCCCAGGACAGGAGCTCCCCGGGCGAAGCCACACGTGTCACCCCGTCACATCGCCCATTTGGGGACAAAGGGGCTGCGGGGACCCACCACGTGCGGGTGCGGGGGCTGGTGGCACCGTGATCACCGCAAAACTCATTTTAGTGTTTTTTTTATTTACTTCTGAGAAAAAGATCCCCGATCTCCGGGAGGGTCCCCCGAGACCCCGGCCTGTTCCAGCCACTGCACCGGCGACACTCGGGGGGACTGGGACCCCCCCAGAGCGGGACCGGGCGCCGGGAGGGACAGCCCCGGGAGCCGCTCGGTTTCCAGCGGGCTGTCCTGCCACTCCTCCGCCTCCCCGTACTCCGAGAGCCGGCACTCCGGGTAGGGCAGGATGGGCTTCAGGTCCTTCTCCGCCCTCCTCAGCGCCTCGTCCCCCTGCTCGTCCCCGGCGTGCCCCGCCAGAGCCGGCCCGCGGCGCTCGCAGTGTCCCCAGCGCACGGTGACACCGGGAGCCAGGCGCACCGAGGCCAGCCAGGGGTCGCAGAGCTGCGGCTCGGCCCTGGCGGCGCGGGCGGTGCCCGGGATCACCTGCACGAGGGATCCCGGCACCGGTAACCGGCTCCGGGACGCTCCCAAGCGCGGCCGCTCGGCCTCGGTGCTCACGTCCAGCACCTTGACCTCGGGCAGCACCCAGCGGGCGGCGCCGCGCCGGGCACCGAGCCGGGGCACGCCGGGGCTGCGGGAGAGGCGCCGCGGGTGGGCGGACGCGGCGCTGGAGCGGGAGGATGATGACGGTGGCGGCGCTGCCTCTTGCATGCGGGGCTCCGGTGCTGCCGGTGCTGCGGGTTCCGGGGGTGCAGCCGGCGGAGGAACCGGGGGACGGGGCGCGACCGGCCGGGGAACCGGGCGTGGGGGCGCGACCGGCGGGGCCGTCCGGGGCTGCGGGGGCCGGCAGGGTTGGCGGCGCTTCCCGGGGGACCGGGAGCGGCGGCGGCCGCGCTCGCGGGGCTTGGGGGCGCTGGGCGGCTTCGGGCGGGGAGGCGGCCGTGGACCGGGAGGCTGAACGGGAGGAGCGGCGGCGGAGCGGGACTGGCACGGCGGGCAGAGGGACCTGGTGTGAGTGCGGGGTCGCGTCCCCCCGGTGTGGGTGACACCGCTGGGGCTCAGCCCGAGGGGTGTCTGGGAGGGGGGATCGGGACACGTCTCACCTGACACGGGGACAGAGGGACACCCACGGCGGTGTCGCGACCGACGGGACCTTTGGCTGTCACCGGGAGAGCCCCGGACGGGACCGGACCGCGGGGCCGAGGGGAATCCACGGCGGGAGCAGCAGCGGGAGCCTCACCGGGAGCCACGGGCGGAGTTTGAGCGTCGTCTGACTCGGAGAGCTCCTCGGACGAGAGCTGGACAGAGGGGACAGAGGGGACGCGGTGCGGTGACACCGCCATCCCGCGGCCCGGGGGCTCCGGGGGCTCGGGAACCCTCTCACCTCTTCCGAGAGCGGGGACGCCTCCGCGACGGGGACAACGCCCGGTGTCCACGAGTCCCAAATACCGGCCGGGGGCTCCTCGTCCTCCTTCCAGGCCCCGTCCCGCTCGGGCTCCGGGTCCCCCTCGGGCTCGGGGACTTTGTCATCCCGCACCAGGAAGCGCCACTCGGCCACGAACAGCATGGCATCCCGCGCCCGCGCCACCGCGAACGGCACCCGCTGGGGACAGCGCGCTGAGAGCCCGCCCGCGCCCCCGGCCCCCCAAAACCCCCCAGATCACGGTGGGGAGGGGTCCCTCACCTGCCGAGCCACTGCCGCCAGCGCCACCTCGGTCAGGACGCGCTGCAGGAGCTCGTCCAGGATGGGCTCCACGTCCAGCGGCTCCGGCGGCTCCGGGGACGGGCTGGGCTGCGGCGAGGAGCGGCCCGAGCCCCGCGGGGAGCCCCGCCGGGACGGCCGCGCCCGGGGCTTGTCCTGCTTCGATCGGGCCCCGGCCCCGCGGGATTTCCCCTTCTGTGCGGGGACAGAGGCACCGAGAGATCCCGTGTGCCCCGGGAGCGGCCCGGTGTGCCCCGGTATGGACCGGTGTGCCCCGGTATGGACCGGTGTGCCCCAGTATGGACCAGTGCACCCCAGTACGGACCAGTGTGTCCCAGTACGGACCAGTGTGCACCAGTATGGACCAGTGCGTCCCAGTATGGACCAGTGTGCCACAGTATGGACCAGTGCATCCCAGTATGGACCAGTGCGCCCCAGTATGGACCAGTGTGCCCCAGTATGGACCAGTGTGCCCCAGTATGGACCAGTGCACTGCCATGCAGCCCCATGTGTCCCAGTATGGACCAGTGCACTGCCACACAGCCCAGCGTGTCCCAGTATGGACCAGTGCACCCCAGTATGGACCAGTACACTGCCACACAGCCCAGCATGGCTCCTCAGCTCATCCCAGTACATCCCAGTATAGCTCAATACCTCCCGGCCCACCTCAGTACGGCTTCCCAGTATATCCCAGCTCATCCCAGTACATCCCAGTACACTCCAGTATAGCGCAGTACCTCCCAGCTCACCTCAGCATGGCTCCCCAGTATATTCCAGTACTTCCCAGCCCACCCCAGTGTGGCCCCTCAGCTCATCCCAGTACATCCCAGTACAGCTCAATACCTCCCGGCCCACCTCAGCATGGCTTCCCAGTACATCCCAGCTCATCCCAGTACATCCCTGTATAGTCTAGCCCACCCCAACATGGCCCCTCAGCTCATCCCAGTATAGCCCAGTGCATCCCAGTATAGCCCCCAGTCCACCTCAGCATGGCTCCTCAGTATCGCCCAGTACATCCCAGTATAGCCCAGTACCTCCCAGCATGGTTCCCCAGCTCATCCCAGTACCTCCCAGTGCATCCCAGTACATCCCAGTATAGCCCAGTCCATATCAGCATGGCCCCCCAGTTCATCCTAGTGCATCCCAGTACATCCCCGTACAGCCCATTACCTCCCAGCCCACCCCAGCATGGCCCCCCAGTTCATCCCAGTACACCCCAGTATATCCCAGTATATCCCAGCACACCCCAACTCCCCACATCCCTCATCTCCTCCCAGCCACCCCCCTCTGCC
>JAHXMQ010003319.1:51770256-51785655 GCA_020466415.1 Ammodramus savannarum pratensis
CCCCAATTCCTGTCCCAGGGTGACACAAACCTGTTCCCATCCCCAGTTCCTGTCCCAGGGTGACACAAACCTGTTCCCATCCCCAATTCCTGTCCCAAACCTGTTCCCTGCCCCAATCCCTGTCCCTCAGTGACACAAACCTGTTCCCTTTCCCAATTCCTGTCTCTCAGTGACACAAACCTTTCCTTTCCCTTCCAGCCCATTCCGTGTTTGCCCGAGGCATCGCCGCTGTCGGCGGCCGCTTCATCTGTGTGGGTGAGCCCAGGTGTGGGCAGGGGGGTGGCCCTGGGCTGGCCCAGCCCCTGCTGACCCCCCTGTCCCCACAGGGACGTCCTTTGGGGCCGTGTTGGTATTTGACATCCCCCCCAAAGGGACCAATGTGACGCTGAGTGAGGTCCTGGAGCAGCACCGGGATCCCATCACCGACATCGCAGCGGAGCAGGGCCAGGCCCCGGTATGGGGGAGAGGGGGACCCTAAATCTCATCAGGGACATCTTCCACTGTCCCAGGGTGCTCCAGCCTGGCCTTGGACTCTTCCATGGATCCAGGGGTAGCCACACCCTCACAGGGAAGGATTTCTTCCCCAAATCCCACCCAAATCTCCTTTTCTCCTGTGGGAAGCCATTCCCTGTGTCCTGTCACCCCATCCTTTGTCTCAAATTCCTCCCATCTCTCCTGCAGCCTGCTGGAAGCTCCCAGGGCAGGTCCCTGCAAACTCCCCAGCCACTTTCCTCCCACTCAGCACTTTCCCTGATGAGTCACTGAACTTTCCTTGCTCTGGGATCCCCAAGGAATTCATCCCCCAGATGCCATTCCTGAGCTGCAGTGTCACCATGGGGACACGGAGCTCTTGTGTCACCTCCCACTGCTACCCCGGGCTTTGCTCCCAGGCTTCCCAGGGCTGCACTGGGGCATTCCCAGGGCCGGGAATCCTCATGAAGGGAGGGAAGGAGGGAGGGGTGCCCTGATCCTTCCTTGAAATCCACCCTGGCCTGGCAGTGTGGGCAGGGCCGGACGAGTCCCAATGGAACCGCCCTTTGCTGGGGCTTCAGGAGCTGTCCCAGCTTGTCCTGGTGTCCGTGGGACAGTGCCACCCCAGAGTGGGGACACTGCCTGGTGTCCCTGAGCCACCTGTCCCCACAGGACGGGGCTGGGGACCTGGTGACAGCCGATGACTCGGGGACGCTGTGCCTGTGGAGAAGCGGGGAGGAGTTCACGCTGCTGGGGAAGATCCCGGGATCCGGGTGAGCCCCGGGGGTGCCGCAGGGTGTGGGACACGAGGAGGGGACAGCCCTGCGGTGGTGACACCGGCCCTGTGTGCAGCTGCACGTGCTCCTCGGTGGCGCTGTGGAACGGGATCGTGGCCGCGGGCTACGGGAACGGGCAGATCCGGCTGTGGGAGGCGGGATCGGGGCGGATCCGCGCCCAGCTCAGCGCCCACGCCCGCTGGATCTACGCCATCGACCTGGCCCCGCTCACCGGCAAGGTACGGGGGGACGGGCACGGCTGGGGGCACAGCTGGTGTCACAGCTGGGGTCACCGCTGGGGGCACACTCAGTATCCCATGCTGGCATCCTGCCCAGTATCCCAGCCTTCATTCCACACTGACATCCACGTGACATTCCAGCCTGAAATCCCAACCTGAAATCCCAGCCTGCATCCCACACCAACATCCACCTGGCATTCCAACCTGAAATCCAAACCTGACATCCCACCTTGAATTCCATCCTGAAATCCCAACCTGGCATTCTAACCTGAAATCCTAACCTGGCATTCCAACCTGAAATCCCAGCCTGGCATCTCACTTTGAATTCCAGCCTGACGTCCCAACCTGGCATTCCAACCTGAAATCCCAACCTGATATCCCAACCCGGCATCCCACTTGGCATTCCAACCTGAAATTCCAGCCTGGCATCCCAGCCTGACATCCCACCTGGCATTCCAAGCTGAAATCCCAACCTTTCATCCCACTTTGAATTCCTACCTGAAATCCCAACCTGGCATTCCAACCTGAAATTCTAACCTGGCATTCCAACCTGGCATCCCACCCACCCCACATCCCACCTTGAATTCCAATCTGAAATCCCAACCTGCATCCCACCCCAACATCCACCTGGCATTCCAACCTGAAATTCTAACCTAGTATCCCACCTTGAATTCCATCCTGAAATCCCAACCTGAAATCCCAGCCTGGCATCCCACTTTGAATTCCAGCCTGAAGTCCCAACCTGGCATTCCAACCTGAAATCCCATCCCAACATGCCAACTGGCATTCCAACCAGAAATCCCAGCTTGGAATTCCATCCTGGAATCCCAACCTGACCTCCCACCTGGCATTCCAACCTGAAATTCCAACCTGGCATCCCAGGTGGATTCCTGTCCCAGAGTGACAAGAATTCCAACCTGAAATCCCAACCTGGCATCTCACTCCACATCCCACCTGGCATCCCACCCTCAAATCCCACCCCAGTGTCCCACCCTGCCAGTGGCACTGCCATCTCCGTGGTGTCCCCACTGTCCCTGTGCTCCCCTGGCAGCTGCTCTCGGGTGCAGAGGATTCCTTTGTCCACGTCTGGAAGCTCAGCAGGGACCCGGACACCGATGACATCGAGGTCAGTCCGGGCTTGGGACAGGGACAGGGGACAGGGGACAGGGCTATGGCCCCTGGAGCTGTGGCAATCCTGGAATTGGGGTTGGAATTGGATCTGCCCCCCCTGCAGGTGCAGCACTGCCACGCCGAGTGTGTTACAGACACTCAGGTGTGCGGCGCCCGCTTCTGTGACCCTGCTGGGGACACCTTCGCTGTCACCGGCTACGACCTGAGCGAGATCCTGTGCTACGGGCCCGCCTGAGCCGGGATAACGGGAATGCCGGGACAATCCACCGGGAATGCCGGGACAATCCCCCGTGGGTGAGGGCTGAGCACGGAGCCCCCTGTGGCTCCGGCCGGGATCCCCCCGTGCCCCCCGAAGCCCTCCCGAGGGTCGGGAGCGGCTCCAGCAGCCCCGAGGGGATCCTCCCGTGGCTCCCACCTGCCCCGGGACCCTCCCACCGGCTCCGGGACCCTCCCGTGGCTCCCGCCCTTCCCGGAGGGCGGCGTGGCTGGGAACGGAGCCGGCTCAGACGGGAGGATCCCGGCAAACCTGTGCTACCTGCTGCTCCTGCCCCAGAGCCCAGCCCGGCGTCCCAGCTGCGGCATGTGCTGGGCACAGCTCCTGGGGAGGGGACAAAATGGGGGACAGAACCCAGGGGGACATGGGGCATCCTGCATCCCAAATCCCCGTGGGATGCTGCAGTCCCATGGCCACTGGCCAGATGTTTGCGATGTTTCCAGCTGTGCTGCGGGGCTGGAAAGAGCAGCAGCAGCTGCAGCAGGACCCCAGGGACAGCCCCAGGTCCCCTGCAGCCCCCCCCGATGTCCCTGACCCCCCCACGGGAGCTGAGGTGACCCCAGGCTCTGCTCCCAGGCAGGGGGAAATGGGGGGCTCAGGCCCTGAGCTGGGGGGAACCCCCCAACCCCTCCCCACCCCTCCTGCCGTGACGGGGGTCTTCCCCACCCATAAATGACCCCCCCACCCTTTATGTCCCACTCGTGTCCCCCCAATCTGTGGGTCAGGTCCCCCCATTTCTATTTCCCCCCCCAATAAATAAACCCCAGTGAGCACCCCCCAGTGTCACTCCTTCCTGGGGGACCCAGCAGGGTTTGGGGGCCTCAGCAGGGTTTGAGGGTGCTTAGCAGGGTTTGGGGGGACCCAGCAGGGTTTGGGGGGCTCAGCAGGGTTTCGGGGACCCATCAGACTTGGGGGGGCCCAGCAGAGTCCGGCTCCGTTACAAAAAGCTTTATTAAAGGTTAAAACAGCCGCTGCTGAGGTGGGGGGGCCCCGCTCCGGGCCGGGTGGGTCCCCGAGGCCGGGGGGGGGGCCCCGCTGTGCTCCTGGGGTAAAAAAGTGTAAAAACGGTTGTGCAGTTCAGCCCGCGGGAGGGGACAGTGCTCCCCCCCGCACGCCGGGGTGGGGACAGTGACAATGCCACACCCCCGGGACAGGGACAATGATCCCCCCCCCACCCCGTCCAAGGCACAGAGATGAGCCGGGGGCTCTGCAGCCACACAAGCACCCAGGGACCCCTCCCCGCGCCCACCCACCCGCCCTGCTCACAGCTTGGACCCCCCCACGGAGAGGGGGGAAGAAAATACAGCACCAGAGAGCCCTACGGGGGTGGGGACCCCCCAGAAAAGAAAGGGGGAGAGGCAGAGCCCCCGCTGCCCGCGCACCCCCAGCCCCAAATACTGCTCGGTCAGAGGTAGCACCAGCGGTGGGGAAGGGGCCCTGCCGGGGGAGGGGGCTCAGCACGGCCCCCCCCCCCTCACCGGGGAAAGGCACGGTGGCACCGGGGGCTGCGAGCCGGCAGAGCCTGTAAACAGCCGGGGACGGGGGGTAAACAAGCCCTTGGGGACCCCCACCCCGGCCAAGCCCCCTGGTTCAGTGCTGGGGGGGTCCCAGGGCTGAGAGCCACAGCCCGGGGGAGGGGTCCTGGGCCAGCCCCTCTGTTCAGTGTGGGGTCCCTGGGGCTGAGGGGGACCCTCAGCCCAGCACAGGGACCCCCAGCCCTTCGTGGGAGCCCAGGGCCCAAGCCCCCCCTCAGCACAGGGACTCCCAGCCCAGCACAGGGACCTCCAGCCCTGCATGGGAGCCCCCCAGCCCTTTATAAAAGCCCTAGACCCAAGCCCCTCACTCCACACAGGGACCCACAGCCCAGCTGAGCCCCCCAAGTCAAGTGTGAGGGTCTCAGGACCTGACCCCCCAGCCCATCCAAGCCCCCCCGCCCCGAGCACCCCACTCACCACAGGGACCCCCAGCCCAGCTGAGCCCCCTCACCCTGCACGGGGACCCCGGGGCCGAACCCCCTGCTCAGCTCAGAGGCTGCCAGCCCTCTCGAGCCCCCCAGCCCCACACGGGGGTGCCCTCCCCGAGCCCCCCGCTCAGGACACGGGCGGTGAGGGTCTCCAGAAGCACCACTTGCTGCGGGGGTGCTGCTTGCGCTGCAGCTGCTCCTCACGCTCCCGCTCCTTCTTGGAGCGCAGGTACAGATCCTCCTCCTTCAGGTACCACACCGGGGGCCAGCGGTGCCGCTCGAAGTGAGCCTGGTTCTCTGCGGGGACACCGCGGGGCTCAGGGCACGGCTGGGGACCCCCTGCCCTCCCTGTACCCCCCGCTCACCCTATCCATCCATACCTGGGGACATGAACTTCATCTCGCGGGGGAAGCGGCGGCACACGCGGTTGTAGTTGGTGCAGATGTAGTGCAGGCACCACGCCGCCAGCTGCCGGGCGTTGTGGAACTGGGGAGGGATTTGGGGGGTCACCCCATCACCTAGGAATCTCTGTCTCCCCCCTTGGAGGTCTCCGTGCCCTCCAGCCCCCCCACACCTGCGTCATCTCCAGGTAGATGATGACCTGCTCGTCGATCTCCACGCGCTGCATGAAGGCTCGCAGCAGCTCGTCCACGGCGTATTGCTCTGGGAAAATGGGGGAAATGGGGGTTCAGGGGGGGTCACACAGCAGAGATGAGCCCCCCCGGGTCCCCCCGCGCTTACATAAGGACAGCGAGTGACACACGGGGACGATCGATGATCGATCCGTCCCCGCGGCGGCAGCGGGGTATTGGTGACGTCAGGGACCGGGGGATACCGGGGGGGGGGGCTCACCGGTGAGCGCCTGCAGCCGCGGCAGGCACAGCCGGTCCGTGAGGATCAGCAGTTCCATGGCGTCCAGGTCGGGCGTGGGCGTGAAGACCCCGGTGTAGAGGAAGTCGAGGACGGCGCGGAGGCAGGCGCAGTTGGTGCCAGGCAGCGACACCTGTGGGATCGAGGGGGTTGGGGGGAGCTCAAAGCCACCCCTAAAGGCGGCTGGGGGAAAGGGGGACCCTCCTGGCAGTGCCTGAGCTGGCACAGCACCCCCAGCCCTGGAATAGCCTCCACATTCCAGCACAATGGGAAGCAGCACACACGTGTCCCCGGGCCAGGAGGTCTGAGCAGCCCCCTGACCCCAACCCAAATGCCCACCCTGCCCCCCGGAGCCACAGGTGCCCCCTGGTCCCCACCTCGCTGGCGTAGCTCTCGCGGAAACCCCCCCGGAACATGGCCCTCATCCAGTCACAGCCGGCGATGAGCAGCGGCTTGTGCGCCGGCACCGCGCCGTCATCCACCAGGAACACCACGTCTGGGGACAGGGACAGCTCAGGGGGGACACAGCCACACCCCAGAGAGCCCTTGTGCCCCCCACACCAGGGACAGCCACCCCTGGGACACTGCAGACCAGGGACAGCCACCTCTGGGACACTGCAGACCAGGAACAGGCACTCATTGACCGCCACTGTCAGGGGGTCAAGAATCCCTTGGACACCCCTTCCACGGGGACACCACTACCTTGGGGACAACCATCCCTTGGACACCCCTTCCTTGGGGACAGCCACCCCTCAGACACCACTGGCTTGGGGACAAGAAACTCCTTGGACACCCCTTCCATGGGGACATAGTCACCCCTTGACCACCACTGCCTTGGTGACAAGCACCCCTTAGCCACCACCCAGGACTGTCACTCCACCCCAGCAGCCCCTCCATGACTCACTGGGACAGGCCCCAGACTCCAAAGTCCTCAGAGGTGGAAGGGTCTCAGGTTGACCATATCCCCGTGACCCCACTGGCACCACGAGAAGGTGACACCACCTGGAGGTGACAGCGGTGACCCTCCCATCCCCACAGCCCCCATCCCACCCCCTATACCTGCAAAGACCCCCTTGGCCAGGCACTCCTTGACGCGGTTGGCGCGGCGCACGTGGAAGGCCTTGGTGATCTCCTGGTTCATGAAGCTCTCCTGGTTGAGCTCGTTGGCCACCATCATGCGCAGGTCGAACACCTCCAGCAGCTCAGCCACGGCCCCCACCTGCCTCAGGTCCCCGTGGGGCCTCTCCAGCTGGCCGGTGTACAGATACTCCAGCACGGCGCGCAGCGGCTCCGGCCGCACGCCCCGGTCCATGGCCACCACCGCCATGCGCCGCTCCCGCCCCGCCACCGGGTCAGCCACCGCCTCCCAGTGCAGGCTCAGGAAGCCGCGGCCCCACGAGGACAGGTCACGGCTGTCCCCGTCCCCCTCGCCGGGCGGCTCCTCCAGCGCGAAGAGGTCGTAGAAGCGGGAGCAGGCCGTGGCCAGGTAGACGCGGTGGGCGAAGACGCGGTGGCCTCCCTGCAGCTGGAAGACGACGTCGGCGCAGAGCGGGGCCTGGAACAGCGCGGCCGGGCCCCCCCCCAGCCCTGGGGGGGCGTCGGGCACCTGGATGAGGGGCGGGGGGGGCTTGGGGGGAAGGAAGGGCGCCTGCAGCAGCGGGCGCTGCATCTTGCGCAGGTGGGACTTCCAGAACTGCAGGTGGCGGCGGGACACGAGTGCGGCGCGGATGGCGTTGTCGAACACGTCCTTGACGCCGAACTGGGCCACCACGCTGGTCTCATAGTAGGGCACCCCCAGCTCCTGGGCCACCTCGTGGCCCCGCTCCGGTGGCAGGATGTCCGAGGGCTTGATGGGCCTGGGGGGGCACGGACAGGGTGGGGGCTGAGGGGGCGTCCAGGGCAGCCCCTGCTCGTTCCAAGGGGTGCTGGGAGGTCTCGTGGCCATGCCAGGGGATGCTGCGAGGGTGGCCCCTCATTGTGGGGGTGCCAGGGGGTTCTCCCAAGCCAGGAGTGCTGGGCAGGGCACAGGTTCCACCCCATAAATGCTGACCCACAGAGGGACCCCATCCTGACACACCCTAACACAGTGGTGACAAAACTGGGGGTCCCCATAGCGGCACAGAGAGGGGTCCCCACTGATTGGTGACACACTGAGGTGTCCCCGTCCCCGTGGGAAGCTCTGGGGGCTCACTTGGCCAGCGGCCGGCGTGCGCGGTTGACGGCGTCCAGGTCAGCGTAGCGCAGGTCCAGCTGGCAGCCCACCAGCACGATGGGGGTGCGCGGGCAGAAGTGCTTGATCTCGGGGTACCACATGCTCTTCACGTGCCGCAGCGAGTTGGGGTTCGCCAGCGAGAAGCAGAGCACCACCACGTCCGACCTGCAGGGGGGGGAGGGCAGCGCTGTCCCGGTGCCACCCGGCGTCCCCAAACATGGCACCCGGATCACTGTCCCCCGGGTCACTGGGACCCCTCAGGAGCCTCAGGACCCCCCGAGAGCCCCCCAGCCACGGGAACCCCACAGATCCCCGCAGCCACACGAACTCCACGGCCTCTGGGAGCCCCGTGACAGCGACAGGGGACCGGACGGACCCCACGGGACCTGGCTTTGAGTTACCACTGCCACAGGCTGCCCCAGCTCGGGTGGGCACCGTGGTGGTCCTGAGCTATAGGGGGAGTCCCACAGGGGGTGCCTGGGTGGGTGCCAGCCCCCAGCACCGGGGACATTCCACGCCCGCTGTCCCCAATCCCGCCCCGCGCCCACCGTGGGGCGGCCATTGCCATCCCAGGGAGGGAGAGGTGCCAGGGGACCTGGGGGGAGTGCCAGGGGACATAAAGGGGTGCCAGGGGACATGAAGGGGTGCCAGGGGACACGAAGGGGGGTGCCAGTACCCCCAAGTCCCCGGAGCAGCCGCGTGGCCCCGGGCCCGGGTTGTTTTTAGTCCGAGCCAGGACGGGACGTGACCGGGAGGCGCCGCTGGAGCCGGGCCCGTGTCCCAGACCAAGATAGCCGCCACCAGCCCCCCCGGGGCCCTCCGCCAGCCCCGGGGCCACCGCGAGCGGCGGGGACAGGGCCCCCCCAGCCCCACGGGCCCCGCCGTGCCGCGGGGAGATTAGCGGAGCCGCGGGGCTGGCGCGGGGCGGCGGCGATAAGAGAGCCCGGACGTGCTAGCGGCCACGGGGACCGGCTGTTTACAACCGGGGGACACCGGAGATCTGGGGGGGCCCCTCCTGCTGCCAGCTCAGCGCCCCGCCAAAGGATTCCCGCACCGCAAGAGCCCCCCTGGAGCCGCCCCCCACGCACAGCTCCGGAGGGTCCCTGCTCGGGGTGGGGGCTTCGGGGGGGCAGTGTTGGGGTCGCGGTGGCCCCAAAGGTGTCCCCAAAGGAGGGGGATGGGGTTTGGGGTGCCAGAGCTGCTCCCCGGGCGCTGGCAGGAGCCCAAGGGGCTCCGTTGGCTCCGTGCATCCCAGGATGGGCAGGGCTGGCGCCCGGGTGCTGGGGTGGGGGCTGGGCTGCCGGTGACAGCAGCCGGGGTGCCGGTGGCGGTCTCGGGGTGCCGGTGCCGGTAGGGGGAGGGGTTCCGGTGGCGGTCGCGGGTCCCACCTGCCATAGGCGAAGCGCCGGTCTTTATGGTGGTCCCCAAAGGTGTCCCAGAGGCGCAGGGAGACGCTGACCTCGTCCACCACATCCCGGGAGCGCTCCAGCACCTGTCGGCACCGGGAACGGCACCGGGAACGGCACCATCACCGACCGCCCTGCCCGGAACCACGGGGACCACCCCGCTGTGCCCCCGCTGCCCCCTCCCGGTTCCCCGCTCGGTGTCCATCGCGGTACCGGTTGCTCCCCGCTGCTCAGTACCCCCTGTTGCTCCCCCCCCGCCCCGGTGCCCCTCCATGCTCGGCGATGCCCGGTGTCCCCGGTAACGCCCCTCCCGCCGTTCCCTCGCTCGCTCGGTGCCCGGCGGTGCCCTCACCTCCTGGCAGACGCGGTACTGGTCGATGGCCCACACGGTGGGCACGTGTGTGGCCAGCAGCCGATACTGGCTCAGCGTGGCGTTGCAGGCGCGGGCGCAGATCAGCCGCGTCTTGCCCACGGCGTTGTCGCCAACCACGACGCACTTGATGGTCTCGACGTTGGGCCGCTCGTAATCCACGTCGGGGTCCATGGGGGCGCGGGGGGCCCCGGGCAGCGGAGCAGCCCCGCTCAGCGCCCCCCGCCCGGCCCCGGCCCGTTACCGATCCCCGCCCCGCCCGCCCCGCCCCACCCCGCCTGACAGCCAATCAGCGCGCGCCGCCGCGGCACGCCCCGCCCCGCCTCGCCCCGCCCCGCCAATCCCGCGCGGCACCGCCCGCCTGGCCACGCCCCCCACGGCCCCGCCCCGCGCGCGGACAAAGGAGCGCCGCCAGGGGGCGCCGCAACGCCACGTGACGGGTCAGCCCCCCCGGGGCCACGCCCACACCCGCGATGATGGCCACGCCCACTGGGCGGGGTCACATGACACGCCCCAATGAGAGACCACGCCCACATGGGCGGGGGGGGTCGGGTCGTGACAGCCGCGACAGCAGCGACAGCGGCAACAGCAGCGACACGAGTGACACCTGTGACAGCAGTGGCATCAGTGGCACCAGGGACAGCAATGACAGCAGCGGGACACACCAGTGAAACCGGTGACAGCGGCAACACCAGTGGCACCAGTTAAACCAGTGACACCAGTACAACCAGCACTACCGGTTATACCAGCCGAAGCGCTGACGCCACAGAGAGCAGTGACAGCAGTGACAGCAATGACAGCAGTGACACCAGGGACACATCAGTGAAACCGGTGACAGCAGCAACCCCAGTGGCACCAGTCCAACCAGTGACACCAGTAAAACCAGCACTACCGGTTACACCAGTCAAAGCGGTGACGTCACTGAGAGCAGTGACAGCAGTTACAGCAGTGACAGCAATGACAGCAGTGACACCAGTGGTACCAGCAAAACCAGTAAAACCAGTGACACCAGTAAGAGTGACACCAGTAGAAAGTAACATTGGTGACACCAGCAACACCAGTGACACCAGTAATGCCAGTCACACCGGTGCCACCCGTGACGCCAGTAATGCCAGTGCCACCAGTGCCACCAGTGGCTCCCGGTGACAGAGGGTGACACGGCTCGCCGCACACTGGGCTGGGCGTGTCCCTGGGCCCACGATCCCATTTTCCAGCATTTTTCTCCTCCCCGGGGATTTGGGATTTTCCAGCCGTGGTGCCCAAATAAGGGAACGGGGAGAGGCTTTGGGACAGGAGCCCTGTGGGGACGGGCCGGGCCGGGCCAGACTCTGGGCTGGGAATGTCCCCAAGACCCCCCCGCCACCCCCTTCGTGGTCGAGGGGCACCCGGTGACTCCCCCAGCCCCAAAAATCCCATTTCCTGGAGTGAAAAGGGAATGGGGGACAGGCTCCAGGGCCGGGGGAGGGGACGGGGGGACAGTTTGGGGACCCTGGTGGTGGGATGGGATCCTGGCACTGCAGCCACATTCCAGCGCTGGAGCTGGGCACACGGCCCAGCCTGGGCCCCTGGGACCTGCCCCACGTCCTGCTGTGACATCCGTGTCCTGCTGTGGGATCCTGGGACCTCCACTGGCATTCCAGAGTGGGATCCTGGGACCTGCGTCCATGTCCTGAAATGGGAATCTGGCACAGCACCCTCATCCCAGTACAGCACCTTCCCCCCAGTATGGGATCCCCATCCTGGTATGGGAACCTCATCCTGGTATGGGAACCTCATCCCGGTACAGGGGCCCTCATCCTGGTATAGGGGCCCTCATACTGATACGGGACCCTCATCCCAGTATGGGACCTTCATCCCAGTACAGGATCCTCATCCCAGTACAGGGACCCAGGCCCAGTACAGGGACCCCCATTCTGATATGGGACCCTCATCCCACTATGGGACCCTCATCCCAGTATGGGACCCTCATCCCAGAACAGGACCCCCATACTGATATGGGACTCTCATTCCAGCATGGGACCCTCATACAGGGACCCTCCATCCTGGTACGGGACCCCCATCCCAGTACACGGACCCTCATCCCAGTATGGGATCCTCATCCCGGTACAGGGCCCCCATCCTGGTACAGGACCCACACCCTGGTACCGAGACCCCCATCCCGCTATGGGACCCTCCTCCCGGTACCGGACCCCTGTCCCGGTACAACATCCCCATCCCAGTACGAAACCCTCATCCCAGTACAGGACCCCCATCCCAGTACGGGACTCTCATCCCGGTACCGGACCCCGTCCCGGTGGGGGACCCGGGCCCGTTCCCGGCGCTCCCAGCCCTGCCCGTCCCGTGCCGCGCCGGTGCCTCCCGGCCGCTCCCGCCCCCGCCCCGCCCGGTGCCGCCCGTGGGCGGTGGAAAGCGCCGGGGGGGTGGCGGGGGAGGGAGGGAGGGGCGGGCGCAGGGCGGCGGCGGCGGCCCCGGGATCGGGATCGGCCCGGGATCGGGATCGGCCCCGGGATCGGGATGGCGGGGCCGGGGCTGGAGCGGTACCGGCTGGCGCTGCTGGCGGCGCGGGAGGACGTGGGGAACCCCCGGGCTGGGACCGACTGGTGAGAACGGGACACCGGGAGAGGGAACGGGAGCCGGCAATGGAGAGCGGGAACGGGGACGGAAGGAAGGAACGGGAACAGGGCACCGGGAATGAGGAGCCGGCACAGGGAAGGGGGAATGGAAACGGGAACGGAAGAGGGGACCGAGACTGGGAACGGGCACTGGGGCGGGCACTGGAGACAGGACCGGGAACTGGAGCAGGAACGGGCACCGGAGCGGGCCGGGGCGTGGGGGGCGGGCTGAGAGGCGCCGGTACCGGCACCGGGAAGGGGCTCCGGGGGGCACCGGGCTCTGGGCCGGGGGGTGCCGGTCCACGGGGGGATCCCGGGACTGAGCCCGCCGCGCTGGGAACCGGGAGCCCCAGCCGGTCTCGCCCCGTCCCGCCCGTTCCTTCCCGGTGCCGCCGGGCTGGGAGCGGCGCCGCCGCCCGGGGCTGGGGCAGGACGGGCCCGAGGGGGCTGCGGGAGCGGGGAGCGCCCCGGGCTGCGGAAAGGGGGGTTCTGCCCGGCTGTGCCGGGGGGCGCGGGTCCCGGGACAGTCCCGGGCTGGGGGTCCCGATGCCGGTGCCGCGGGGCCGGTGTCCCCCAAAACCCCCATCCCGGGGTGGGGAGCGGCGGCACCGGGGCTCACCGGGCTCGCAGCCCCCCGGCGCCACGGGAGCGCCCGTGCCCGTGGCCACGGCCGGGCGGGCATTGCCCTCTGCCCCGGGAGCGCGGCTGGAGCCGCTCCAGCGCCGGCTCCTCCCGGCCGCGTGCAGGGCTCTGTCCCGCCATGTGGCGCCGCAGCCTGTCGCGACATGCCGTGACACGCGTGACGTGCCCGCCGCGCTCCACGCGCGCTGCCGGAGCCGTGCCCAGCCCCGCACCGGAGCCACGCGGGAACAAAGAGGGGCAGAGCCGCCGGGAATGCCCGGGACGGGGGGGACGGTCCCGCCGGGATGGGGCCCTCCGAGCCCTCCCAGGGCCGGGCGGGGGTCCCGGCACCACCGCACCGGGTGGGGGTCGCTGCTGGGGGGGCTGTGCCGCTCCGGCGCTTCCCACATTCCCATTGTCCCGGGGGCGGATGCTGCCGGCGGCACTTCCATGAATTCATCCCAAGCTGGTGGCACGGGGGAGCGCGGGGGGTGCCCAAGGCTGGCAGGTCCCCCCACTTTATGTGACACCCGCTGTGACCCCCCCACCCTGACCCCCACCCTGAGCCCTCTCTCCCCCCAGGGCCGTTTTTGGCTATGAGAAGCACCACGACCTCAAGCTCCTGGATTCCGGAGGTACCGCGAGCGACGCTGCTGGGAAATATTGGGGGGGGTCCCCCGAGTTTCCCCGCACCCCCTCTGACCCCCCCTCCTTACAGCCGGGGGGCCGGATGAGCTCGCTGGAAAATTCTCCGTGGGCAGCATCATGTACGGGCTGTGCCGGGTCCCCGATCCCGGCTCGGGCACCCCCAGGATCGTCCTGATCAGCTGGGTGAGTGCGGGGGGCAGCTCGGGGGGACCCCCGGCCGGGACCCCCCCGGACTGAGCCCTCCCTGCGCTGCCAGGTGGGGGAAAAGGCACCGGAATCGCAGCGGGCAGTGTGCGCCGGGCACCTGCCGGCCATCCGCAGCTTCTTCAGGGTGAGTGGGGGGCACGGAGCCCTCGGGGGGTGCTGGGGCCACCCCAAGTTCCCCATCGTGCCCCCCCATCCCGCCTCCCCGACCTTTGCCTGTGCCCGGGCGCATTCCTGGCGCTGCTGACTCAGCCGCGCTTTCCCAGTGCTCCCAGTCTTGGCCGCCGTGCCGGGGCTGTGGTTGGGATCCCTGCCCCCCCTCCCCGGTCCCGTCCTCACGGGGGGGTCCCGTCCCGCCCCCCCCCCCATCCCCCGGAACCGCTTCCGCTGCTCTGTCTGGGTCCGGGATCTGGATCCCGCCCCACATCTGGATCCGGCCTCACATCTGGATCCAGTCCCGCATTTAACACGTCCGTGGGAATCGTGCCGAGATTCCCCAGGGGAGGGAGGGCCGTGGGAGGGGTGGCACTGTCCCATCGTGTCCCGTGCCGGTGGCAGGAGGCCACGGCCGTGATCAGCGCCCGGCGGCCCGAGGAGGTGACGCTGGAGGGGCTGCGCCGAGTGCTGGCACAGCTGGAGCCCCCCGCCCCTCGCCCCCCCAGGAGGACCCCCCAGGACCCCCCCGAGCTGGTGGTGAGTGGGGGGCGATGTCCCTGCGGGGCTTCCCGGGGCTCTCCGGGGGTGTTGGGGGGTTCTGGGGGTCCCACCTTGCCCCCCTGTGCTCCCCAGGGCACCAACTACCGCAAGACAAACCCGGCGCTGGAGCTGCAGCGCACCCAGCGCGATTCCTTCTGGGAGCAGGCTGAGGTGAGCGCTGGGGGGCTGGGGGAGGGCTGGGGGAGGGCTGGGGGGTCCCCCGGTATCCTGGGGGTGGGTCACGGCTGCGGCCTCGGGGCAGAGCCCAGGGGTCCCGGTGTGGAGCTTGGTGGGGGTCCCGGTGCCCGTGTGGGGTGCAGTGGGGTCCCAGCCCAGGGATCTGTGGGGTCTCGGTGCTGGTGCTGAGGGGTCCCATTGCCCATGGGGTGGGGGTCTCAGTCCCAGTGCTGAGCCCCCGGGGCTTCTGATGCGGTGGTCGGTGGGGTCCCGGTCCCGGTCCCGGTGCCGAGGCTGGGAGAGCCCCGGTATGAAGTGTGGCGAGGTCCCGGTCCTGGTCCCCGTCCCGGTGCCAAAGGCAGCGGGATCCCAGCGCCGCTCCCGGTACCGGGGCGGGTGAGTTCCCGGTGCAGCCTCCGGTGCCGGTTCCCGGTGCGGGTCCCGGCGCTGATCCCGGTGCGTGCGCAGCGCGAGGAGCAGCAGCGGAAGGAGCAGGAGAAGCAGCGGGAGCGGGAGCAGCGGCGGCGCTGGGAGCGGGAGCGCATGGAGGAGGAGCGGCTGCAGGCGGCGGAGCGGGAGCGGCGGCTGCAGGAGCGGGAGCGGCTCATCGAGGAGCGGCGGTGAGGGGCAGCGCTGGCCGCCATCCCTGTCCCGGCCCCGTGTCCCTGTCCCAGCCCCGTGTCCCCATCCCTGTCCCAGCCCCGTGCCCCCATCCCTGACCCAGCCCTG
>JAHXMQ010003319.1:51810283-51823759 GCA_020466415.1 Ammodramus savannarum pratensis
CCCCATTCCCCAGCCCATTCCCGGCCGGTCAGGCTCTCACAGCAGCGCCGGAGGCTGCCCCAGGTGCGGGGGTGTCCCCCGAGTCCCCCGGGCTGCTGCAGCAGGCAGCGCACGGCCGTGTCCGTGTGCCGGAACACGCAGAGGGCCCGCAGCGCCTGCCGCGCCTCGGGGGCCAGCCCGGAGCTCTCCGAGCACACCAGCTCCCGCACGGCCTCGAAGTCCCGCCGCAGCTGCAGGGCACCCTGCAGGCTGGCACGGGGGTCAGCGGGGGGTGCGACCCCGGAACCCCCAGCAGGACCCCGCAGAACCCCCCGACACCGCCACCACACGCTGTGACCAGCACCGAGATCACGGCACTGCCATCACACCCCATCACGACCCACAGAGCCTCTGGCACTGTCACCAGAGCCCCCAGAACCCCCATGGGGATACAATCAGCGGGATCCCAACCTGCCACTGAGCCCCCTGGCCTGGCATTGGACACCCAGCACTGCCAGTGGGACCCTGGGACTGCCACTGGGACCCCCAGGACTCCCCTGGGACCTTGGAAACGGCCACTGAGACCCCTGGAACTGCCACTGGGAACCCCAGAACCCCACTAGGACCCCTGGAACTGCCACTAGGACTCCCAGGACACAACTGGGATCTCTGAAACTGCCACTGGGACCCCCTGAACCCCACTGGGACCCATGGAACTGGCACTGGGACCCCCAGGACTCCACTGGGACCCCCAGCACTGCCACTGGGACCCTCAGGACCCCTGGAACTGGCACTGGGACCCCCAGGATCCCACTGGGACCGCTGGAACTGCCACTGGAACCCCCAGAACCCCTCTAGGACCCATGGAACTGCCACTGGGACCCCTGTATTGCCACTGGGACCCCCAGCACTGCCCAGAGGCCGTGCCCCCCCATGCCCAGTACCTGAACTTGATCCGTCGGGTGAGGATGTGATCCATCCATGCCTCCAGGAAGGCCGTGGTGACCCGTGCCAGGGTGGGCACCTGGGCATCGTGGGGCAGGGCCTGGGCACCCTGCAGCACCTGCCCCAGCACTGCCTGCACCGCGGCCGCCGCGTAGGCGCTGGGGGAGCTGGGCAGCTCTGGGGGACACAGGGACACAGGGACCTGGGTCAGTGAGCCCCCAAATCCCCTCACAGCCCCCCAGCCCCAGCACCCACCAGCGCGGGGCCCGAGCCGCCAGTGCCGGCCCAGAGGCATCGTCTGGTCAAAGATCTCGGCTGAGAGCCGCTTGCAGCTGGTGGAGAACATCCAGAGCACGTCCCCGGAGAAGAGCTGGGACATGGGATGACACAGAGTGACACAGGTGACACAGGTGACACAGGCATCTTCATGCTCAGACCACCCTCCCACAGTCACACCATACCTGGATGCTGTTGGCCACATCACGGATCTGCCGGCACAGCTGGAGCTCCCACGGGGATCCTGGGCAGGGGGGTGGCTCAGGGGGGCTGTCCCCAGGAATGTCCCCTGGCTCTGGGAAGGTCCTGCTCACCTGCAGCATCAGCTGCTCTGCCTCTGCCTTCAGCACCTGGAGGGGAGCAGGGGGAGTGAGTCCAGCCCTGCTATGTCCCCCCAGCCCCCTGTACCCCCCGTGCCCCCCATACCTGCAGGTCTCCCTGGGTGAGCAGCAGGAACTGAGGCAGTGCCCAGGCCGCCAGGTACCGCCCGGCCCGGCCCGTCAGCCACGCGTGGGCGGCCGCCACCGCCGCCAGGCACCGGCCCAGCACCTGCAGCCGCAGGCAGAGAGCGCCGGGGGGGGCTGCGGGCGGGGGTCAGCACAGGGAGGACCCCCAGAGCCGCTGCCCCCCTCCCCAGACCCCTCTCACCGTGCGGGCGGGCGGGCAGCAGGCGCAGGCAGCGCAGGGCCAGGGCCAGGGCTGGGAAGAGGCACTGGAGCTGCTGGGCTGTGCGGCTGCACCCCGGCCCTGGGGACCCTCCTGGGGACTCCAAGCACTTGTCCGAGAGCCCTGAGCCCAGAGCATGGGTAAAATCTGCAGGAAAACCAGTTAGAATGCCCCAACATCCCTCATTTGGACCCCACACCCCATTCCATATTGCCTATATAACCCTTCATAGCATACCCCACTCCCTCACCCCATATCCACTGAGTGCCCCACATCGTGCCCCACACCTTGTACTCCAAAGCCCACGCCCCACCCCACATCCTGCCGGCCTCCCTGTGGCCCCCCAGCCCCCATACCCGTGTCCCAGCTGCAGAGAACACCCCGGCACAGCAGCTGCAGGCAGAGCCTCCCCAGCTCCTCCCGACACTCAGGGGGCACACGGGCTGTGGGGACACAGTGGGGACACAGCGGAGCTCAGCGTGGCACAGGGACACCCCGAGGGACCCCACAGCCCCTGTGCCCCCACACATACCAACAGCCAGCGCACGGCTCAGCTCCCACGCCGCGGTGACGGTGGCCCTGGGGGTGGCAGGAGGGGTGCCCGGGCTGTCCCCCAGCACAGCTCCCACATTCTCCCAGAGCAGCAGGCGGTACCGGGCGCTCAGGGTGGTGGCCATGGGGCCACGGGCAGCATCCAGCCACCGCACAGCCTTCCAGCCCCCGGCACTGCCCGGCCGCAGCCCCGCGGGCTCGGGGCTCTCTGACAGCACCGGCTGCCACAGGCTGTCAGCTGAGGCCACCAGCGCCCCAAAAACGTGTCCCATCAGCTCCTCGTCCTCCTGGCACAGCACCTGCAGCTCAGCCGCCAGCACCGGTGCTGCTCCAGAAGGTTCTGTGTCCATCTCAGCCGTGGGTGGCCACAGCACCCCCACATCCTCCCAGCGGACGTGTCCATCCCTGACGTCCCCACTCTGGGGCCACAGGAGGGGCCGGAGCCTCTGGGCCATGGCCCGGCCGCGCTCGGCCGCCAGCAGCCGCAGCACCGCGCCCACCGTGAAGGCACCGGGCGCCCTCACCTCGGGGCCCAGCTCCTCGGCCAGCCCCGTCACCATGCGGTTGTAGATCTCCAGCCCCTGGAAGAGCTCAGCCAGGCCCTCAGCGGCCGGGGCGGGCGTACCGGGGCGGCCCAGCTGCCTCAGCCGTGCCTCGATGTGCCGCCCCGTGAGGCGTGCGGCCATCAGGGCGGGCAGGAGCAGCACCCAGCGCACGTGCAGCACGGCCTGGCCCCGGCGCTGCGGCAGCGCCCGCAGCCACGAATCCGCCCGCAGCCGCCGCAGCAGCGCGGCCCAGTGCCCCACGTGCACCCGCAGCTCCGCGCACAGCTCCCGCAGCGCCGGCGCCGCCGCCTCACCGGCCGCTCCGGGCTCCGGTAACGCCTGCAGCCGCCGCAGGAAGTCGGAGGAGGCCTTGAGGCGTCGAGTGAAGTCGCGGGCCAGGCGGAGCTGGTGGCGGTGCTGCAGCAGCGCGTGCAGGGTTGCTCCCCGCTCCGCCACGCGCCGCCGCACGGCGTCCTCGGAAAAGTCACCGGCGCCGCTGCCACCGGGATGGGGCCGCACGTACCCCAGGAAGGTCTCGGTGCGAGGGTCCTCCCAGACGCACAGGCAGCGGCGCAGAGCTGGGAAGGCTTGCTCCAGCGGGACCACGATGGACGCGGCTTCGTCCTCGTCCTCGTCGTCGTCCTCGTCGGTGTCACCGCGCCGGCTCGACCGCGGGGACAGCAGGCGGCGCAGTCCCGGGGTGACGCTGCGCAGCATGGCCTCTGCCCGCTGCAAGGAGCGCGCCAGGGGCCCCCGCGACCCGCCTGGGGGCATGGCACCCTCAGGATGGGGCGGGGACCACGGTGTAGGGTGGGCACCCTCAGTTTGAAAACCTTGTTGTGGGGCAGCACCCTCCCATCACTGTCCCACGGCCACCCTAACCCTGAGATCCCCAGGACCCCACTGCCCATTGGGGTCCCCACAGCCACCACACGCCATCAGTAGCCCCCCAAGGACCCCGCATCCTCCACATTCCCCCCAAGACCACGCGTCCCATCAGAATCCCCGCAGCCCCCCAGAACTCCCCACCCCCTTGTGCTCCCCGCATTCCCCGAGGGTCTCACCAGGCTCGGGGGGGTCCCCGCGGGCAGCCCCATCGCCCGGTCCCGGCCGGGCCGTCAGCAGCAGCAGAATGAGGCCGCCGAGACCGGCGTCGCCCACCTGGAGGGGAACGGGGGGCTCAGGACCCCCGGGCCGGTGAGAAGGGCGGGGCCATGCGTGACTCCGCCCATCATCACGCCGACCACGCCCACGTCACGTCCCAACCGGCTCCCGCTGTGGCCACGCCCCCTCATGGTTCGCCACCTTTGGCCCACCCACGCCCCGCCCCCTGCGCCGTTGCCATGGAGACGCAGCACTGCCCTGGCCCGGTGCCCCCCCGCCCACCCCGGTACCGGCCCGGTCCCGCCGCTGCCCCGGGAGGGGTGTCCGAGCCCCCCCTGCCCCGAGCGGCCTCACCTGCAGGCACAGCTCTCCGCCGCGCCGCTCAGCGTCGCCGGCGTCCATGCCGGGCCATGCCGGGGGCGGCGGCAGCAAAGAGGCTTAGGCCGCGCCCTCGCTAATCCGGGGGGCTGAGCCAAACTGGCCGCCAGGAGGGGCCCGGCGTGAGGGGCGGGACGAGCAGCGGGGGGCGGCCGAGCCCACGGCCTTGCGGCAGGCGGGGACGGCGGGAGAGGACGAGGAGCTCCGGTCCCGCTCCGTGAGGGCCCTGCGGGCCGCCGTCCTGCCCGCACCCAACATGGCGGCGGGGCGGCCTCAACCGGAGCCGTGACGCTGTTCCGGTAGGGCCGTGATGCAATCCCGAGGCGCGGCGGCGGCGGCTCGTGGCGATGCGGGGCTCGGGCGGGCCGCGGGAGCGGGACGGGCCCGGACTGGGCGGTTTCGGGCCGGCTGCCGCTGCCTGCCCCTGGGGCTGCACGCTGGGCCCCACAGGCTGGAGCGGCGGTACGGACCGGGCGGGGGGGAGCCCAGAGCGCGGCCTGGTTTCGGTTCCGCCTCCGCCGGCTCACGGTTGTTTGTGCTCCCCACAGCGCCCTTCTGCCCTCGGCACCGCATGTCCAGCTTCGCCGACCTCCCGGTACCGTCCCAGCCGGTGATTAGGTGTAAGGAGGGGGAGACGTGTCTGCTCTGGGAAGACGGTGAGTGCGGCGGGGGCTACCGGGGGTCCCCGTGCTCGGGAATTGCCCGGGGAGCGGGAACGACGTGGGGACAGCCGGGATCCGGTGCCTGGAACTGCTCCTCACGCACCCCGCTCTCCTGCCAGGCCCCACGGTGGATTACTATCCCCTGGATATTGATGATGATGATGAGGATGGCAATTACGATTACGATGAGGACGAGTTCGCCGCCGGTTTGCAATTCCTGGGCGTTCCGGTGGCGGAGGGAGCTGTCCCTTACAGCTACTGCGGCTTCCGCAAGTCCTTCCTGTGCTCGGAGCCGCCCCGGACCCCTCCCACCGCCCTGGACGCGCGGCTGGACCGGCTGCCCACGCCCCAGCGGGCCTGGCCCACGGCTGAGGTGGGAAAAATCTCCCCGATGTCCCCCAGGGTCACCAGAGGGTCCCACCTTGTGGCCCTGGGGCTGTTCTGATTCAGGTAACTCCTGCAGGAGGCTGACAAGAACGCTCAGGAGCTGATGGAAGAGGAGGAGCGGGCCAAGAGAAAGGCAGAGAAGAAGAAGCTGAAGAAGAAGGTGAGTGAGCCCTGGGAGGAGTCACTGCCAGCTCCTGGGGATTGGGGTCACTGCCTCTTCTTGGGGTGCTGCCAGCCAGTCCCTGAGCTGAGGGGTGAGGCTGCATTTCTTTCTCTGTGGGTTCATGTTCTTCCATTTCAGAAACAAAAAGACCGAAAGAAACGGGAGAAACTGGGTCAAGAGCAGAAGAACAAAGAGAACACTGACCCAGTGAGTGACCAGTCCAGCCTGCTCGTGCTGTTCTAGGGGTGCCCAGAGGTGGAGGAGGCAGCCAGCACCCCCTAAGCCTGTCAGCTCACCCCCTCCCTGTCCTTGCAGAGCCCCTCAAGTGGCCCTGCAGGGGCTGGGCTTCCCTCAGAGGGTGCTGAGGATGAGGAGTGCTGCCCAGAGCCCTCCCCGTGCCCTGGGGACTCCACTGTGCCCTCAGAGGATCCTGGCCCAGAGGACACAGCGGTGGCAGAGGTGAGGGACAGTGTCCCCATGGGGGCCATGTGGGGCTGGGGGTCTCAGGGCTCTGCCTGCCCATCCCTCATCTCTCCCTGCTTCCCCAGGAGGAGCTGGACCTGAGCTGCACTTTTGTCTGCAAAGCACGGGAGAAGGCAGGGGTCAGGCTGCCCCCTCCGGGCACTGACCGCTCCCCTGGGCCACAGAACATGGTGGAACCAAGCAGGAAGGTGCCAGAGAAGGGAAGTGGGGACCCTGTGAGGACACCTGTGTCCCCTCACCCCCCCCAGCTCAGCCCACCCAGCCCCAGCACGCTGGCACAGAGCCTGGCGCTTGCAGGTCAGTGCAGGGACCCCCAGAGGGACCAGGGGAGGGCATTGAGGGCTCTCCCTGCTTCTCACAGCTCAGAGGGGCTGTGCTAGGAGGACTGTCCCTCCCTGTGTCCCTGTGTCCCCTCCCCAGGCCACGGCATCGAGGCAGCCCAGATGGGCCAACACTCTGAGGCCGTGTGGGCTTTCACCGTGGCCCTGGAGCTGAACCCCCGGGAACACCGGTGAGCAGAGGGGCTGGGGGTGATCTGGGGGTGCTGGGCTGGCAGGGCCACGTCTCAGTGACACCCCCACACCCCCTCAGGCTCCTGGGGAACCGCTCCTACTGCCTGGAGAAGCTGGGGCGCTACGAGGAGGCGCTGGCGGACGCGGAGGCGGCGCTGGAGCTGCAGCCGGGCTGGCCCAAGGGCTCCTTCCGCAAAGGCAAAGCCCTCAGGGGGCTGCAGGTACCTGGGGGGGCTCCAGGGGCTGGGCAGGGGGCTGGGGTCTTGGGGGGGGCATGGCTGGGTGAGGGGCTGGGGGGTTCTAGGAGTGAGTTGTTGGAGACAAACTGGGGGATTTGGGGTGCCAGTGGGTGTGGGAAGGGGCTGTGGGGAACTGGAGGAGCTGTAGGGTGCTGTGGATGTGGGATGGGGCTGGTGCATTCAGTGTGAGTTGGGGCTGGGAGGACTGGGCAGGGCATTGGGTGTGCTGCTGGAGTGTTGGTGGGGTGGGGTAGAGCTGCGTTTGGGGTTGTCAGTGACGTTTTGAGGTGCCATTTAGGCTGGGAGGGGGCTGTGGGGAACTGGAGGAGCTGTGAAGTGCTGTGGATGAGGGGTGCATTCGGTGTGAGTTGGGGCTAGGAGCACTGGGCAGGGCACAGGGTGCTGCTGGGGTGGGATAGGGCTGCACTGGGCACTGTCAGTGAGCCTTTGAGGTGCTATTTGGGCCGGGTGGGGGCTGTGGGGTGCTGTGGATGAGGGATGGGGCTGGTGCATTAGGTGTGAGTTGGGGCTGGGAGCACTGGGAAGGGCACAGGAGGTTGTGGGCTGTGCTGGGGGATGTCAGGGAGGCTTTGAGGTGCCGTTTGGGCTGGGTGGGGGGCGTGGGGTGCCTGTGGGGGCAGGCAGGGGCTGCAGGTGCCCCCTGGCCCCCAGCGCTACGCCGAGGCCGTTCGCACCTTCGAGGAGCTGCTGCTGCAGGACGGGGCCTGTGCTGAGGCAGCCACGCAGCTGGAGGCCTGCAGGGCCCTGCTGCAGGTGAGACCCCCTTTCCCCACCCCCTGCCCCTGCCCCCTGCCCTGCTGTGCCCCCCATGCCTCACCCCTGTCCCCTCACAGCAGTGCAGCCACCCCGGGGGCGTCCCCGTGTCCCCCTTCCTGCTCAAGGCCAAGGAGCCGCTGTTTCTCCCTGGTAAGGGACAGGGGTGGGTGGGCTGGGGGGACCCCGGGGCTGTCCCTGTGTCCCCAGTGGGTGCTGAAGGCCTTTGTCCCCTTGGCAGCAGGATGGACAACCAGGAGCTGCCAGGACACAGGTGACAAAACTGTGACAGGAAGCAGTGACAAGACCCCAACAAAAGACTCAGAACGGGCACCTGCTGTGGCCAGTGGCTGCCCAACACTGCCACCGAGCCACCCTGCCAGGTATGGGGGGTCTGGTGGTCTGGGAGGGGGCTCAGAGTGGGGCAGTGCTGGCTCTGGTGACACCAAGATGGCTCTTGGCAGGGACTGCTTCCCGCTCTGGGTGGGCAATGTCACCTCCCACATCACTGAGAAGGTGCTGCGTCGTGCCTTTGGCCGGTGAGTGACCCCAGGGCTGCTCCTCCTGCAGGACCCCCAAGCCCTGGCACCCCCTGGTGACCCCCAAGCTCTGTCCCTGTCCTTGTGCTCTGCTGGTTCTGACCTGCAGGGGATCCTTGGGGAGTAGTGTCTGACTGATGCACTGCCCCCAGGTTTGGGGATGTCTGTCCTACAGCTTGGGGTGTCTTTAACTGTTCCCCCTCAGCTTTGGGAGTCTCTGTTCCCCCATCCTGGAGACTTGGGGGTGTCTCACTTTCTCTGTCCTTTGGTGTCATTCACCCCTCCTCAGCTTTTGGGGGTTGCTAAACCTGCTTTGCACGTTTGACAGTCTCAGATCCTCCCACCCTGCAGGTTTGGGGGGTCTCTAACCCTCCACCTCCACATTTAGGAATCTCTAACTGTTGCCCCCCCAATTTGGGGGTCTGTGTGTGCTCCCCAGGTTTGGGGAGATCCGCTCCGTGCGGCTGCTCCCGGGGCGCCGCTGTGCCTTCATCAACTTCTGTGGCAAAGCAGAGGCCGAGGAGGCCTTCAGGGCCATGCAGGTGAGCTGGGGGGACTTGTGGGACCCCCCTGCACCCTTCAGGGACACACCTGTGCCAGCTGCCAGCTCCTTGTGTCCCCAGGGTGCCACCGTGGAGGGCAGTAGGCTGCTGCTGCAGCTCAAGCACCCGGCCCACGCCACGCCGGCCCCCGTGCCCCGTGCCAAGGGCAAGGCCACCCCTGGGGGGCTGCTCAGCTGACCCTGCTCTGCTGGGGGGACCCTGGCAGCCCCCCCCTCGCTTGCCTGGACCTGCCTGTGCCTTGTCCCCCACTGCCAGGGGTGGGGATGTCTCCCCGTCCTGCCTTTGGGGGTGCTGGGGGGGTCGGGGCCCACCCTGCAGCCCCTTGTGCTTGAGGGGTGGGCCTGGGCTGTTCCCCAGGGCCCCTCAGGGATTTGTAGCAATTGGGGTTTTTTAATAAAGCTGAGATTTGTTTTTCTCTCTGGCCTTCCTTTGGGCTGGTGTCACTCACCATCTCTGTGTCCACCACGTGTCCCCCTCTGTCCCTTGTCACTCCCATGTCACTCCAGCCCCAGGGGACAGCGAGGGGGGGTCTCCACCCCCCTTAATGTCACTGGTTGGTGACAGGCGTGAGATCAAATACAATTTGATTAATATGCAAATTGAGGGGGGCAGGGGCGGCCGCAGCCGGTAATTAATCACCGGTTAAAACAAATTAATGCCCGCGGTGGGAGGTGCTCGCCTGGAAAAAAGTGGTGGGGGGTTGGAGGGCTCTGGGGTCCATATTAAGGTGTTGCCTTTATTGCAAATATTTACATCGGGGCCGATAGAAAATAAAATTAAAAACCCAAACAATGGAAAGACGAAAAAAAAAATTAAAAAGCTGCAAAAGGTTGCACGGAGGGGGCGGGGCTGGGCTCGGGTTCTTTCGGAACCGAACGGAGCGGGTGTGGCGGGGCCGAGTCAGTCGGAACGGAGCCGAGTGCACCCGAACTGAGCCGAAAGGAGCCGAGTGCACCCGAACAGAGCCGAACGGAGCAGTCTCGGCCTGACCCGACCCGAGTGAATCCGAACTCAGCCGAACCGACCCGAGTGAGTCCGAACGGAGCAGTCTCGGTGCCACCGGATCCGAACGGAGCCGAGCGCGCTCGGCTCAGTCCGCCACGTCGATCTCCTCCTCCGAGAGCTCGGCGGGTTCTGTGGTCCCGGTGCCGGTGCCGGGAGCCCCCGGGGGCTCGGGCAGCCCCGCCAGCTGCTGCAGGGCGGCGGGGGGCAGCGCTTGCAGCGAGGCCACGTCCGCCCGCAGCTCCTCCAGGTCCCGCTTGAGCTTGGCGCGGCGGTTCTGAAACCAGGTGATGACCTGGGCGGCGGAGAGCGCCAGGCGCGCCGCCAGCGCGTCCCGGTCCACCGGGGAGAGGTAGCGCTGCCGTCGGAATCGCTGCTCCAGCTCCCGCAGCTGCTGCGCCGTGAACGCGGTCCGGGACTTGCGACGCTTCCTGCAGGGAGGGCGCGGGCCCGAGGCGCCCGACGGGGACGGACCTGCGGAGACAGCGGGGTTAGGGCACGGGGAACGGGGAGCAGCACCGGGACCCGCACCGGGGAATGGCCCCGGGAACAGCGGCGGCACCGGGATGCCCGGCGGGGAAGGGCTTGTGGGGCAGGTACCGGCGCGGGGACCCGAACAGCACCGGCACCGCGGGCCTCGAGCTGCGGGGGCAGTGGCGTCAGGTCAAAGACACCGGTACACGCACCGGGCACGGCGGGTCCCGGCCTGAGGGCACGGCAGTGCCGGGGCACCGGGAACTGCCGCCGCACCGGCCCCGCCGAGCCCTGCGGGTGCGTCCCGGCCCCGCCGACTCCTGGTGGAACGGAGCCGAACCGGCTCACATCGAACCTGAGGTAGACGAGCCGTACCGAGTGGTGCCCAGCCGAACCGAGCAAACCGAACCGCGGCCGGTGCCGGCAGCCGCGACTCATCGTTCCACAGCGGCCGCGGCCGGGTCGGAGTCGCCCCCGTTGCGACCGGGGCTGAGACACCCGTGTCCCCCCGGCGGCTGCTCCGGGAGCCCGGAACGAAGCCGGGAGCCTCGGTAGAGAACCGGGATCCTCCTTCTCTGCCATTCCAGAAGAACCGAGGCCGTGCTGGTCCCCGGTTCGATCCCGCCGCCTCTCCCGGCCCCGGTGCTGTCGCTGCTGCTCCAGCGACATCGAGAACCCCGGCGAGACGCGATCGCCGCCCCAGGCACGGCTGTTCGCCGCCGGCGGATCCCGATCGCTGTCCCGGTCTCTTTCCCGCTCCGGCCCCCGGTCCGTGTCAGCCCCGCCGCTACCGGTGGCACCGGTAACGCGGCTCGCTCGGGCCGTGCGTCCCCCAGTACCGGCGGAGGCTCCCGGGGTCTCTCGCAGCGCGGGCTCCGCTCCTCGTTCGTTCGGTAGAGGAGCCCGGGGCGGTCCCGGCCGAGTCCGTGGGTCCGTCCCGGTAGCACGGCTTTACCGCGGTAACGAAACCCCGATCGGTGCCGTGTTCGTCCGTCGGTCCAGTAACGGAGCTTCCCCTCCGCTCTCGGAGCCCGGGTCGGCCCCGTTTCTGTCTGTCCGTCCATCCCGGTAACGGGGATTTACCGCTGCTCAGGGAGCCCTGATCGCTCCGTTGTCACTCCGTCCTTCCGTCGTTTTCGTTCATCACGGAAGCCCGGGGCTGTCCCGGTACCGGGTTTTACCTGAATTACCGGCACCTCCATCTGCCCGCCAGTCCAGGCTCGTTCCGCCGTTACTCGCGGCCGGTTCGCCACCGGGTTTTGTTAATTGCGAGATCCCCGCTCGGCCGTGTCCGTCTGTCCGGCCGGTACTGGAGCTTCACGCCGGCTCCGGGAGCCCCGATCGCTCCGGTGTTTGTCCGGTCCCAGCGAGATTTTTTTCGTTCATTTTTATTAGTCCCGTGTCTGTCCTTCCGTCCGGCCGGTAACGGGGATTTACCTCGCCCCGGGAGCCGCTATCGTTCCGGTTTTTATCCGTCTGATCACCCGGTAATGATTTATTTCGTTTTTCTTTTTTTTTTTTTCATTCTTTTTCTGTCGATCTGTCCGTCCGGTAAGGAACCTTTTACCTTAATTCCGGGAGCCCCGATCGGCCACATTTTTGGCCGTCTGTCCGTCCCGGAAAAAGGAATTTTTCGCCCCCGTTCCTGTCCGTCTGTCCACCCAGTAATATTTTCGGCCACTCATTTCGTTCCTTGCCGTTTCCGTCTGTCAGGTAAAGAGGATTTTTACCTTAAAACCGGGAACCCGAGGCGTCCCCGTTCTGTTCATCTGTCCGCCCGTTAACGGGTTTGTTTATTCGTTAATCACAGGATCGCTGCTCTGTCTGTCCGCTGTGGTGGATTCCTTCATTACCGGAGCGCCGTAATTAGGGAGTTTTTTCCCCCGTTAAATACCGGAGTTTGGCTCCATCCTCGTCCATCTGTCGGGCCGGTAACGGAGGTTCGGTTACTCACGGGAGGGCTGATCCAGAGGTCCGTGTCCGTCTGTCCGGACGGTTTTTCGTTAGCGGCGTGAGTCCGGTTGTGCTCAACCGTATCCGTTAATTACCGGCATTGCCGTGCTGCTCTGCCATGACTGTCGGTCTGTCCGTCCCGGTAATATTTTTTTTTTTCACGTTAATCACGGAGACTGTCTCGGTAAGGGACGGTAATTATTTTTCAGCGTTAATTACCGGAGCCTTTTTCGGTCTGTCCGACCCGGTAACGGTTTTATTCATCCCCGTGCTTTTCCTGTCCGTGTGTCCCTCGGTGTGAGGGATTTTCTGTTAATCCCGGAGACACGATCTGTCCGTCCGTGTCTGTCTCTCCAACCCAGGAACGGATTTTTTCGTTCCCGGAGGCGCCGTGCTGTCTGTCTGTCGGTGTCCGCCTGTCCTCCCGGTTCTGCCGAGCCCGTGAGATGTGGGGCCAGTTGGTGAGGGGCTGTCGGACCCCGCCGGTACCGGGCGGCTCGGGCAGGCCGAGACCCGGACGGAGGCTCGAGGCCCGTACCGGTTTCCGTTGCCGGCGGCCCCGCGCGCGGTCACGGTCACGACTCGGCGGCGCCGATCCGCCGCCCGGTCCCGCTGCTCCCGGTAAAGCTGCCGGTTCTCCCGGAGCTCCTCGGTGCCTGTGGCGGCTCACCGAGGCCGGGGCTCGCTTCGGTTCGCCGTGTCCGGCCCCGGGATTCTCCGTCCCTTCGGGCTGAGGCTGCCGCGTGTCCCCGGTGTCCCGGCCGAGCACCGGCGGCTCCTGGGGCCTCCCAGCCCCGCTCGCCCCTCTGGGACAAGGAGGAAACTTCCCGGGACGGGAGACGAGGGGCGCCCCTGGCCTCGCCACGGCCTCCCCGCCGCCCTCCAGCCCCGCCACCTGCCCGGTTCCCGGTGCCCGCCCCGCTCCCGGCCGAGCCCCCCGGCCCCGGTACCTCCGGCCGCCTGCAGCATTCCCAGCTCCAGCCCCTGGAAGGTTTTACTGGCGAGTTCCTCCAGCGCCCAGAGCGGCGAGGCCGGGGCGCAGCCGCCGCCGCGGGGCCCTGTCGGGGCGGGGGGGGCGGCGGGACCGGTGCCGGTGCCGGGGGGGCTCCCGCCGCGGGAACGTCCGAGGATGTCCTCGATGCCGAAGGGGGTCAGCGGTTTTGTGGTGTTGGCGGGGGGCGGGAGCCGGTCCAGGGGGCTCCGCCGGTGGCCGCCGACCGCGGCGGGCAGCGGGGGGGAACTGGCCGCCTCCCCCGCCGAGGTCATGCCGGGACCGGGAC
>JAHXMQ010003319.1:51823859-51837376 GCA_020466415.1 Ammodramus savannarum pratensis
GGGGGGGATGGATTTTTCCAATCTTGCTGACAAAGGCAGAACGCGATCTCCCGGCTGGAAATCGGAGTTTGACAAATTCAACCTTGAAATTTCCCAGCAGCCGGAGCAATTAAAGGCCGGCGGGCGCGGGGGGAGTGGGCTGGGGAGGGGGGCTCGTTTTGGGAGAGGGACACGGGGCCCCTCGCACGGCGGCGTGCCGGGCACGGCGGCGTTTGCACGGATTCCTCGCACGCGGCTTTTGTCCTCTCCGCAGGGCGCGGGGAGATGGCGGAGCCGCCGCGGCCGCGCGTGCCGCCGGTTCTCACCGGGGCACGGAGCCCGTCCCGAGCTGGGACCCCCCATTCCCACCCCCATAACGGTCCCGCACTCGGATGGACCCGAGTGAGCCCGGTCCCTTCCAGCAGCACCGCTGGAATGAGGCCACCATTGTGGCCTGGGCGCCCCGTGAGCGCGGAATGGGGGTCGCAGCCCTTCCCAGGGATCCCCCCCCCTTCCCCGCGGTCCCCAACCCTTCCTGGGGGTCCCCAACCCTTCCCGGGAGTCCCAGCCCTATGGGGAGGCCGCGGCCTCAGTCCCGGGACACACACACAGAGGGAAATCGCAGCTCGGGGTGATTTTCCATGTTCTGGTGCTGATGGGAATTGCGGCCGCCCACCCGCTGAGCGAACCCCTCTGGAACGCTCCGGCTCCTGCGGGATCTCGGGAATCCCGGGCTGGGAATGTGGGAGCCCATGTCCCGCTCTCCACCCTGGGGGTTTCTGGGGGGTCCTGGAGGTCTGGCACCTCGGGATCTGCGGGAACGCGGCAGTGCTGCTCGCCCTGATGGATGGGGTGTCACCCTCACCCCCTTTCATCAGCCCCCCGTTATCCCCACCCCGCTCTGCAGCTTTGGGGTGAATCCCTGCGCTCAGGGCTGCTCCCAGCTCATGGTGCTGGCTCCTCCTTCCCTCCCCGAGCCCCACTCGTGTTCCGAGGCGGCCGCTGAGGCGTTTTTGGGGTGTGCTGAGCCCCCCAACCCTGCCCGACCCCTCCGGCTTCCCCCCGCTGTGGGTAGCGCTGGCTCCGGCTGTCGGGAACACAGGATGGGAAACGCTTTTCACCCCAAACCAGGCCACGGGGTGGGAACCAAACAAGCCCTCGGGGGTTTCACAGGAACACGGGAGCTTCCTGCGGAGCCGGGACCGTGCCCGGGGCTGGCCCGCGGCCCGAGGGGACGGGGACGGGCACGTCCACGGCGAGGGTCTGAGGGCACCCCCGGGTACGGCACCCGGTGTGGCACCGACAGCCCGCGCCTCTGTCCCGCTCCTCCATCCCAGGGGTGTCCCTGGGGCTCTCTGGGGGGGTCCTGGAAGTCTGGGACCACGTCCCATCCCTGCCATGAGCAGCATCGAGGCACATGCGTGTGTGTTTCTGTGTGTGTGTTCACGAGTGTGCACACGTGAGGGGGGTTGTGTGCCCCCCACGTTTGAGGGGGCACCGTGGGGGTGTTTGTGCTGGAGCTGGAGCTGCTGCCATGTCCCCCCACCCAGCATCCCCTATCTCGGAGGCTGCCGTGGCTCCGGGCACCGGGAGCTCCCGGTATTTCCCCATCCGGGGCCGGGAGCGGGATACTGGGGGTGCCAGGGCTCTGGAAGTGGGGTGTCAGGAGCAGAGTGCTGGGGTGCCAGGGCTCTGGGGTGCCAGGATCAGGGTGCTGGGGTGCCAGGGCTCTGGAAGCGGGGTGTCACGATCAGGGTGCTGGGGGTGCCAGCGCAGCACCGGGGGTGACATAATTCGGGGTGCGGCGCCCCCGGACGCGCCTCCCCCGCTCCGCGCCGCCCTGATCCATTATTTATCGGCTCCATCCCAATATTGCGCTGCAGCGCTCTGTAACGCGATTAGGGCCCAGGCCCCGCGCGGCCCCGGCACATGGAAATCGCTGGCAAATGAATTTTCCTTTAATAAGGGAACAGCTCGGTGCGGAATTAAAGCGTGAGCAGCGGCGGCAGCGGCGGGGGGGTGCCGGGAGCCCCCCCGCGCCGGGGGACGGGACCCCAGCAATTACCGGTGATAAATCCTGACCCTACGCCGGGCTGGGAGCTCGGAGGAGCCGGGAATAATGGGATTACACCTGGCTCCGGTGAACGGGGATGGATGTGCCGGGAGTGCCAGGGGAGACGGGGATCCCTCCCTGGGGCTGTTGGCAAATCATCGATTCATTAACGGCGTGGAGCGGCATCGGCCCCGAGCCCCAAGGCTCTGAGCACAAGCAGGGAATGGGGGGAGAGAGGGGGAATGGGGTGGGGTGGGATCCATGGGATGGGATCCTTGGGATGGGATCCATGGGATGGGGATGGGGTGGGGATGGGATGGCGATCCATGGGATGGGATCCATGGGATGGGGATGGGGATGGGATAGGATAGGATAGGATAGGATAGGATGGGGATATGGACGTGGGGACAGCGCAGGACTAGGGACACACGGGGCCCTGCACACACCCGTGTGTCTGTGTGGCCACAACCACCCCAGCGGGCTCCTCGCAGCCGTGTGTGCGGGCACAGCTGTGTACAGGTGTGCAGGGCAGTGTGCAGGTGTGTGCAGCTGTGTCCAGGTGTGCGTGGAGCGCTCACGGACACACCAGAGCTGCCACACGCGTGTGCAGGGCACACACACGTGGGGCCATCAGTGCCAGCGCCAGGGACCGGCCCCAGCTGCCGCACCCCCCCGGCATCCCCTGCTCGCTCCGGGGCCTCCATTTGTGCCTGGGCCAAACTCCGGCCAAATGGGCCATGGGCGGGGGGGGTTTGCATTTCAAAGGCTGCGGCTGCAGCAAACGCCGCGGCCCCCCCGCCCCCTGACCCCCGCACGGCACAGCCCGCATGGGGGGCGCTCCCATCCCCTGCCCCGGCACAGGGACCCGCTGGGACCCCCGTGGGGTGGGGTCCGCCCAGGAGTGACCTGCGGCTCTGGGGGGGCGTGGGATCCCAGAGCTCCTCACCGGTCTCTGTACCGGGGGAGAGGGGGCAGCAACAGGAGAGGGTGGGGGGCTCCTCTGGTCGGTGCCTCCGTGGCACCGGGAGCCCCGGGAGCCCTGCCGCGGGCAGCTGGACGGTGGCGGGTGCCGCGGCGGGGCCGGGGCGGCGGCGGGGCCATGAGGATTCAATTAGGGCCGAGCGCGGGGGACTCGGCTCGGAAATGGCCCGTCTGGGCGTTGACAGCCCGGCCCCCGCCCAAGATGAACGAGCCCCGGATTAAAGCGCGGAGGGGTGACAGGGGCACCTGAGCTGGGAGGGGGCTGCAGGAGGGGGGGACCCAGCTTTTGGCACGGCCACGGGGCCAAAAATGGCCGGGAGGGGGTCCCCAGTGAGGACGTGGCACCAGGGACCACCCCTAAATCTGGCTGGGGACACCTGGAGCAATGTGTGGCAGCAGAGTGGGGGCGCCCTGCGGGACTCTGCCATGCGTGGGATTGAGGGGGAGGGGGACACACGCCCCTGTCATCCCGCAGGACCCCGAGGGGGCCCGAACGTGGCTGCGAGCGGGGCTCGGGGGATCGATGGCCGCGCGGGTCACCGCTGCCATTAACCCCGGCGAGGCAGCGCCCCGAGGTTAATTAAAAAGTGAAGTGCAACGAAACGCGGCGGCGGCAGCGGGGGGTGACAGCGGCGATGGGGCCTGACAGCGGCGGGGGACGGCGGGGGTGGCACTCGTAGGGGCCGCGGGCACGGTGGGTGCTGCAGGGGACACCGCCAGCAGCAGGGGCTGTCACACTGGGACTGCGCGGGGAGGGGGCAGGTGGCACTCGGAGTGTCCCCGTGTCACACGTGCTGCCTTGGCAGAGCCGGGCAGGAGGAAGAAGAGGCGTCGCAGAGGAAGCCCCATCCTTCCTCCTCCTCCCACCTCAGCGCTATTCTTGGCCCCGGTCTGTCGGTCTGTCCTGCATCCTCCCCGCCTGGCGGGGTCCGGCCCTGCGCCCCGCGGGACATTCGGGATGGGACAACAGGGGGACCCCGAGCGAGGACACCCCCGCGGGGACCCTGTCCCTGTCCGGGCCCCGCTCCCCGCCCCCAGCCGCCACCGTAACTTTAGACCCGACAGCTGCTCCGCGCCCGCCGCCTGCAGCCCCCGCATGTCCCGCGACAATGCCGGGTGTCCCCATTCCCTGGGGGCTCGAGGAGGGGTCTCTGCTCCCCCGAGGATGGGGCGAGAAGAGGGACATGGAGCCCCTGGTGCCCATCTTGCTGTGGGCAGGGAGGTGGCACGGGGCATCCTCGGGATGTGGCACATGGCGCCCATGCCGTGATGGCCCTGCCGCCCCATCCCAGAGACCTCGGCGCCTGTCCCTGTGTCCCCAGGCCGTGTCTCTGTGTTTGGGGATGCGGGGACAGAGCCCCAGCGGGTTTGGGGACAGCGGTGCCCGCGGTGACCCCGCGTGGCGGGACCCTCGCTGCGGGGCGGGCACGGCGGGGTCAGCGGCGGCGCATTCCGGCTCCCGCGGGGCGATCCGGTTACCGGCCGGCCCGGCCCCGGCCCCGGCCGCGCCATTAATCTTCCCGGGTGCCCTTTGGAATTTGCCGCCCGAGGCCCCGGGGCGGGAGGATGGATGAGGATGAGGATGGGATGGGGATGGGGATGGGGATGGGGAGGGAGCACAGCCCGGTTCACCCCTCCAGGAGCACCCCCTTGTCCTGCAGGGCTCCCCCGTTTCTCTCCATCGCCGGTGCCGCCGCCGGAGCCGCGGGATGATGGCGGCGCGGCCCCTCCCTGCCCGATCGCATGCAATTATCCGGCAGACGGAGATGCGGCCTTGCAATAACGCGCCCAAATTGTTTTAGGGATCAGGGGACTGCTGGGCGACAGCCGTGGCAGAACACGCCCCGCCAGGCTCTGGGGACAGTCCCAGCCTCTTCTCCGCTGTGAGACCCCAATATCGACACCGGCACGGCCGTGATGGAGGCTCAAACCTGCCGGTACAGCCGGGACCCCCCGGTACCGAGATCTGAACAGCTCCCGGGGCTCCGGCTGTATCCCGGCCCGTGGG
Source organism: Ammodramus savannarum pratensis (assembly GCA_020466415.1). Classification (NCBI taxonomy): domain Eukaryota; kingdom Metazoa; phylum Chordata; class Aves; order Passeriformes; family Passerellidae; genus Ammodramus; species Ammodramus savannarum. The sequence goes on from JAHXMQ010003319.1 coordinate 51,828,881, forward strand.
GAGGGGGCCGGGAGCGCCGTCCTGCTGGTAACGGAGCCGCCGGCCCCGTGGGACCGAGGGTTTCCTGCGAGGAAGGTGGGACAGGGAGGGGAAGACAATAAACCCCAGGAAATGCTGGGAATAGCGGAGGGAACGGCCGTGCCGTCAGCGCTGGGCCCGGACGGAAACCTCGAGGCGCTGGGGGCAGCCAGACAGGAGCGGAGGGACCGTCCCAGACCCTGGCACATGGGCTGGGCTGCCGTGGGCGCCTCCAATCTTGCTGTGATTGGCCCCAAACCCCAACCCCGGGGTTGTCCACATCCCGTTATACCATCGGGACCACGGGAAGGGACCACTGTGATGTCCATCCTGACGGTGCCACGGGGCTCCAGGGAGCCCTTGCCCTGCCCTGGCAGATCCCAAGTGAAGGTGGAGCCCCTTGCCAGGCTGTGGCCGTGGGCACATGGGCACCAAACCCCCGTGCTGGGTGATATAGGGCTGGGAAGCACCGGCACAGACGGGCCGGGACAAAGCCGCCAGGAAACACCGACTTCAAAGCATGGAACAACGCAGGGATGGTGAGTGCCACCTCACTGGGACGCACGGGGCACTGGGGACCCCTTGGTGGCACTGGAATGCACACTGTGGCTCTGACACCAACACCGTGGCACTGGCACCCACGCCATGGCATTGGAACTCACACCATGGCAGTGACACCCACACTGTGGCACTGACACCTACATTGTGGCACTGACACCCACACCGTGGCCCTGACACCCACTTTGTGGCACCAGGACTCACATCATGGCATTGGGATCCACGGCACGGCACTGACACCCACATGGCATTGGGACACACGTTGTGACTTCAAGACCCACACACACCACAGCACTGGGACCCACACCAGAGGGTGGCACTGGCATCGTGGCACCCTTGCCATGGCACTCACACCACAGCACCAGCACCCACGTCAGGGCAGCAGCACCCAAAGCACAGAGCCTTGGGAGCAGGCTGGCACCCCCTGAGGGCACCCACACCTGCCTTCTGTGCCCACCTGTACCCCATGTGTGTGTCCCCTGTGCACTCCATGCCACATCCCATATCCCATCCTATATCTCATATCCCATGTCCCATCCCATGTCCCATCCCATATCTCATATCCCATATACCATCCCATCCCATATCCCATCCCATATCCCACCCCATGTCCCACCCCATGTCCTAACCTACACCCTATCCTATATCCCTTATCCCATCTCATGTCCCATCCCTTGTTCCATCCCATGTCCCTGGTCCCATCCCATATCCCATATCCCATTTTTCATCCATATCCCATCCTATGCCGCATCCCATATCCCATCCCGTATCCCATCCCATATCCCGTATCCCACCCCATGTCCCATCACGTGTCCCATCCTACACCCTATCCTATATCTCTTATCCCACCCCATGTCCCATATCCCATATTTCATCCATATCCCATCCTATGTCCCACCCCATATCACATCCTATGCCACATCCCATATCCCATATCCCATCCAATGTCCCATCCCAGTCCCATATCCCATACCCCACATCCCATATCCCACATCCCATCCCTGTCCCACCGAGCCCGTGGCAGACCCCCCGGTACCGGCGCCCTCTCACGCGCTCCCCCTCCGCCGGTCCGGTCTGGTCCCGGGCGGGCCGTGCCGTACCGGGGGTCGCTCCCGGGGGGTGCGGGGGGGCTGCGGCCGCCGCACAAAGGCTCGGAGGAAACTGCGGCGGCCAAAACAACCCGGGAGACGCGGAGAGAGGTGCCTTGAAAATAACCCGGTGCCAAAATAACCCGGGAGACGCGGAGAGGTGCCTCGAGCCCGCTCCCACGGCCTCACCCGGTGCCAACCGGGGCTGCCGGTGCCCGGTGCCCGTTTCACCGGTGACACTCGCCCTGCCAGCCCCAAGCAGCGAGAACTGCGCCCCCGGGCTCCCGGGGATGCCGGTGCCACGGCTCGGTGCCACCAGTGCTCCATCCCCATGGCGGCTGCCCCGAGCAGTCCCGAGGGTCCCCCGGGAGGCTGCGGGGGTGTTGGGGTCCCGGGGGCGGCGCTTTCCCAGGCCCTGCCGTGACCCCTCTGTCCGCAGGAAGGTGCCCCCCCTTCCCAGGCCGGCGGGCATCCCGGTGCCAGTGCCGGTGCCCACATCCTCAGGAAACGGCAGCTCAGGAAACGGGGTGGGGGGGGCAGCGGGGGTGGGCTGGGCTTGGGGGGGCTCAGCGTGGGCCCCTCAGAGCCCCCCCGGCGTCATTTGGAGCCGCTCAGGCGGTGACAGGAATTAAATTGCGTTTGGATTTTTCTCATCAGCCTCATCCCGGGCGCTTCGTTACGGGGAACGTCCCGCGTGGGGGCCGCGGCTCATTCCTGTCGTGACAGCTCATTCCTGTCGTGACAGCCGCGTGCCCGTGCCGCTGGACACGGAGGGGATGACACGGGAGGGGATGGCATAGGATGGGCACCACAGTGATGGGTGGCTGCCCTGCGGTGGGAGGTCAGGATGCGGGACAACACCGTGTCACACGTGTCCCCACGGTGCCGCCCAGCCCATGGTAGTGCCCACCCCGTTCCAGGGACCGGGCATGGCCCCTCACCCGGTGATGGGGTGTGAGGGTGCCGGGGCTCGTCTGTCACTGTCACGGATGCACGCAGCCGGTGCTGGCGGGGCATGGCGGGCACGGTGCAGCCGAGGGGGGCACAGCAGCCCGGGGTCCCCTGTCTGTGCCCGTCCCCAGGGCAGGGGGTCAGCGGGACCCCCAGAGTGAGAGCCTATGGGGCTGGTGGGTTTTGGGGGCTTTGGAGGGGGCCCGGTGAGGGGTGGGGGTTGTGGAATTGGAGGGGGCAATGCTTGGGGACACTGGCACAGGAGGGAGGGGTGATGCTGTGCGCCCTTTCCCGAGCTGTGCTGTGCCCTCAGTGCCCTCCACAAGGCACAGGAGGGCCCCCCGACCCCCAGAACTGCTCCTGCAGCCCCCTGGCACACCCCTGCGACATCATGGATGGGTCCCTTCACCTCTCACCCCCATCCGTGTCCTGGGACCCTCCAGGCTGGGGCTGCCACCATCCCCAGAGGGACTCCTGGGGGTCCCGTCCCCCTGGTCACATGAATCCATCCATGCCCAAATCCTGTCGGGCAGAGCTGGGGACCCCCGCCAGCCCCCCAGGTTAAGGACAGGGGGCTGGGGGCTCAGGTTTCCCTCTCTGCCGGGCTGGAGCCGGGGGCCATTAACCCCCTCGGAGCATGACGGGCCGGGGGGACATCAAAGCGCTGTCAGCCTGACCGCGGCTCGGGGGTACGGGAACACCCCCCCGGTACCTGCCCCTGCCCCGCCGGATCCCCCAGCCCCCGTGTGCCCCCCTCGCCGGGGCAGCCCCGTGAGCGCTGGGGCCAGGCCGTGGGCGGGGGGCTCATTTACCAACGTCAGCCCCGCAGTTGGTTTGAATTAGGCTCCTCCGGGGCCGCCGCTGATAAGGGAGGGGGTGCAGGGCTGGTGGGGGGCTCCGGGGGGCTTCCTGCTCTGCCGTCTGTAACTGGCTGCCAGAGTGGCTGCTGACAGACACAGGGACAGCCCCCGCCATCCGTCCGTCCATCCATCTGTCCCTCCGTCCATCCATCCATCCATCCATCCATCCACCTACACGCCCACTCCCCCACAGGCAGCCCCCGTTTGGATCCCCGTCCTGCGCCCCCGGCCCTCCAGTCCTGCTCCTTCAGCCCTGGCTGGCACTCCCATACTGAACCCCCAGTCCTTTGGTGCCATTTGGGATCTCTGTCCCACACCTCCAGCCCTGCATCCTGGTTTAGGATTCCCACCCATCCTTCTGATCCTATTTGGGACGTCATCCTGCACCCCCAGCTCTCCAGCCCTGTTTGGGATCTCCATCCTGCTCCTCCACTCCTCCATCCTGCACCCACAGCCCTCCGGTGCCAGTTGGGATCTCTGTCCCACACCTCCAGCCCTGCATTCCGATTTAGGATCCTCCACCCATCCTTCTGACCCCATTAGGGACCCCTATCCTGCACCCTCACCCTTCCAGCCTCGGCTGGGACCCCAGTCTTGCACCCCAATCCCTGTGGCCCCGTTTAGAACTGCTGTCCCACACCTCCAGCCTTTTTGGGGACACCCATCCCGTACCCCAAACCCTTTATCCCTGCTCTGGACTCCCACCTTGCAATCCAAGCCCTACTGAGGCCCCCATCCTGCTCCTCCAGTCCTATTTGGGACCCCCATTCCACACTATGCCTCCCTCTCTCCGGCTGGGACCCCAATTCTGCACCCACCGCCTCATTTGGAACCCACATTCCGCCCAGCCCCATCTGGGATCCCCACGGCCGGATGGCCTCGCAGCCCCTGCGTTTCCCCTCGTCCTTGGGGGGCTTTGGGCAGGCGAGCCCGGCCGCCCCCCGCCCGGTGAGCGATGGCCGACAGCTGGGCCGGGCCGGGCCGTAACCGGATCCCCCGGCAGCGCGGGGGTGCCGGCGCGGGGCGGGGATGAAGGACGGGCCACGGCGCACCCGGTGCCACATCCATTCCGGTGGGCCCGAGACCGTGCCCAGCACAGGATGGGACACCCGGTTCAAGGGGAGAGCATGGAGGGGAGATCCCCGAGAGCCGCCCTGCACAGCCCGGCACCGGCTCCGCCGTACCGGGGACACGGAGCAGGGTCAGCACCGGGGGGCTCTGAGCCCTCCGGAGCCGCGTTCCCGGGATCACCGGGATCCGGCACCTGTTCCGCCCGCGGCCCTGGGTCCCGGTCCCACCTCAGGGACCCCCCGCCCGCAGCTGTGCCCGCGGTGCCGCGGGAGGATCCAGATGGCGGAATATCGGCCCGGGCTAATTAGAGCAGCGCGGGTTCCCCCGGCAATCAAAGGGCCGATGGCTTTATTAAACTCATTGTGTGGGGCCGGACACGCGGCCGGCAGCCGTGACGGGACCGGGATGTGACAGGATCGGTGTCGGGATCGCTGCACGGGGCTGAGGGGCTGTGACACGCCCCCGGCACAGCGGGGAATGGGGATGGGGGGCTGCACAGCCCCACTGCCCTCAGTGCACCCCCAGCACCCCATGGGTGCAGCCCATCTGGGGGTCACTGAGTCCCCAGTGCAGCCCCTGGAGTTGCTGGAGCAGAGGGGACCCTCCTGAGACCCCCCAGTCCCCTCCAGACAAAGCAGGGACTCAAGGGGGCTTTTCCACAGTTTTATTCCAAAAATAAATTCGAAGAGGGGTATAAGTTATGGGGGTGGGGGGCAGGAGCAGGGCTGCACTGGGGGGCAGTGCCCACCCCCTGCCCCTACCTCCTCTTGTCCTTGATGCTGTAGTGCAGCAGGAGGGGTGCAGGCTGTGGGGAGAGGGGGGATCAGGGCTGGGGGATTCCAGCCAAGGACCCCCCTTGGGGCAGAGACCCCAAACCCCAGCCCAGGACTCCCTCCAAGGGCAGGGATCCCAAACCCCAATCTCAGCCCATGACCCCAAACCCCAGTCCAAGATCCCCTTGGGATGGAGACCCCAAACCCCAGCCCAGATGTCCCCTGGTACAGGGACCCCAATCCCAGCCCAGGGACTCCCCTGGGGCTGCACCCCAAACTTGGCCAACCCCTTTGGGGACCCCCTCATTGCCTGACCCATGCAGGGACCAGGGACCCCCCAAATCACCACTGCAGTCACTGACATTAAAGATCCTCAATCCTCCAACCCCACACTGCCCCAAAGCACCCCCAGAGGGTCACCCCACCAGCCCCCCACGGGGTGAACCCCAAAATCAGAGGCTGCCATCCCTTATGGTAGATGCACACCTTGCCAAACCAGTGTGAGAGCCAGAGCTGCTTCATTGTCATGTGGTCGGGGAGGGGCTCGTTGTCAAACAGGATCTGCACCTGCACAGGGGGGCTGCATCAGGGGGGCCAGGACATCCCTGGGGGCTGGGACCCCCCCCAGGACCCCCACTCACGTGCTGCAGGGACAGCCCCAGGCGGTGGCACAGGACCCTCCGCAGGTGTCGGATCTGTGCCCTCACCGAGCACCTCACGTATTTCTGCTGTGGGGGGCAGAGAGGGTTGGGGGCTGTGGGGGTCTCCAGGCACCCCACACACCCCTGGCAGTGACAGGGTGTCAGCTGGGGGTCAGGGTCTCCAGGGATCCCCACTCACCTGCAGCATGGCCTTGCTCTTGTCCTTGCTGGAGCTGTGGCAGGGAGACAAAGGGACACATGTCCAGGGTTTCACAGGTCGGGGCCATGCCCAGTGTCCCCTGTGTCCCCTCCCCACCCCACTGAGGGGCTGCAGCCCCCCAGACTCACCTCAGTTTCTCCAGGCAGAGCGAGACGTGCTCGTCGTAGCGGAAATAGTGAGCGCGCGAGTGGTCAAAGGTGCTGTAGGGGAGCCCCATGGGGTCACCCCCCACCGTGTCTAGGGACACAGGTGGCACTGTCAGCCCCCTGTGTCCCTGACACCCCCAGCACTGCAGCTGGCTGCCCCCTGTGCCCCCCCCGTGTCCCCCTGTCCCACCGTCACCGCTGGGCTGCGTCACCCGGTCGAGGCCTCGGGACTGGTAGAACTCGCGGATCCGCTTCTCCTCACCTGCAGGGGACAAGTGGCTCAGGGACACACCTGGGCCCAGCTGGCCCTGAGGGCACTCCCTGCCTGTCCTCCCTCCCTCCCACCACGTCCCCATCGCTTTTTCTCTCCCTGTCCATACCCCATGCCTGTCCCTGTCCCCGTGTCCCCCATACTGTGCTGCATGCCACGACCCCTGAGCCCCCATGTGTCCCCCATACTGTGCTGCAGGCCATGTCCCCTGAGCCCCCCCACGTCCCCTGTGTCCCCTTACTGTGCTGCAGGCCTGGCACCAGCTTGTAGACGATGTCCTGCATGACCCTGTCCAGTTTAAGGTTGAGCAGCGGCTGTGTCTCGTGGATCTTGGTGTTGCACATGGGGCAGTACTTGCTGGTCTGCAGGTACTTCACGATGCAGCTCTTGCAGACTGGGGACAAGGACAGGTGTAGGAGGGGTGGCACTGCCCCCCCAGAGCCCCCCCAGGCAGGTAGGGACACTCACAGGTGTGCAGGCACTCAGTGATTGTGGTAGCATCGATGAAGTACCCGGCGCACAGGAAACACACGATGTGCTCGTTCAGCTCCTTCATCTTCACCTTCACCTCCTCCTGGCGGGGGGACACAGCACTGTCACCTGGAGCATGCCAAGACCACCCTCACCTGTCACCTGGAGACCCCCGAGACCCCTCTCATCCTTTCCTGGAACCCTTTTGCCCAAGGAGCTTCTCCTGCCATTCTCTTAATATGCTAAAAAAATCGAATTTTGGGGAATTGCACCTCTTGTTTTGCTTTAATATGCCAGAAAACACATTCTGGGGGGCTGGACACCCTCGTCTTGCTAAAATATGTCAGAAAACGGGATTTTGCAAGGATTACTCCTTGTCTTCCATTATTACAACAGAAAATGGTATTTTGAGAGGCTGGCTTCATTATCTTACTTTAATATGCCAAAGAATGGGATTTTGGGGGACAACCCCTCCTGTTTTCCCTTATTATGCCAGAAAACAGCATCTGAGGGGGCTGTCTCTCCTGTCTCCATTATTATGGCAAAACACGGGATTTTGGGGTGCTGCACCCCCTGTATTGCCTTAACATGCCAGAAAACACGACTGACCGCGCTGTATTCCACTATTACGCTATAAAACGGGATTTGAGGGATGTTGGATACCTTGTTTTGCCTTATTATATCAGAAAATGGGATTTTGGGGGTCCGGGGACACCCCCCGCCCAGTGCCTGCCTCGTCGTTGGCCCCGCCCCCTTCCCCAGACCCCGCCCCCTTTTCCAGGTCCCGCCTCCCCGCACCGCCCCTCGGTCTCACAGCGCCCCCCAGCGGCACCGCCGTGGCACCTCCCGTCCCCTCCCGAGCTCGCCCCCGGTGTCGCCGCCACCGCCTCCTCCCGGTGCTTCCCGCCCTCCCGGCATGGCCGCTCGCCTCATTCCGCAGCGGGTCCATCTTGTAGACGGCCTGGAGCTGGTTCCGCAGCCGCATGGCGATGGCCATCGGGCCCCCCTGAGGAGGCGACGCCATCTTAGAGCCGCCTCCGCCTGTGGCCTCGCGCACTTCCGTGTTCGGGGCGGGGCCGCGGCGAGCGGCGGGACTACAACTCCTAGCGTGCCCCGCGAGTCTCGAGTCGAGGCGAGCAGCGCAAGCTCGGCCCTGTGCTGATCCTTCCCCGAGACCCACGGGGAGAGCGCCGGGATCCCGAGACTCCCCGAGCTCGTCCGTGAGGGGGACCCGCCGCGAGCCGCCGCCACCGGACCCGCCGTGTTTAGGGGAGGGCGTTCCCGGCACTGGCCAATAGCGAGAAGGCGCGCTCTTGACGGACAGCAGTAGCCACCAATCAGAGAGGGCTCTGCGTGCGCGTGGTGCTGCGGAACGCCGCTAGAGGGCAGCAGAGCAACGCGGGGGAACGGGAGGGGCGGGGGGGGGGG
>JAHXMQ010003319.1:51837404-51849292 GCA_020466415.1 Ammodramus savannarum pratensis
GAGGGGGCCTGAGGGGATCTGAGCAGGCCTGAGAGGATCTGAGGGGGTTTGAGGGAGTCTGAGGTGATCTGAGGGGGTTTAAAGGGGTTTGAGGGGATCTGAGGAGGTTTGAGGGAGTCTGAGGGGGTCTGAGGGTATCTGAGGGGTCTGGAGGCTGCGAAGGGGCACGAAGGGAACGAGGAGTCCGGGTGGGGCGCAGAGTACACGCGGGGGACTCGGGATGGGTGGTTTAGGGGGGTCCGTGAGGTGCGGGAGATCTGGGGGGGCTCAGGGGGTCTGGGAGAATTCGGGAAGGGACACCGGGGTGTCCGGACGGGGCCACAGCGTGAACGGCGGCGGCGAGGGTAGCGCTGGGCTCAGGGATGCGGCGGCACCGGAAGGGTCGGGGTGTTTGCCCCGGCAGTTCGGGACACGGGGACGCTTCGGGGTTCAGGAAGGGTTGGGGTGCTGGGGTGTCGCTGGGGTTACAGTGCTGACAGTTTAGGGTGTTGCGCTACTGTTGGTGCTGATATTTGGGGTGTCTGGTGCTGGGGTTCTGGCAGGGTTGAAGTGCTGGCAGTTTGGGGTGTCGGGTGCCGAGGTGCTGCAGTTTGGGGTGCCGAGGTTCGACAGTTTGGGGTGCCGAGGTGCTGGCATTTTGGGGTGCCAGCGGAGCAGCCCGCGGCCCCACCCGGCGCAGCCGGAGCCACGCTAATGAAGGTTTGGCTCAGGGGAAGCAGCGGCCGCGCTAATGCGGAGCCGAGCCGAGTTCCCCACGGCCCCTCAGAGCCCCCCACGGCTCCTCACGGGCTGTGCCACCGCCCCGGAGCCCAGACCGGACGGCGGGGAAGGCTGGTCCGTGCCAGGGAGTGGGAGCGGGCAGAGGAGCACGGCGGGACCCCTGAGCAGGGGCTGGCACCAACCACCGCAGCGTGGAGCTCCTGGCACACAGCCGCGCTGCCTGCCCTGCTCCGGCAGCGGCTCCGCACGGGCTGCCACGGCCGGGGCGGATTTGGGTCTCCTGGATGCGTCCCGGCATTGTCGTGGTCCTGGTTATGATCCCGGTCCCGGTCCGGGACAGGGTTCACAGTACTTACTGCACCCCTCAGCTCCCTCAGTGTGCCCAGTTCAGCCACGCTGTCCCCACTGCCCCACCGGAGCGTCTCAGCACCGAGCCCCGGCGCCCCCGGGGCCAGTCCCTCGTCCCGGTGTGTGGCCGAGCCCCGGGACCAACACGAGCCGCTCCCGGTGCCGGGGTGCCGGCGGGCAGAGGCTCCGGACCGGCCCCCGCCCCGCCGCCCGCCCATTCCCTGCCCGTGCCTCCGGGTAGGCGAGAGCGCGGCGGGGCTGGTGACCCCCGGCCGGGGAGGGTCCGGTCCCATCTGTACCTGCCAGGAGCCATCCGGGGAGGGGCGGGGGTCACAGCGGGGCCAGCGCGGCCCCACGGCGGGGCAGCATCGCTTTCTGAGAACCGGCACCGCGAGTCCCGGCTCTGCGGTTGGCTCTGGCGTGGGCCCCGCGGGACCGAGGGCGGAGAGCCCGTCCCGGGGCTGGGGTCCCGGGCAGCCGGTACTCCCGGAGCCGCCCTCGCCAGGCGAGGCCGCGGATCCATCTCGCCGTTAATAATTGATGGCGGGAGCCGCCGGGGCTGCGCGGGGCTGCGGGGCCGAGGCTTTTAGCTCAGCCCTGCTCAGATATTCAGCTTCATTTCCGCGGCACGGCCGGGGCGGCTCCTTCTGGGAAGTGCTGCCGGGAGCTTTCCCGGCCGGAGCCCTCGCTGGGGCTGGGGCTGGACACACTCATGGCCGCAGTGGTGCAGGGCAGCAGCGTTAGCTCCCCCTCCATCCCATCAGGTGTATAGGGACCTCCCAAGGGAGGCAGGGGACCCCCATTGTGGACAGAGGTCCCTGTTAGATCAGGCAGAGTGGACAGGGGTCCCCTATTAATCCCTCTGAGGTGGGCATGCGTCCCTATAGGGCAGCGAGGGCTTGGTGCTCATGGACTGAGCTCCTGCCTAATGCACCGAGTACATCTGCAAAATCCAATTAACCTTCGATAACGAGGCGCTGAGCGACGTGGCTATCAGCGGCCACCAGCCACCGGCACGCTGTGGCCCCCCGAAGGGCACCAGCCCACCAGGACGGCCCCCAGGCGGGCAGAATCCCCAAAAAAACCCCGGCTGGTGTTGAACCGTGGGGAGGTGAGGGCACCCGATGTGCCCAGCCATGTGTCCTGTGGCTCCTGGGCACTGCTCCCTGTCCCGCAGCCCGAGCGGGGGGTGCTGTGTGTGCCCCCCACTCCCCAGCCCTCCCCCTGTCCCCTGCTCCATCCCTCACCCCCCACCGAAAGCCCGGGGGGCTCTCAGCTCTCGCTCCGCTGGCACCCATCCCCTCTGCACCCCCAGGCCACACTGTGCCCCCCAGCCCTTCTGCTTCACGGCGCTGGGGTCCCCAGAGGGTTTGGGGGGTGGCCCGTGCCACACCCCGAGTCCGGACCCGCTGTCCCCCCTGTCCCCCGCAGCAGGGGCCGCAGCCTGGCGGTGCCCGGGGGCAGCAGCCCCCCAGCAGCCGCTGTTGGCGTCACCGTGCAGCCGCCCACGCACCCATGTGGCACCCGGCTCCTCCCCGAGGACACCGCGCAGACGCCGAGGCCACCACCGTGACGTCCGAGCGGGCGACTCGGCCGTCGGGTCCATCCGCTGCCGCGGTGACCCCATCCCAACCCCACAGCGGTCCCATCCCGGCTCCATCCCATCCCCATCCATCCTCATGCCAGCGCTCCCGGCGTGCCAGCCGGGTCGGGGTGGGCACCGCGCCCACCGGCTGCTGCCGCCTCACCCCGCGCACCCCGTCCGGGTGCCGGCGCCCGTGGCGGGCGGGCGGCGGGGGGCACCGGGAGTGTTTCATGCGGTTAAGAAGTGTCTGATTGAGGCAGGAGGCGCCAGCAGCTCCCCCGGGAGCCGCAAGCCAAGGACTGGAGGACCAAATGCAGGCTAAAGTAATCCAATCTGGGCTGGTTCATCTAATTAGCCCAGAATTAACCCAGCAGCCAGAGAGGAGCTGACTGTCCCTCCAGTTTGCCAGCGGGTTTGGGGGGAAGCGGGAGGAAGAAGGGGACGTCCAGCGGTAATGAGATTACGGGGGAGAGCGGGCGGGAGCGGGCGCGCGGCAGCCTCTGGCCGGTGGCAGCGTGGGGCCCCGCCAGGTCCCCGCCGCGCCACCGCCGTGATGGCCGCGGCACCGGGGACAGGCACCGGGGACAGGCACGGACCCGTCCCAGCGACCCCCGCCCCGGCAGCAGCTTCGGAGCCCGCGGCATCCCCGTGAGGGACGGAAGCACCGACACGGGCGGCACCGGGGATGTGGCACCACGGAGCCGTGCAGCTGGACCGGCAGCCCCGGGGCCACGGCGGGGGACGGGGCGAGGAGCCCCGGCAGCTTCGGGCAGCGCCTCCGTGTTGGGGCGGGCAGGGCCGGACCGCACAGACCCCATGTGTGACCCGCTGCTCCCGGGACAGAGGGGTGCGGAGGGCGCGGGGCGGGGAGGTGCTGGTGCAGCCATGGCGGTGGCAGGGCCCGGTGCTGCTGAAGGCTGATTCCCTGCTGGAAATGGGCAAATGCCCTTTTTTTCTGTCGCATCCCCTCCAGCTGACACTGCCACCCACCCTGGGTGGTAGAACTGCCAGGCTCAGCCCCTTGGGGTGGCAGGGCGACACAGAGGACACAGAGGTCCCTCCTGCCGCCGAGAAGTGAGGAAGGGTCTGCACTGGCCTACTGGGGGGTTCCGGGTGCAGAGACCCTGCCTGGTCCCCACGGTGGCTCAGGGCACCCTGGAGCAGGGACACGGCTTCCTTCCAGGTGGCCCAAGGGTCTCTGGGAAGGCAGAGCCAGCCAGCGGCACAAGGTGGTGACACCTCGGCTAGTGGGGTCCCTGGGAGGGAAACACCCTACACCCACAGCCAGGGTGGGAAGGGGCTCAGAACTCCTTGAGCACCCTCAGTTCTTTCCCTCCCTCCCAGGTCGTGCTGCTGGAGGGTGTCGGGCAGGGGGGGCTGCCCCGGCCGGGGGTGCCGCCTGCAGACCCCCGTGGGCGTGGGACGAGCCCTGGCGCATGCAGGCGCCGGGAGAGCCCGCACTGCCCCGGGCCCCGTCCCAGCCCCCCGATCCATCTCCCAGCCCGGCAGATTCCAGCCCCTGGGCACGGCAACATCTGCCTCCTGCTCCGGGTTCAATTAACCTGCTGCCGCCTCCTCCTCCGGCACCGGCCATTTCCTCCCACTGCCACTGTCACCGCTGTCACCGCTGTCACTGCCACTGCCGCCGCCATGGCTGCACCCCACGGGGTCACAGCGGGTCTCTTTGCCGCAGCAGACACGGAGCCGGTGGCTCTTTCCAGGTGGAAAAGCCATCCTGGGAACGGCGGGATTTGTCCCGGCACCTGCCGGGCTGCGAGCAGGGAACGCCAGAAATCCGCGGCGCCTGCAGGGCAGGGTCCCGGTGCTGTCTCTCCCTCCCCTCCTGGGCACACGAGGCTCCTTCGGTGCCCCTGGTATGGAGAGGAGCAGCTCGGCCGCTCCCGGTGCCGGGATGGACTGTGGGCATGGCCGAGGGTGGCACAGCCGTGTGCGTGCAGCCCCACACCCCGGCAGAGCTGCGGCCGCAGGGACGGGCACCCCACACTGCAGCGAGTCAGGGACCACCCGGTGCCCCCCGGTGCCCCCCGGTCCCCCTGGGATGCGAGGTGCCCCGGGCTGTGCAGTGCCCCCGGTGCGGCAGCTGCAGCCCCCGGTGCCGCCGTGATTTACAGGCGCAGGCCCCGGTAATGTCATTTGCCCCAGACCGGTGGCGCCAGGGTGCCCGGGAAGCCGCCGCCGCCTCCGCCCCGCCAGCCCCCGTCCCGGGGCCGTGACCCTCCCGGGAGCTGCCGGGAACCCACCCGCGGGGCCGCCGCTGTCGCGATAGTCGTCGGAAGACCCGACCGAGCCAGTGGCGCTCTCCGCTGCCGTTACCGACGGGCCCGGGCTGGGCTCTGTGACCGGGAAAGGCGGGCGGGGAACAGGGGTTCATCCCAGGGAACGGCAGGTCGGGAACCGGGGCTATCTCCGGGAATGGCGGGGCCAGGGGTGTCGGACTCCATCCCCATGGAAAACGGGGTCCGTGATACCGGGAACGGCAAGTCCCGGGAAGGGGGATTCATGGCCCGGGAACTGACGGTCTGCGTGGGGTCGGTGCCCCGGGAAAGGCCGTTCCCTAGGAACTGAGACCCCAGCGACCGGCAATGGCGGCTCGAGGAGACTGGGATCCGTGTCCCGGGACGTGTCCGTGTTCTGGGCACGGCGGGTCGGAACAACCCCTAGGTCCCCGCACCGGGGCCGCCAGATCCATTCGCTCCCGTATGAACGGGCTCGGTGCGAAGCCTGCACACCGCGGGCACCGGTCCGTGCGCCCCGCGGTAACGGCGGTGGGGCAAGGGGGCTTCGTGCGCACCGGGAGGGGCAGCTGGAAGCACCGACGGGGCTGCGGACGGAGCGGGGACGCAAAAAGGCGCCGCGCTGCTGCCCGGTGCGACAGCGGCTCCGGTGCACCGTGTAGGCGGTCCGGGGGACGTCCCGGCGGGGCGAACGGGTACGGAGCCCGTCGGTGCACGAGCGGCATTCGGGACCCGACGGGCCCGTGCGCTTGTCCCGGAGCCGGGGCGGGGGCCCGGAGCGGCGGGGGCGGGGGGGGGGTCCCGGGGCGGGGGCGGGGCCCCGAGCTGTCAATCACGGGGCTCGGCCGCCAATCAGGGCGCGGGCGGTGGGAGTTCGGCCGGTCCGGATGGAGCGGGGCAGAAAAGCGCATCCCGCCAGGGCCCGCAGCCCACCCGCGCTCCCGCCCCGGGGCCGCCAGCGGCTGCGAGCCATGCCCCGTACCCTGCCCCGGGCCCGCACCCGCCACCTGCCCCGCACCTTGCTCCGGGCCCGCGCCTCGCACCGCGTCCTGCCCGGCACCGGGCGCTCCGTGCCCGCCGCCGCCGCCCCCCGCCGCCCCCCGGCCATGCCCGCGCCCCGCCGGCTCTGAGCGCGGCCGGGATGGAGCGGGAGGGCGGCGGCCCGGGGCCCCCCGCGCCCCACGAGCCCATCAGCTTCGGCATCGATCAGATCCTGGGCGGCCCCGAGCCCACGGGGCCGCACCGGGCGGCGGCAGAGCCCGACTACGGGCTCTACGGCAGTGGCTACGGCCCCACCGGTCCGCTCGGCTCCTACAACCTCAACATGAGCATGAACGTGAGCGTGAACGTGACCCCCGCGCCCGCCGCGCCGCCCGCCGGAGTCATCCGCGTCCCGGCGCACCGGCCCGCGCCCGCCCCGCCGCCCGCCGCGCCGCCGCCGGGGCCCGCGCTGCCGGGGCTCACCTTCCCGTGGATGGAGACCACGCGGCGCATCGCCAAGGACCGGCTCTCAGGTGAGCGGGCGGGACGGCAACCGGAGGCTACCGGCGGCTACCGGCGGCTATTGACGGCTCCGGCACTCCCGCGGCACCGGCCGCTCCCGGGGTTCCGTCGGGGCAGCGCGGTCCGGCGGGCGCGGCGCGGGTCGGGCTGACGCGGGGACCGGACGAGGATGGCGGGCACCGTGCGCTCCACAGGTTCCCGCAGCGCTCGGTGCTCGCCCGCCGCCGTCGGGGCCCGCGGGAGCGGCTCGGGGTAGACGCAGCTACCGGCGGCTCCACCGCGGCACCGGGCAGGGTCCGGCGGCTCCGGGTGGAGCTCGGGGATCCCAGCGGGCTCCGGTCTCGAGCTTTACTCCGTGTTTGGTCCTTTCCTCGGTTTGGAGGTGCCGGTGGTGACGCTGTGCCACCATAACGGGGAGGCTGCGGGAGCCGGGGTGTGGGGTGGGGGCTCTGCAGAGTGGGGTGGGGGCTCTGCAAGTGTCAGATGTGATGTGTGGGCTCTGGGGGACCCACCGTGGGACTGAGGACAAAGCCCATCCACGCACAGAGCAATGTCCCATGCCTTGTGAACCCCGAGAATGGGGGTGCAGGGATACCTGGGGATGTCTGGGGATGGGATCCCGGGTCTGAACGTGCTGGGATCGGTGTGGAACTCACAGTGCCAGAGCTGTGGGAGAGCCCAGGGCAGCCATGCAGGGTTGTGGAGGCAGCGAGGGGTTGAGGTGCTGCTGGTGTGGCCGGGGCTGAGCGCCGTGCTGGGGCTGAGCAGCAGTGCTGGGGTGGGGGTGCTGCTTGCTGCACCCCAGGAGCAGGAGGGGTGCTGAGGTTGGGGTCCCGTGTGTGGCTGCCGGGGACCCCCGGCCTGGCTCGGCTCTGCTCCTGCCCAAGATGGCGGCACTGCCACGTCCACAGCGTGTGGCCGCATGCGGGGACAAGGCTGGAGGCCATGCGGGGCTGGGGGCCGAGTCCCGGCAGTGTGGGCCATGGGGGGGCCTGGGGCAGGACACTGAGGACTGTGGGGGTCCCACCCGGGCGCCAGCAGAGCCGTGTTCAACTCCGGGCCCACCCCACCATGGCAGCGGTGACGAAGCACGGTCCCCGCGCAGGGGTGGCGGGTGACGTCCTCGTCTCCTGCCTGGCGCCAGCCTTGGGTGGATGGGGCAGCCCCTCCCCAGCACGGGGTCTCTCAGCCGCAGCCATCACTCAGCACCTTGGTCTTGGGGTGGGCTGTGGGCAGGAGGCAGCTGGTCCCGCTGAGAGGCCGCCCATGCGGGGAGGCGGCTCGGGGGCCTCTGTTCCCCCGGCTCCACCTGCCTCAACCATGCCTGTCCCCCCAGCTGCACGGCTCCACCTGCCCCAACCGTGCCCTGCACGGCTCCACCTGCCCCAGCCATGCCCGTCCCCCCGGTTGCACGGCTCCCCCAGCCCAGGTGGCCTCCTGGGCACAGATGGGAGGGAGGGTCTGTGGGTGCCAGGTGGTCTCTGGGGTGCTGTGGGCAGTGCCCCATGTCCCTGTGCCATGGCCACCCATGGTCCCTACCATGTGCAGCCCTGCCCACGCAGTGTGGCCCCGGTGGCAGCTGTGGTGCCATGGTGCCACGGGGATGTGGTGCTGTAGGGTCATGGCTTGGCCAAGGTTGCTGCCCAGAGCAGGAGGGGTGTGGGTGTTGGGGCTGAGCCTGCCAAGCCTTCGCTGTCCTCCATGCTGCTCTGATGCTCCCTGCAGTTCTGGCAGCTTCTGGGTTTGGGATGTGGCACGTTGGTCTCACCAGGGCTGGCTCACACCTCAGCTGGGCAGGGACATCCCCTTCCCCAGCCCATGGAAAGAGACACTGTCTGCCTCCCAACAGTTTCTGTGGGCTCATCCCCCCACGGGCAGGGTTGGGCTGTCCCTGCAGTGCCCCGGAGGCTCCTCAGGCTCTGTGTGAGGGGAGGCTGGGTTTGTGCAGCCGGGCTCGATGGTCCTGCGATGGGGCCAGCCCATCCACCCCGACATTCCAGTGCCGACCGCAGGGCTGGGGGAGTGACTGTGCCGTGGGGTAGGAAAGGAGACAGATCCTCCCTCATGCAATGTCTTGAGCTACCCCCGTGTCCCCAAAGTGGGAAAAACTCTGTTTGTCCCCCTTCCCTACTCTCCCAGGCAGCACTGGTGGCTCCCCTGGCACTCCCCATCCCCTTGGCCCCAAGTCCCCCGCCATCCCCCAGGGTGCTGCCCTGCTGTGCTTTGCTGGGATGACCCCAGCGCCCCCTGACGCCGCTGTCCCCACAGCCGCGCTGTCGCCCTTCGCGGTGACGCGGCGCATCGGGCACCCGTACCAGAACCGGACGCCGCCCAAGCGCAAGAAGCCGCGCACGTCCTTCTCCCGGGTGCAGATCTGTGAGCTGGAGAAGCGCTTCCACCGCCAGAAGTACCTGGCCTCGGCCGAGCGCGCCACCCTGGCTAAGGCCCTCAAGATGACGGATGCCCAGGTCAAGACCTGGTTCCAGAATCGCCGCACCAAGTGGAGGTAACAGGGACAGCCCTGGGACAGCGGCCACAACCGTGATGCTCACAGCCCTCTGCCAGACACCCCAATATCTCTCTAACAGCCACCCCTATGTGTCCCTCTGGCAGACACTCCATATCCCTCTGGCCAACACCCCAATATTCCCATGACAGCCACCTCAATATCCCTCTGGCAGACACCTCAATATATCCCTCTGACAGCAACCCCAATATCCCTATGACCCCAATATCCCCGCTGCAGACACCTCAATAGACACCCTCTGACAGCCATGTCAGTATATCCCTCTGGCAGCCACCCCAATATCCCTCTGGCAAACACACCAATATCCCTCTGAAAACTACCCCAATATCCCTATGACCCCAATATCCCTGCTGCATAGACAATAGACACCTCAATAGACACCCTCTGGCAGACACCCCAATATAGCCCTATGGCAGCCACTCCAAATATCCCTCTGGCAAACACCCCAATATCCCTCTGGCAGACACCCCTATGTGAATCTCTGACAGACATCCCAATATATCCCTCTGGCAGAGACCCCAATACCCCTCTGACACCCCAATATCCCTCTGACAACCACACCTGTGTGTCCCTCTGGCAGCAACACCAATATCCCTGTGACAGCCACCCTATATCCTTCTGGCAAACACACCGATATATCCCTCTGGCAGCCACCCCAAAATATCCCTATGACAACCATCTCAATATCCCTATGACCCCAGTATCCCTCTGGCAGCCCCAAACCCCGCATCCCTCCAGCAGCGAACCCCACATTCCAGGAGAGGCTGAGACTAGGATGAACTGGGGATGGATGGCATCACCATGGCCTCCCCTGTGCCCTGCTGTGCCCTCTCTGGTGGCGCTGTGGCATGTGTCCCATGGCAGTAGAACGGGGACAAGGGACAGTGCCATCTGCGGCCGGTGCCAGCGCTGTGTGCGTGTGTGCAGGCGTCAGACGGCGGAGGAACGCGAGGCCGAGCGGCAGCAGGCCAACCGGCTGATGCTGCACCTGCAGCAGGAGGCCTTCCAGAAGAGCCTGGCACAGCCGCTGCCCCAGGACCCGCTGTGCATGCACAACTCCTCCCTCTACGCCCTGCAGAACCTCCAGCCCTGGGCCGAGGACAACAAGGTGACATCGGTCTCCGGGGTGGCCTCTGTGGTGTGAGGGCGCTGCTGAGGTGCCGGGAGGTGGCACCAGGAGCCCGGTGGGCTCTGAGCCTGGAGCGTGGCAGGGAAGGGGCTGCAGCTTCCTGAGAGAGAGCCCCGCACTGGCAGCCCCCTCCCTGCCATGGGGAGCCCCCAGGAGTGAGGCCGTGCCCCTGTGGTTGGACTCAAAGCTTCAGCAAACCCCACCTGGAGCACCGCTGTGGGCAGCCCCTGCCTGGACCCCCAGGAGCCCAGGGCTGGACCCCCAATGCCCCATGGACCTCTGCAGCCCCTGCCTGGACCCCCAGGAGCCCAGGGCTGAACCCCCATGCCCGATGGACCCCCCGGCACCCAGGGCTGAACCCCCATGCCCTATGGACCTCTGCAACCCCTGCCTGAACCCCCAGGAGCCCAGGGATGGGCCCCCGTGCCCTATGGACCCCCAGGAGCCCAGGGATGGGCCCCCATGCTCTATGGGCCCCCAGGAGCCAAGGGATGAACCCCCATGCCCTATGGACCCCCAGGAGCTAAGGGATGGACCCCCATGCCCTATGAACCTCTGCAGCCCCTGTCTGCTCCCCAGGAGCCCAGGGCTGAACCCCTGCACCCCACAGATGTCTGTAGCCCCTTGCTCAGCCCTGTGGGAGCCAAGGGCTGGGTCCCTGCACCCCCTGGACCCCTGCAGCTCCCTGCCCAAAGCCCTGGGAGCCCAGGGTGGGGCCCCCACACCTGGCAGGGTTCTGCAGCTCCCCCACCAGCAGCTCCGTGGGCTCCACAGCCTCCAGCCCAGCTGGAGCAGGGCGTGGAGTTCCCGTTCCTGGTGCTGGGAGCCCCCCAAACCTGGCAATGGGGTCTGCCCCACCCGCACCATTTGCCTTATCCCGGTCGGAGTTTGCCACCTCCACCTTCCATGTGTGCACCAAGGACTCGGCCAGCCCGGCCCCACCCCGTGGGGGGACAGAGTGACAGACTGAACCCCCGGCCCTCCCACCATGGTCTGTCAGCTCCCTGGGCCTGGACATGCCCGTGCAGCCCCCGCCATGGGCTCGGCGTGCCCCCCATCCCAGTCCCTGACTGCCCCCGGGTGTCACCTCCCACAGACTGAGCCCGGGTGTGACCCACGGGACACTCGTGGGGTGCAGAGGGGCTGAACCCCCCCTTCTTCTGGCAAATCTCTGCACCCCCTCCCCAGTGACCCCCTCCAGGACCATCCAGCCCGACTCCAGCCTCTGTTGATGATGATGGAGGGGATGAAGGGCCTGGGGAGGGGGGATGACAGCGGTGACCTTGACCCTGAACTCGACCTTGCCCCCCACCCTCGATGCTGCAGCCCCTCACCCCACTTTTGGGGGCAGGCTTCTCCCCTCACCCCACTGTCGGGGGACAGCCTTCTGCGGGCTCCCCCTCTCCGCCGCTACCGGGAGGAGTCGTTCCCCCGGTACCGGCGGGATTGGCTGCGGTTCCGTGACGCGGAGGGGTGGGACCTCATTACCACCGGCATGAGCGCGGCCGAGGGCCGGCCCCGGTGCCGCTGGGGCGGCGGCGAGGCGGTGCTCCGTGCCCGTGCCGAGGCCGCCGGTTACCGGAGGCTGCTGCGAGCCCGAGCCGCCGAGGTGGAGGCGTTGCGGGGCGCGGTGGGCGCGTTACACCGGCAGCTGGAGGGGCTGCGGGACCGGCGGAGCGGAGAGCTGGCCAAGTACCAGGTGCGGGGCTGGGGGGGCGCCCGGGGGGCTGGGAGGGAGCGGGGGATGGGAGGAGGAGGAGGAGGAGGAGGAAGGTGGATGTTTTTGGGGAGGGTGGATGTTTGGAGCTGGATGCCCGGAGG
>JAHXMQ010003319.1:51849392-51874528 GCA_020466415.1 Ammodramus savannarum pratensis
CTGCTCCCCGGGATTTGGGGATGGGGTCGGGATGGGATCCTGCTCCTGGGATGTGGGGATAGGGTCAGGATGGGATCCTGCCCCCCGGGATTTGGGGTGGGGAGCTGCTCCTGTGCTTGGGGACGTTGTCCCACCACAGTCCCCAGAAAGGAGGCAGAGCTGGGAGGATTTTTGAGGGTTGGGGAGGTTCAGGAAAGTCATGTGTAGCTGGGCAGGGTGTGGGGACCCTCTACCCCACCTGTCCCCGAGCTGGGCTGGAGCACGGGTGGAGCTTGTCCCAGCCATACAGAGTTTTGTGCAGCACCTCCTTTCCCACAGACACCGAGCAGAGTTTGTGGTGGCAAAGCCAATCCCTGACTTTTATTAGGGGGAAAAATCCTTTTCCGACCTGTAAAGGGATGGGGGTTCTGGGGACAAGAGGTGCCCGGCTGTGGGGTCGGCAGCCTCCAAGCCGCTGTTATTGGGGTGCACCGAGGCCCATCCAGGCGCTCCAGGGGCTCCAGGCCGGGGGGGTGTAGGGGTCCCGGCAGCTGATCCGCACCCGCCCCGCTCCCGCCGGCACCGGCGCCTCCTCCGCGCCCTCCACGATCTGCTCAACCTGCAAAGAGGGCAGGGCATGGTCTGGGGAGGGGGGCACAGCACCCCCTGAGCTCGGCAGCGCTGGGGGGAGCAGCGGTGACAGCCTGGGTGACAATTCATCACCACAGGAGGGGAAGCAGCAGAGTGAGGAGGGGCCGCGGCTGAGCATCTCCCCAGGCACAGCGAGGAGTCAGGGATGGGTGGGCACAGGGCAGGGTGGGCACAGAGAAGAATCAGTGATGGGGCACAGGGCAGGGTGGGCACATGGGGCAGCCTGTATTGGTACCCCCGGGCAGAGACCCCCACCCCGTTACCTGGGTGCCGTTGTGGAGCTCGTACTGCAGGTGGTAGAGCAGCACAAAGTAGGACTTGGGGAGCGGCCAGGAGGCCGGGGGGGCCCAGGCCAGGTGGAGCTGCTCCCCCCGCTGCTGCAGCATCAGCTCCTGGGGCGGGTCAGGGCGCACTGCGGACAGAGGGGGCTCAGAGCAGGGGCTGGGACCCTCTCCACGGAACCTCCCGTGCCTTTTGGACGCCCCCACCCCGCTTCTCCCGCCCTGAGCTCACCGATATCGCGGAGGAAGAAATGCCGGGAGAGGTTGAGGTAGGAGGTGTCCGAGAGCCCCTCCAGGTGCAGCTGGAGCGGGCGCAGCTCCTCGCCGAAGGGGCAGAACAGGGGATCTGCCAGGCTGGCGTTGTAGCGGCCCTGCTCACCGGCCACGGGCACCCAGGGCCCCACGGAGCCGTCGCTGTGGGGAGGGAGGGGTGGGCAGCGCTCAGGGGGGGTGCCCCTGGTGCTGCCGTGGGTTTGGGGGGTCCCGAGGGGCACCCACCTGCGGATGAGGCGGGCACGGAAGACGGCAGAGGCGGGCCCAGGCCAGGAGCAGTGGAAGGAGCCGTTGTAGGACTCAGCCTGGCAGGACACGTTGATCTCCTCCTCGCCTGAGGGGTTGAGGGGGCTGCATGAGGCCAGGAGTGGTGCCCCCTCTCTGCACGGGGCTCCCCACAGCCCTCATGCCCACGGGCTGGGCACCAGGATCCCCTGCTCCTAATCCCTCCACCCCCATCACCCCAGCCATGCCCTCCTTACGGGTGTTGCTGAGCACCACGTAGGTGCTGTCCAGCAGCACAGGGCCAGCCCAGCAGCTGTAGTTGCCCGTGGCTGGCAGGTCCAAGCCCAGGATGGTGAGCTTCTGGCCCTCAGGCACCAGCTCAGCCATGGGCTCTCTGTCCCCATTCAGTGTCCAGGAGATGTGCTGCTCTGAGGTGTCGCATCGCACCACCACGTCCTGGCTCAGCTTCCCCACCTGGACTGCAGGGGAGAGGCAGATTGTCCACTGGTGGGCTGTGGTGAGGGCAGATTGTCCCCCAAACCTCACAATCCTCACCCTGCTCATTCACCCCACATCCTCACCCCATACCCACCTCACATCACCCTCATGCCCACCCTCCAATCTCCCAGCAGAGCTGTCCCAGCCCTTATCAGAGGGATGTGGGTTTGGGATGTCCCCCACTCCCTCTGCAGTCCCTGCCCCAGCCAGCTCCCCCCTCCAAGGCCTCCCTGTGCCCCACAGCAGCACTCACACTTTGGGGGGAAGGCAGTCAGGGCTTGTGCAGGCACCAGGAACAGCAGCAGCCCCAGCAGCACCAGCATCTGGAAAGGGAAAGGGTGGGAAAGGGCAGCCCCAGCTGGGCACAGCGCAGGAGAGAGGCAGCCAGGGCAGAGCCCCCAGCCCTGAGAGCAGCAGGATCTCCCCCCAAGACCCCCCAATCTGTGCTTACCTCTGCGTTGTCTCCGGTGGGCTCAGCAGAGCCGGGGGCTGGGCTCTTATACTGGGCTGGGCTGTGTGGGGCTGCCCCAAGGTGCAGTCACAGCAGCATCACTGCAGCATCACACTTCTGAGAACTGCAGGATGGGACCCACGCTCAGCCCCCTCCCTGTCTCCCACCCACAGCACTGCTCGTGCTTCCCGGGGGGCAGGGGGCACAGACACCCCCTGCCCTGCCCTGCAACGCCAGGGGATGGGTCACCCTGGCAACACCCAGGAAAGGGGCAGCACTGGGAATCTGGGGTGGTGTTGGGGTTTTGGGTGGTCCCAGCTCTCTCAGAGGGGTCCTGCAGCACCTGAGGTCTGCTCATCATCACTATGTGCTGCACAGAGCTCCCCAGTGCCCTGCTGTGGGGTGGGGAATCCTGTGGGGTCTCTTAGCACCTGTGCTGGGGGTCTGGAGAGGGGCAGCTCAGGGCTGGGCCCCTCTGGGTGGGTTGAGGAGAGGAGAGGGTTGCCACAGAGGCTCAGGGTAATGCCTCCAGCCTGGCACAGGTTGGCACACCCCTTCCATCCCCTTCTTGTGCCAGTGTGTCCCATGGGGTGCTGTGCAGAGATGAGGACGTAGGGACAGAGATCACCAGGGTCACCAGCTGCCCCTTTGCCACCCCTCTGGTGCCAGCCCATGCCGAGGGCACGCAGCAGAGCCCATCCTGGGGAAGTGCTGTACCCTTTCACGTACTTTCTGCAGTTCCTAGAAAGCAAAGAGGGAACTGGGGCTGTGGGAGGCTGGGGGAGCCCAGCTCTCACCTTTTGAGGCCAGGACAGGCCAGTGGGACCTCCAGGGCTCCTCCCTGAGCTGAGCCAAACCCCACTGCGTGGGCTGAGGGGTGGGGATGGGGAGCCAGGACCCCCATCCCAGGCCCCATGGAGCAGCTCAGCCCTTGGCTGTAGCACTGTAGGGAACCCCAAAAGGTGAGAGAAGGGGTGCCCTGTCCTGGGCTGCCCCTGTGCCCTGTCTGGGGGAAGCAGGCACTGGCAGCAGGTTGGGGGCCCCGCTCGCCCCCATTTCGCCAACCACAGCTTCCCCTTGGCTTCTGCAGAACAACCACAACCACAGAGGGGAAGTCCTGAGGCAAAGGCCAGGGATGCCCTCAGAGCCTCAGCGTGGTTGGAACCCCAGCCTGGCACCCGAAACACAGGTGGGAGGGGAGAGAGGCCTCATGGACAGAAACAATTCCTGGGAGACGGGAGGAGCAGGGACAGAGCCCACTCTGGCAAGACCCCTGTGTGATGATGTCCCTCGGTGGGATGGACCTCACCCTGGCTGCACCCCTTGTGTGGTGATGTCCCTCAGTGGGATGGATCCCTCTGTGGTCCCTGGGCAGGACAGAGCCACCCTGGCCAGACCCCTCTGTGGTGATGCCCCACAGTAGGATGGACCCCACCCTGGCTGGACCACCAAGGTGATATCCCTTGGCTGGATACACCCCACCCTGTGGTGATGGGTCCCTCTGTGGTGATGTCCCTGGGCAGGATGGATCCCATCCTGGCTGCACCCCTGTGTAGTGATGTCCCTCAGTGGGATGGATCCCTCTGTGGTCATGTCCTTTGGCAGGACAGAGCCCACCCTGGTTGTACTCCTCTGTGGTGACGTCCCACAGTGGGATGGACCCCACCCTGGCTGGATCGCTCTCTGGTGATGTCCCTGGTCAGGATGGACCCCACCCTCACTGCAGTCACGGACACAAAGCCAGGAGCAAAGGTCACAAAACTTTATACAGGAGGAGGGACCCGTGTGTGGCCCCTCGGCCCCGGGCATGGGGGGGAGTGGGACAGGCGATGCCTCCAGCCCCTCAGCACCCCCAGGAAACACGGGATGAAGGAGCCCAGTGGGGAGGGCCCACAACACTCCCCTGGCCGGGGCCAGCGCTCCCCAATCCACGCTCCGAGGTGCCGGGGTGGTTCCACGGCCGCTGGCCCACGACTGACCGCGGCGCAGAGCCGAGGCAGTGCCAGGCCGTGCCCGCGCCTCCCTGGGAGCCGGGACAGCCCCTGCGGCCACGCAGCCCCCCTGGGGCCTCCCCGGGGCTCCCCTGTCCCCAGGGTCACGGCCAAGCCCAAGCAGCCCCACCGCGGGGCTCCGCTGCTCCGGCTCACTGCAGGACGCACACGTCCCCGGGCTCATCATCCTCGCGTCCAGCGCCCTCCGCCAGCTCCGCCTCTGCCGGCGCCGCCTCCTCGGCCGCCGCCACCTTCTCCCGCAGCTCCATCAGCAGGTCACGGCCCTCGCTGGGCGGCAGGTTGCTCAGGTAGTACTGCGGGGCCAACTCCACCAGCCTGCGAGGACGACAGCGCGGCCTCAGCCAGCTACAGGGACACGCTGTAAGGAAGGCCCTGACCCTCCCCGTGCCCTCACATTTGGGGCTGGATCTCTGAGACCACTTGCAGGCAGTTGTCCTGAGAGATGGTGAACTCGTGGTAGAGCACCCAGGGAGGCAGGCGGCGTGGGGGTGCCCTCAGCAGGTACCCAGAGGCGGGGGCCAGGTGTGCCACGTGCTTGTGGGTCAGCATCACGTAGTTACCGGAGCCGTCGATGTCCCGGGCGACCTGCGAGCGACCAGCAGGTGTCAGAACTCAGCACATCCCTCTGGATGTCCAGAGTTGCTGAGGACCACGCTGGGGGGCTCAGAGACCCTGCCATGCTGCCCAAAAACATCTCGGGATTTGATTTTGACCCTTGGAGCAAGTTGCGAGATTTGTATCAGGATGTGAAAGTCACACAGGTTTGGACAGTGTAATAACAAAATGATCACAGGGTGAAAATGTAGATTTTAGGATTTTTGGTATGGGCATTATGGAGACAAGATGGGGGAATCTGGGCATGTCCAGCCTTTCTCCTTCCTCTTGTTCTCCATTTTCTGCTGTGGTGTTGACACTTTGGGATTGGTTTAGAGTAGAAGTGCACTGTCTAACATAGGTGATAGGTATTGGGAATTAAGTGTAAATATGATATACATAGTTTGTAGTGTAAAAGGACAACACAGAGTGCCTGTGGCTGCCCTGCTGAACAGATCTTGGCTGGGCAGAAAGAAAATTTTATAGATAAGAATTAATAACCTCAAGACCGAAAAGTGAAGAGTCCAGACTCGTTCTTCAGCCGCGCAGGCTGAAGCAGAGACATCCTGCACATCTCAGGGCAGCAATTATCAACAGCAACCCAAGAAGCAGGGAATGGGGGGCTGCACACCCCAACATCTCCCCCACAAATCCCCACAGCCCCTGGGCTCACCTTGAGGAAGTAGCCGGAGATGAGGGCGCGCTGGATGTTGAGGGCGTTGGCGTCGGAGCCGAAGGCAGGCGGGGACACCGGGAGCTCGATGCGGCGCATGGCCTCCAGCAGCTCGGTGCGCACCGTGCCCGCCAGGCGCAGCGCCTCGGCACTCAGCCCCTGCTTCCGGCACCAGCCCTCGTCCCCTGCGTCTGCAGGGGCACAGCCAGTCACAAATGGGGTGACAGGGGTGGGACAGTGGGGGCTGTGATGTGGGGATGGGGGTGGGATAATGGAGGTTGTGATGTGGGGACAGGGGTGGAATGGTGGGGTCAGCAATGTGGGGACAGGGGTGGGACAGTGGGGTCAGAAATGGGGGGACAGGGGTGGCACAGTAGGGGCTGTGATGTGGGGACAAGGGTGGGACAGTGGGGTCAGCAATGTGGGGACAGGGGTGGGATAGTGGGGTCAGCAATGTGGGGATGGGGGTGGGACAGTAGGGTCAGCAATGGGGGTACAGGAGTGGCACAGCAGGGTCAGCAATGTGGGGGACAGAGGTGGCACACTGTGATGCAGGGATGGGGTGGCACAGCAGGGTCAGCAATGTGGGGACAGGAGTGGGACATTGGGGGCTGTGATGTGGAGACAGAGGTGGGACAGTGGGGGCTGTGATGTTGGGAGATGGGTGGGACAGTGGGGACAGCGATGTGGGCACACAGATGGGACAGTGGGGGCCATCATATGGAGACAGGACAGTGGTGCCATGGGGTGGAGACAGGTAAGCAGAGAGCCTGCTGGGCTGGGGGCTTGGGGAACACAAAAACACCGCTGCTCTCCCTGTCTGTGACCCCTTCACACAGTGGTGACAAGGACTGAGCCCCCAGGCTAGAGCTGGGACCTGCAGATCCTCCCCCAGTCAGGCTGGGCACTAGGATGGGGTCAGGAATGTAGCTCCAGGGCAGGGACACATGAGGGGACACAACAGGGGACACAAAGGGGCCTATGGGATGCCCACAGGGGTGAAGCCCCCCAGCCCCTGCCCCACTCACGCTGCTGGAAAGCATTGAAGATGTTGATGAGGGTGAAGTGGTCCCCGTTGGGGTGCAGCAGCGCCCGCCGGCGCAGCGCCACGGCCTCCTCCAGGTGCGTGGACAGGGGCACAAAGCAGGGTGATGCTGGGGGTGGGCAGGGGGTCACTGTGTGTCCCCAGCACCCCCCTGGCACTGCTGGCTGCCCCCCAAGCCCCCCCAGGGTACCTGTGAGCATGGCAGCCAGGCTGACCATCTCCTCCACGCAGTCGAACTCGCAGGAGGCGATGAGGGCCTTGGCCAGCTGTGGGTCCAGGGGGAATTCTGACATGATGATCCCAACCTCCGACAGATTCCCGTCATCATCCAGGGCTGCCAGGTAGTCCAGGTCCTCCAGAGCTTGCATCAGTGACTCAGGGGCTGGGGTGGGACATCAGGCAGCTTTGCCCACTCTGTCCAGTCCCTCCCCAGAGACAACCCAGGCCGCAGTGATGGCCACAGCCATGGCTGCCCCTTCATGCCCCTCTGCTCCCCATGCCATGCCTGGCCCCCCTGGGCTCTACCTGGGCGGTCCAGGAAGTCACACTGGCCCATGTCAGCGATGTCCAGGCGCTTCAGCAGCAGCACCAGGCAGCTCAGGCTGGTCTCACTGACCTGGGGCGCAGGGCTGGGGGGCATGCGCTGCTCAAAGGCCTCCGAGTACAGGCGCAGGCAGGTGCCTGCAGGAGAGAGGGCAGGGACAGCGTGGGGACAGGTGGTGCTGGTCCAGGGGCTGCTGGCAGTGCTAAGAGGGGGACACCGGAGCAGGGGCTCACCTGGGGGGTTGCCAGCAGCTCTCTGCATGCGTGACTCGGCCTGGCTCCTGCTGATGGGCCGCAGCACCTGGGACTCGGCGCGGATGCGGGGGTTGTACACCTGCAGGAGAGGCTCTTAGTGGGACACCTGCCATCCCCCAAACCCCTCAGCTGCCACTGCAGGGCCACCACTGCCACCTCCCTGGGGCACACCCCTCCTCCCAGCCTGGAACACCACAGCCCACTGCACCCAGGGCAGACCGAGACCCCCGTGTGTCCCCTGTCCTACTCACGCTGCGCAGCTCCAGCCCCGAGTCGATAACGAAGCGCACGGTGCCCAGCGAGAAGGATGAGTCCCCGAGCCAGTGGGTGACAATGACACGGCGCTCCCGGCCCTCCTCGGGTGTCTCATAGAGTCTCTGTGCAGCCCTGCCCACCCCGGGGTGTAGCGGCAGCACCAGCAGTGGGCCCAGCGCCGGGCTCAGTGCCACGGCCTCCGTCTGGATGGCAGCACAGCACTCCGAGATCTCCTGAGGAAGGACAAGGGGGACAGGTAACACTTGCTGACACCGCAGCGTCCCCATTCCCAGCTTGTGCCATGCCTTGTGCCCACCTCCACCACAGAGGAGCTGCAGCTGCCCCTCCATCCCACTGAGAGGAATCCCCTGCCCCATTCCCCCACCTGCTCGCTGGCCAGGAAGACGAGGACGTTGCCGGGCTCCTGGCGCCGGTGGATGTCCAGCACGGCCTGGCAGGCGGCGGCCACGCTCCCGTGGGCCGGTGGCTCCCGGTAGAGCAGCTGTGGCGGGGAGCCGTGCCTGGGCACCCTGACCACGGGCGGGTCCCCGCAGAAGGCGCGCAGGCGTGGCTCCAGGGCGGGCGAGGTGACAATGACGAGGCGCAGGGCCGGGCGCTGGCGCAGCACGTCCTTGAGCAGCCCCAGCAGCGCGTCCGTGGGCACCGTGCGCTCCTGTGCCTCGTCCAGCACCACCACCCCGTACTGCCGCAGCAGCGGCTCCGACGTCATCTCCCGCAGCAGCATCTCGTCCGAGCAAAACCTGAGACAGCCCCCACCCATCAGCATGGACCCCTGGCTGGGGGGACACCTCATCCCTCCCCAGAGCAGCCCCCTCCCCACGTCCCAGATTGCCAAACAATTTGTATCCTATTTGCTCCTCCCACTGTGGTGTACTGTCACCACACTGCCACCATGCCACACACCTTCCCTGGCATTTCTCCTAGATTGCCAAGCAATGTGTGTATCCTATTTGCTCCTCCTGCCGTGGTCACCATGTCTCAGTTTGGAAAGCCAGGTGTGTGTTAAGGAAGGCAGGAGCCTCCTCTGAAATGGAGAATGTAAACCTTCCCCACTCCTCTGAATCGCTAAGAATTTTAAATTAAGGGGCTCTCAGGCAAAAAGATATGGTAGCAGGAAATAACAGTTCTTTGATAGGGAAGAAAATAAAAGGATAAAATATCCTAAAAGGATAAAACAATGCAGTAAACCAAAACAACACTGACTGAGTCAGAAGCCAACCTGACACCCTGTGCGTCAGACTGGTGGTGGCAGTCCCATTGGAATTGTGGCTGCAGCCCTCCTGAAGTGTCAGGTGTGGGTCTGTTGGAGCAAGGGGGATCCTGTAGAAGGGATCCAGTGGAAGAGGCAGCTGCTGTTCCTCTGGGGAATCCAGTGGAGAAGCTGTGCTGGTGTTCCAGAATCTCCAGATTATATCCAGGTAGGAATGCTTGGCTCCTCCCTCTGGGTGGAGCATCTCCCAGTGGGATGCTGTAGCTCTTATCAGCCTTGCAGTGACATTCGATAGCTGTTATCAGCAGATGTTCCCTCCCAAGGGAGGATGATTGTGGAAAAGATAAGGCAAACTGCCCACTTGACAAAAGATAACTGCCATACAGATGGTAATAAAATACATCTTGCCTTGCAATCTGGGACACAGCACACTGTCACCATACCACACACCTTCCCTGGCATCTATCCTAGATTGCCAAGCAATGTGTGTGTTCTACTTGCCACCTGTCAGAGGTAGGGCAGTTATTTTCTGTTCATTGGGCAGTTTTCTTTATCTCTTCCACAACCAATCCTCCCTCCAGGACATATCTTCTGCTAATGGGCCATTAATCATTAATTATCTTCTGTTAATGGGCTATTGAATGTCCCTGCATGGCTGACAAAATTCCATCATCCCATGGGGAGATGCTCCACCCAGAGGGAGGAGCCAAGCATTCCCACCTGGATCCAATCTGAGATTCTGTGACAACAGAACAGCCTTTCCACTGGATTCCCAGCTGCCTCTTTCACTGGATGCCCAGAAGAAGACTACATCCACCCTTCTACAGGATCCCTGCTCCAGCACAACCACAGCTGGCACTGCAGGAGGGCTGAGCTACCATGGGAAGAGGCTGTGTCACCACCCTGACACACAGGGCGCAGGTTGTGTTCTGACTCTATCAGTGTTATTTTGATTTACTGCATTGTTAATTTTATTTTCATTTTCTTCCCTAATAAAAACCTCTTATTCCTACTCCCACATCTTCGCCTGAGAGCCACTCCATTTCAAATTTATAACAATTCAGAGGGAAGGGGTTTACATTCCCTATTTTAGGTGCTTCCTTAGCATGCACCTTTGTCTGTCCAAACCGAGACAGCCCAGATCAGCCCCCTCCCTAGAGCAACCCCCTCCCCATCCCCAGATCAGCCCCTCCCAGAGCAGCCCGTGCCTCTCCCCAGCCAGGCCAGCCCGGATTAAGGGATTAGGCGGGGTTTAGCAGGATTAGGGTGCCGTGCTCCCGTTCCCAGCACGGGCCCCGCTGTCCCTGCCCTACCTGAGGATGGTGTCAGCAGTGCAGCAGTCCTCGTGGGGCACACAGTAGCCCACCTCGTGGCCCAGGTTCAGGTCCATCTCGTCGGCCACGCGCAGGGAGAGGCTGAGGGCGGCCAGGCTGTGGGGCTGGGTGCAGGCCACCAGCCCGTGGGCAAACGACATGGACAGGGCGTACTCGGCGCACCACTGGGGGATCTGTGGGGACAGGGCATGGGCACTGTGGCTTCAGGACTGTCCCCTCCCTGCTGTGCCACTCCAAAGGGCACAAAGACCCTTCCCATGGATTTGGCTGCAGGATCTCCAGGGCCAGGGGCTGTCCAGGGGCATTCAAATCTCATTTTGTGTGAAAAATGCCTATTTTATAATTGGCTTTTTGCAAACATTAAAATGAATATTCTGTGTTATGTTAGAAAGTGATGCTCTATCAATTTTCTTAAGTGGTCTGTTAAATATAGCTTTAGGTTGTAACAAAATGTTAAAATAGAAACTATGCTTTGTAAGATACTTTTTTAAAGAAAGGACTTGCAGTGAGATAGCAGCCACAGGACACCTAAATCTTTCAGAGAAAGAGAATTTATTGCTTCATTATCGGGAGAAACGAACTTCTTCCCACCTCACTCAGCCACGAAGAGTCTGGTTAGGATTAATAAGAAGAAGCTGACACTGACCAGAGAGAATCCTTTGTTTGAATGGAATTTATGTATCATGTATAAGAGGTATGAATATGCAACAGGTTATTGTTTTTAAGGGTTAATCCTCTGTTAACATGTGTCCTTTTTTGGACTTATTTTGCCCAGAAAAAAGTACCTGAACTGTCCATAACTCTTTGTTTCTATTATCTCATATTGTCCTAATCCAAATTGTCCAAAATTTTTATTACTCTAATTATATTGCTGTATTTATTACCATTTTATTACTATTAAACTTTTAAGATTTTTAAAAACAAGCATTTGGCGTTTTTCACAGGCAGGATGTTCCCTCTGCACTCCTGTCACCTCTGAGCCCCACAGTCTGTGACAGGAGCCCCTTGGCCCCACACCTGCAGTTTCCTGCCCCGGTGTGGGACACCACGACCCTGCTCTCACATGAGGGACATGGGACAATGGCCTGGGAAAACCCACAGAGGGACAGGGAAGGGATCACCAGGGAGCAGCTGCTGGCCAAGCGCCTGGCCTGACAGCGTGGGACAGTGCCAAGGCCACGCAGATGTCCCTTTGGCACCAAGGACCTGAGTTCCTGCTCCCTCCTGTCACTCCTGAGCCCCCCATGAGCACTGCCTGTGCCTCAGCGTCCCCAGGGCCCTGCAGGGACTAACAGCAGGGAGCTGCACCCCAAAAACACCGACCCTGGGGCCCGCACAGGAGCTTTGATCCCAAATCCGGCAGTGCCAGCCCAGCCCAGGAACTCAGCAGGTCACACCCAGGGAGCTGATTTCTTGAGCACCTGGAGCCCAGGGACAACACCCTGATAGCCTGGGGGACCCAGCCCCACAGCCTGGGGGGACCCAGCCCTTCCAACACCCCAAAATCCTGGAGGATCCAGCCCAATAGCCTGGGGGTCCCAGCCCATTCCAACACCCCGATATCCTTGGGGGATCCAGCCCATTCCAACACCCCGATAGTCTCAGGTGACCCAGCCCATTCCAGCCCTGCAGCTCCGCCACTACAATCCCCTCCCCGGTCAAAGTCTGCCCGGTGTTGTCCCCGAGTGTCACCAGCAGCTGGGACCGGCTCCCCGGGGCCACCCCGCGGGGATCTGCAGGCCCAGCTCCGGGAGGGGCCGTTCCTCCCCCCGGTGCCAGCGCTCCCCGGTTCGTGCCCAGCTTTACCCATCCCCAGCACATCATGGCGCTCGCCCAAACCGCCGGGCTCCGTGCAGCGTTCCCGGGCAGCCTGTCCGTGTGTCCCTCTCCACCCGCTCTGGGAGGATCAGACACCACAGCCCAGCTGCCCTCGGGCTCACCTGCGTGCTCTTGCCGGTACCGGGGGGCCCGGACACCAGCACGATGCCGCTGCTACCCTCCAGGTGCTCCATGAAGCTGTACTTGGCCGTCCACACCGGCAGCTCCCGCCGCTGCCGCAGCAGCTCGTAGTACCGGGAGGAGAAGGGCAGCCCGTCGTAGGGGTTCACCTCCAGGTCGCCGTCGCAGCCCAGGGACGGCTCTTCATCCTCCTCCTCCTCCTCCTTCTCCTCCTCCAGCGCAGAGCCGGGGCCGCTCGGCCCGGGCAGGGAAGCCGGGGCCCCGGAGCCGGCCATGGCGGGGACACCGGAGCTGCGAGGGCGGGCGGGGGTGGAGCGGCACCGGCGCTGACCCACCCCCGCCTACGTACCGGGAAGGCGCCCGGTGCTGCCCAGTGCCACGTCCCGGCCGGCGGGGAGGGGGGACCAGCGGCCACCGGGGACGGCCGGGGGATGCGGGCACGGCGGTGACACGGCCGCGGAGATCAGGGCAGAACCGGAGTGTGGGGGACCGGGAGAACGGGCAGGGAACTGGGAAAGGGGATGGGGCACCGGGAGAGCCCCGCAGGACCGAGAGGAGTGCGGACACCGGACAGGTGTGCTGTTCCCCGCCGTGCGTGGGGACCGGACCGGAGGCGGGGTACGGGGGCTGCGGGACAGGGCGGACACCTTGGGAGGGTCGGTCCCGAACGGCACGGGCCGGACCGGGTCGGCGGAGCACCTGTACGGGACGGTCCGGACCGGGCACCTGAGCACCGGCACCGGGCCGGAGCGGGGCGGGCGGGTCGGGGGGGGGTCAGGGGCGGGTTCCCCGCACCCCCTCAGGGCCGCGGCCCCGGTTCCGGTTCCGCTCCCGCCGCTCACCTGCGCGCGCCACCGCGGGCCCTGCCGGGGGACACGACCACGTGACACGCGGCAGCCAATCAGCGCCCTCGCCGGGCGGGGCCCGGATGTGGCGGCGGGACCGGAGCGGACGGAACGCCCCGGGACCCCCCTCTGCACCGCTCCCGCCTCCGCTGCCAGCTCCGCCCTGCGCCCCCGAGCCGGGCACGGCTGCGGCCTCAGCCCCCGAGCAGCCCCTATTCGGACCGGGCTTCCCGGTACCGGACGTCTCGGTGCTGATGTGGGGCATCCCGTACTGGATCTGGGCATCCCGGTGCGGGACCGGGCGTACCACAGCCGGGCATCTTGTCCCGGCGTATCTTGTAGCAGTGTTGAGCATTTCCATACAGAACATCTTATAGCGCTGTGGGATGTACGGGAACCGAGCATCCCGTAGCGGTGTCGGTCCTTCCGTACCGGAGCATCCCGGAACGGTGCTGCTCATACCGGTGCTGGCATCCCGCTGCTGTACGGGGCATCCCGTACCAGCACGGGGTGTATCGGGGCCGGACATCCCGTACCGGCGCCTCGCACCCGAAGCGGCTCCCGGCGGGACCGGCAGGTGGAGCTCCGTGACCGGCGAACGGCCCGGCCTGAGCTCCCGCCGGGACCGGGGACCCAGCGGTGCCTGCTGGCCCCGGGACTGCGGAGATCGGGAACCCGGAGGGTTTGGGGATATGCACGGTGGGGGGGGGGGTGTTAATGATGATGATGATGATAATAATAATTATTATTATTATTATTATTATTATTATTATTATTATTATTATTATTATTATTAAATGAATAAAATATGGTATTAAAGAATTCTGTAGTAAACTATACTAAAGAATACAGAAAGGATACTTACACAATGCTAAATGGTAATAATGGTAATAATTATAATTAATAATAATGGTAATAATGAATAATAATTATTAATATTAATTGAGAACAATTAATTAATAATCAAATAATATTAATTATGACATATTAAATAAAGTATTGTATTAAATAATTCTATAGAAAACTATACTAAAGAATACAGAAAAGATACACAATGCTAAAAAGAAATAGTAAAAACTTGTGACTCTCTCCAGAGTCTCAATACAACTTAGCACTGATTGGCCAAAGAGTGAAAACAACTCACAGCAGAATCCAATGGAACAATCACCTGTGGGTAAACAATCTCCAAACACATTCCACATGAGCACCACACAGGAGAAGCACATGAGATAAAAATTGTTTTCCTTTTCTCTGAGGCTTCTCAGCTTCCCAGGAGAAAAATCCTGGGTGAAGGGATTTTTCAGAGAGTGTGAATGCCACAGGGTACGATGGCAGAAACCTTGTGCCAGCAAGGAGCCTCACAGCTCCTCAAGGCTCTTGGTGCTGTGGTGTGGCTGGAGCACTCTGTGCTCCCAGCTCCATCCCTGTGTCCTGCTCTTGGTCACTCAAAAGTGTCACCATGCCACCAGAACGCCCTCAGTGACCAGCCTGAGCCCAGACCCTTGGCTGGTGCTGTGGGGGCTCCATCCCCACCCGCTGCTGGTGGCAGGGACAGCACAGTGGGGTGGGCCCTGCTGAGGAAGCAGAGGTTTCACAAGCTGGGGGGACACACGTGACATGGGAGGGTGGCAGGAGGAACCACCCGTGGCTCCGCAGCGCCCCGGTCCCCCGGCACGGCCCCGGTGCTGCCCCGGTGGCCATGGCGCCCTGGCTGCCCACCAAGGACAAGCTTGGCGTGGGTGAGTGGGGGCTCTGGGGCTCTGCGGGGGTCCCCACTGGGCTGGAGGGATGGGGGGCTCAGGGTGAGGTGACATCCCGTGGTGACACCCCCGTGGTGGCACAAGCAGGGCCTTCAGGGCTGGTGACAGCAGGCTTAGGGACGGTGACCAAGCAGGACAGGAGCCAGCAGCACCCACGCACCAGGAGGTGCAGGGCTGGTGCTGCTGCTGGAGTGGGGACCACCGGGCTGGGGGCTTGGCTTCCCTCCAGCCTCTGGGGGAGCCTTGAGACACCCCAGGAATTTTCCTCAGGGGGAAATTGCAGCTGCCTTGCAAAGCCTTGGGCACCCCCAGCTTGGGCTCCCCCTGCCTTGCACCAGCCCTGAGCACCCTCACTCTCTGCAGCACCTCCAGCTTCTGCTGGCTCCTGCAGCCCTGTGCTTCTTCCCTTTTCTTGTGGGGCCGTTTCCTGCGCCCTTCCCTTGCACTCTCTGCAGGGCTGGAGCTGCTGCAGGGTTCTGGGGAGCACCTGAGCTGCTGCAGGGTTCTGGGCAGTGCCTGAGTGAGGGCTGAGCTGCTGCTGCTCCCAGCATGGGGAGCTCAGGGTGATGGGAAGGGTCCTGTGGGACTTCAGGGTTCCTGGTGCCAGGTGGGTCTGGGGGTGCTGCAGTGTGAGCTGGCCCTGCCTGGAGCTCAGGGTGGGCACAGGTGCTGACAGAGACCCCCCGGTGCAGGAGCTGTCCCCAAATCTTGGGGCCAAACCAGCTCTGCCTGCCTCAGAGCTGTCCCTGGGGCCAGAAATAGCGACAGGGACAACCACAGCACAGCCGGGCAGGAAGCTGCTGGTCACCGAGAGCACCGCCCCCTCCCCTGCCGCCGGCTCTGCTGTCCCCAAACAGACCTGTCCCTGTGTCACCAGACTGTCCCTGCGCCACCAGAGCTGTCATTGGGCCACCAGCCCTGTCCCTGAGCCACCATCCCTGTCCCTGTGTCACCATCCCTGTCCGTGTGCCACCAGAGCTGTCCCTGTGCCACCAGCCCTGTCCCCGTGCCACCAGCCCTGTCCCTGGGCCACCAGCCCTATCCTGGGCCACCCGACCTGTCTCTGGGCCACCAAACTGTCCCTGTGCCACCAGCCCTGTCCCTGCGCCACCAGAGCTGTCATTGGGCCACCAGTCCTGTCCCTGCACCATCAGAGTGTCCCTGGGCCACCATCCCTGGGCAGGGGTTCAGCTGGCACTTGGCTCCCCACACTTCTTGTGCCAGGAACAGGACCACCAGCACCCAGGGTGTGGGTGGAGGCAGAGGGGACCCATAAGGGACCCCTGAGTGCCAAAAAGGGGCTGGGGGATTCTGTGTGGGCTGTGTGGGGCTGGGGGATTCTGTGTGGGCTGTGTGGGGTCGGTGTGCTCGGGGGTCTCATCCCTGAGCTGTTTGTAGGGCCAGGGCTCTGCCCCATCTCTCAGGGCTGGACAGGGCCTGTTTTGGGGGGCACCATGGGGGGCTGGCTGTGGGGTGCAGGTGCCTGGGGGCTGGTCAGGGGCTCCAGGCAGGGATCCCAACTCCCAGCCCCTCTTCCCACAGCTGTGTGGAACTTCCCGCGCACCAAGGAGCATCACCTGCCGCTGCAGATCGGGGAGATGGTGCACATCCTGCAGGCCTCCGAGGGTAAGGGGGACCCCCAGTGAGGGTTCCTGCCCCCTCCTTTGTCCCTGAGCCGGGGCCAGGCCCCCCAGCCCGGCTGACAATGTCCCCTCCCCTGGCAGGCTGGTACTGCGGGTACTCGCTCCGGAACAGGGCTGCCCGGGTAGGTGATGGGTTTGGTGGCAGCAGGGACACTGCTGGTGGCTTTCTGTCCCTGCTGGGTGTCTAGGGGTGGCAGGCTGGGCACCCTGTGGCATTGGCAGCCCCCAGCTGTGTCCCCCTGAGGGAAATCTCCATGGCTTTGGCTCCCTCAGGGCATCTTCCCCGCCTCGCTGATCCGGCTGAAGGGCGCCACGGTGGAGCAGAGGGGGTAGGTCTGGGGGGCACAGGAAGGGGGTGGTGGGCTCCACTTTCTGCTCCCCGTGGTCCTGGGGTGCTCCAGGGCTCCCTGTGCCTCCCCCAGGCTGGAGGAGAGCGCGGTGCCCTCCGACATGCCCATGGTGCAGGAGATCACCACCACGCTACGCGAGTGGGCCGCCATCTGGAAGCAGCTCTACGTGGTGAGGGATGAGGCTCTGGGTGTTGGGGACATCTGGGGACAGGCTGGGGGGAGCCCTGGTGACCCCGTGGTGGTGCTGCAGGCCGGGCAGATGGAGCGCTACGGGCAGGTGAAGAGGATGATGCAGGAGCTGATGGAGCAGCGCTCGCAGCTGCTCTCGGGGACGCTGCCCAAGGACCAGCTCCTGAGGCTCAGGAAGGAGGTCACCGGCAAGATGGACTATGGCAACAAGTGAGGCTGGGGACAGGGACCTCAGACCTGCCTCTGGGACAGGGACCCCAAATTTGCCTCTGGCAGGGATCTCAGATCTACCACTGGGACAGGGACCTCAAATTTGCCTCGGGGACAGGGACCTCAAATCTGCCTCTGGCACAGGCTGTGCGGAGCCCAGGTGTGCTCCCTGGTGCACTGGCTGGCTGTCCCTGTGTCCCCATTGTCCCAGCTGGCTGTCCCATGCTGGCTGGGGACAGTAATTGTGCCACCAGCTGCTCAAGCCACCTGGCTAAGGGCTATGGCTGGGACAGGAATGTTCCTGGTGCTGCCAGCTCCTGTCTCCTTTCCCACTGGGATCTGTGCTGTCCCCTCACACCCTGTGCAAGGACAAGTGAGTCCTGGTGGGACACACAGCCCCAGGCGCCCCCAGTCCTGCCTCACCCCACCCTGGCCCCTGCAGGATTCTCGCCCTGGACCTGGTGGTGCGGGATGAGGACGAGAACATCCTGGACCCCGACAGGACCAGCGTCATCAGCCTCTTCCAGGCTCACAGGAGGGCAGCACAGACCCTCAGCCAGCGCCTCCAGGAGGAGACGGTGAGGCTGCTGCCAGCCTGATGGGTGTCCCAGAGTCTGATGTCCCCTGTGCCAGGGGAGGTGACAAGGCTGAGCCACCTCGTGTCCCCCAGAGCTCGCAGCAGAGGGCACCAGGCCACGGCACCCACGGGGCGGCTTCGCCCTCCCACAGCCTCTACCTGTGCGTGCGGAACTTCGTGTGCCACATCGGGGAGGAGGCGCAGCTCTTCATGGCGCTCTACGACCCCGGCGAGCAGCGCATCATCAGGTGGGGGCTCAGGACAGACCCCTGTTCCTGTCGCTGCTGGGCTGGGTGTTTGTCCTGCTGCCCCTTGTGGCGTTCCCCCAGGCTGCCCGTCCTGCCCAGCCCTGAAAACGCAGCGGTGTCGCAGGGGGAAGGGACACATCCCTTTATTGTCATGGCGCCATATCCCATGGGACAGCTCATCCCTGTCCTGCCCCAGGCACTGCTGAGGTGACCAGGGGACAGCCAGGCTGGCCAGTGCCTGTGCCGCGACTGGGGACACTGGTGGGATGGAGGGTCCGTGGGATGGGAGCTGTTGGGGTCACTGCCAGCCCCATGCCCACCTCAACCATCACCCGCCCCGCAGCGAGAACTACGTGATCCGCTGGGCCAGCACCGGCGTGCCGCAGGACATCGAGCTGCTCAACAACCTCAGGGTGGTGTTCACGGTGAGCGCAGACCCGGGGGGCACCGCGCTGCTGCCCCTCCTGCAGATCTGCCCCGCACCCGCAGCTTTTCGGTGCCCCATGTGCCACTCCCGTACCCCCAGCCCCTGCACAGATCCCTGACCTGGCACCCGCCGTGGAGCTGCCCCTCGCGGTCCCCTCTCGGTGCTGGCGGTGCCCTCCCGGTGCTTGGGGTCCCGCCGTGTCCCATCCCCGCTCGTCCCACGCCCCCGTTGCTGACTCAGCGCTTTGGCTGCAGCGCAGCGCTGACCCCCGGGACGCCGCGGAGCCATCGGTATGCAAATGAGGCGGGAAAATCAATGTTAATTAATGAGCAGCATCAGCACTTGGGCTCCGCTGCCGCCCCCGGTTCTCGCCTATCTCCGCGCTCTGCTCTGCTCAGCTCTGCTCGTTGCTGATGTGTCCCCAAGCATTGTGGCGTGACCCCATCCCTTGTCCTTAGCGCCGCTGGGAGGTTTTGGCGCAGGGGCGGCCCCCGAGGGACCCGGTCCCCTCCCCAGCTGGGGTACAGGGCCCCCCCACATCCTCACACCATGCCAGGTTCCCCCCGCTGCCAAACTGCCTGGTCTGGGGTGACCCGTTGGGTCCGTCGGTCCTGGCATTGTCCCCATCGCGGGATTTGGGGCTGGCATTGTCCCCATCGCGGGGATTGGGGACTCCTGGAGTGCACGGAAGCCCCCAGGGCAGCGGGGCTGTGTCCCCACTGTCCCCACA
Source organism: Ammodramus savannarum pratensis (assembly GCA_020466415.1). Taxonomy (NCBI): domain Eukaryota; kingdom Metazoa; phylum Chordata; class Aves; order Passeriformes; family Passerellidae; genus Ammodramus; species Ammodramus savannarum. The sequence continues at coordinate 51,868,631 of JAHXMQ010003319.1, forward strand.
GTGCAGGGCAGCAGGGACGCTCTGTGCCCACTGCCTTCCCCTGGGCACTCCGAGGTCACCTGGCGCTGTCCCCTGCGGTGCTGCCAGGGTGACATTGGCCCTGTGTGTCCCGCAGGACCTGGGCAGCGCGGACCTGAAGCGGGAGCGGCTGTTCCTGGTGTGCCAGATCATCCGCGTGGGGCGCATGGACCTGCGCGACAGCCACAGCCGCAAGCTCAGCACGGGGCTGCGCCGGCCCTTCGGCATCTCAGGTGGGGCTGGGGACACCGGGGACCCCCGTGCCACAAACCTGGCACTCCCCCAGAGCCACCACACCGGGCTCTGTGATGTCCCTGGGCTGCTCCTGCTGTCCTTGCCCTGCTGGCTCCAACCCCATGGTTGTCCCCACACTGTTCCCCCGGGGCTGTCCCCAAACTGTCCCCCCCGGGGCTGTCCCTGCCCAAAGGACACTTCACCCGCCCTGTCCTGGCACAGGGGACCCCCTGAGCAGCCCTGGGGAGCTCCCCTGCCTTCACCTCCTTCCATGACCCCGTTCTGGGCTGGGAGTGCCACCCCTGGCACGGCGCCACCTGTGTGTCACTGCAGTGATGGACATCACCGACATCACCAAGGGGACGTGTGACAGCGACGAGGACAAGCAGCACTTCATCCCCGTCCACCTGTGAGCCCCGAGGGGAGGCTGGGAGGGCAGGGAGGAGCACCCCAGGGCCTGGCTGGCATGGGGACAGCACCTGGTGGGATGGGGACACCAGCTGGCTGGCATGGGGACACCACCTGGCTGCTGGGGGACAAGAGGTTCAAGGACCTCAAGAAAAGGTTTTTCCCCCAAATGTGCCTTTCCCAGGGTGGCAGCTGATGGCGATTTCCTTCACACCATGATCCGGAAGGCGATGGAGGGCAAGGACATCAACCACAAGGGACAAGGTAGAGAGACCCTGTGTCCCCTGGGCCATCTGCTTGTCACATGAGGCATCGAGGACTTGTGTGTCACCCTGTCAACCCCTGAAAAATCCCTGTGGTCCCTGCAGGGCTCTGGGTGTCCCTGAAGGTGCTCTGGGGTGACCTGAGCCAGGTGAGGAAGGACCACCCGCACCTGGTGGACCGCAGCACGGCGGTGGCTCGCAAGCTGGGCTACCCGGAGGTCATAATGCCAGGCAAGCGTGCTGGGGACAATCCTGGGGGTCCCTGGGGGTGGCAGCATGGTGGCAGGGCCTGGCTGACGGGGCTGTCCCCACAGGTGATGTCAGGAACGACATCTACCTGACCCTGGTGCAGGGCGAGTTCGACAAGGGCAGCAAGAAGACGCAGAAGAACGTGGAGGTGACAGTGTGTGTGTGTGACGAGGCAGGAAACGTGGTGCAGGTATGGCAGCTGTCCCCTGTGTCACCTCGGGTATGGCGGGTGTCCCTTGTGTCACCTTGGGTATGGCAGGTGTCCCCTGCGTCACCTTGGGTACGGCAGGTGTCCTCTGTGTCACATTGAGTATGGCAGGTGTCCCCTGTGTCACCTCACATTGAGTATAGCAGGTGCCCTCTGTGTCACGTTAGGTATGGCAGGTGTCCCCTGTGTCACCTCACCTCTGTAGAGCCAGCAGCTCCTCCAGGCTGGAGGAGCCTCTTGGGCCTCTGGAGTTGCCCAAAACAGAGATCTGAGAATGGAATAAAGAAATTGGAAAGTGACAATAAGGAATTGGAATAGAGAGAAAATTGTCCTGCCTTGGGGACAGCCAGACCCCCTGGCCAGATCCCCAGGACAGGAAGGAGCTGGGGGCAGGGGGGTCAGACCCAGGTGTCACCTCCCCAGGGTGGCTCTTGTCACTCTCCAGGTGTTCTGTCCCCAGTTCTCACTTGGCTCCTGAGGGATGGGCTGCAATTCTCCATCTCCATCCCCAGGGCCATGCCCTGATGTGCCCTGGGAGGGCCGTGTGTCCCCTTGGAGGTGGCACCAGGCACTTTAGGGGGGTGTGGGCAGGGGGTTTGGGACAGGGATTGTCCCCTCCCTGTGAGGTCATTGAGCTGATCCCGAGGTGTCTCCTCGTGCAGAACGTGATCCACGCGGGAGCAGGGGACAGCCCCAGCAGCCACTACCGCTCTGTTGTCTACTACCAGCAGCGGCACCAGCGCTGGATGGAGACCCTCAAGGTCTGGGGACACCGGGGCTGGGGTGGGACAGCCCTGCAGCCCCTCCTGGATGTGCCACTGGCTCCTCCTGCTGCTGTGGGGGTCCCTTTTAGGGCAGGCATTTTGGGGGGCAGTCCTTGGTCCCATCTCGGGGACGATGGAGGTGCTGGCAGGGTCACAGTGTGACCTCTGGATGGACACCCAGTCCTGGGGATGTGTGATGGTGTTCACAAGGGTCTGAGGATGAGGGAAGAGACGAGGATCTGACTCCATGTTTCAGAAGGCTGATTTATTATTTTATTATATACATTATATTAAAACTATATTAAAAGAATAGAGAGAGGATTTCATCAGAAGGCTAGCTAAGAATAGAAGAAATTAATAACAAAGGTTTGTGTCTTGGACAGAGTCTGAGCCAGCTGACTGTGATTGGCCATTAATTAGAAACAACCACATGAGACCAATCACAGATGCACCTGTTGCATTCCACAGCAGCAGATAATCAATGTTTACATTTTGTTCCTGAGACCTCCAGCTTCTCAGGAGAAAAAATCCGAAAGAAAAGATTCTTCATGAAACATGTCTGTGACAGGTTTGGGCCCTGCAGCCCTATCCCCATCCCAGTGCTCCCAGTTCAGCCTCACTGGTTCACTGGGGAGGACGTGGGGTTGGTTTGCACCAGTGGATGGTCTGGCACAGCCCCTGCCTGGGCACAGAGGGACATCATTGGGGGCACAGAGGGACATTGGCCAGGTGTGGGCACACAGGGACATTGGCCAGGTGGGGCACAGAGGGATATCATTGGCCAGGTGGGAGCGCAGAGGGACATTGGCCAGGTGGGGGACAGAGGGACAGTGGCCAGAGGGACATTGCCCAGGTGGGACACACAGGGACATTGCCCAGATGGGACACACAGGGACATTGGTCAGGTGTGGGCACGCAAGGACATTGCCCAGGTGAGGGCACACAGGGACATTGCCCAGCTGTGGGCACACAGGGACATTGCCCAGCTGGTGGCACAGCCCCTGCCCTCACCTTGGCCCCCTTCCCCCCAGATCGCTGTCCCCATCGAGGATGTGCACAGGACCCACCTGAGGTTCACCTTCCGCCACCGCTCCACCAGCGACTGTGAGTGTCCCCTGGTGCCAGCACTGCCTGTCCCTGCCTGGGGCCGTGTCCCTGGTCCCCTGCAGCTCCCCCTCATGCTGTGTCCCCCCAGCCAAGGACCGGAGCGAGCGGATTTTCTCCATGGCCTTTGTGAGGCTGATGCGCCCCGATGGCACCACGCTGCGCGATGGGGAGCACGACTTGGTGCTCTACAAGGTATGGGGGGACGCAGAACCCCCTAAAGTGGGGAGGGCTGTGGGGCAGCAGCACTTCTGGGGCCAGGATCCCAGTGCCTGCCTGAGCCATGGCACTGGTGGCACGTACCCAAAGTCCCCGAGGGTTTGTGGTGTCCCCGCGGGTTTGTGGTGCCTCCCTGCTGTCCCTGCTGTCCTTGGTGACAGGGTCTCTCTGCACACACATCTCCAATCCCTGTGCTGCTCCTCTGGAATGCCAAGTTTGCTCTGGGAGAAGTTGATTTAAGCCTTTGTGACGGGCAGGGAACGTCCCTGTGGCGTGGCTGCGCTTCACCTGATTTCACCAGCCCTGCACTGCTGGGGTTTGCTCTGAGAGAGTGGGGGGGAGGCAAAAATCGCTGCTCATTTGGGAAAAAACGCTGTCAGCTTTAATGTGAAGGTGCTGCTCCCTTACCTGGTGTCCCCTCACCACACTGGGACTGCTGTGACAAGAGGAGTGAGTGGTGCAAGCTGGTCCCCACTGCCAGGGTGAGCTCAGGGCTCTTCCCAGTGTGTTGACACCTTCTGGGTCCCTTTTGGGGTCCCTGTTGTGGTCTCTTCTGGGATCTCTTTTGGGGTCCCTTCTTGGGTCCCTTCTGGGCTCATGGAGCTCCAGTGTCCCTGAGCTGCTGCATGGGGGTGTTCTCTGATTTTGGCAACGTGACCACAGTTTCTCCAGGCAGATCCACATCCCTCCCCGAGTTCTGCCTTTTTTTGGATGGCTCCCTCCTGCTGTGGCAGCCCAGGACAGGGACAGACCACGCTGTTCCTCCCTGAGGCTCCTGCACATTTGAAATCATTATGTCCCTCCCTCCTTGCTTTATTTTTGGGTGAAAGACCCAAATTCTTGAACTTCTGCTGTGGCCCTCGGCGCTGGCTCTGCTCCCTGGCTCTTTGGGGACTGTCCCCTCCACAGCAGCAGCATTGGGCACCTTTGGGATGTGGCAGGGAGATCAATCCTCCGACACCTCCCTGCTAGGAGAACAAGCCCTGCACAGCCCCTGTTCCCCTCAGAGAGCTTCCCTGCCCTGCTGAGCCCCACATCCTGAGCTGCTCCATCCTCTCCCTGCCTGGCTCTGGCTCTTCCTGGCAGGCTGGGAAGTCAGAAAATATTTCTGACTCTGGGAGGCAGAAAATATTTCATCTTTTTGTCTCTGCTTGCCAGAGGAATGTGAGTGAAGGGTTTTTAGCTGCTCAGAGCTCTTGATCTCCAGCTGCTCTGAGCTCCAGACAGAGCTCAGAAAATCCCTTCCCTGGTGCTCTTCCCACCTGCTGGACCATAATTCTGATATTTGGCTCTCCAGTGTGCATCAGGCTGGGACACAGAGCTGGGGACAGTGAGTGCTCAGTTTAGCCATGCTCAGGATGTTTTTGGGGAGATCAGCAGGATCTAGGGATTTTGGGGGGCTGCCATCCACTGGAGAGGAGCAACAACGAGTGGAATTCCCACTTGGATGTGGCTGCTGGTGGCTCCATGACCTTCCCTCCAAACTGAGGTGGGAATTGCAGCTCTATGGTTTCACCCCCATGGCTGGGTTAGCTCAGGAGAGTTTCCAGTTTCCCTTCCCTGCATGGGCTCGACCCTGGGAAGGAGCACAAGCTCCAGATGTGTCCTGGAGGGGAAAAGCCACCAGCAAACAGCTCTGTCACCTCCCTGCCACCTTCAGCTGGAGGAGTTTCACCCTGCCAGGCTGCAGGCAGGGAGGGATGGGTGTCTGTGAGCTGCAGCATGGCTGGCTCTGGTCACCCCCCATGTCCCAGGCTGGCCAAGAGCAGGGAAGGTCACTCAGAATGACCCCAGTGAGTCCTCCTGGGTGGAACATTGACCCTCATTCATGGAGAAAGTTCCTCAGACTTCAAAATAAACTAGAATCCACTAAAGTGTGAAATAGATTATAGAGAGTAGTGTAGGTGTATCACTTAGGTGTGAAATTGAGGTTTTGGGATTTTTAGTGTGTTGTGGATGGAAGAAAGATGGAGGACACAGGGTGATGTCCTGGGTTTCTTCTTCTTCATGCTTCTTCTTCCTCCTTCTCCATGGGTTTGGGTGGCGTTTTGTAATTGGGCAGAAAAGTCTGCATTGTTGGCTCTGTGGGATCAGTTATTGGGTTAAAAGGGCAAATAATCTAGGTGTCAGCTCTTAATTGGATAGTTTAGTCTGAAAATACCTTGGAACAAGAGATTGTTGGCCATTTTGTGCCTTCCAATGAAAAGCTGCAGAACTCACAGTAGTGAGACTGATTTACTGATAAGAAATAACAAACACCTGAGTCCCAACACAAATCACTGTCTCAAGTGTGTTGGGAAGGATGAAAGTTTGACAAGAAAGTCTCACAGATATCTGTGCTTAGCAGGAAGATTTTTAAATATGGAGTCTGAAGAAGGAATAGAGATGGAATCAAGTTTTGATATAGAAGAAAAGAATTGCTGAGCCAGTC
>JAHXMQ010003319.1:51880307-51937392 GCA_020466415.1 Ammodramus savannarum pratensis
ATGAACAGCAGAGATCTCCAGGAGGGAGGATTGGTTGTGGAACAGATACAGAAAACTGCCCAATGAACAGAAGATAATGAACAGAAGATAACTGCCCCACCTCTGACAGACAGTGGTAGAACACACACATTGCCTTGCAATCTAAGATAGATGCCAGGGAAGGTGTGCCCTGTGGCATTCACATTCTCTGAAAAAATCCCTTCACCCTGGATTGTTCTCCTGGGAAGCTGAGAAGCCTCAGAGAAAAAAGGAAAACAATTCTTATCTCATTTGCTTCTCCTGTGCTGTGCTCAATTGGAATGTGTTTGGAGATTGTTTACCCACAGGTGATTGTTCCATTGGATTCTGCTGTGAGTTGTTTTCACTCTTTGGCCAATCAGGGCCAAGATGTGCTGGGACTCTGGAGAGAGTCAGGAGTTTTCATTATTATCTTTTCAGCATTCTGTAAGTATCCTTTCCGTATTCTTCAGTATAATATAATATAATATAATATAATATAATATAATATAATATAATATAATATAATTTCAAATTATATAGAAAAATATTAAAATTATATAAATATATAAATTATATACAAGTAATAAATGAGCCTTCTGAGAACATGAAGTCAGATTGATCATTCCTGCCCTCGTGGGGCATTCCCAGCAAGTACAGCAGTGTGGCATGGTGGCAGTGTGGTGACAGCCCAGTGACTCTGGCCCTTGCAGGCTCTACGAGGGGAAGGAGGTGGCCGAGTTCCAGCGCTCCCTGCAGCGCTTCTTCCTCGCCCTCAACCAGCTGATGCAGTCCCCGCTGGAGGGTCCCACCCTGCTCTCCCAGGTATGGGGGGCCCTGGAGGGCTCAGCTGGGCTCTGGGGTGCCACGGAGGGTGCTCAGGCCAGGCACTGGCTGTCCCCATGCTGGGGTGACATTGTGTCACTGTGTCTGTGTTTGTTTTTGGGGTGACAATGTGTCTCTGTGTTTGTTTTTAGGGTGACACTGTGTCACTCAATGTTTGTTTTTAGGGTGACACTCTGTTACTGTGTCTGTGCTTGTTTTTGGGGTGACACTGTGTCGCTGTGACTGTTTTTGGGGTGACACTGTGTCACTGTGTTTGTTTTTGGGGTGACACTGTGTCACTCAGTGTTTGTTTTTGGGGTGACACTGTGTTGCTATGTCTGTGTTTGTTTTTGAGGTGACACTGTGTTTCTATGTTTGTTTTTAGGGTGTCACTGTGTCACTGTGTTTGTTTTTGGGGTGACACTGTTTCTCTGTGTCTGTTTTTAGGGTGTCACCATGTCACTCAGTGTTTGTTTTTGGGGTGACACTGTGTCACTCAGTGTCTGTTTTTAGGGTGACACAGTGTCGCTGTGTCTGTGTTTGTTTTTGGGGTGACACTGTGTCACTCAGTGTTTGTTTTTGGGGTGACACTGTGTCACTGTGTCTGTGTTTGTTTTGGGGTGTTGCTGTGTCTGTGCTTGTTTTTGGGGTGACACTGTGTCTCTGGGATCCTGTCTGAAGGCAGCTCTGTGGTGTCTCTGCAGGGAGCAGCTCTGAAGTACCTGCCCTCCATCCTCGAGGACGTGTTTGGGATCTTTGACTCCTCCATGCTGGGGTAGGGTCCCTGTGTTCCCACCAACCCCCTGTCCTGCTCAGCACGTGCCACGGCCACCTCTGTCCCTGCATCCAGCCCAGAGCAGGGGGGGTCTGGAATCACCTCCTGACCCCCTTCCCAGTGCAAAAATGGGAGAGTTCTGCTCAGTTTTAGCCTGGGAACTCAGCCCCAGCTGGGTTCATTTTGGGAATTCAGGCAGGGTTTGCCTGCTGGGTGCCTGCAGTGGGCACAGCTGCCCTGTGGGACCATCCTGCCCCCATCCAGGGGCTCTCCCCACCCATCAGCCCCATCCTGAGCAGAACCTGGAGCTCCTGTTTTAAACCCTCTCCTGCTGGCAGGGCTGTGCTGAGGGACTTTGTGAGGAACCTGCAGCCCCAGCGCCTGGTGAAGCAGAAGCTGCAGTGCCTGACTGACATTGCCAGCAGCAAAGCCTTCCAGTGCCATGGTGAGAGGGGTCCTGGGGGCACTGCCCTTGCTGAGCCCACCCAGAGGCCATGCACAGGCTGGGGAGGAGGCCCTGAGCAGGGATTCCTCCTCTGCCTCATCCCAGGGTGGCTCCACAACTGGGGACAATTCCCTCATACCCGGGGTGGTTCCATAGCTGGGGACAATTCCCTCATGGCTGAGGTGGCTCCATAGCTGGGGACAATTCCCTCATGGCTGAGGTGGCTCCATAGCTGGGGACAGTTCCCTCATGGCTGAGGTGGCTCCACAGCTGGAGACAATTCCCTCATGCCTGTGTCCCCTTGTCCCCCAGAGTGCAGGGAGCTGGTGCTGCAGGCAGCCCTGCCCATCCTGCAGGAGCTGATCCAGGCAGGGGAGGATGAGGACGCCTGCATCGAGCTGCTCAGCAGCATCCTGGAAGTGCTGTACCAAGCCCAGAAGGTAAAGCAGGAATTAGCTGGGCAGTGACCTGAGCAAACCCTTCTGAGTGAGCTTAAACACCAATTCCTGGCCAGGATATTGTTGGAGTTCACTGACTATGGGTGTCACCATCCCAGCAGGACATGCCCAGGGTGGGACACAAACCTTGTGCTTGCCACCTCAGTGAGTTTCTGCTGGGTTGCCCAACATTCACATGAGTGGGGAAGGGGCTTCCAAGTTCAGGGATGACATTAACCTGAGGGTGGTGGGGACATCAGCAGCTCTGCAGAGCTGGGAGGAAGAAAATGAGGGAAGGGAGGAAGGTGAGATCACATTAATAATACATCATGAAAGATCTGGAGAGACATTCTGTGGTATTGGCCAACCAGACCAAGCAGGTGGAGAATGGCTTTTCTGGATTTGAATAAATCAAACAAATGGTCTCCAAACCTGATGCATTGGCCAAGGTCACCCAAACATTGGTTTTTGGTTGACTCACAGGCAGGATCACATTACTTAAGGCAAACAATGAAGTAATAAGGCACAAGTATGATATCTGATTTAGTTTAATATTTTTCTTTGGTTTCCTTTCTGATTCAAGGTACTTTTTCTTTTTGTCTTTTCCCAATTTTATTTTGGGACAGGCCAAATGTAACTAAAATTTCAATGGCCTTAAACCTCCTATGAAATTCTGCTGGTCAGCCCCTGGGCAATATCACACTCCAAAATGAAGAGTGATGGCCCCAAACATGAGGCAGGGATGTGGTGGGCACCCACCCACCCAAACATGGCCTGTCTGGGGTGGGCTGGGGCCATTCCTGGGGGTCTCATCTCTGTTTTGGTGATTGCAGAATGCAGAGAAGCTGCGAGCACGGCACAAGGACCGTGGGGATGCGGAGCTGGTGAGTGTCCCTGCAACACAGGGAATGGTTTGGGAATGCACAGGGCTCTGTTCCTGCCCTTCCTGGCTGCTCTGGGGTCCATTTGGAGGCCCTTGGGGGGTTCAGATGTCCCACCTGCAGTGTAGTGGCTGTGGGAGCTGAGTTGGACACTGTGTGCTGGGAGGGTGAGGTGGTTCTTTAATCCCCACAGCATCAGAAGCCCAGGAATGGGATGGAAAGCTCAAAAATTGTGGTGAAATGTCTCATTAACTTTTAAACCTGAAACAGCCTTTATGGAAAGCATGGTGGGATGCTCTGGGGGAAGATTCTGCTCTTGCTTCAACCCCATGAGAGTTGAACCCTTTGCCTGCCCAGCACCATCCTCATCATCTTCAGCCATCCTTGGCTGTCCCCATTGTCCCCAACCAGGTGGCCACAGTGCCAGGGAGGTGTACAGAGCTGTGCACCTCTCTGTGCAGGGCTGAGCTGTACAGAGATCCCAAATCCCATATTTTGGCTGGAGCACACTGCCTTGCTCTGACTCCAGCTCCGGATCAGGCTCCATTCCTGTGTCACCACCCCGATGTCACCAGCCCTTGAAGGAGCCATGCTGGGACACCTCCCACAGCTGGGACGTGCCCTGCCATGGCCCTGCCACCTCTCACCTTGCAGGCACAGGTGAAGAAGCACATCCAGGTGATCCTGGAGCGGCTGCTCCACACGGTCAATCGCAGGGTGATCGTCCTGGACCGGGAGAACCCGCTGAGGGTGAGTCCCACTGTGCCACACGGGAGGGGTGACACTGCTCTGGGGGCCTGGCTGTGTGTGACTGGCTCTGCTCCTCGCTGGCCCTGCTGCCAGCACCCAGCAGGATGGGGATGGATGCCAGGGATGTGCCCAGTGGGATGCAGGGGGAAGCAGGGCTGGAGCATCCAGAGAGCTGCTGTGTCCTGGGAGGGTGAGGTGGTTCCTTAATCCCCACAGCACCAGGAAGCCCAGGAACGGGATGGAAAGCTCAGAAACTGTGGCAAAATGTCTCAATAACTTTGAAACCTGAAATAGGCTTTATGGAGAGCATGGTGGGATGCTCTGGGGGAAAATTCTGTTCTTGCTTCAACCCCATGAGAGTTGATCCCACCTTTACCTGCCCGTGGGGCAGGAAAAGCTGTTTTGGGAGCAGTGAAGGGTTTGGGCTGCATTATCTGGAAATATCAGCTGAACCCGGTGAACCGTCGCAGTTTTACAACGCAAAAAACGCGTGAGGAGCACGCTGGACACGCAGGAAGGGAGGCGGGACAGTGGAGCAGCGATGGGAGGGGACAGAGCCGGACCAGCGGGGCTCGGCATCTTTCTGGGGACGTGGTGACAAACCCAGGAGCTGCACTGCGTCTGTGGGTGGGCGATGAGCTGTGTTGGTGTGAGCTCTGGAAGCTCGGAGTGGGGAATTGCCGTACCGTGCCGTACCGTGCTGTACCATGCTGTAACCGTGCTGTACCGTGCCGTGCCCGGGGCGCTGTGGGCAGCTGGAGCGGAGGCTCCGCTGCCGGGGCCGTGTGGCGATGCCAGCACCGGGCTGTGATTCAGCCGTGACTCAGGCAGGAGATGCATGCGGGGTTGCGCTGGGTTCCATCCCTGCTTCTACCCCTCGTTCCCAGGCTCTGTGAGTCAGAGCCCAAAGCGCCGGGCAGCGATGGAGGCCAGGGGGATGAGGGTGAAATGCAGCAATGGAGGTGAGGGGGGATGAGGGATGAGGGTGAAGTGCAGCCCAGGGCAGCACGGAGCGATCCTCGGCTGTGCCGCGCTCCTGCTGCTCACTCCTGGCTCTACAAATGCCCTCTGGCAGCTCTCCCTGCAGCCCTTGCCTCAGTTGGGGGTCCCAGGCCCTCCAGCTCCAGCTGCTGGGAAGGGCTGAGGGGACCAAAAATCCCTGTGCCCGCAGCAGGACAGCGCCCATCATCCATCATCCATCCATCCATCCATCCATCCATCCATCCCTCATCCATCCATCCATCCATCCATCCATCATCCATCCATCCATCCATCCATCCATCCCTCATCCATCCATCCATCCATCCATCCATCCATCCATCCATCCATCCATCCTGTGGCTGCTGGGATATTTGAGTTCCTCATTCCTGTCAGCAGCCAGTGCATCTTCCCCACCCATGAGACCCCTGCCCACCCCACCCTTCCACCCAGGGTTTTTGGGGACAGATCTCCTCTCTCCAGGCCAGAGTCTCACAGAGACCATTCCCCACTGTCCCTGCCCAGTGGAAACCCTCGGTGCTCCCAGTTAACCTGCAGGAAACAATGGTAGGGATGGCTGAGCAGGCCCTGCTGGGCACTGATTTGAGTCTGGAGCACCTCAGGGAACCCCAAACAGAGGGAAATCCAGGGAAAACAGCCGCTACCCCCTCCTCATCCTCATCCTCCTCCAGAACAGAAGCGCACAGGCGGGAGAGGATGTAACAAAAATAGCGTCTCCTTGGAATTTATTGAATTCTCCTTAAATACAGCCGCTGCTCCCCTCGCTGTTCCCACACCCCCGAGCTCCCCGCGTTCAACGGAATGGTTAAAAATAGAAAAGCTGGTGCTACCCAAACCCTACTGAGGGAGGGAGGGAGGGAGGAGAGGTGGGCAGGGGCTCAGTGCTGGGCCGGCGCCCCCGCGCTCCGGGCTCACAGGAACCAGAAGCATTTGCGCCGCGATTTCTTCACGTCCAGCTTTGCCGGCAGCCTCGACACGGGCGACGACTCCTGCCTGGGCGGGGAGGGGGTCCCCGCCGCCCCCAGCGCCACCCCCGCCGTCCCCAGCGCCGTCGGGGGGGAGCTCGGCCCCGCGTCGCCCTCGATGTGGCTCAGCACCCGCTGGAAGCGACCTTCCTGCTGGCGGAAATCGTGCTCCACGCTGCGACACGCGGGGACCGTGTCAGGGGGCAGCGTGGCATCCCCTTGTCGCAGCTTCCCTCACCTGCCACAGCCCCCCATCTGCCACTGCCCCCTGTTTGTCACAGGCCCCCGTTTGTCACAGCCCTTGGTACCCCAAACACCGTCCCCGGGCAGTTCAGTGTCCCCAGCACAGCTTTTGGGCAGCTCAGTGTCCCCAGCACAGCCCCCGTGTCCCCAACACAGGCCCCAGGGAGCTCAGTGTCCCCAAACCAGCCCTGGGGAGCTCATTGTCCCCAGCACAGCTTTTGGGCAGCTCAGTGTCCCCAACACAGTCCCCGGCCAGCTCAGTGTCCCCAACACAGCCATCGGAGAGCTCAGTGTCCCCCAGCCTCTGGTGTCCCCGCAGCCCCCGATGTCCCCGCAGCCCCCGGTGTCCCTGCAGCCCCCGGTGTCCCACAGCCCCCAGTGTCCCCACTGTCCCCACAGCTCCCAGTGTCCTTGCACTCCCCGGTGTCCCCGGTGTCCCACAGCCCCCAGTGTCCCGGCACTCCCCGGTGTCCCCGCACTCCCCTGTGTCCCCGCGGCACCCTGCGGTGCGGGCTGGCTGCCGGCAGCCTCGTGCTGCGCTGTCCCCTCTGGCGGAACGCGCGTCAATCTCCTCGCCCCGGCCCCGTCCCATCGCATCAGCGAGGTGACACCGAGGTGACACTGAGTGCGCCCGGGAACGGCCACGTGGCGCTGCCACCCCGCACATGGGCAGCGCCCCACGAGCCCCCCCCGGCGGGCTGGCACCTCCTGTCACCTCGTGTCACCTCCCCTGGCGAGGACAGGGTGTGTCCCCGGCATTTCTAGAGATCGGGGTGAGGGAGCAGCATCAGCTCCCTGCTGTGACACAGGGAGGGGATGGCACTGCTGTGGGACCCTAGGGTGGGACACAGGCAGGTCTGATCCCCTCCATGGGCCATCCCTGGGGTGCTGCCCCTGCTCCCTCACCCTGTGTCCCCACAGAGCCTCTCATCATCCCAGGGGTGGCAGTGAAAGCCACAGTGAGTCCCCAAGGGGAGCCCGGCCATTCTGGGGAGCCACCTCCCCCAGATGTGACATCTGTGCCGCTGCCATGCCGCCTGGGGACAGGCTCGTCAGGCCTAATTAGCTTGAAGTTCCCCAAAGCTATAGCTCCAAACTCCCCTTGGAGCAAGTATGGGGAGCAGGAGTGCTGAGGCAGCACTGCCACTGAGCACAGGGACACGAGGGGATCCCAGCCGGGCACCCCCAGCCTGAGGTGCCCCAAGGAGGAGGCACAGTGCTCACAGAGCATGGCAGGGCAGTGGCACAGGGGCACCACGGTGATCAGGCTCCACAGAGCATGGCTTGGGACCAGCTCACCATGTCCTACACATCCCAGTGCTAACAGCATCAGCATCTCCTAATTAACAGCAAATGCGAACACACCTGGCCAGCCACCTGCACTGGCCAGAGGGACAGAAGGACACCCAGGGGTGCCTGGAAGGGCAGAAAGCTTTAACAAAACTGCAACCTTCCCAATTCCCCCAAAGACAATGCTGGGAGGGCATGAGATGCCTTTTCCCACAGCCCAAATGGGATCTGAGGAGAGCGCGCAGCAAAGGGAGGGGATTCCACAGCCTGGCCCAGAGCCAGCGCTGGGGAGCAGAGCCCAGGCCCTGTGTTCCCAAACCACAGTGAGGGGCAGGAGCCCATCTGCAGCATCTGTGCAAAGCTGGCACAGGGACAACAGGATGCAGGCTGCATTTGGAGCGAGCCCACGCAGCAGCCACCAGCGAGGCTTCCCCCATAGATTGCTGCTACGGGAGGGAAATGCTCTGCCACGGTGCCAGAGCAGCTCCTTCCAGATGCTGCTCCTCCATGGAGATCACCCTGGCTGATCCTGATAGGAAAGGAGGGACAGACCCAGCCCAAGTGACAGCCCAGACACCCAAAAGTGTTCTGTGTGTGGTGTCCCCAACATGGGGACAGGAGGTGCGCGCTTGGCTGTCACCCTCCCTGCTGCCTCCCTGTCACCCTCCCTGCTGCCTCCCAGCCAGGGGAGAGCTCTGGGAGTGCAGGGAAGCAGAGCCCCGGGGTGCTGGAGCCAGGGCTGGCCCTCACCTGTAGATGATGCAGGCACAGTCCCGGCAGGTCCCGCAGTTGGCGATGTCCTGCCCGGTCCGGTACGAGTGGCGCCTGTGACAGAGATGTGCCATGAGCCTGGGGACCTGCTCTGGGTCTGCCCGAGTCCTCTGCTGCCCCTGGCCCACCCCAGCAGCCAGGACTCTGCTCCCTGCAGCCCAGCTCCTTTTCTCCCTGGCAGTCAGACCCTCTTTTCCCTGTATTTCCTCCTGAATCCCAACTCCTCTTCCTCTCTGGAATCCATCTCCTCTCCTCCCATGTGATCCCAATCAATACCAAGCCAGGTGTTTCTCTGATGGGATCACACCAGTGCTGGGCACTGTGGCACCCCCAAACCCTTCCTGCTGTGTCCTCCCCTCCCGTCCCCATCCCAATCCTCATCCCAGGGCTCCCCACACCTCTCCCCACATGTGGTGCCATGGAGGGAGCACAAGGCACGTGGTGCTGCCCTGGCACAGCCGTGCCCTGGCAGATGGGCACAGGGAGATGCTCCAGACTCATCTCCAGCCCACGCCAGACTCGGAATTTATCTTTTTGATGTTTTTGTACCCAGAGCATCCTCTCCTCCTCCAGGAAGGTGCACAGGGCTTGGATTAAGCTGATTCCTGCCCAGGCTCAGCTCATGCTGCTGCATCCTCCCCCCTCTCCACAGAAGGGGTCTTCACCCCACATCTCTCTGCTGCTGCTGCCAGACCCCAACCCTGAGACACCTCAATCCCAAGGTCTGTACTGGGGCTCTCCTGCACCCCAGCACTGCTGGTCCCTGCTCATTCTGCTCTGCCCAAAAGGAGCCCTGTGAATGCTGTTGGTCCCTTTGGGGATTTTGGGGGCACAGCTGTGGATTTGGGGGCACAGCTGAGAGAACATGTCCCACATCCACGTCACATTTCCTCATTGAAACCTTCCTCCTGTTACTCGACCTTGACCACAGTTGTTCTCAGCCCTCAGAAACTGGGTCTGCTAATGCACCAAATTACACATTGCAATGGGGATTTATTCTGCCAGCACCTGAATTAGATCATGGGGCCCCTTATACACATATATATATGTGTGTGGTACGTAAATGTGTGTGTGCCTGCAGCTCTGGCCTTGTACCACAGCCCCCCTCTGCTGGGAGAGCTCATCCTGGGACACTCTTTCATGTTTTATATGGATAATTTTTTGTGGGATGTTGCTGGTGGTCGGTGCCAGGGTGTCTCAGGGCTGGTGGCCCTGCTCTGGTGTGCAGTGGGCACCTGGGATCTGACCTGTGGCAAATGAGGCTCGGCTGTTCTGCAGCACAAGGACAGCAGGATAACGTTTGGTGTGATCTCCTATGCCTAGGTGTCTTGTTTGCTTGTTTGACTCTAACAGTAAATGGAACTGAGGTCTTAATTAAGGGGTTTGGGACAACCTTGAGGGGTCTCTCCCCACTGATAGTGCCCCAAGGGGTGGCACAGGGGCAATGGGGACAATGTTCTCAGTGCTTCACTCACAGCCAAAATAATCTGATTTAATGGTTAATCATGGCAATACTGGGCATCAAGAACAAGCCCCAGATATTTTACAGGAGGATGCCAGGCCTGGCACCTCTTGGTGGTTTGTTGGTTGCCCTTTGGTGTTGTGAGAGATGAGTTTGGAGCATTTCAGCTTCAGGCCATGGTGTGCTGAACACCTTCCTCCATCTGGCAAATCTGCCTGGGAGCCCAAGGAATGCTGGCCTGGGGAACTCCCTGCCCCTTGGAGCAGGGCAGGATGGGTGTCCTGGACGCAGCCAAACCCATCACGGGGGCAGCAGCCATGGATTTGTGCCAAGGAACCTCCAAGGATGGGGCAGGAATGGGGTGCCTGGGATGTGACATTCTAGATCCCTGCTCCCAGTGACCAAGGGACAAATCAGCTGCAGCAGAGCCAGGCAGGAACCCAGCACCCCCTCATCCCCCATCCCTGGGCATGTGAGGCCTCTCACCAAAACCTGGAGCCACATGGACAGCAGCTCTGAGTTTCTCAGAAGGAAACATCCTAAGCAGACAGAACATCCAAATCTCTGTCAGAGTCCCCCATCCTCCATCCCCAGCCCCCAGGGCATTGTCCCCACAGCCCCCACACTCTGTCCCCTCCTACTCACCCATCCCTCTGCGCCTCCTTCTTCTCCAGGTCCTGGATGACGTCCAGCAGCACCCGGATGGTTTGCTGGCTGGTCTCCAGCACCCCTTCCAGGGACTGCAGCTGGGAATGCAGGTCCCCCTGCTCCCTGGGCCCCCGCGGGCCCTCTCCCTGAGATGTCCGGGCATCCTCAGCCCTCGCTGGTGGTCCCACCGGCCCCTTGGCCACCACCACCAGCTGCAGAAGGTCCTGGACGTGGCGCAGCGTGTCGGGCTGCTCGGCGGCAGGGCGGGGCTGCCCGTGCCGGGGTGGCTCCGCTCGTGTCCCCACGCCAGGGCCCTGCGTGGCCGTGGGCGGCGGCGGCTCCCCGGTCCCCTCGGGTCCTGCCCAGCCGTGCCCGGCTTGGGCGGCGCGGAGCCGGCTGCAGGTGCCGGGGGTGGCTGGTGTCGTGTCCGAGCCGTGCCAGCCCGGTGGTGCCGGTGGGACGGGGGCTGGCGAGGCGCAGCAGGGTCCCCCCCAAATGGCGGCGCAGAGCTGGTGCTGGGGGGCCGGGGGGTCCCGCGGGGGGGTGCCCTGAGGTGGCTGCCGGAGGGGGCCGTGGGTGTCCGTGGCGGGGACGGGCTGCCGCCGCTGCGGCGAGGGCGGGCACGGGGCGCGCCCGCAGGGCAGGCTCCGCTCCGAGTCGCTGCGGCCGAGCCCCCGGTGCTCGGCGGGCGGCCGGGGCTGGCCGCAGGGCACGGAGGCCGGCCGGGGGGTGACGCCGTGGTTGCCCCGGGGGCTCCCGCGGAGCTGGGCACAGGCTGGGGGCGGCGGGCAGGGCTCGGGGGCGCAGCTTGGCACCGGAGGGGCGCAGCGGGCAGTGCCCTGGTAAGGGGGTGGGGGGTCCCTGGGTGGTGGCGGCGGCGGCGTGCGGCGCGCCTTCGCGTGCTGGGCGAGGGCAGCGCTGCGATCGTGGCCGGGGAGGCCGCCGGGGGCCCGCGGGGGCGCGGCCCAGCCGGGCACGGTGGGCACGGCCGCTCCCGGGCACCGGGCGCTCGCCGCGGCGGGCGGCAGCGCATCCTCCGCCACATCGCAGACGCTTTTACTGCGGGGCTGGGGGGCCGGGAAGGGCTTCTGGAGGCTGGGGGAGGTCTGGATGGCGGTGCTCATGCACGCCTTCCCGGGCATGGGCAGCGTCAGCGAGCCGGGCTGCGCCTGGGGCCAGCTGCGCCGCGAGGCACGGAGAGCCGCCGGCTCAGGGGGGTCCCTGGGGGGCGGCGAGGCACGTGGGGTGTTGTGGCCGGGGCCGGCCGGGGGCCCGGGGCTGTCCGCCCGCCCCGCGCCGGCCTCCACCAGGTCCTTGAAGCGGACCTGCTGCGTGCGGTTGCGCCGGCGCTTGAGGCGGCTCTCGATGTCGGGCGAGTCGCGGTTGAGCAGCACCGAGCGCACTGTCATGGCTTTCTCCTGGCTGCCCTCGCCGGCGGGGGCCGGGCCGGGCACGGGCTCACGGCTGACCATGGCTCAGCGCCGCGGGGCCGGAGCCCTGGGCTGCGGCCGTTCCCCGGAGCTGCTGGACCGGCGGGCAGCCTCATCCCGCGGATGCTGGGCGGGAGGTGGACTCGGGGCCGCAGGGCATTGCTGCCCGCCGCCCGGCCCTACAGCCCCCGGAGCGCCGCCCCGACGGCCGAGCCCGGTTCCGCCGCTCCCCGCCGGCGCCCGCAGCCGCTCATGGTCCCGCCGCTCGGGGCCGCCCGGGCTCAGCGCCGCCCGCTCGGGGCCGCCCGGTGCCCGCCGTGCCCGCCCATGGCTCCCGGACCTGCGGGGACAAAGAGAGGTGCGTCAGAGCCGGCCACGCCACCGCGACCCCCCGAGACACAAGTGTCCCCGTGGAAGTGCCGGCCTCTCCCGGCTCGGCTCCCTCGCAGCCCAGCATCAGCAAACGCGAAGAGACAGGCTTTGATCTGCGGCGCTGCCTCCTCAGCACAAAGGGAGAAGGGAAAAGAAAGCCCTTTAGCATAAACACGTTGCGAGTTCACAGCTCAAATCAAGCAGAAGCGGCTGATAAAAATAGCTCTGCCTCGCCCGGGCTGGTGCCTCGTGTGTGCGGGGCGCGGGCAGCGGGAGGGCAGGGCCGGGGCCAGGGCAAGGGGCTGCTGTCCGTGAGGGATGGACAGACGGACAGACGGACGGACACGGGGTACCCGCCGGGCACGGGCACCAGCTCTGCGGGGATGGGCAAGGCGTGGGGCACCCATCGAGCACGGGATATGGCGGGATGGGCATGGGGCATGGCCAGGGTGACACAGGGGACATGTAGCGTGTGGCTGTGGCCGGACTGGGCATGGGGTCCATCCTGCCAGGGGCAGGGCCAGGGTGACACAGGGGACATGTCACGTGTGGTTGTGGCAGGACTGGGCACCAGAGGTGCTGGTTAGGCTGCAGGCATGGGGGACCAGCTCTGTGAGCAGTGGCGACACAGTGGCTCGGGGACACGGAGTCACTTCAGACACGTGGGAACGAGCAGGAGGGAGAACCTTCTGTAAGGCCCGGGGGTGTCACTGGCACCGGCAGCACTTCACAGGCGGCACAGGGCAGGACCCGGGGTCACAGAGGGGATTGTACCCAGGGATTGCGTCCCTGCCATTGTCCCGGTCCCTGCCACTGTCCCCGCACGGCCCTGCAAGGCTCCTGCTCCCCACAGCTGCAAGGGGAACCCCTCCGCTGCCCTGTCCGAGACGTACCCGCAGCACCCTCCCCTGCCAGCCCATCACAGTGCCCGGGCACCGGGAGCACGGGGCACACCGGGTGCAGGGGAGGCCGTCAGCTCCTTTTGGGCCGCGGCCAAACCCAGAGATTCCATCCGCATCGAGCAGCGGTTCAGCTTTGTCGCACCCCACCGTGTCCCGTGTCCCATGTCCCCGTGTTCCCCATCCCCAGAGCACAGCCGGGTGCCCCCGCAGCGTCCCCGCACGCCGAGGCGGGAGCCTCGCTGCCCTCAGTGCGGACGGACACACGGCTCAGACACCCCCGGTCCCCTCCCTGCCTCGCCTCGCTCCCGCTGGCACGAAGCGCTGACTCAGCAGAGCAGCCCGGAGTCCCCAGCGCCGGCACAGCCAAATTCGCAGCGCTGCCCCGCGGAGCCGGGGGGGTCTCAGAGCCCTCCCCCGCCCAGCCCGGCCCCGCACGCCCCGCTCCCGCTTCGTCGGGATGCTGCTCCACGCGCCGCTCCCGAGCTTGGAGCCGTGCCCAGACACCCGGAGATGTCTGCGAGGCAGGACGAGACAGACGGGACGGGGCTGCTCGTTAGTATGGGCAGCAACAGGCGGAGCAGCGAGCTGAGCTGGCTGGGGCTGGAGCCAGAGCCGCCCGTCCTCGCTTCATCCCTGCTGACCCACGCTGGCCTGGGCACCGCCTGTCGCGATATCCGCGATATATGAGCCACCCTTGATGCCTCGTCACGGACCCACGTGCTTGGCGTGCCCGGCAGCAAGAGGGCAACGAGGGAGGGCACAGGGCCCTGCTGGGCACACCTGGAGCCCAGAGGAGCCAGAGTGTGCCAGCCCGCTCCGGAGCATCCTCGATGGGTGCTGGAATGGCTCCGAGCGCCGGGCACGGGGCAGCAGCGCGGCTGGCACGGTTTGAAAGCAGCACCGGCCCCGTGATGCTGCACCGGGCCCGGGGCGAGGCGCGGCTGCCGCAGCGTGGGACGGGGCCGCTCCCCTGCCGACGCAGCAAACGCGGCGCTGTCACTCAGCGGGGCCTCGCCGGAGCACCCTCGGCCTTCCCGAGATCAGAGACGAGCCACAAGGACAAAGGGAAGCCTATAAATTATACATGGAGCAACTCCGTTTGGGAACACTTGCGAGGATGTCAAAGAGCCGCGCCAGGACCCTCCCACGCATCCCTGCGTTTTCTCTCTGCTCCGTGCTGTGCTTGGGTTTAGTGCTCGGGCGCTGCTTGCAGCACACCGGCACCTCTGAGCATGGATAATGAGTGGGGGGGATCGGGATGGTCCAATCTAGGGTCTGATGGGCTCTCCTGAGCTGTCCCTGAACCCGAGGAACTCACTCCAAAGGACATCTCAGATGCTCCTGGCACCCAGCACTTCCCAGCCACTCTTCAAGCTCATTTACTGGGCAATGGTGCTCAGCATCTCAATCTTGGAGCCCCTCCAAGGTGCTGAGCCCACCACAGCCCCTTCTGGGGTCTACTCCAACAGGACCCCAGGGTTGTGGTCACTCCTCCCTCCAGGAGAAGCCTGAAGCCAAAGCAGGAGCCCTGGTGCTCCACTCTGCTAGACACCAGCATCCTCTTTGGAGTGATCACAGCACAGCGACCTCAGGAGAGCCCAGAGGGTGGGACAGGGAGCCCCAGAGCCCTGCACGGTGATCTGGGGGATGCAGGTGGGCTGGAACCACCCAAGGGATGGGTTTGGTGCCTGACTAATCCCTTCTGAAGGAGGGCAGCATGAGGCAGCCAGGGCAGTGAGCGCGGGGCTGGGCAGAGCACGGCTCATCAAACCCATTCGCTGCTGCCGGGCTTGATGAGGTTCCAAGTTTGGTCAGGGGAGGTAAAAGCCTTGGCAGAGCACACTCGGATTTCTGTGAGGCATTTGACATTTCGATGAAGAAAGCAGGATGATCCCAAAAGCAAAGTGGCACACTTGAAGTGGGTTAAAAGCAGCTAAAGCAGCAATGTCTCTGCTTGTAACCATCCCACGGCCCTGTGCACGGAGGGAAACTGAAGAAAGGGAGGAAATGAAGAGCAAGGAAGGAAAAAGGCCAGTTCAGAGGCAGGCAGGGGGCATGGAGCAGAGAATGTGCAGGATGGAACTCTGAGTGGCAGCTCCAAGCTCCGTTCATGGCAGCTGGAAATGCGTGTTGGCATGTCAGAGAAGCAACTTCCTTAAAAAGTGAGGCCAGCTGGCACAGGAACAGCTTGGAAAGGTTTTGCACAATGGTGGACCCTCCATCTCAGTAATTTTTTAAGATCTGAGAAGTTTTCTTCTCTGGTTCCTCTGGGAATTCCAGGCACATGTATAAAGTGAGACAGCAGGTCACATGGGGGATGTACAGGTGAAAGCAGGTGATGCCACTGTGACATGCCATGAGTTCTGCTGGATGCTCACACAGCTGGGAATGATCTCTTCTCTGCTGGGTGACCCCAGGAGCTGAGGAAACATCAGGAATCTCATGGACACCCCTCAGAGAGCCCCAGCACTGGGTTTCTCTGGCCACCATGGGTGCTGGATTTTGTGAATCAGAGGCACTAAACCTGCTGGGTTTGCAGAGGACACATCATGGGACACATCTGTGATGGTGCAGGGCTGCCCTCAGAGGTCAGAGCCCTGCTTCTCACTGCCCTGCCTGCAAAGTTACCTGCCAGCTTCAGCCCTTTCTCCACCTATCCTCTCCTTCACCCTTGCTGGTAATGCCGTGGAAGAGGGAAAAACGAGGCAGACACATAAATCTTCTCCTCAGGACACAGGACGCCAGGAGATGAGATTTATGAGGGAGGAAGTCAGGTTCTCCTGGAACCACAGAGGAGAGCAGTGAATGACCCAGCTCTGCTCGCAGGGTAGTGCCTTTGTGGGGCAACACTTCTGATTTTCCTGATCTGCAGAGGAGAGAGAGGCGCTGCTGGCTGTGGGCTGGGGCAGCACTGGAGGATGAACCCTGGAGGGGCAGGAACCAGGCTCATGACACATCACAGCAGAGCCTAATCCTGCCTTGGCTCTGGGAGGACTCGAGGCGTTTGTTCTCGGATCAGAGCATGTGTGGGACTCGAGGATGGAGGACTTGGAGCAGCTCCTGGGGCAGCTTGCACACCCCAAATCTGCTTCCTCGCTGAGGAAGCTCCACCACGAAGCCAGCTCATGCCCTGCCCTCATGCTTCTCTTCTTGGAGGCTCTTCCAGAACCCGGCTGCTGGGAGCCTCACAGCCCTCCTCATTTCTTGCAGGCTCTTAATCACACCCGCTTCCATCCCACTGTACTCGTGCCAACCGCGCGCTTCCGCCCAAGCCGCTCCTCTCCCGCCTGTGCTCAGCCCTCGCAGCCCCCAGCAAGGAGAAAACCCTTCTCCAGCCACATTCCCAGCACTCCCTGAGTCCAGCCTGGCTCCTGTCCCCAAGGCCAGCTCCTCATGTCCCTGAAGGACCTCGCAGTGCTGACCCCGTCGCTCTCAGCAGCGCTCCAGGCTCTGCTTGAGCACTGCTGTGCCTCCCTCAGGAGCCCTGGGCTGGCCAGGCTGAGGGCACAGGAGCTGTCCCTGCCACCAGGGCCGTGCCAGGGGTGGCTGTGCCCCTCGGTCCCACACTGAGCATCACCCGGGGGTGCTGGGAGCAGCACGGGCACACAGCTCATAGGAACGAGGGATCCGCACTCATCCCTATGTAGGTCACAGGCTGGAGTGCTCCGAGGGAACATCAGTCACTCTCCCAGCCACGGGGACCAGGAGGAGGCTCTGGTGGCACCCAGCCTGGCCAGGGAGCCCCCAGCACCCACCTCCCCATGGCACCAGCACCCACAGCCACCCCACAGGCTCCTCTCTGAGGCTCCTGGCCTGCCATACGTGCCATGGCTCATGCCCCTGGTGGCACGGAAGGGATCCCGTGGGCTGGGGAAGGAGCAGTGACATCCTCCCGGCACGCTGAGGCCACCAGCCCCGCTGCCCCCTGATGTGGATGTGCTGCTGCTGCAGATGGAGCCGCGCACGGTCGGGGATCCGGGAGTACAAAGGCTCTGCACGAGCCTTCAGAAGCTGCAGAAGCCAAATTATTCCTGTGTCTCCCGTGGATGCTAATAGGGCTGTCATGGCAGTGGTGGCTCTGCTCACCGTGCTACCTGCTGGCATCCCCACCTCTCTGCCAGGCAGAGCAGCTTTGGCAGAGCTGCTTTAATGAGACATGAAGAGGGAGAGCGACCAGCCTGGGGGAGCAGCTCAGGAGGAGTTTGTTCTGTGTCCCGAGGCTTCCCTGGGCTCATCCAGGCAAGGAGGAGCAGCCCTGGAGCTGCTGTGGTTCAGTGCCACCCCCGGGGCTGCAGGAGAGACCACCCTGGCAGGCAGAACACCCTGCTCGGCTGCTTCCTTCCCACTGAATGGGGTTTGGGCTGCACCATCCTCCTCCTCCTCGCCCTGGGGATGCCCTGTGTGGCTGCACAGATCCTTGTGATGGAGATCCAGCCCAGAGAGCTCGGCTGGTGGCCAGCACCAAACCCCAGGGCTCTGCTGGCATCTCCAGCACGGGCTGATCCTGCAGCAGGGACGGGACAAGGGAAGTGGGACACGGCCCAGAGAGCCTTGGCCACAGGAGACCCAGCTCATCTGCAGACCCTGTGCTCTGCAGGGAGGATGTCTCAGCTCTGGAGAAGGGGTTGGGCACCCATCTGGAGCCCCCCTGCCCCAGCGTGCAGAGCAATCCCTGGGTCAGGGGACCCTGGGTGACAAAGGCTCCGTGGGCTCCCTCACAGGCCAGAAATGGCATCAGAAAGCCACCAACTGTCCCCAGAGCACACTTCTGGAAAAGGCTGGAAAGGCTTCACCGCCCAGCAGTTACTGCACTGCCCCAGGTGCCCCTGCACAGCCCGGTGCAGGCTCGGGGGGCTCGGCCCTGGGTGCAGCAGGGACCCCCTGGGACAGCCCCTGCCCACGGTGGCAGCAGCCATCAGCACGGCCTCTGCAGCTGCAGCTCCCAGCGCCGGGAATGTCCTTCCAGAATACAAATTTCTGCCTTTAAGTGCATTCTCAATGCCATCGAGCAGCCTGCCCCCCTTTATCTCCGTGCGCTTTAGACAACGCTGGCTACCTCGGGAATTTGGGAATTTGCGAGCGTTTTCCTCCGCCTCGTGCCTCAGTTTCCCCACCACCGAACAGCCCGGACCACACGGAGCACCTCAACAAAGATGCGAGGCTGGGCAGGACCGGAGCAGCGTCGTTAGCAGGGACAGGAATAGAGCCGCTCATTATCTGTGGCCTCTGGATGCCACCATGCTATTAAGCAATTACAATAATTATCATTTGTAAAGAAGACAACCTCAGTCCAAAGGAGCTTCTGCGACCAAACCCACCCCGCCACGGAAGGACGGACGCTCCCTGCGGACAGGGGACACGGGGAAGGGCCGGAGGTGCCATCCCTACCCGAGGGTCCCCCTGTCGCCGCGGCTGTGCCGAGGGGTTCATTCCCGAGCCCGGAGATCGCCGCTGGCCCTGGGCACGCCGTGCCCCTCGGAGCGAGCAGCTGACACCGATGTCCCCGTATGTCCCCGCGCTGGCACAGCCAGGCCCGCTGGTTACTCATTCGTGTCCACCTCGTGCTCCCGGCTCCGCGGAGACCTCGGCCCCGCTCCCGCACCGCCCTCAGCAGCCGCAGCTCCGGCGGGCGGGATCGGGACCGGAGCACCCCGGGGGGGACCGGAGCACCCCCATTTCCCGGGACTCGCTCCGGCGGACGCCAGGCCTTGGGAGCAACGTGGGCTGAATCTCTCCAGCCCCGGCCGGCGTCACGGCGGCGCACGGTACCGAAAGTGACATCCCTGGATGTGCGTGTGCATGTGTGTCACCCGGCACAGCCCCGGCTGACGGACGCGTTCCGAACGAGGGGGAGCGGGGATGAGCCCAGAGCGGCTCCAGCAGCAGCGGGGGGACCGCGGGCCGGGGCGGACAGGGCGAGGCTGCGGCACCGCGTAGCAACGTGGGGGTCTTCGGCCCCTCTAGCACAGCAGCTCCCACCACTGATGCTCCTCCATAGGCTACGCACCGTGACCCCGTTCCGGCACAGCTGTGTCCCCCAGAGACCCCCGCCACGGCCGCCGGTGGTCGCCTCGGTGCGGGGTGCCCAGCGCAGGGGGCTCAGTGCGGGGTGCTCGGCGCACGGTGCCCGCCGTGGGGATGCTCCGTGCGCGGTGCCTCCCGCAGTTCCCCGGGCAGCTCCTGCTCGCCGGGAGCAAAGAGGGGAGGACAGGGAGGTGCCGCGACCCCCGGGGACACCGAGGATCCCCCTGGCCAGCGCAGCTCGGCCCCCGCGCATCCCGCGGGCCGAGGGTCCCCGCACCGCCGCGCAGTCCCGGTTCCGGGGCTCCCCGCACCGCGTCGCCGCCGCTGGCCCCGGGGTTCGCACGCCCCGGCCGCGGGGCCGCCAGAGGTCCCGGTACCGGCGGGCGCCGCAGGGCCGATGCCCGCAGCCCCCGTTGCGGCTGCCGCCCCGCTCCCGGGCCGAGCCTCCTCCCCATCCCGCCCGGTACCTGGTGCTCCGAGGCGGCGGCGGCAGCGCGGGTCCGGCAGCGGCGGGCTCGGCGGGGCGGGGCGGGGCGGCGCGCGCTCGCCGGTACCGGGGCGGAGCCGGCGGGGGCGGAGCGGGGCGGGGGGCGGAGCCACGGCACGGGGTGCGCGCCCGGGAGCCGAGCCCCGGAGCCCGGCAGGAGCCGCGGTCCCGGTACCGGGAGGGCGCTACCCGGGTGGGGCGGTGCCGGCGTCCACCGGTGTGCTGGTGCTGCTGAGCGGGGCTAGGGCACCACATGGATTCCCGGAGCAGCGGGAGATTTTGGGGTTTGCTTTGCACGACAGAATTCCCTGGAATTCCCTCCTAGAGACAGAAAACCCCTCGCAGCCAGGGCTGGCCGTGGGCGCTCGCTGCTCGCCCGCGGCAGCTCTCGGTGGGCTGTGCCCCATCCCGGGACGCTCCCGGGGCTGCCCCCGGGCTGGCGGTGCCAGGCTGGAGCCCTCGGTCACCCGCGGCGGTCACATCCCTCCCCGAACAGCCCGCTGGGGTCTGCGTGTGCTTGGCCTGGGGCTGCAATGGGGAAATGGCAGGGCGGGAATGCTCCGCTGGAATCCAGGAGGGAGCTCCGGCAGTGCCCGACCTGCAGGGATGGAAGGAGGCATGGAAGGGCAGCAGCGGTGCCCAGAGCCCGGTGCTGCCTCACAGGGCTCGGGCACGGCATTCTCTGGGCATGTGTTGGCACCCGAAGCCACCCACGAAGCTCCATCAGTGGCACCGGGGCACGGCAGGGCCATCGCTCCCCCGAGCATGCCAGACCATGCTCTTAGCCCAGGAATTGCTGCCCTTTCCGCAGTTTCCAGACTTGGAAGTGTCTCTGGGACAGGTTTTGGGCAGCATCCTGCTCATGCACACTCCACTTGTCCTGATACAAACCTGGGAGTCCCCTGGAGTGGAGCCGAGGGCTCGGTTTGGGACCCTGCACTGGAGACACTCCAGAAGGAACCTGCTTGCCATTTTCAAATTGCCCTGACACCCACAGATGGCCTTAAATGGCCTCAGAAATGACAGAGGTGCTTCAGCACCACTCTGTAATGACACCTGCATCCCCCTGGCATCATGGTGGGTACAGGAGCCGTCCCATCCCTACTCTGGGATACACATCAAGGGGACAGGAGAAGGGAGCTGGGGAAGAGGGGGCCAGGGAGGGTGGAGGTGAATTGGGGCTCTGGGTTATGAACTGACCGGAGCTGCAGGACCCAGCAGGGCCTGAGCAGTTCCTGTCCCCCAGAGCCACTACGTGGCCTGCATGGCCACCATCCTGAGCCAGATGGACAAGGACCACTACAGCACCTACATCCAGGCGTTCCCCTCGCGGCCCGAGCTGATGGTGAGTGCAGCACGGAGCCCTCCGGCACCGGCGCCTCCCTCATAGCCCCCTCCAGAGGGCACTGCAGCCCAGCACGGCTCCTGACAGCTCTCCCTCCCTTGCAGGACTTCCTCATGGAGACTTTCATCCTCTTCAAGGACCTGATCGGGAAGACGGTGTATCCTGGTGACTGGGTGGTGATGAACATGGTGCAGAACCGGTGAGAGGCTGGGGAGGAGCACAGGGAGGGGCTGGGGTGGCTGTGAGCACCTGGGGGGCTGTGGGGTGTGGTGTTTGTGAGGGCCCCAGGACGAGGTGAGACATGAGAATTTGACCCTTGTTCTCAGAAGGAATATAATTAATATAATATAATATAATATAATATAATATAATATAATATAATATAATATAATATAATATCGTCTATATTATATAACTATTTGTAACAGTCATATTGTATTATAACGTCTATATTATATTATATTATATTATATTATATTATATTATATTATATTATATTATATTATATTATATTATATTATATTATATTATATTATATTATATTATATTATATTATATTATATTATATTATATTATATTATATTATATTATATTATATCTATACTAAAACTATACTAAAGAAAGAGGATACCTCAGAAGGCTTAACAAGAATGAAGAATAAAAACCTGTGGCTGACTCGGAGTCTGGCACAGCTGGCTGTGATTGGCCATTAAGTAAAAACAATTCGCACAGAACCAATCAAACATTCACCTGTTGGTGTAAACAATGTCCAAGCCACATTCCAAAGCAGCAAACACGGGAGCAGCAGTCAGATAATTATTGTTTTCATTCCTCTCTGAGGCTTCTCAGCCTCCCAGGAGGAAATCCTGGGAAAAAAGGATTTTTCAGACAATATCACGTTGACAGCGGGGCAGGTGGGCTCTGGACAGTGTTTGGGGGGCAGAAAGGACCTCACCCTCTGTGTGATGGAGGTGGGCACACCAGGCTGGGCACGCTGGTGCTGCCCTCACTCAGTGCCCACTGTCCCCAGGGAGTTCCTGCGTGCCATCAACCACTTTGCCACCACCTTGACCGAGATGTTCCTGAGCGACAGCGACTTCGAGCTGCAGGTGGGTGGGTGGCACTGCCTCAGCCTTGCTGGGGGTCAGGAGCAGACCCCGCTGTGTCCCCCAGCCTGGCACTCATCCCTCTGCTTCCTTCCACCGCAGCTTTGGAACAATTATTTCCACCTGGCCGTGGCTTTCCTCACCCAGGACTCGCTGCAGCTGGAGAATTTCTCGCTGGCCAAACGCAACAGTATCCTGGCCAAGTGAGTCCCTGCCCCGGGGACAGGGATTTTGGGATGAGCCGGCTGGGCACACCGGGGGCTGCAGAGCGATGCTGTCCCTCTCTCCCCGCAGGTACGGGGACATGAGAGCCACCATCGGAGCATCCATCCGGGACATGTGGTACAGCCTCGGTGAGCCGCGCTGTGCAGGGGTGGATTTTGGCTCTCCGTGCCCACAGTGGGTGTGGCGAGCGGGGTTTTGCTGCTTTGAGCTTGGATCTGCTCCCTCAGCCCTCCCTGTCCTCCCAGGGCAGCGCAAGATCGAGTTCATCCCGGGCATGGTGGGTCCCATCCTGGAGATGACGCTGGTGCCGGAGCTGGAGCTGCGCAAATCCACCATCCCCATCTTCTTCGACATGATGCTGTGCGAGCACCGCCTCGGGGGCAGCTTCACCCGGGTGAGGCCCAGGATGGGCTGGGAACCACCCACGGCAGGGAGGCCGTGTTCTGGAACCTTCCCTCTGGGATGGTCTCTGGGGAGGGGCTGGTCCAAGCTCAGCCCATCTCCATCCCCTTTGCAGTTTGAGGATGAGATCCTGCGCAGGCTGGACAGCGAGGTGGAGGGCGGCCGCGGGGACGAGCAGTACATGCAGCTTTTCAAGAGCATGTGAGTGTGCAGTGACATCCCTGCCACCTTCTCTCCTTTGCTGTCACCGTTCCTGCTGCCATCCCACTGCTCCTCACGCTGTGCCCTGGCCCGGAGTGCGCCAGGGGGAAAGGGAGCAGCGAGGAGGGAGCCTGAGCACCACCGTGTGCCCCCTGCACACCTCTGCTGGCCCAGCCAGCCTGCCCCAGGTGTTAGCTCTGCTGCAGGTGATGCTCCTGTCCCTGCTGACACCTCTGCCCCAGGAATTACCCTTGTCCTGCCCCAGGAATTACCCTCTGCTTTAAGTGATGCCCCTGCCCCAGGAATTACCCCTGCCTGAGGTGTTATCTCTGCCCCAGATGTTATCTCAGACCAGGAGTCACCCCTGCTTGAGGTGATGCCTCTGCCCCAGGTGTTATCTCAGACCAGGAATTACCCCAGCTCCAGGTGTTATCTCTGCCTCAGGAGTTACTCCTGCTTCAGGTCTTATTTCTGCCCTGAGAGTCACCTCTGCCTGAGGTGATGCCACTGCCCCAGATGTTATCTCTGCCCCAAGAATTACCCCTGCCTGAGGTAATGCCACTTCCCCAGGTGTTATCTCTGCCCCAGGTGTTATCTTTGCCCCAGGAATTACCCCTGCCTGATGTGATGCCTCTGCCCCAGGTGTTATCCAAGCCCCAGGTGTTATCTCAGACCAGGAGTTACTCCTGCCCCAGGTGTTATCTCTGCCCCAGTGTTATCTCTGCCCCAAGTGATGCCCCTGCCCCAGGAGCCCCCCCTGCCTCAGGTGATGCCACTGCCCCAGGTGTTATCTCAGCCCCAAGTGTCCCCCCTGCCCCAGTTGATGCCCCTGCTCTGCCCAGGCTTTGTCCCTGCCCTTGCTGCCGGGCAGGGCAGTGGTGGGAGCACAGCAGAGCTGGCTGTGCAGTGGGACCCGTGCCTCCCTCTGTTCCCCAGCCTGCTGAGCTGCTGCCAGAGCCACCCCGAGCTGGCCAAGCCTGGAGAGGACTTTGTGAGGCTGGTGAGCGAGCTCCTGGAGCGGCTCCTGGACTACAGGGCTGTCATGAATGACGAGAACAAGACCTACAGCATGAGCTGCACCGTCAACCTGCTGGTGAGCACCCGTGCCCTGCTCCAGCTCCTCAGGCTGGCAGGGCTTGTCCCCAAGTCCCCACAGTGTCCCTGGCACAGCAGAGAGGGGGTGCCAGAGCTGGCATCTCTTGGGGTGTGCAGCTGTGTGGGCCATGGCCATCCCTGTGTGGGGACAGTCCCGGCAGCACCGTGACCCAGAGGGTGGCACTGTGAGGGGCTGTGGCTCGTGCCAACCCTAGGGCCACTCAAACAGCCTCATCTGCCTTTCCACAGAACTTCTACAAGGAGATTGACCGCCAGGCCATGTACATCAGGTGAGCCCTGGGATCCCCATGAGCGCCTGGGCTGGGGGCTCCTGGCCATTCCCAGAGGGATGGGCTTGGCAGGGCGGCCTGAGAGGCAGGTGATGGTGCAGTCACTCCCCACACGTGGCTGTGTCACCCCCAGGTACCTGTACAAGCTGAAGGACCTGCACATCAGCTACGAGAACTACACGGAGGGAGCCTACACGCTGCTGCTGCACGCCCGGCTGCTCACGGTGGGCACGGGGGGCAGGGAGGCTGTGAGGAGGGGGCAGCTCCATGGCCCAGGGTGTGACAGGTCCCCAATCCCTTGTGCAGTGGTCAGAGGAGTCGAATGCAGCCCCTGTGCCAGGCCCTCACGGGCTCCAGCTGCACACCCAGCGCCAGCTGAAGGAGGCTCTGTACAACCAGATCATCGAGTACTTCGACCAGGGCAAGGTGAGTGTGGCTCCTACAGACCCTGCAGCCTCTGAAACCCCAAAACTGGAGGGGGCTGGGCTGGCTTAGGGCAAGCCTGGCCCCTCTGCTATCAATTCCCTCATGTTTCATGCTCCCACATCCCATTCTCAGCACAGCCCCTCACTCCTCATTGCCGCAGAGGGGCTGGAGCTGCCCCAGTGAATCTGGGCTGGATGGGTCACCCCACAGCCACTGTCCCTCATCCCATCCCTGTCCCATGCTGTCCTATCCCAGCCCAGGTCAGAAGCTTGGATATCTCTGGACAAAGGCTTGATGGGGTCAGCTGGGGGCTTGGTGGGAAGCCAAGTTCTTCTGCTGCCCACCAGTCCCCACAGGAGAATCCCTCTCCCCCTCCTCGCAGGGGCCGGGGTGCAGGTGGTCCCTGCTGGAAGCTCCTGGTGCCCCTTCCCCAGTTCACCCTGCATTGGGGGCCCCTGTCCTGGCCCCTCTCTCTCTCTCCAGATGTGGGAGGAAGCCATCCACATCTGCAAGGAGCTGGCGGAACAGTACGAGAGCCACGTGTTCGACTACGAGATGCTGAGTGACATCCTGGTGGGTGCCTGGCTGGGCAGGGGGGCATGGGGGGTCTGCAGGGCCCCCTCCTGCCCTCATCCTGCCCCTCTCCTCTGCAGCAGCGAGAGGCAAAGTTCTATGAGAAGATCCTGAAGGTGCTGCGGCCCAGCCCGGATTACTTTGCCGTGGGGTACTACGGGCAGGGCTTCCCCACCTTCCTCAGGGTAAGCAGAGCCAGGAGCAGCCCCAGAGCGGCCACCTCCATAGCCAGGGACCCTCCAGAGCTGCCACCTCCATAGCCAGGGACCCTCCAGAGCTGCCACCTCCATAGCCAAGGACTCTCCACAGCTGCCACCTCCATAGCCAGGGACCCTCCAGAGCTGCCACCTCCATAGCCAGGGACCCCCACTCCTCACTGATGTCCACCTGTGCACCACAACTCTCTGAGTGTCACCATCCAGCCTGTTCCTCACCCAGCATCTGTTCCATCCAGGGGACATCCCAGGCTCAGATGGTTTGCACAATTCCAGTCACTCTCCCTCCATCCACGCTGCCACACCCTCGTAGAAGCCACCAAATTTGTCACAGAGGATTTGTCCTCAGTGACATTGCTTGGCTGGCACCAATCCGGATTCTCTTTGTCCTTCTTTCATTTTTCTTCTCTTTCCTGGGTTTGGGGAGATATTTTTTCCTAGATGGGGAGTGTCTCCTGCTTGGCAGGAGAGCCTTATCAGCACAGCATCCCAGTGCTCTGGGGCCTGCTGGCCCTGCTGTGTGGCACAGGGATGAGCTGTCACCTTCCTGCCCTGCAGAACAAGGTCTTCATCTACCGGGGCAAGGAGTATGAGCGGCGTGAGGACTTTGAGATGCAGCTGCTGAGCCCCTTCCCCAACGCTGAGAAGCTGAAGAGCACATCCCCCCCTGGCCAGGACATCACTGACTCCCCAGGGCAGTGTATCCTCTGTGTGCACGGGGACAGGGATGGGTGGGGTGGTGTTTGAGGGTCCACAGGGCGAGGGAAGAGATGAGAATTTGACTCCATGTTTCAGAAGGCTGATATAATACTATACTATACTATACTATACTATACTATACTATACTATACTATCTTATACTATATAATGTTACATTATTTTATGCTATATCATAAATATAACATAATATAAATCTTATATTTATATATTATGTATATATAATATATAACATTTATTTTATATATAAATGTTATATATTATATTATATTATATTATATTATATTATATTATATTATATTATATTATATTATATTATATTATCTATCCTAAAAGAAAGAGAAAGGACACATCAGAAAGCTTGAAAAAAATGAATAATAAAGTCTTGTAACTGACCAGAGTCTCGACACAGCTGGACCATTTTTGGCCATCAAGTAAAAATAATTCACACGAGACCAATCCAAGATGCACCTGTTGGTAAAGCATTTCCAGCCCACATCCCACAGCCATCAGATAGTTATTGTTTACATTTCTTTTCTGAGCCTTCTCAGCTTCTCAGGAGAAAAATCCCAGCAAAAGGATTTTTTAGAAAACATAGTGACAGCTGGGAGCGTGGCTTGGTCTCTGTGCATCCCTGTCCATGTGGGAATCCCTTCAATGCCTCTGTGTTCCCCTGGGGCTCACCCCGGGGGGCTCTGGAGCCCTGTGCCCAGCAGCCCTGCCCTGGGTGTTCCTGTGCTCCTTCACTCCCTCAGACATCCAGTGCTTCACCGTGCAGCCGGCAGAGGAGGCCAAGGTGCGGCTCAGGGGTCGCAGCATCCCGGAGCAGATCACCAAGTGAGTGTCCCCACAGAGCCCCGTGGGTGGTGGGACACACTGGGGGTCCTCTCCATTTCTGTCCCTTCCCTCCCCACAGCTTCTACAAAGCCAACCACATCCAGAGGTTCAGCTACTCCCGGCCTTTCAAGAGGGGCCCGAGCCATCCCGACAATGAATTTGCTGTGAGTTCCAGGATCCTCAGCTGGGGGGGCCCTGCAAGGAGACCTGAGGGTCCCTGGTGCTGTGCCCATGGAGGTGGGAGCCCCCTAGGCCATGGGGCAGCCAGGGGTGATGGGAGGAGGGTGGGCAGTGACTGCTGCTCTTGCCACAGAACATGTGGATTGAGAGGACGACCTTCAGGACAGCCTATCCCCTGCCAGGCATCCTGCGCTGGTTCGTTGTCACCTCCACTGACACGGTGAGGAGGGGGCTGGGGGCTCTCCCAGGAGCCTGGTGGGTGCTCCAGCCCTGCCAGGAGCTCAGGCTGGGGATGGGGAGTGTGTCCTGCCTGTGCCATGCTCTGTGGGCAGAGGGGACAGTGTGTGGGCTTTGATCCTCTGTCAGGGATGAGTGCTTGGTCAGCATCCAGGGGCTCTCAGGAGCCACAGCAGAGGAGATGTGATGTGCCCTGGCTGGGCTGTCACAGGGTGTCCTGGCTGGGCTGTCACAGTGTGCCCTGGTGGCTGTCACAGGGTGCCCTGGTGGGCTGTCACAGTGTGCCCTGTCTGGGCTGTCACAGGGTGCCCTGGTGCATTCCCAACTGCACCCCCAAAGTGACACCAGAGGTTACCCAGGTCTCCTGCAGCCTCACTGCTGCCCCGTGCCCATGGGGTGATTCTGTGCAGGGACCAGCATGGCCAGTACAGCCCCAGGAGCTCTCACCCAGCCCCAGGCTGTGCTAGGGGTCTGAGGGGATTCCTGGGGTGAGATGTGCAGCCCCAGAGGTCCCTCCTGCCTGGGTGGGAAGAGCCCACCCTGCCAGCCTTGACCCTTCCCTGTGCACAGATCATCATCTCCCCCCTGGAAAACGCCATTGAGACCATGATGAAAACCAACGAGAAGATCATGAGTGAGATCAACAGGCACCAGAACGACCCCAGCCTGCCCATCAACCCTCTGTCCATGCTGCTCAACGGCATCGTGGACCCTGCAGTCATGGGGGGCTTCACCAACTATGAGAAGGTGAGGGGTGCAGAGGCTGGACTGGCACTGTGGGGAGCCTTGGCATGAGGATTGGGGTGGGGATGGGAGGGGAGGACACAGCAGGAAGGGTTTGGAGGTGCCACAGTGCCCAGCAATGGTGTGATCCCATCAGAGAAACACGTGGTTTGGTATTAATGGGGATCCAGGGAGGAGAGGGGATGGGATCCCAGAGAGGAGAGGGGGTGAGATCCAGGGAGGAGAGGAGATGGATCCCAGAGAGGAGAGGAGATGGGATCCAGGGAGGAGAGGAGATGGATCCCAGAGCAAAGGAGGTGGGATCCAGGGAGAAGAGGAAATGGATCCCTGAGAGGAAGAGGAGATGGATCCCAGAGCAAAGGAGGTGGGATCCAGGGAGGAGATGGATCCCAGAGAGGAGAGGAGATGGGATCCAGGGAGGAGAGGGGATGGGATCCCAGAGAGCAAAGGAAGTGGCATTCAGAGAGGAGAGGAAATGGATCCCAACAGGAGAAGGTCTGGGATCCAGGGAGGAGAGGAGATGGATCCCAGAGCAAAGGGGGGGCCATCCCCAGCCTGTGTGAGCTGGGCCAGCCTGGCAGTGGGACTCAGGAGGGTTTTTCAGGCTTTTTTCCAGGAGCTGTACATGCAGGAGCACCCCGAGGACGCAGGCAAGATCGAGAAGCTGAAGGACCTGATCGCCTGGCAGGTACCAGGTGCAGCATCCCCCTGGCAGGGCCAGCTGGCAGCAATGCCAGGGAGCCCCACGAGTCCCTGCTGTCCCACAGATCCCCCTGCTGGCTGAGGGCATCCGGATCCACGGGCAGAAGGTGCCAGAGGACCTGCGGCCGTTCCACGAGCGCATGGAGCAGTGCTTCGAGCAGCTGCGCGCCAAGGTGGAGGCTCAGTACGGGGTGCGAGAGATGGTGAGTGCCACCATGGGCATGGGCACTGTCCTGGACATGCCAGTGCAGATGTGGGGCAGCAGGGAGCAGCTGGGTGAGGCCACAGATGGGGCAGGAACAGGGTGAGGAGCACTGGGCCCTGCATCTCAAGGGGCCTCCTCGTGAGAGCCAAGATTACATTTAAAGGGAGGTGGAAACCTAAAGTAAATAATATTTTATTAACCAATAAGTGACCCTAAGGGATATTGGGGGATTGACATTTAGGACAGGGTATGGAGAAACACTTGGGGGGCTGACCCCAGGCCTCTGGCTAA
The DNA here is from genome assembly GCA_020466415.1 of Ammodramus savannarum pratensis. NCBI lineage: Eukaryota > Metazoa > Chordata > Aves > Passeriformes > Passerellidae > Ammodramus > Ammodramus savannarum. The sequence goes on from JAHXMQ010003319.1 coordinate 51,909,802, forward strand.
TTACTGGATGTCCTGGACTGAAACTTCTAGAAGGAGGGGATGGGATGCTGAGGGTTGGGATGGGAGAGGAGGACACAGCAGGAAGGGTTTGGGGGTGCTACAGTGCCCAGCACTGGTGTGATCCCATCAGAGAAACACCTGGCTTGGTATTAATTGGGATCCAGGGAGGAGAGGGACTGGGATCCCAGAGAGGAAACGGGGTGGGATCCAGGGAGGAGAGGAGATGGATCCCAGAGGGGAAAGGGGGTGGGATTCAGGGAGGAGAGGAGATGGATCCCAGAGAGGAGAGGGGGTGGGATTCAGGGAGGAGAGCCAGGGTGGGGATTTGGGGATGATCTCAGCAAAGGAAAGGGATTACACAGGTAAAGGGAGGGGGTACAATCTGGGATAAACCATTAGGGAAAAATACAGTGATACAAACCCAAAACTATTACAAAGCATTACAAAGTATAAAAACACACTACAACATCTCCCACCGGGCATGGGGGACATGGTCAGAAGCAGGGCTGGCCAGAGAGGGCACTGATGGCCCTGGCTGAGCCCAGGGAATTCTGGGGAGGCTCTGCCCTCTCACCCCTCCTGGCTGTGTCTCTCAGATGTTCTTTGAGGACCGGCGGAGCGGCCGACCCCGCTCCATAGCCTGGGTACCTGACTGGGACCGCCTGAGCCACGCTGGAGCCAGGCAAGTGCTGCTCTGCGGAGTGTGCTGCTCATCCCCCCTCATACCCCTCAGCTGAGCCTTCCTCACTCTGGCCCAGGTGCTTTTCTTCCACCTTCCCTTTATGCATCTCAGGGGTCTGTCCTGCCAGGGCACCACGGTGTCCCTATGGGGGGCATGGAGGAGAGGCACCCCACGTGCTCACCTGGACCCCGGTGTCACCCGAGCCATCCATTCCTGTCCCCCACACCTGCCCTGCTGAGCTCTGCTGTGGCTGGTGCTGATGCCCGAGTGCAGCCGCTCCCAGTGATGCTCCAGCCCTGCTCTTCCTTCCCCTGCTGCTCCTCACCTGTCCCGGTCACCCCACAGCCCGGAGGCACCCCCGACCCCAAAGGCTGCCCACGGCCCCTCTGAGAGCGAGGAGCACAGGAGCGAGCGCCGGGAGAGCCGCGCCAGCGCCATCTTCGGGTCCCGGCGGCAGGATGCTCGCCAGTCCATCTCCGAGCTGCCAGAGCACAAGGTGATGCTCAGCACAGCCCTGGGGCCGCCCTGGGGCTCTGCTCGCACCCCCCTGGGTGTCCTGCTGCACCCAGAGCTCCTGGCCCAGCCCCCAGCCTGGATGGGAGCCCCTGCTGCAGGGAGGGCAGGAGAAGAGAGTCGGGGGCTGCCATCCAGCCTGGCCCTCCGAGGTGCTGATCCTTCCCTCTGTGCCCCAGGACGAGAAATGGAGACGCTCCTGCACCCTGAGCGAGAGCAGCCTGAGCACTGATAGGAAACAGCCCCTGCCAAGCCAAGCTGCTGCTGGGGCTCAGCCCAGCACTGCAGGTACAGCCTGCCAGGCCACCTTCCTGAGAGTCCCTGCAGCCCCACAGCACCCCAACACCTTCCTGAGAGTCCCTGCAGCCCCACGAGCAGGGCTGTGCCCTCCCACACCACGCTCAGCACGCGTCCCTTCACCCCCTTGTGGTGGCACAGCGTTGGAGCACAGGCACATCCCTTGTTGAACACTCCCTGTGGGGTTGCAGCCGTTGATCATTGATCCTGGACCTTGTGCCACTGGGTCTTGGTGCCAAGAGCTGTTCCCGGTGGGAGCCAGCCCTCAGCTCCTGGCTGGGCTCACATCCCATGGCACCTCTGTCCCCTCTGCCCAGCAGTGCCACACTCCCATAGTGTTGGGGCAGAAGTGCTGGCCCTGACAGCTCTGGGGCCTTACAGCCCTGGGGACACTGATGGGCCCTGTGTCCCCCAGGCTGGCTGAGCCACCATCTCTCCTCTCCTGCCTGCACAGGCTCGTCCCTGTCCCCCACTGGCTTTGGTGGCCGTGTGAAGAGTGCCAGCAAGCTGCCACCGCTGCCCCGCAAGTTCAGCCCCGCGGTGTACGAGACGTTCCTGGAGCAGAGCGATGCTGCAGCACCAGGGAAGGTATAGGGGACAGGGACTGCAGGGGAGGCACTCAGGGCTGGCCCCACCACCCCTCACGTCCCTCTCTGCTCTCAGGTGTCTCCAACAGCGGATGGGAACAGAAGCCTCAAGTCACCGCCACTGCCACCACCCAAGTCCAAGCGACTGTCACAGCTCTGACCTGATGCCACCACCTGTCTGTCCCCATCCCTGCCCAGAGTGCCCCTGTGCCCAGCCAGCTGCTGGAGCCACAGCCCTGCTTGATTCTCACCTGCTGGAGCAGCTCTGACACCCAGAGCAGTGTCCCTGTGTGCAGCAGGCACTGCCACCCTGTGTCCCATCAGCTCTGGACACTCCCAGGTGTCCCCTGGGGCTGGGACACCTGGCCCTGGGTGCCTGCTATGCCTCTGGAGCCACGCTGAGCTCCCACACTGCAGCCCCTCCCAGCCATGAGTTTGTCCCTCCCTCCCTTCACCCCACAGACTGTGCCAGTGGCAGGAGCAGTGACTTCCCCAGTGCCATTTCTGTGTGATTCCTGCTCCCCACCCGTGGGACAGCTCCCACCCCATCCTGCAGGACACACTCCTGGCCCACACTGCACAGGTGTGTACACAGCCTCACTCTGCAGTGCCACCTCTCCTGTCCATCCCTGTCACCTGCACCAGGCAGTGTCACTGCCCTGACTGCCATGCCACGCTCAGCTCCCACCTCTGCACTGCAGCCATGGATAATAAAGGGCAAAGACATCAGCCAGGCACCTGTGTGGGGCTGAACACCCACCCAGGGGCTCACCCCCAGCTGGCAGCACCCCAAAGCACAGGGAGTGACCCTCCTGCAGCAGGGAAGGGCCCCGTGGTCACTTCCCAAGCCAGACACAGGGAGGGGACTCGCTGCTCAACCCCTGAGCTGGCACAGGGCTCTTTATTGAGGTGGGCTCAGTATTTACAGTCTGTTTCAGGGGCTGGGGAGGGCAGGGGCTGCCTGCAGCTGGGTTCCATTCTACGGGGACAGTGGGATCAGCTTCCAGGGCAGGGCTGAGGGACAGACAGACAGACAGACAGAGGGGCCTGGGAGCGGTCAGGCTGTGCTGGTGCCAGGCTCTCCCTGCATTCCCAGCAGAGCAGAAGGTGCTGCCTGCCCAGCTCCTCACAGAGGGTTGGCTGAGGAGGCTGCCAGGCGCTTCCCAATGTAGATCCTGGATTGGAGAGAGTGACTGTGAGGCACTGGAATGGGGTGCTTCAGCAGGCCAGGAGCAAGGGGAGATGGCAGCAGAGCACTGCAGCAGCCAAGGATGAGCAGCCCAAATCCAGGAGTGTTCCCTCCTCCCCCAGCCCCATGGTGAGAGCCCCAGACACTCACCCCAGCCCCAGGGTCAGCAGGTGGCTGAGCAGGAGCGAGGGGATGAAGAGCAGCAGCAGCTCTGAACTGAAAAGTCTCTTCTTCCTCCCCACTGCACCTCCCTGCAGGCTCCACAGCACCGGCTGGGGGGAGCATACAAAGGCAAATTCCCTGGGGAAAGTTCATGGTTAACAGGGCCAGCAGGATGGGGGCCACAGCAGGATGTGCAGGTGGGGGACACAGCACTCACTCTGCAGACAGGTACCGAGGGCAGCGGGCACAGGCCCAGCCCAGGGATGCTCTCAGGCGTCGCTGCCTCCACTTGGCTTCCTGTGGCACATCCCGCTGGAAGGAGACACAGGGCAGGTCAGAGCAGGCCTGGGCCACAGCAGGGTGTGCCAGGGGCAGGGAGCAGCTCCCTCACCTGCCAGGGATGGGGCTGGCTGTGGGCAGGCAGTGCCTCACTCTCTGCTGGCTGATCACTGCCATGGCTGGCTCTGTCCTCATCCCAGGCTGGGGAGCCCAGCACGAGCAGGGCCCTGCAAAGAGAAACCTTCAGTCACCGAGCCCAGCCTGTGGCACAGCTCAGCAGGGCTCTGGAGCCCAGTTCCCCCTCAGGACTCACCCCTCACTGCTCTCTGTCTCCAGCTGAGCCTCCAGCAGCATCCGCTCCACGTCGGCGTGGCAGGAGAAGGGCGAGGGCGCCGCCTCGGGCTCGGGGCAGCCTGGGCCACAGCGCAGCTCCACCCAGGAGCCTGGGGGGGCTGTCAGCCCCTGCGCTGCTCCGGGACCACCCCTGCACCCCAGCCCTCCCCAGCACACCCCACACCCCTGGCCCGGGATGCCCTGTGCACCCCAGGGATGCTCTCCGGGACCAGTATCTGCCCCTACCCCTGCAGTGCTCATCAGCCCCGTGGTGCCCCCACCGACCCAGCCCTGCCGGGACCCCCGGCGCACCTCAGCCCCCCAGAAACCCGCCTGGGCTCCCCACGGAGCCGCCCCCCATCCACAGCGTACGTCAACCACCCGGGGCTCCCGGTGACCCAGACCCCCACGTGTGCTCGTCAACCCCTTCACCCCCGGGCTCCCCATTGTCCCGAACCCCCGGTTCTCCGGGTGTCCCATTGTCCCGAACCCCTCGGTGCCCCTTCACCGCCGGTTCCCCGTCCCGCCCGGCTCCCCCGTGGCCCCGATCCCGCCCCGGTGCCCCGGTTCCCCCCGGACCGTCGTCGCCGGCTCCCGCCATGGCCCCGCGGCTGCTCCGCGCGCAGCCCCCGCCGCTGACAGTCACGTGACGCCCGCGAGCCCCCATGTAAATAAAACCACCGGCACCGGCAGCCGGTCTCTTAAAGGGGCTCTGGCTCCTCCCGCTGGGGCCCGCGAGCCGCAGCTCGCCCGGCAGCGGCGGACCCGCCGCGTTGCCTCTTTAAGCGGCGCCTACGTGCGGCGCGCGAGCAGACGTCGGCTGCGGCGCGTGCAGACCCGCACGGAGCCGGCCCGGACCCACCCCCTGTCCCATTGACCACGCCCCCTTTCCCACTGGCCCCGCCCCTCGTCCCCGTGCTCGCACAGCCCGAGCCGCGCCGGACGCTGCCGCCGTTTATTTCCGCCGCCAGGGGGCGCCCTCGCCCCGCCCGTCCCGCCGCGCGCTGCCGGTGCCACCGGCCCGGCCCCGAGCTCCCGTCAGGGGTTGCCACCGGCCCGGCCCGAAGCTCCGGTCAGGGGTTGCCACCAGCCCGGCCCCGAGCTCCGGTCAGGGGCTGCCGCCGGCCCTTGCCGCGCCGTGCTTCTCAGCGAACCGCCTGCGGGAGAGAGCGCCCTCCCTCAGACACCGGAGGGGCCTCCCCTGAACCCTCCCGGGGATCCTGGCCAGGAAGGAGCCCCAGGGGACCGGGGACACTGCGGGGACACTGCAGCAGCCCAGGGCCGGGCTGGCTCTGCTTGGACCGTTCAATCCCGGTGGATTGTGAGGGCAGGGAGGGGCTGCCAGGGCTGCCCACAGAGCTCTCGGTACCCCAAGACCACCCACAGGATCCCAGCCAGGTGTCCCAGTCAGGGATTCCCAACAGGACGGTTCCCTCAGCATCAGCCCAGCCATACAACGCCCAACAAGCCCAGGCACACTCAGCTTCCCCTCAAACACATCCTCAATTTTCTATGTTTTCCTAAACCATGACCCACAGACCAGAACTGGCCTATTGTGCCAGGATTTGCCTCATGAAAAGCCTGCACAGAGATCAAACTCCTTCCCTCTGCCCCCACACCAAGGAGCATTAGAGGAGCTGTCCCTGGTGCCAAACAGTCCTGCCCACACTGAGGGTGCCATGGTGGCACCTCGGGTCCTGCTGGGGGCTTGGGCAGGGGGACATTTTGTGTCATGGGGAGCTGTGGGGGGCTCTCACCTCCTGGCATAGTCGTACAAGGCTCGTTTTCTCTCCTGCAGGGACAGGTGACGCTCCACGGGGGACTTTGCAAACTGCTTTGTAGCCGGCTGGAAGGGAAAGCACAGGAGCCATTAGGACACAGGTGAAGCCTCCTTGGTGGCTCTGCAAGGACCTGGCTGGTGCTCCATGCCCCTGGCCAGCAGAGCAGGGAGACACAACCCCGAAATACCTTGGAAGAAGGCGCAGGCACAGAGCCCTGGATGCCAGAAGCAACTGCAGCCTGGGAGGTAGATGGGGCAGGCAGGTCTTCAGACTCTTTACTCTCAGGCAAGAAGGGAACTCTCCCCTCCAGCAAGTTGGCAATGGTGGTGTCCACACAGTTGGTTTGGACTGTGGGGACAAAGGGAACCATTAGAGATCAGGACGCTCCATCATGGCTGCCAGTGTGTACCCGTGCAGCAGGGACAAGGTTTCTTCTTTTGGACCCACATCCCTGCTGGCAGCCCTGCTCACCCAGGTCTGTCCTGATGACCTCCAAGGGCACGTGAGGCAGCACCTCCTTGACCTGCTGTGCCATGGCCACCACCCTCAGGTCCTCAGGAGCACTCCTGGGCAGGCTGGGGGGCACCCTGGGCCGGGCTGCCGGGCGCTGGTTCGAGGCTGCAGGACAAAGCACAGCGGGCACAGGGAGAGTTTGTCACTGAAAACACAAAGAGAACCCCCAAAAGCAGAGCCCAGGCTGAGGTTCCACAGCCAGGATCCCCACCTGGGGCAAAGGAAAGCCTTTGTGCCGTGTGCCTCAGCCTCTTCATGTGCTCTGTCCTGTCGGCAGCGGTGATCCGTGTGGATACCACACCCAGCTCCATGGCCAAGAGCTGTGAACACAGAGCAGCCACACTAAAATCACACAGCACACAAAAACCACACAGCACAAACAGCCCTTCCAGGCTGGGGATCGTGCCAGGGCCACATGGAGCCATGCTGAGGGCAAGAGGGCTGAGAACTGATTTCTCCAGGGCCTCAGGGATGCATTGCAGTGTGGCAGAGGGCACAAAAAGGATCAGGAATTGCAATATCATCCTGCCAAAACAGGCTGACAAGGAGGTATGAGATGTCTGGAGCTGTCAAATACCCAGCATATACAGGCAGGGTGAAGAAACCACTGATTTGTATGATTTGTGGTGGTATAAAAAGGGGGTGAAAGGTTTGAACTTGATGGGAAAAGCCCTGACAACTGCAGAAAGGCTCAATGTGGGGTGGCAAACAGGCCATGAAATAACTGAGCTCTTGCAAGGGCCAACAACCATGTTCTGTTGGGAGTCCTGGATGCTGAGAATTTTAGACTTTCTGTGCTGACAGACTCCAGCCCCTAAGAGAACACTGCATTTGACCTGAGGCCATAGAGAAAGCTCCTAAAATTAAATAATAGAACTAAGATTATGGGTATGTAGTTTGAATAGAAATGTGTAACATCACACAGTAAAAAGAGTTTAAAGCTTTAGAATATAATAATATATATAACAAAAGTCTTAAAACAAGTCCTTCCTCTTCATAAGTTTAAGTAGTATTTTATAATTAAACAAAAAAGTCCACATTAAAAAATACAAGTAGTTAATTATTAAGTTAAATTATTATTTTTAAGTATAGTTTCTTAATTAAGTAGTTTTTAGTTAAAAAACTTACAAAAATAAACACATAACCATTTTATGACTTATTAATAAAATACTACAAATCTCACTACTTATAAAAGTATAAATAAATTTAAAAAATTAAACATCTAAGTCTAAACACAAAATACCATCTACAGCTCCCTCAGCTCCCTCCATGCATCCCCAAAACTGCCCATCCAATGCTGGGGGAAACCCCACAACCAGCCCTGTCCCTTATCCCAAAGGCCAGAGAAGGAAGCAACTGCTGGGGTCTGCCCAAAATCCCCACTGGAACAACTCCTGATGCTCCTCACCCTGCTCCACATTTTCATGCAGAGCCCAAGAGTGACACTGAGCCACAGAAACACCTCAGGATTAACAGTCTGAGTTAATAAATCAGATCTACACCCTGAGTTAATAAATCAGATCTGGAGATGAAACTTTGCAGGATCTGAGAGAGCCTAGAGGGAACACCTTCAATCCCAACCTTAACCAAAAAACCCCCCAAAACCAACACTGTACCAGAGCTCCCATCACACACACACATCCAGAAATGCCCCCTGCACCTCTGCCTGCAGCCTGTGCCCACCCCAAAGTGCAGCAATCCCTCAAATCCTTGTCCCACCCCCTGTTCCTACCTCCTGAACTCGGAGCGCAAAGTCCTCACTCCGCTCGTCCGCTTGTCTGGGGACAGACGGCATCCACCTGAGAGGGGACAGACAGACAGACAGACAGCACGTGGAGCCACCCTGCTGGGAGAGCCCCTGGGGACACCCTGCCATGCCATCCCCACCTCCAGTCTCCCTCTCAGCCCACAGCCTTCCCCAGAGGAGCAGCAAAGGCCAGCAGCCACTCCCAAATGCAGGATGTGGCAGGAGACAGAAGTGGCTCACTGGCCTTAGTGAGAAAAAAGCCTTAATGAGAGAAAGGTCCTAATGAGAGAAAGGCCTTAATGAGGATCTGGGGTCATTTACATGGAAGGAGGAAACAGGTCACCCAGAATTCAGCCAGACAGAACCAGGGAAAGGCTTTCCTTTGCTGAAATACACCAAGCCCTACATTTGATTCCCAGTCCTTTCCACTGCCCTCATTACAGCAAAGCTACTCAGGGCCTGGGCAGGGCTCTGGACCACCCCACTCCCAAGGGATTGTAGGGACAGACAGACAGACACTGGGGGCTGAGCAGCTTCAAAAATACCCCTGGAAACTTGAACTGAACACCTGGAGAGAGTGAGACTGTCCTCCTTCCCCAAGAGGAGCCCTCTCCACATCAGGAGCTGGACACAGCCAGGCCCAGATGGTGCCAAGGGATGGAACTCTCAGTGCCAGGGTGACACCACAGCCCTGCCCACCCCCAGCCCTGCCCCAAACAGAAGAGAGAGACGTAGTACCTTACTTGATAAACTGTGAAGGGAACGAAGAAGGTCCAGAGCAGCTCCGTGATCCAGGAGGAGTCAGCCACGCTCTGGGGAAGAGAGAGCACAGTGAGGTCCCACCCATGGGGACAGCAGCAGTGGAAAGGGAGGTGGGCACAGCACACCTGGCTGGAGGACTGGGAAAGAGACAACAGCAAAGCCAGTGCAAGCCCCAGGGCAGCTTCACCCTCATTGTCATCACCAGTTTTCACTTTTCTCCCAGTAAGACAGCAGCAAGACTTTCCCTGAGCATCCCCCCATTCCCTACCAGTCTGTCCCCTCAGAAAGTTACAAAAATGTCAGAAAATCTATGAACAACCCTCAGAACCCTGAACAATCCTCCCTCATTCTGGTGGCAACAGCCTCTCTGTGATGTCCCAACTGCTGTAAGCTCTCCAGGGAACAGCACAGGAGGAAACAGCACAAGAGCTTGGATATTGGGAAAATTCCCCCTTGAAAAGGTTGTCCAACCCTGGCACAGCTGCCCAGGGCAGGGGGAAGCCCCCATCTCTGGTGGGATTTAACAGCCCTGTGGACGTGGCACTTGGGGACATGGCCAGTGCCGGCCTTGGCATTGTTGTGGAATGGTGGGATTTGATTTTCCAGAGGGATTTTCCAAACAATTCTGTGATTCTCAGACAGGCTTGTCCCTGGGAAGAGGAGATGTAAATGAGAAAAGCCCTGAAAGCCCAGGCACAAGAGGAATAGAGAAGCCTCACCTGGATAAACAGAACCTCAGAACCCTAAACCCAAATGCCTGGAGTGATGCCCACAGCCAGATTGGAGTTACACTGCCTGTGCCCCAGAACAACACCCTCCTGCTACATTCCATGCAATTGGAGCTGGACAAAATTCTCTTTTAATTCCAAATTTGGTGTTTGGCCCAACCCAGTGCCTAATACACATTACACAATTATATAAGAAAACTTTCTATAAAACACCAATCAATCCATTCAAAATATCACATCTCCAACCCTTCCAGTTTCTGATGGTTTAAAATCACTCCAGAAATCCACCAGGATTTACTCATCCAATGAAGCACCAAGTCCTGCTCAGACTCTGAAGGTAAAATTTGAGCCAAGAAGTGACTGTAACTAGCACCTGCTGCTCTCCCTGACATCCAGGAGGGAAGGGATGCACAGACAGACACACAGCTTGTCACATCTCAGAATTTCTCAAAAGAACCAAACCCATAAAAGCATAAGATATTTCTTATAAACTGTCCAGAACAGAAAAACTCTCCCACTTTTCTGGAGGAGTCATTCAAAATGTAACTTATTGCTACAAAACTGCATCTTCACCCAACTTGTGACCTGCCTCAACTCTGTCTCAGCTCTGCCAAATATTCCTGCAGTTCCCATCCCTGCACACATCCAGGTGACTCCTCACCCTGCCAGGGGTTCCCTTGCCACAGGAACACCAGACCCATGACTGGCAGCTCTCTGTAGTCACCAGACCATAAATAATAAATATCAAAAATAAGAAATTCAATGAGATCAGTTTCCCTGCAATGCCTTTGGCAGTGCTGTCATTGCCCTCATGGACTTTATCCCTCGTGCGGGGCTGCTCCTGCTCCATGTCCTGTGTCTGTGCCAGGGGCTCCAGCTCAGGAGCCTGATGACCTTTGGCATGAGGGCTGCCTGCAGCTGCTCTTTCACAGCAGGGAACTCAGCAAGAGCAGAGTGGCCATGGAAGGCAGAGGCACAGTGACAGCCAGCTGGGCCACCAAACATCTGTCACACTGGCCAGTGTAACCAGGGCTCCTGGGAAAGCCACTGGAACAGAGCAGCTGGTTCCAGGCTGCCAGGACACGAGGCCAGGTCACACCACAGGTTCCAAGGCAGAAAGAAAAGCTGTTCCCACCCCACACCCTGTCCCTGTGCCCAGCACTCACCACAGCCACCAACGGCCTCCGGACCTGCAGGGCAACGGGTTGGACCTCATCCAGGATGGAGAAGGGCCAGGAGCTGGAAGGGAGGAAATTCTGCAGTGAGTGACCCAGGAGCCACCTGAAGCCATTTTGTCACCATACAGCAAAGCCATTCCCAGCCACCCTACTGAATTTGCAGGGGCAGAGAGAATGATGCATCTGACTCTATCTTATCAGAAGGCTAATTAATTACTTTATGATACTATATTGAACTATATTTAAACTGAATCTGCTAATCACTCAACCCTGCACACAACTACACTGAATTTTGTAACTGTCAGCTGACAGTCACAACACACACACTTGGCCCTGATAAGCCAAGGAAATAAAACACCATCACTTTGGGTAAACAATCTTTATATTGCATTCTACTTTTGGACAAACACAGGCACAGCAAATGATAAGAATATTCTTGGGAAGAATTGTGCCTTGCTTTTCTCTGTGAAGAGCAATGTAGCTACACATTTGTACCCACATATTTGTAGCCACATTTCCCACCCTGCTGCAGGAATTGCCATTCCCTGCTGGGGGCAGTCACCTGAAGCGCAGCAGCCCGGCCCTGCCGTTGGTGGCAGCCTCCTCTGGGAACAGCAGCAGGGGGGGATTCCCTTGCTGGGCCGAGTATTCCTTCAGGGAATCCACCAGCTCCGCCCGGCTGCCCATCACTCCCAGCTCCATGAAGCCCCGGGACCAGCAGATGAACCCTGGGGCACCGCTCAGGGCAGGCTGCAGGGAGAACAGCAATGAGGAAAGAGGAAACCCTGCCCTGCCCACCCTCCCAGGTGACAGAGGTGACAAAGTTACTGCTCGTTAGCAAAATCCCCTCTGGGACTGAGTGACCTGTGTTGACAGTGGCTGAGAAGATGTTTCAGCCAGGCCTCAGCCCCTGCTCCACGGGAAATGGATTCCAAATCATCAGTTCAGACTGTGCCCTGCACTCCCAGCTGCTGTGTCCCCAGTGCAGCAGTCTCTGACACACTTGGCAGGACACACTCTGCTCCCAGAGTCCCCCCTGTCCAGGCCAGGGGTAAATCAATGGCTGTGCAGGACACAGGAGCCACCCAGAGCCTGCTGACTCAGGAACTCCACACACAAAGGGTTTTACAGGGGAGCAGGGACAGCCCAGAACTACCCAAGCACCACTGACACACAGCTCCCTCCATGCACCCCCAAAACTGCCCACCCAGTGCTGGGGGAAACCCCACAACCAGCCCTGCCCCTTATTTCAAAGGCCAGAGAAGGAATCAGCTGCTAGAGTCTGCCCAAAATCCCCACTGGAACAGATCCTGCTGCTCCTCACCCCATTCCACTTTTTCATGCAGAGCCCAAAAGTGACACTGAGCCACAGAGAACACCTCAAGATTAACAGCCTGAGTTAATAAATCAGTTCTGGAGATGAAACTTTCTCTAGGATCTGAGAGAGCCTAGAGGGAATCTGTGCCAGAAACTGGAGCGACAGGACAAGAATTAATGAGTACAACTGAAAGAGGAGCAATTTAGGCTGGATATTAAGAGGAAAATTTTAGCTGTGAGAGTGGTGAGGTTGCCCAGAGAAGCTGTGGCTGCCCCTGAAACCCCTGGAAGTGTCCAAGGCCAGGCTGGATGGGACTTGGAGCTACTTGGGCTGGTAGGAGGTGACCCACAGGGTGGCTCTGAGTGGGCTTTCAGCTGTTTTCCACTGATCCCACTGCAGCACCAAAAGGGGCAGAGCTGCCCGTGCCCCGCCCTCGGGGAGGAGCCCGGCCGCGCCCTCACCGTGTTGCAGGAGGTGAGCAGGCTGACGACGTTGTGGTCGAAGGGGGTGACATGGTTGGCAATGAAGACCCTGGCGCCGGCCCCGCGCAGCCGAGGGTCGCTCTGACGCACTAGCAGCCCCAGCACGGAGCACATCACACGGACAATGAACCTGCCGGGGGAACACGGATCTTCCTCGAGTCGTGCCCTCTAAAGCACTGCTAGGTGACATGACCAACGGGCAAAGACCCGGGAATTCTGGCGGCTGGACAAACGACACTGGCACCAGATGGAAATTACACGTCTGGTGCAGGAACTGGTGTGGGGCTGGGACTGGATGAGGGCAGCAAGTGCCCACAGAGCTCCTGAGCAGCACAGCACGCTGATCCACACCAGTCCCTGAGCACTCCAGAGGTGGCTGCCAGCATTGGGCTTGGCAGAAGCAGCACCAGCAAAGACTCCTGAAGACACAGATCCTAATCTGAGCCGAGTCCCCGGGGCGGCCCTGCCATCCCCCCACACCCACCCGGGCAGCAGCAGCACCCGGAGCCCCCCGAGGTCACCCACCGGCGCACGACGCTGTCGGGCAGGGCGCAGCTGACCAGGAACACGTGGACGCCGATGAAGACGCGCAGGACGAGCAGGCAGAGCCCCACGGGGGCGTAGAGCAGCAGGGCCAGGAGCAGGAACCCATCGGTCGGGAGCCTGCAGGGGCACAGAGCGGCCGGAGCGGCCTCAGCGCGGCCGGGACGATCCCCAGGACCCGCCCTGCGGCCGCCGCCCCGGCAAATCTCCCAAACCACCCCGGAGCCTCCCCGGTCCCCACACGGGTCACCCCGACCTTCCTCACGGGGCTTTGCTGAGACACCCCCGCCCTCCGCTGGCCCCGCCACCCCCGCCCAGGGTTCCCGCGGTTCCCGCGCGGCTCCCGCGGGAGTCCTCACGGCGCGGGCCGCGGGCGGGCGCTCACCGGTGCGAGTCAAAGAGCCGCTCGGGGCCCGGCGCCGCGGGCGGTTCCATCCCCGCCGTGCCGGCGTCTCACGGCCGTCCCGCACCCGCCGCCATCTTGCCCGCGGCCGCGCGCCTGGCCCGCGCGGGGCGCGCTGGGAACGCGCCGCCTTCCTGGTCCGCACCACGCCTCCGCAGCACTCTGGTCCCGATCGCGGCCCTCGGCGGCTCCGGTGGACTCGGTGAGCGGCTCTGCCAATGGGGCTGCCCTGCTCCGCTGTTGCGCCGGTTGTCGGTGCATCTCGCTGATGGCAAAACCGTAGCTCCCAGGGGGACTACAACTCCCGGCGTGCCCCGCGGCAGAACGCGCTTCCGGCAGACCCTGCCTCGGAACTACAGCTCCCGTCGTGCTCCGCGGTGGAGGACAGCTTCGGGCGGGCCCCGCCTCAGGACTACAACTCCCGCAGTGCCCCGCCACTCGGGCCCGCCCCGGCGGGGCGCGGTTTCCGTTCGGCAGCATGGCGGCAGCGGCGCGGAGGGTGCGGATCCGGTGCATCCCGGTGCCACCGGGTGTACAGCGCTGGTACCGAGCGCTGACCGGGACCGCTGAGCCACCAGCACCCCCTCCACCCCCTCCTCCTTCCCACACCCCCCCGCCATCCTCCTGGGGCCGGTCTCTGGCGGCGGCGGTGGGCGCCGGTGCGGCGGCGCTGGTGCTGCTGTGGGCCCGGGAGCGCCGCCGGTCCCCGCTGAGCGCCGCCGTGCCCGCCCCGCCGCCCGCCCCGCCGCCTACCTCACCCCGCGCCGCCTTCAACTTCATCGCTGACGTGGTGGAGAAAACGGCGCCCGCGCTGGTCTACGTGGAGATCGTGGGCAGGTACCGGCACCGGGGGATTCCCGGGAGGGATTTCCCTCCTCCCGGCGCAATGCAGCCCCGGCCGCTCCTGAACCGTCCCGGAGGGATCCCGCAAGTGCGACACGCGGCTGCCACACGTCGCTGCCGCTTCCATATCCTGCGGGGCCGTGTGGCGGAGCTGCGTTCCAGGCTGCCTCGTTGTTCTGCCTCGGAGCAGCACTTGGGGTTTATTTCCCTTTGTGTTCTTTAATGTTCTTACCATCCAATACCTGCGGTCTTTCGGAGCAGCTCTGCAGCTGCTCTGCCCTCCAGCTGGGTGGCTGCTGCTCCCAGCTTGGTGTCACCCGTGTGCAGTGTCACCCTCTCTGTCTCTCAGTGTGAAGAGGCATCAGCTGGTGCTGCTCCTTCTCTGGGTTCCTGACCCGCTGGGCTTTGGCCTTGCTGCTCCATCCCATTTTCCATTCATTTCAGAAATTTGCGTTTTCCTATGCCCTGTGTACCTTGGCAGAGCTTTCTTAAGTAAAAAGCTTTAAAATTCCACACATAATTCTACAGGCTAAACTTTAAATGCTTAATTCATATTGCTAACCCAAGTGAACTCCAAAAGTCACTATTTCAACTTCACCTGACTACCAGCAGAGATTGGGGTGCTTGACCAGGGCCCTGAGTTGTGAGTCCATTCCTGCTATCAGGTGTTGCCTCTCAGGTGTCTGTTACCTGTTACAAGGCCCTGTGTGTCCCTGCACAGGTCACAGCCCCTCCTGCTCCCACGTTCTTCTGTTCCTGGTGGGATTGAACCTTTGTGGCTGTGCATGAGCGCTGCATTCCTACTACATTCATGCACATTCCCCTATTTCTGCAGATTGTTGGGACAGGGAAGAATTCCCCATTTTGCTGCTCCCTGCTGCCTCCCAGCCCTGTCCCTGCCACTCCTGACCGTGCCTTCCTTGCAGGCACCCCTTCCTGGGCCGGGAGGTGCCCATCTCCAACGGTTCAGGCTTCGTGGTGTCCCCAGACGGGCTGATTGTCACCAATGCCCACGTGGTGGCCAACCGGCGGCGCGTGCGGGTGAAGCTGGCCAGCGGTGACATGTACGACGCCGTGGTGCAGGACGTGGACCAGGTGGCTGACATTGCCACCATCAAGATCAAGCCCAAGGTGTGTGTGGTGTCCTGGTGGCTGTGGGGACACTGGGAAGGGGGGATGTTCCATCTGTCTTGCTTTATTGGTAGTGCCAAAATTGTGTCTCAGAATTTCTGTTGGTCAGAGTGACTCTGAGATATGTACAAGTCTCTTTTCCCAGCCTGGCAGTTGAAGGAGTCAGAATTCTTCTGTTTTCATTCTCAAGGTTTTTTATTATTTCTGATCTATAACATTCTTTCTCTGACCTGCTGAGGTCTGTCTGGCAGGTCAGGTTGAGGCACACTGGTATTATCTTTTTATACTAAAAACTACCTGTACAGTATTTACCATAACTTCCCAATACCTATCACCTATGTTAGACAGTGAGTTTCTATCTTAAACCAATCCAAAAGTGCCACCATCACAGCAGAAGATGGAGGCCAAGTAGAAGAAGGAGAAAGCCTGGACATGCCCAGATTCCTCCATCTTGCCTCCTGAACCCCATGCTAAAAACCCCAAAAATCTATTTTTCACCCCGTGACAAACTATTATTCTACTTAGACTTTCTTGATTTGTAATTCTTCATATAAAGGTTGGTAATTTGCTCCATGGGTCAAAACCAAAAGCACAGGGGTCTTGGGCTCTGTGCTAAGGTCTCTGAGCCCCCTGGGCAAGGCCTGGAGCCCTCCAGGGATTGAGAGGAATTTTCTGGGTTCCAACAGGGATGTGCCTTGGCTTGTCTGGCTGCTGCTGCTGAACCAAATAGCGGCACTGTGGTGTTTCACCCCAGAGACACTTCTGGCCAGCTGGATGTGTGGTGTTTCACCCCAGAGATACTTTTGGCTGGCTGGATGTTGCAGCTGAGCACATGGATACAAGTCCAGACATGCCAGGGCTCTGGTGGTGGCAGGATGGAGCTTCCTCTCATAGAGGATCTGCTCCTCAGGTTTCTCTCTGTGGACAAGCTTTAAGGCAATGGTGAAGGAAAGGAGTCGGTTCTGATGAAGGGTTTTAATCCAGAGCTTTATTCTGGCCCACAGGCCTCTGAATCCAGCAACAGCTCCAACAGAACTCCCTGACTGTATGGTTGCTTGCTCTTTTACCTGGGGGAGGGGAGGAGGGAAGGGGTTGGGAGCCCATCAAGCAGGTGCAGGAGAGGAGTCTTAAGGGACAAAGGACACCTGGACGGCCCAATGCCCCCCCAGGGGTGGAGGCACCTTTAGAATCTAACCAATCACTCAATGCCCTTCTGGAATTTCAGGATTGACAGACAGTGCTGGGCAGAGGTCAGGGTGGGGAAAGGAGGGATGATTGACACACCTGGCAGGGAATCTACCCCTGGGGTTCTGGGGTAAACCATGAAATCACACCCCAACACCGCTCTGTGCCACTGACCATCTCTCTGCCCACAGCACCCGCTGCCCACGCTGCCCCTGGGCCGCTCGGCCGAGGTGAGGCAGGGCGAGTTCGTGGTGGCCATGGGCAGCCCCTTTGCCCTGCAGAACACCATCACCTCGGGCATCGTCAGCTCGGCGCAGCGCGGCAGCCGCGAGCTGGGCCTGGCCGCCTCCGACATGGAGTACATCCAGACCGACGCTGCCATCGACGTAAGGGACATGGGGACATGGTGGGGACGTGGGAGGGGCTCACAGGGAGCATGGGGATCTGGCTGGTCACGCTGGGATCGGCCTCGGGATGGGGCTTTCATGGTCTGCTCACACTCTCTCTCCCTTCTGCTGCAGTTTGGGAACTCTGGGGGCCCCCTCGTCAACCTGGTGAGTGCTGCTGCTTGTCACCTTGCTGGCTGGGGCAGGGATGTGCTGAGTGCCCCTTGCTCTGTGCCTCTCTGTGCGTGCTGGGAGGCTTCCTGGAGGGAGGAGGGAGAGCATGAGAACCTTGTGCAGTATCTGAGGCAGCTGGAGCTGATGGGGCTTTGGTGGAGATCCTGTAGATCCTGTAGACTCGGCCCCTGGGTTGTGCTCAGCCTTGGGCAGGGGTGGGCACAGAGACAGGACCCCAGGCTGGTGCAGTAGTTCCCCTGCTCTCCACAGTGATCCAAGCTGGGTCACTGCTGGGATCCCTGGGATCCCAAAGCCCTTTCCCTGCAGGATGGCGAGGTGATTGGTGTGAACACCATGAAGGTGACGTCGGGCATCTCCTTTGCCATCCCCTCGGACCGGCTGCGGAAGTTCCTGCAGAAGGAGGAGCAGCGCAAGAGTGAGTGGGGCCCTCCCTGCTCGGGCTCTGGGGGAGGAGGATGAGATGGAAACTTTGGGCTCTGCACCCTTCTCCCTGAGAAATTCAGGAGAGCAGGAGAAGTCTTTGGGGTCTCATCTGGTGCTACAGGAAAGCTGTGCTGCTGTTGCCTTGCCTGGTTCTCCTGTGACACTGGGGAGGGACATTCTCTGTCAAAAGTCTGACAAACCACAGTGCAAAATGCAACACCTGGAATGCTCCTGCTGGTGCTGGGAACTGGACTGAGCTGTTGCAGGGGTTTGGAACAGCTCTGGATGCTGCCAGCCCTGAGGGCTTTGAGGGCTCACCCCAGCACTGTTGTGAGCACATCTCTGTTTCCAGCCATGCCATTCCATGTCCTTTCCCTCCACAGGCTCTTGGTTTGGCAATGCAGAGTCCAAGCGCCGGTACATCGGGGTGATGATGCTGACCCTCACTCCCAGGTACCTGTCCTGAGCTCAGGGGCCAGCAGGCCAGTCCTGTTGGGGCAGGGATGGGATGGGATCTTCCAACTCCCTGAGGATGCCTGGTTTTAGCAGGATTGTCTCCACAGCTTAAGCTTTCACTCTCAGATCTCTTGGTGCTTGTGTTGTGGTTAGAATGTTGGCTGGCTCGTGGGTAGATTGGAAACTTGCAAGTTTCTTCACTGGTAGCAGACTGAGCAGATGAAAAATGCCCTCCCTCTCCACAGGAGGGTGGAGCCGGTGGGGGTCAGGCTGTACTCCCAGGGAACAAGGGACAGGACTAGAGGAAGCTGCCTCAGGTTGTGCCAGGGGCGGTTGAGGTTGGATATTGGGAAAATTCTCCCTTTAAAGGGCTGTCCAGCCTTGGCATATCTGCCTGGGACAATGGTGGAATCTCCATCCCTGGGGGGATTTAACAGCTGTGTGGATGTGGCACTTGGGGACATGGCCAGTGCTGGCCTTGGCAGAGCTGGGGGAGTGGTTGGACTTGATCTTAAAAGTCTTTTCAACCCAAACAATTCTGTGAAGTGCCCATGCCAGCAAGCAGGACCTGTGCTCTCACCTCTGGGAGAAGGTCAACACCTGCTCTGGTTCTTTGGCTCTTGAAGCCACATTTAAGAGTCCTTCAGCTGCCTCGTGGGGCTGGAGCTGTGCAGTGCTGGGCAAACAAACACCTTTTGGGGCTGTGCTCTGCCCTCCTAAAGCTCCGGTGAGTTCCCCGTTGCCCAGCAGATGGTGCTGGTAGCCGGCAGAACCCGAGGGCTGTGGGAGGCCAGCCCAGCCTCCTCCCGTTCCCGGGCCACGCTTGCAGGGCCGGCTCTGTAAGGAAGCAGCGTGAAATTCCTCGGACACGGCTCCGGGCACGCGGCTCCAGCTTCCACAGAGCCCCTGAGCCGATCCAGGGAGAGCAGCTGACTGCCAGCCTTGTTTGTGCCCAGCAGGAAGGGCTCCCAACAAGGGACTGCTGGCCTTGGAATCGTGTGACTGCCCTGAGCCTTTCCATCTGGAAACCTTTCCCTGGCTCAGGAAGGAGAAGCTCTGTGTTAGGCTCAGAACCTGTTCTGTTTGTGGTGCCCAGGCCAGGTCAGAGGCAATGGGCACAGAGATGTGTGAGAGTACACAAAAAAAATTTGTTTTTTTTACTGAGGAGGGTGCTCAGAGCCTGGCACACATTGCCTGGAGGGTCCTTGTTGATCCTTAGATCCCAGCTGGACACAGTCCAGAGCAGCCTGCCGTGACTGAGCCTGCTGGGGTTGAGTGAGATGAGCTTGAGAGGCCTCTTGCCACCTTTGCTGTGTGAATTGGGAAGGGATGGCAGCTTGCCCTGGGCTGTGGGACAGCACAGCAGAGTTCAGCATAGACCACAGCCACGTGGGAAGCCCTGAGTGGCTGAGCAGGGAGCTGAGAGGAGCAGAGCTGGGCAGGGACTGAGTGTGTGGGTCTGCAGGGATTGGAGCTGATGCAGTGTTTGAGGGAAGAATGCTGTCACTGGAGACATCCAGCTGGAGTGTTGCATCCACTTCTGGATTTCATTCAAGACGGGTGAGGAGCAGTTGGGGAGAGTCTAAAGAGGAGCTGTGAGAGATTAAGAGTTTAAATTTGGTTTAGAAATCCAAAAATCTGTGGGAAAGCATGAGAAACTGTGATTGTTTAGTCTCTAGGCTCAGGAGGAGGGCTCTGCTGACATGTCTGGCAGGAAGAAGGGCACAGCTTGTGTTGTGTATCCTGCCCAGCTAGGGCAGAGAAGTGAAACTGCAGCAGAGGAGGGGCAGGTCTGACCCAGGGGAGGGTGATGTGACATGGGAATGTGCATCACCACAGCTCTGATCCAGCTGGCAGCTGCTCCAGGGGTTTCCAGCTCTCCCTGATGCCATTTAGATTCTCATCCTCTCGTTTTGACAGGAGGATGATGATGTTTGGGGCTGGCAGCTATGGCTCAGCAGGCTGCAGGGACACAAGAGGGGAGGTTCTGTGCCTGTCCCTAACCCTGTGCAGCTGCAGGGAGTGGGGTGGGAGCCCTCCTCTCCCTCCAGCTCCATCCCTGATGCTGCTGTTCTCTCTGCAGCATCCTGGCAGAGCTGAAGCTGCGTGACCCCACCTTCCCTGACATCTCCTACGGCGTGCTGATCCACAAGGTGATCATTGGCTCCCCAGCACACCAGTAAGTGCTGCCCTGTGCCTTAGGGCTGCCTGAGGGAGCAGCTGTGGGGATGGGTTTTGCTCCAGAGCAGCAGGGCTTAGGCTCTACAGCTGAGAGGGGGGCCTTTCCCCAGGGTGGCTGTCTTGATGTAGAACCTCTGGTGCCACAGCTCCTGCTGCACTTGGAGGATGATGTGTCTGCCTCACCCTGTGTGTGCTTGTCCCCTCAGGGCAGGGCTAAAGGCCGGGGACGTGGTGCTGGAGATCAATGGGACAGTGTCACGGCGTGCTGAGGACGTGTACGAGGCCGTGAGGACGCAGCAGAGCCTGGCCCTGCTGGTGCGGCGTGGCTATGACACCCTGCTGGTGAGCGTCGTCCCCGAGGTCACCGAGTAGCAGAGACCACCCAGCTGGAGCTGAGGGCAGGACTGAGATGTGGCTGTGCTGGCCAGGCAGAGACAGAGCTTGTGCAAGGCTGGAAGGGGCCAGGAGAGGGGCCTGTGCTTGGGTGACTTGTGGTGCAGTCATTCCTCTCTGTATTCAAATAAAGCACTTTTCTAGCGGCCCCCAGGGCCGTGTCATCTCCTTCCCTGGTGGAGGCTGGGCTGTGTGAGACCTTGCTCCTCCTATCAGTCCCCTCGAGGCAGCTGGGGAGGAGCTTGCTGTGCCTTCAGGGTCCTTATCAGTGTTCATGGTGTTCTGCCACCTGCTTGGAACCCACCTGGGCTGAGATCTGACTCCTCTGTGTACCTCTCAGGCAGCTGGATTGTGTCGCCCCTCTGTGGGTGAGAGCAGCCCTGGAGCAGGTCTGGGACTGGCATTACCTCCCTGGAGTGCAGCAGTGCTGCTGTGCCACAGCCATCTGGTCACATTCCTTCTGCTGGGAGCTCTGCATCTGCTCCAAGCCCTGTATCCACATCCCCTCACATCTGTACAGCAGCTTTCCAGGCCGTGGTAAATTTGTGTCAATGCTGGACTCATGATGGCTGAGGTGACATCTCCTGGCCCTGATACCTAGGCGGGCTGAGGACGGCCCTCATGTCCAGGGGGGCTGAGTTTGGGAGCCACAGCCGGGGCCGGCGCTCTGTCTGTCCCGCCCCCAGCTCGCTGTCAGTGCTGGAGCTCTGCTCCCACATACACCCGGCCCCTGGGGACAGCTGGCGGCCATCGGGGAAGGAGCAGCCCCGGCTGTTATTCGCCTTCCTGGAAGAGCAGCGGCGAGGGCAGCTCGGAGCGGCGGAGGAATGCGGCTGTGGGGTCAGGCCCTGCCCGTGACGGCGCTCCCGAGCTCCGGGTCGCTGCTTTGGGAACATGAAAGAAGCACAGTTCCTCGGGGTGCTGCGGCAAGGGGCGGCCCTGCCCTGAGAACAGCGCTCCTTTCAGCAGCCCCAGCCCCGCCGGAGGAATTCGCTGCCCCGGCCAGCGCCGCCGGCCCGGGGGAAATGGCGGCGTGTCTGGCATAGCTGCTCGGCTGCGCTGACCGCAGCGTTCCGGGGCCGGGCCAAGGCCTGCCCCCTCCTCCTCCCCGGCTAAGGGCAGTGGGGCAGCGCTGGTGGGGTCAGAGCAGCCAGCTGAGGGGGGAGAGCTGGGCTGGAGCTCCCTGGACCCTCGTGTCGCATCCCAGTGTCTCCAAAGGCCCGGCGGGCTGTGCTCCTACACGAGTCGAGGCAGCCCCGCTCTGCTGTGGGACGTCGTTCTTGTGGCTCACGGTCCTGTGGACCTCAGTCCCCAAGGGTCACAGCCCCAGGGATTTCCTGTGGACCCCAATCCCCAAGGGTCACAGCCTCAGGGATTTCCTGTGGACCCCAATCCCCAAGGGTCACAGCCTCAGGGATTTCCTGTGGACCCCAATCCTCAAGGGTCACAGCCCCAGGATGGGATTTCTGCTCGGTAACATTCACCATGGATCTGGCGAGGTGGAACCAGCTCTTACCCACATCCCTGCTCCTCAGTTCCTCCCCACACGGTGCTGTGTGGCTGCTGCTCCTTTCACCCACCTGGGCTTCCCCCAGAGGACCAGCCCTGGCTGAGGAGGGTGCTGGGGGCTGCTGTGGGGCCAGGGCTGTGTGGATGAGGCATTACAGGGACCAGGGGATGCTCCCACACTGTGCCAGGGTGGCAACCAGCCCTGCAGAATGAACCCTGCCACCTGCTCCTCATCCCAGCCCAGAGACGCGCCAGCAACCACTGGGAAATAGAACTTACAACTTTATAGAGGAAATAAAATTACAACTGAGAGACGGGGTAGGAGCCACCCCTGGGCAGCACTGTGGGCAGGGACACCTGCACCATCCCCAGGGGGACCAGGGGCTCCTGGGGCCCTGTGTGGGTGGTGGGCCCTGGGGCCAGCTGGAGGAACCAGGGCTGAAGGGAGTTGGGGTGCAGCTGGTTTGGGAGGGATGCAGGACCCCCCGGACTGTACCCATGTGCCGCAGCCCAGGGGATGTGGGCACGCTCTTCTGGCCAGTGGTTGGGGTGGCAGCCCCAGGCTGGGAGGTGCAGGTGTTGGTGCCTCCAGCACCAGCCCCACCAAGGTGGGCAAGGGCAGCCGGTGGCGAGTCCTGGGCAGTCCCCGGCAGGACACAGTGGCAGCAGCACTGGGCATCAGGCCTCCCTGCCGGTCTTCCAGCAGCTTCCTCCCACCAGTATGGGGTGAGGGAGGGAGATACCTGTCTCCCCAGGGCCGGGGCTCTATGAAATCTGGTTGTTGAGCTGACCTGGGTACTGCTCAAACCGCTTGTTGGCCTCCTCGCTGAGCGCATCTCCTGCGGGCAGAGGGCAAGGGCTGTCAGCTCTGGTGCAGTGCATCCCCTGCCAGCACCTTTTACTGTAGGTGCCCCCAGCACCATCCTCATCCTCATGGCTTCCTGCAGCCCTGTCACTGCCCTCCACCCTCACCCCCATGCCATGCCCCAGGCCATTACCAATGTGGCAGCTGTGCACCCAGATGCGGTGCCCGTCGTACTTGCAGTTGCATTTCATGGCATTGTTGGTGAAGTCACTTTCTGCCACCTCGAAGTTGGGGTTGATCACGACCTGTGGGGCACCGACAGTGAGAACCCAGCCACACAGGATGTCTCCCCAGCTGTGATGGGTGTGCGGGAGAGCTCCAAGGAGCCAGTGGCTGCTGATGTGGTGGGGTGGTCCTGTCCCTGTGCACCATGTGCCCATAAGCAGTGATGCTCAGAGTCAGAAAACCCATGTGGCAGCATGTCTGAGTCTGTGGGCACAAGGACAGGCAGTGCCAGCACACACACTGAGCTCCAGTGGGAGAGAGGGATGGGTGGCTGGAGCATGTGAAGGGCTGAGGTGCAGGGAGGGTGGCAGGAGGGGCTGGGCAGGGTCAGGTGCAGCACCTGCAGGATGTAGTTGCCTGGCTTGACATCGGTGATGTCGATCCACTGGCAGTCGATGTCGTGCCGGTACAGATCCCAACAGCCCACGGTGATGCCCTGCTCCCCAAAGTTGGCACACTCGTACCTCTTGGCCACATCTACAGGCAGGAGGAGACACTGGTGAGACCCCCAGCCTGGCCCCACCATGAGGACACAGGCAGGGACAGTGCTGCAGGGTCCCATGTCACCCACCTTCCTCGCACTCGGTGTCCTCCAGGCAGAAGCTGGCCTTGTGTCCCTCGGCCACCTTGGTGCCGTTGGGGGTCAGGATGTCGTAGTGGGTGAAGATGTCCATGCTGTGGTAGTGCCTGTGGGAGAGAGCCAGCACCTGCTGCAGACTGCCCTGCCCTGCATCAGCCCCCTGCTGCCAGCAATGTCCCCACAGCCCCTGCTCTGAGGTGGCAGCGCTGTGAGGATGGGCAAAGCTCTGTCTTACCCTGGAAGGGGACACAGCTGTCCCCAGCCAGCTGGCCCACACAAGCAGAGGGCTTAGCTGCAGGGCACAGCCTGCAGCCCTGCCCCTGCTCTCTGGAGACCCCAGCCCCAACACTGCTCATCCAGGATCAGCCCCTAAGCCAAACCAGACAAAACTGGATGCTGAGCACCAGATTTGGGCTATGCCGTGTCACCCTCACCCAGTGTGGAGGGATAGAATGTAAGAGAATAGTGCAGAAGGTAATCTCACACCTGGGGAGTTGCAGCTGTACTAATCACCAAAGATTAGGAACAGGCCTGCCCTTAATAGGCCACAGCTGTGTCCAATAAGAAGATGAGTACTACAAAAGAGCAGGTTAGCTGGGTGAGGAGATGGAGTTTGTTGGTTTTCCTGTGAGGAGAGATGGAGTTTGTTGTGTTGTGAGGAGAGATGGAGTTTGCAGGTTGTGCTGTGAAGAAGAAGGAGTCAGCGCTGTGAGGAGCTGCCCATGAGAAATCACCGAGAAGGTATGGGACGTTTGAAATAAGATGACAACAACCCGGTGTCACCCTCATCCAGCATCACCCTCTCTCAGTGTCATACTTGCACAGTGTCCCTCTCCTTCAGCGTCACCGCTGCCCGGCACCCTCCTCACGCAGCCCATTGCAGCAGCACCACCCTCTCCCCTACCTGACCCCCAGCCCTGTCTGTCCTCTGCCCACACGCACCGGTGGCACTCGTGCCAGACCCAGGAGTGGCGGCCGGCCTTGGGGCGGAAGTCGGCGCGGCCGCGGTTGTGGATCTGCGAGGAGAAGCGCAGCAGGCGGCGGTGGCCGTAGGGCCAGTTGGCCAGGCGGGCAGAGCTGGCCAGGCAGTTCTCCTCAGCAGCACAGTACAGCATGTGCAGCGGCCTGTCCTCGATGTAAGCCGTCTCCTGCACCAGCGGCGCGTGCAGCAGCAGGTCCGAGGCAGCTGGGGACAGGCGGCTGCTCAGGGACGGGCCCTGCTCTCGGCAGGGATGGGGCAGTGCCCAGGGCTGGCAGGGCTGAGCCAGCCAGGGGGGACATGTGCCCTCTGCATTGGCTGGGTGTTGGCTGACCCCTGACCTGCAGCTGCAGACCCCACTGAGCACAGCTCCTGGCCCCACAACACTGGTGTCTACAGAGCCCACTGCCTGCAGACCCCAGTGTTCGAAGTCCATACCTGCAGACCCCACTGCCTGCAGACCCAGTGCTGAGTCCATGCCTGCAGACCCCACTTCCTGCAGACCCCAGTGCTCAGAGTCCATGCCCACAGACACCACTGCCAGCAGACCCCAGTGCTCAGAGTCCATACCTGCAGAGCCTGCTACCTGCAGACCCCACCACCCACAGACCTCAGCGCTCAGACCCTACTGCCTGCAGACCCCACTGCCCACACAGCCCAGTGCTCAGAGTCCATGCCTGCAGACCCCACTGCCCACAGACTCCCCTATCTGCAGACCCCAGTGCTCAGAGTCCATGCCTGCGGACCCCACAGCTCAAAATCCATACCTGCAGAGCCCGCTGCCCACAGACCCTAGTGTTCAGAGTCCAAACCTGCAGACCTCACTGCCCACAGCCCCCCTCTCTGCAGACCCCCCAGCACAGACAGGCCCCCCTGCAGCCCCCATTCCCTCAGCTCACTCTCAGAGCAGATGACGCCCGCAGCAAAGCGTGTGCCCGTGTTCCTGCAGCTCAGGCTGGTGCCGTGGTGCTGGCAGTGGCTCAGGGACATCTCGTGGCCGGCGCACTTCACCCCGCTCATGACCATCTCTGTCACGTTGCTGGCGTCCCAGTACCACGTCTCCTGGCAAGGGGGTGAGGCAGGGTGGGTGGCAGGGCTGGTGGCTGGATTGCCCAGGATCACTTATACCCGGGCTGCAGCCAAGCCCCCCACCACAGCTGCCCACTGGGGTCCACGTCCCTCTGTCCCCATCTGTCCCCAGGCAGCCCCACAGTCATTTGGGAAGTGCTGGTTGGTTCCTGTGCTCACCAGGGCCCTCCTCTCTGGCACCTACCGTCACAGCATGCAGGGAGTAGCCCAGGCCGAGCTGACGACAGGCCACCATGGCCTCCTTGGTGGTCCAGCCATCGCTGCAGACCGTGCCCCACTTACTGCCTCTCTTCACCTCCACGCGGCCCTCAAACTCTGTCCTCCCGCCGGCCAGGCGGATCTGCAGGGAAACCCTGGGGCCGTGAGCGGGCACCCCACGCTGTGCCACCTCCTGTGTCCCCTCCATCCCCGCCCATCCCTGTCCCCAGCCCCGCGAGCAGTGGTGGTGGCTGCTGCTGCCCTGGCCAAGCTGGTGCTGGCACCTACTTGTAAGCCGTGGTTAGCGAATCCCAGCCCCAGCTGGCGACAGGCCACCATCGCCTCGAGGGTGCCCCAGCCTTCTCCGCACACCAGACCCCAGCGGGGCTGGTCCCCGTCGCCAGCCCCCACCGCCACCTCGACCCGCCCCTCGAAGCGGCTCCGGCCCCCGCTCAGCCGAATCTGCAGAGAAAGGCGGTGGCAGCGTCATCGCCGTCACAGGCGATGCTCCCCCTGCATGCAGGGCTGTCCCCAGCCCCTGTCCCAGGCTGTGCTGCAGTGCCTGCTCTCAGGGGACTGAGCAGAGCCAAGCACAGCTTTAGTTGCCAGCTTGGTGGATTTGGGGACAACAAATAGCTTGTGAGTTTGGGAATTGTCTCACCAGCTCAGGGCAAACAGTTCATTTTGAAATGGCACCATTTCAGAAATGACAGGTGTGAGAGAATTAAAGATCATTAAAAAAAGCTCAAAGTGGATGAAACTATGGGCCAGGGCAAACAGGAACAAGTGGCTCCATTTGCTTGTTTCATCACAGGTAAAAAAAAATCTCTCTTGGTTATCCCACAGTGATTTTTTTTCTGGTGTTTCTGCTGGGGAGTGGGCACAGGCTGGCAGCAGGAAAAGCAGCAGGGAGCAGCACCCACAGAGCACCCAGAGCCCCCACAGCCTCCCCTCCACCCTCTTCC
Source organism: Ammodramus savannarum pratensis (assembly GCA_020466415.1). Classification (NCBI taxonomy): domain Eukaryota; kingdom Metazoa; phylum Chordata; class Aves; order Passeriformes; family Passerellidae; genus Ammodramus; species Ammodramus savannarum. The sequence continues at coordinate 51,936,902 of JAHXMQ010003319.1, forward strand.
CCACAGGGATTCCCACCCACAAAACCCCTGATCTCCCAGGACAGGGTGAAAAGTGTGGGGTGCAGAGGAGGAGAGAAGGGGTTCCCATGGGTCTGTGGGCCTTTCCCAGCCCCCCACTCTGAGATCCCACTGCTGGGAGCCCCCTGGAGCCAGCAGCCCCCCATGGTGCGCACCAGGTTCTCGTAGCCCATGTAGGGGATGTTGCAGCGCACAGCCGCATCCTCCGTGTGCTTGCAGTCCTCCTGGGTGATGTTCCTGAAGGGACAGTTCCACAGAGACTTCTCGGTGCCCCGGCACTGCACCTCGTTCAGGTGGATGGGGCCTGTTCCTGCAGGAGGACAGCAGAAATCAGGGCCCTGTGACACAGGAATGCTCAGGGCTGTTGGCACATTTCTCTTCCCAAGGATTTTTGAGATTCGCATTCTCTGAACCTCAGAGAAAGGGAAATAACAATTCTTATCATTTGCTGTGCCTGTGTTGTGCCAAAGTAG
>JAHXMQ010003319.1:51937492-51958252 GCA_020466415.1 Ammodramus savannarum pratensis
AAATTAGCCTTCTGAGAACATGGAGTCAAATTCATCATTCTTCCCCGTTACCTTGATTTTTTAAAATTTTCTAAGCCTTCTGATGTTTACATTCTTGTAATGAACTTTCTCACACACTTTCTGTAAATAACTTATTGTTTTGCATTCTTTTATAGAAGAAAAGAAATTTAATAAACTGTTAGTTTGTCCAGTGCCATTGGAGAGGTGGCACTTTCACCCTCCAATCCACTGTCACTTTTACAAATCTGTAAATGTTAGAGTCAGAAAATAAACTTTCCTTTTTTACCTTAAAAACAAGTGTATGCACATCATGAAATAACACAAGCACTGTCTGCCAATCCTGGAATTCCAGAAGGGCATTGAGTGATTGGCAGAATTCAAAAGATGCCTCCACCCCTGGGGGGGCATTGCCATCCAGGTGTCCTCTGTCCCTTAAGACTACCCCCCTTACATGATTGGTGGCTCCCTATCCCTTCCCTCCCCTTCTCCTTGGGGTTCAAAGGAACAGCAACTATGTGGTTCAGGGAGTTCTGCTGGAGCTGTTGCTGAGTTCAGAGGCCTGTTGGCCAGAAATAAATCTCTGGATCCAAACCCTCCATCAGAACCGACTCCTTTCCTTCACCATTGCCTAAAACCTTCTCCACCAGAGGTAACCCTGAGCTCCTGCATGCCTGGACTTGTCTCCATGTGCCCAGCTGCAGCATCCAGCTAGCCAAAGGTGTCTCTGAGGTGAAATCGCCACAGCTGCTGCCTTTTGGTCAAGCAGCAAAGGCCAAACAAGCTCAGGCACGTCCCGTTCTGGCTCTATTGGTAATTATTCCAATAGTGGAGCTTAGCAAGTGTCAGGACCCAGGACATCCCTCTGGCTGTCCTGAGCAGCCAAGACCCCTGCCAGGGGTCTCAGGGACCCTGGCACAGAGCCCAAAACACCTGTGGTTTTGATTATGACCCATGGAGCAAATTACCAACCTTGTATGAAGATCAGCAAGCCACAACAGTTTAAGTAGAATATTAGTGAAGTTATCATGGGGTGGAAAAGTAGATTTTAGGGTTTTTGGTATGGGGGTTAAGGAGGCAAGATAGAGGAATCTGGGAATGTCCAGCCTTTCTCCTTCTTCTTCTTGGTCTCCATCTTCTGCTGTGATGTTGGCACTTACAGATTGGTTTAGAGTAGAAGCTCACTGTCTAACATAGGTGATAGGCATTGGGAAGTAATTGTAAACATAGTATACGTAGTTTTTAGTATAAAGAGATAACACTGCCCTGGGGGCAGGCAGAGTGCCTGGAACTGCCTTGCTGAGCTGACCTCGGCAGGGCAGGAGAAAAATTTTTTATGAATAAGATAAAATAAACAACCTTGAGACTGAGAAATAAAGAGCCCTGACTCCTTCTTCAAGTGCCGGGCTGGGCAAAGAGACTTTCCAACTTTTCTCGGGGTGACTCTGACCAGCCAGAGATCCCGACAAGCAAGACTTTGCTCTCCAGACACCTACAGCAGGTGGGGTTGGAGAGCCCCCAAGAACCCCCTGCTGTAATAAATCAACCCCTGTACTCTGCCCATAAGCTCACCTTGTCCCATGCGTGCCCCGGTGAGGGCCTCCTTGGCGCTGCCGAAGCCCAGCTCGCGGCACACCACGCTGGCCGACTGCAGGTTCCAGCGGTCGTCGCAGATGGTGCCCCACTCGCTGCTCCTGAGCACCTCCACGCGGCCCTCGCCCACCCTGGCGCCGCCCTTCAGCCGGATCCGGGGCTGTGGGAGCAGGGACAAGGGTGGGACAGTGTGGGGTGGCACACACAGCGCTGTGATGTGCAGGGACAGGACACTGTCGCCACCTCCCGCTCTGGAGCTGGTCACCTGTCAGGACCCAGGACATCCCTCTGGCTGTCCTGAGCAGCCAAGACCCCCTGCCAGGGGGCTCAGAGACTGTGGTTTTGATTATGACCCATGGAGCAAGTTACCAACCTTAGATGAAGATCTGCAAGCCATGACAAATTAAGTAGAATGATAGTGAATTTATCACAAGGTGAAAAAGTAGATTTTGGGGTTTTTAGAATGGGGATTCATGGGGGCAAGATGGAGGGAACTGGGCGTGTCCAGCCTTTCTCCTTCTTCTTTTTGGCCTCCATCTTCTGCTGTGATGGTGGCACTTACAGATTGGCTTAGAGTAGAAGCTCACTGTCTAACATAGGTGATAGGTATTGGAAAGTAATTGTAAACATTGTATACGTAGTTTTTGGTATAAAGACATAACACTGCCCTGGGGGCAGAATGCCTTGGACTGTCTTGCTGAGTGGACCTCGGCAGGACAGGAGAAAGAATTTTATAGATAAGAAACAATAAACAACCTTATGACCGAGAAATGAAGAGCTCTGACTGCTTCTTCAAGTGCCGGGCTGGGAACAGAGACTTTTGAACTTTTCTCGGGGTCACTCTGACCAGCTAGAGATCCCAACAGTCACCCAGCAATCCGCACACAGCCCAGGGGACAGAGCCTGGCCCAGAGTGGGGCACTGTCCTGCTGTGGGCCACCACAGAACTCATCCCCCTCCCTGCAGGGCTCACCTGGCCCTGCTGCTGCTGCTGGCGCTGTTTCTTCTTGTGGGCACTGCCAGTGGTGAAGAGGGGCCCTGGCATGCAGCTGACCACGGCGGGCATGCCGGATCCACAGGCTCCTGAGGAGTTGCCCCGGTAGAACTCGAAGGAGCACATGGACAGGTGCACCTCTGTCCCCGTGCAGGACACAGAGTGCAGGCGGTAGTTGAGCTGCTGCCGCTCTGTGAAGAGCCTGTGAGGGGAGAGGAGCCCTGAGGCACGGCCAGAGTGACCAGTGGCAGTGGAGGTGTCACCAGCCACCCTGCCTGCAGCTGTATGTGCTGGCTGTGCCCCTTGCTGTGTTCCCAGGGTGACACACGGTGCCTGCCAGGCAGCCACCCCTGGCCAGGTGCCTATGCCACACCCCCAGCAGCACAGGGACACACGTGGGGACACTCCTGCCTCTGGCTCTCCACTGAGCCATTTACCTCTTCTTGGGCCCTACGTCCTCCCTGCGCTTTTGTTTAGGCTGAGATTTGGAGGCCAGCCTGGAAAATAGAAAACAACCATCACAAAGCCTGGGATCTCAGGCTGTCACCTCTGCCCTCAGCAGTGACACAGGGAGCACAGCCTGCCCTGGCATCACTAGAGGCTAAACTGGGCACCTTGGCACCCAGGAAAACTCGTGTGCATCCCCTTTGTGTCACACAGGGGTGCAACAGCATCATCTGCTGCCAGCAGTGTGACACAGCCACAGCAATGATGCAGTTTCCTGCATGCATTCCACCAGGAAACTGCTGGATGCAGCCACATCCTGCTCTGCCTTGTCCCAGACCAAAAGATCAAACACCAGCAGCCACCATTTGATCAGTCAGGTGTGGTTGTGTCTATGTCCTCATCTAGACACCATGCCACCACTGTGCCATGTCCCCAAGGTGCAGGACACCCAGCAAGCTGCACAGGCACCCCCAGAGTGCTTGCCCTGGGGCCATGGGGCATGGTGGGACTTGCTGCAGGCTGGCAAGGACTGCTGCCAGTGAGGGAAGCAGCCCTGGCACAGGCTGAGCCATGAGGGGAAGCTGATCAGCACACACAAGGTGCAATCCCAACATCCTCAAATGCTTGTTTCCCTCGGGGAGGAAGGTGCTGAGCAGAGCCAAAACCCAGAGCCCACAAGGAGTGAAGAGCAGAGTGGCCCAAAGGAGGGCAGGGGACTGCCAGCCCCAGGGACCAGGCAGAGCCAAGCTTGGCCACTGTCCTCGCAGGCCAGCACAGGTTGGTGTCAGCTGCACAGGACACAGCACAGGGCTGGGATTCAGACAGCCAGAGGGCATCAGTGCCCACTCACATTCAGGAAACCACATCTGGATCCTGCACCTGGATCTGGGCTCCCAGGACAGGAAGATGCCATGTGTGTGGTGTGAGCCCCAGGGAGAGCAGCCAGACAGAGCCCTGGGAGGAGATGGGGGTGTGGGACTGTCCCAGTCCCTGAGCTGGGAGCTGTGAGGATCCTGGGGTAAGGAAAAGGGTAAGGAAAACTTTTTGCCCATGAGGGCTGTTCCATACTGGAGCAGAGACCACAGGGCTGCAGAATTTCCATTCTTGGAAGGTTTCAAAAGCCAGCTGGATGAAATCCTGGGCTTAACCCACAGCTGGCTCTGCTCCACACAGGGAGTTGGACCAGGACTCCCAGAGGTCCCTTCCAGCCTGGATTAGCCTTGTGCTTTCATATGACTGTGGCTGTGCAGCCCCAAACTGATCAGCCCCTACAAAACTGTGGCTCTCAGGGGCCAGTTCCTGCTCAGGGCAGAGGGACAGGACTGCAGCCTCATGGAGACACAAAACATCTTCCCCAGTGCTGCAGGGGAAGGGGCAGTCAGCACCAAACCAGCCAGGAAACAGCACATTGGAGCAACCAGAACCTTCAGGTGGGAGTTGAGGAAACCCATGGGATGACCCTGAATTCCCATCACCAGCTGCAGGAGCTGGCAAGGATGACTGCTGGGGACACAGACCTGGGAGTGTCACAACAAAGAGCTCACAGTGAGTGTGGGGCACATTCAGCACCAGGGAAGGTGGCGGGACTGGGGCTCAGGAAAGAGGTGCCATGCCCCAGCCCAGAGAGGATGGGCTCTGGCTCACTGTATCCACCAACAGATCCAGCAGCAGGGTTCAGGGATGGAGGGAAAAGGCATCCAGACCATCCCCTGGGTCTGGCAGAAAGGCAGCAAGGATGAGGAGGCAGAGGATGAGTGGGCAGACCCCAAGCAGATGTGGCACTGAGGGCAGGAGCTGCCACACTGTGCCCATCAGCACTGCTGAGCATGGGCTCTGGTGCCCATCCTGCAGGGAATGGAGGGGTGCACAGCCTTTCCAGCATCCCCAGTGCTGCTTTCTGCAGAAAGCAGCCCATTTCCACAGCCCTTCCTCCCCATCCACCAGGAGAGACAGCTCTGCTCCGAGGCCTTCTGCTGCCCTCCCAGAGTGCCAGGACTCCTGCCTGGTGTGCAGGACAGGGCTGCTCTGCCTGGAGCACGACCAGCCTGGAGAGAGATTGTCTCTTGTGGGGAATGGGGGACCCCAGCACTCCCAGGCAGGTGCTCTGGGGTGGGGTTTGTCCCACAAACAACCCAAGCATTCAGTCTGCTCCGTCCGGATCTGTTTGTGCACAGATCCATTCTGACAGCAGAGACTGGTGGGGCTGGACAGCCCAGCTCTGCCATGGCTCAGCAGATGGGGCCCTGGCCCCTTACCTGCTGCCCAGCCTCGGGCCCTTGGTCCTGGCTGCTCTCCTCAGCCTCCTGTGGAGCAACACCAGCTCAGGGCACACACAGTGCCAGGCACGGCGTGTCCCTGCCCCTTGCTCAACCCACGGTGTGGCTGGAGCATCCCCTGATGGCTGCAAACCTCCCCTTGGGCTGGGGACAGCACTGCCAGGGAGCAAAAGCACTCCTCTTTGCTGTAGGGTGTGTGGTGGCCACCCCACAGCCCCCCAGCTTGGTTAGCAAGTGCCCAGATGTCCAGCTGGGGCTTGGACTGGCAAGCAGCAGGGTGGGAGGGATTTTAGGAGCCACAACACCCAACAGCACAGCCTGTGCTGTGCCCCCAGCACTACCCCACACCCCTGGCACCATCCCCAGCCCTGCTTGGACACCCCAGCCCTGTGTGCTCCCTGCCGGCCTCACTCACTCACTCACTCACTCACTCACTCACTCACTCACCTGTAGAAGTTCCTGTTGACTTTTTTCTCTGCCGGGAAGCCCATCATGCCGCAGACCACGCGGCTGTTGTGGCTGTCCCAGCCCTGGTCGCAGATCTGTGCCCAGCTGTCCTTGTAGCGCACCTCCACGATGCCCTCTGTCACCGGCAGCTGCCGCCGTCCCCCGGACACCACCGGCCGCAGCCGCACCTCCTCCAGGTGGCTCTGCTCGGTCTGCAGGGATGCCGTCAGCCCCGGGTCACCTCTCATCCCATCGCCCCTCCTCCGGCCAGCCCACTCCCAGGGAATCTCCAGGGATGAGGGAGAGGGGTCCCCAAGCATAGATGGGGCACAGGGACAGCCAGTCTGCACTCCTGCTAGCCACATCTGATGGCTCTGGGCAGCCAAGGATGGAACCTCATGCAGAGAGGAGCTCATTGTCCCCTTGGGTCCCCAGGTGCATCTCCTGGGAGCACAGCAAGGAAAGCCAGTGCTGCTTTCCTGCACCCCAAGGGAGAGCTCCCACACTGCCCCACACACACTCAGAGTGCTCTTTGGCATCCCAGTGAGAGCTCCCAGACTGTCCCACACCCAGGGTGCTCTGTGGCATCCCAGAGAGAGATCCCAGAATTCCCCACACACACCCAGGGTGCTCTGTGGCATCCCAGAGAGAGTTCCCACACTGCCCCACACCCAGGGTGCTCTGTACCATCCTGGATGTCACCAGCTGCCCTCTCTGGCCCGCTCAGCAGCCCCCTCACCTCGATGACATTGGAGTCCTTGAAGCCTGGGATGCGCTCATCCTTGCAGACCACACCTGCATCCTCCTCGTGGCTGCAGTCGCTGTTCCCCCAGCCCCGGTGTTTGCAGTCCCCGATGCTCTTCTCATTTCCAACACAGTTCACATTGTCCAGCCAGATCCGCCCTGCCAGACACAGCCTGGGGGTGAGGGGGAGCCAAGCATCCCCTGGGAGCAGGGAATGAGCCCTAGAGCATGGCCAGGGATCACATGGGTTACAACAGGAGCTGTACAAAGCTGAGGCCAGTGAAATGCCAGGAGTGAAATTCTGTGTGACATTCACATTCCCTGAATGTGATTCCTTCACCCAGGGTTTTTCTCCTGGGAAGCTGAAAGGCAGCAAGAGAGGCCTCAGAGAAAAGGAAATCAATTCTTATCTCATGTGCTTCTCCTGTGTTGTGCTCATGTGGAATGTGTTTGGAGATTGTTTACCCACAGGTGATTGTTCCACTGGATTCTGCTGTGAATTGTTTTGACTCATTGGCCAACTGGGGCCAAGCTGTGTTGGGACTCTGGAAAGAGTCACGAGTTTTCATTATTATCTTTTTAGCATTCAGTAAATATCCTTTCTGTGTTCCTTAGTAAAGTATAGTATTCTTTAATTTAATATAGTATAATAAAGTAATAAATTAGCCTTCTGGTAACATGGAGTCAGATGCATCATCTCTCCCCTCATCAGGGCTGCCTGAATTTACAATACTTCTGGGTGGGGGTCTGCAGATGTGGAGCCTCCACCTCCCCAAGGGGCTTCTCTGCCACACAGAAAGCTCCCACACAGCAGTGATTGTGTGCACACCTGAGCACACAATCACTGCTGGGCACCCTGCAAACACAGAACCTGCCCCTTGCAGACCCGTGGGGGCTGTGCCAGGGGGTGCTGTGCCAACCACCCCTCTCACCATGCACACCTAATCACATGTGCACACCTGAGCACAAAATCACTGCCAGGCACTCTGCAAACACAGACCCTGCCCCTTGCAGAGATGCTAGGGCTGTGCCAGGGGGGGCTGTGCCCACCACCCCTCTCACCATGCACACCTGAGCACACAATCATTGCTGATCACTCTGCAAACACAGACCCTGCCCCTTGCAGACCTGTGGGGGCTGTGCCAGGGGGGTGCTGTGCCCACCACCCCTCTCTTACCGACTCCTTTGCCGTACTTGGCGCTGTGTGCCCAGCCGGTGGCAGCCACGAAGCCGAGGTGGCGGCACAGCACGTGCGCGTTGCCCAGCGTGAAGTCGTCGTCGCAGATGGTGCCCCACTCGTCGTTGTAGAAGACCTCCACGCGGCCCTCGTTGTGCTTGCGGGGGTACCCGGCCAGGCGGAACCTCAGCTGGGGCCCAGGGGGGTGTGTGGGGCCCGGGGGGGTGGGCTGGGCACTGCCCACCCACAGCCAGGCACTGCCCAGCAGCACCAGCAGCTCCGGCCATGCCCATGTGCTGCAGCCTCCCATGGCTGTGTGGCCCTGCAGGGACAGACAGGGTCAGGGATGTGCTGTGTGAAAAATGCATGTATTTTATGATTGGCTTTTTGCAAATATTAAAATGAATATTATATGTGTTGTGTTAGAAAGCAATGCTGTGTTAATTCTCTGAAGTACTGTGTTAAATATAGTTTTAGGTTATAAAAGTTGTTAAAATAGAAACTATGCTATGTAGGATACTTTTTTTAAAGAGAGGACTCGCAGTGAGATAGCAGCCACAGGACACCTGAATCTTTCAGAGAAAAAGAATTTATTGCCCTCTTATCAGAAGAAACTAACTTCTTTCTGCCTCAAAGGTGCTGTTAAGATTCAGAGGAAGAAGTTGAGATGACCAGACAAAATCCTGTGTTTGTGTGGAATTTATGCATCATGTATGAAGTATATGAATATGCAACAGGCTGTTGCTTTTAAGGGTTAATCCTTTGTTAATGGGTGTTCTTTTTCGGGCTGTGCTGCCCAGAAAAAGGTACCCGGACGTCCGTAACTCTTTGTATTTCTGTCTCATATTGTCCTAATTCAAATTGTCCAAATTATTATTACTCTAATTGTATTACTATTTTTATTACCATTTTATTACTATTAAACTTTTAAAATTTTAAAAACAAGTGATTGGCGTTTTTCACAGCTGGAACACCAGCCCCTCCATCCAGCACCCCCATCCATCCTCCCCATCCAGCCCCCCTGCCCAGCTCTGTGCTGGTTAAACCCCCTCCCCACCACCAGCACAGCCACGTGTGTAGGAGGGCTGGGGGCAGGATGGTCAGGATGGACAGAGATGAGAGATCTCTGCAGCCAGGTTAGGAACTTGGGGTTTATTGCAAAAGGCCTGGGCGCAGGGCCCTGCTGGGAGCTGCCAGCCACAGCTCAGAGCAGACCTGAGAGAAGAGAGGGGGAGAGAGGATGAGAGGGTGAGAGAGTAAGGGAGTAAAAAAGGTAAGAGAGTAAAAGGGTAAGAGCATAAAAGGGTAAGAGAGTAAAAGTGTAAGAGTGAGGTTCCCATTACAATACAATAAATCTCCTTCTGTGTTGAATATTCTAAGTAATTTAGTACAATATACAAATCTTATAGCATTTACATACAGCTTATAAGAATAATTACATTACTATACTGTGTTACATTTTAAACCCTAAAAACTCCTCTTTGGGCCCCTTCTGCCAAGCTGGCAGGGTCTGCTCTGCCCCTTGGACCTGTCTGCAAGCAGAGGGTGTTGTTCCATCAATAGGGGATTACCTTCAGTCTGCCACACCATTGTTTTCCAGTTGTTAAGTAACTGAGGGATCTCAAAGCTTGCTTTCATTTCAATCTCCCTTATAGTTTCTATATTCTCAAAACTTTTTGCCAGGCAATCATGTTCATAAGGCTTTCCTGTTTCATCTTCCCCAAGACACGTGCCTGGCCAGAGTGTCCCTAACACACAGCCCCTGCACCCCTGGGGCTGTCAGGGACCTGCCCTGTGCCCTGTCCCCCTCTGCCAACAACCCCCACTGTGCTGTCTGGTCACATCCGAGGGGCACTGAGGGCAGATGGGCACAGGGGTGTGCCCAGGAGAGGTGAATGGAAGGAGGGGATGAGCTGCCAGAGCTGAGGGAGCTGGAACAGGCTCAGGGCACAGGGAAAGCCCAGCTGGAGGGGCCAGGAGCTCGATCCAGCAGGAGCAGGGAATGGCTGCTGGCTGAGGGGATTCCAGCCCACGCTCCTGCCCTCCCTTCCATGACGAGCGAGGCAGCCGGAGCATTCGCATTCCTCTGACAATATTTGTGGCTCCCCGAATACCTGAGGGAGATGTGGTATTCCTGCACCAGTCCCACGGCAAACAATAGTGAAAACCCTTCTCTGTGAGCTGCCCTCCCTTCCCAGCGTGCTATTCCCATGGATCCTGTAGCTCAGGAACAGCATTTCTGCACGGGGGGTGTTGACAAGCTCTGACCGTGCCACCACCCCTGCCAGTCCTTGCCATGATGGGAAAGCAGTCCCCTAAAACACCCCAAGGGAAGCCCCCCAGAAGGATATTTCTGTCTCCAAGTCTCCCTGAGCACAGATCCTGCCTGCTGCACTCACAGAGACCTTGCTTGCCATTCGAAAACATTAAAAAAAAACAAGTTTGGGCTTTCCTGGGGTGATTTAAAATTCCCATATTTAGCTGCAGTGTCACAGAGAAAGGGAAACAAATTCAAACCCCACACAGAGCTGGAGGCTGGCACAGCTGCTCCCCCTCCCCAGCAGCCTCCAGGGCAGGGTTTTCACAGAGCAATCAGCCCCATTCCTGCTTGGTTCACTTTTCCAGAAGATGAGGACCTGCTCCACACTCCAGCCTCTTTGAGAGCACCTCCTGGGCCAAGGCAGGGATGGACCAGTATGGTGTCCAGTGCCAGCTCCTCTGCCACACCCAAAGCACTAACACAAGCCTCCAGAGGGCCCAGCCCTGCTGCCTGCTGCCCCATTGGGCACATGTGACATTGGAGGTGCTACCAGGAGCAGTGAGAACCTCGGGATGAGCCTGCAGAGGTGCTCAGGAAGAGTGAGGAGTAACAAGGACCAGCAGTGCTGGTCCAGTTCCAGACACAGTGGTGGGAATGACTGGATGTGGCACTCTGGTCTGGCTGACAAGGTGGGCATTGGTCACAGGTTGGACTCGGTGACCCTGGAGGTCTTTTCCAACCCTGTAATTCTGTGATAAATGTGATAAATCACCTCCTTGGAGTAACCACATCAGGCGTGGGTCTGGCTCTCTCCTCTGTCACATCTGGGGGACAGGGGACACCACAGAACCGTGGGGGCATGGTCCATGCAGCTGGGAGCCAGCTCTGGGCTCCTGGTGCCTCACTGCCTGCTCTGGCACTGCCAAGCTCAGCAGGACGTGTGTTTGTGGGCAGACAGCAGGGAAATGCTCTGCTGAACCTTTTACCCAGCCAGCAGGAAGGGAGGGAGGGTGCAAAGGGCCACCCCAGCCCTGCCAGTGGCTCAGGAAAGGGAATTTCTTAGGAAAATGGGAATTGTCCATCCTCATCTCCACACTGCCTGGGAAGCAGAAAAGGGATGAGTTTGCCATTCACAGCAGGAACAAAACTTCTTATTCCAGCCCTGGGTCAGCGAGGGGACACTGTCCTGCCCAGAGGAAGGGCTGCAAACCCTCAGAGCTGTCCTGACACACAATGTGGGTCCCTCAGTGCTAACCACAACACACCTTAGGGTGTGTTTCCTTAGGAATTGGAGCTGCCCCAGCACTCCTGAGCGAGCAGGATGCTCTGCTGTGGAACTGGGCACTTTCACAACGGGGTCAGTACAACCCTGAAGGACACAATTAATGCCAATCTCCACGGTCTGGCAGAAATAGACCGTGTCAGGAAGTGGGAATGGCCTTTTATGAGATCACAGGTCCTGGTAATTGGAGTAACTGTGTTGATATAACAGCCTGAGACTGGAAGGCATTCGATTCATCTTGCACCACCTTTTAATGAATAATTAGCACTCAACAAAACCAGTGCACCTTCTGCTAAGTGGATTAAAACTGGTTACCTGCTGGAAGCAAAATGTGGTTACATGGGGAAGTCACCACTCTGGGGCTTTCTGGTGAGGATCACATGCTTTTCAAAGCAAAACTGTGCCAGGAGGAGGAAAAAAGCACCTTCCTGGTGCAGACTGCAGAGACAGAAACGGGGGAATCAGAGCTGGGGATAGGGACAGCCTGGTAAATCAGCATGGTGCAGCCTATATCCTTGGCTACAAGGAAAATTTTAAATCTGTGAATTGAGAAACAAAACACAGAGGACCAGAACGTGGCACATGAAAAGTGCTTGGGCTTTGTGCAGCAAATCATTGATTCCCCTCTGAGCCTCAGCAGTGTAACCTCAGGGTCTGTAATCCCTGCTCCAGCATCTCTTATCCCCACTGTGCTTCCTCTGCCCTGGCTCCTCAGCTCTGCCACTCACCTCAGAGTTTCCCAATGACATTCCAGCTGTGCTCTGTGGCTCCAAATCCTTTTCCATGGCCAGCCCAGCCCTGCCCTGTGAGCTCCCTGCAGCCCAGCACGGCTCCCTGCCCGTTCCTGCAGCACCTCCCTCCCTCTCCGAACATGCTCCGTGCCCGTGTCCATGTCCTGGGCAGCCAGGCTAACAGGGCTCTCATTGTCCACAGCACTTTTTCCACCTCTGAGGCACAAGCTGTGAGTTTGCTCCTCTCCTGCTGCTCGTTTTGCTCGTTAGCTTTGCTTTGAATGGGCAGCTCAACCCAGCATCCCAACCATCCTGCTGTCAGGTCCAGCCTGGGACAGTGTCCTCTTGGACCACTCTGGATGTGGTTGTGGCACTCTGGATGGGGTTGTAGCACTCTGGATGTGCTGCCCCAGGCACAGATGCTCAGCAGAACTCCACAGTGAGGGTAAAGGGCTCTGGAGGACGGGCTGGCTGGGCGTGGGAGCTGGGAAGCAGCCCAGGTCCTTGCCACTGCCCAGAAAACCTCAGGAATGTCCCAGCCGGGTGTGCTCGAGGCCCTGAGCCACATCCCAGCCTGCAGCACAGCTGGTGGGGTGTCTGAGAGTACTGCAGAGTCAAAATCCTGGGGTTCTCTCCAGTCCTCAGCCTCAGCCCTGCTCTGCTGAGGCTGGCATGGGTGACAGGACCCTCCAGGGCAGGGGACAGCCCCACATGGCAGCAGGAGCTGTGACACTGCTCAAACTGCTCACATCTTGCCCACTGGTGCTGCTTGTGCCAGTGGGTGATGGATCAGAGGACAGAGTCATCCTGACAGTGACTTACAGCCAGGCACTGTCCCCATCAGTGCCCTGCATCCTGCACAGGGGCTGCCCCTTCCAGGACTGTCCAAATCATGTGTGTCCTTCAGCACTCACTGGGCACACAGCAGGACATCAGTCTGCTCCACCAAAACCCCAGTGAACAGCCAGCAGAACTCAGGAAGGGGCAGCTCCTGGTGAGGCAGATCCATGGGTTTGATCAGCACAGGGCATCCCTGCACACAGGGATGACATCCCCAGCCACAGCAGCAGGGAAAGGCCAGGCCATGGAGGGATGTGCTCGCCCAGCAGCAGCCTTGGACACACCCACGGGGGCCATGGAGCATCCCAGGCACTGACAACTGGGAGGACTCAGAGAAGAGCAGCACTGGGAAAGCCGCCAGCACAAGGGAGAGGAAGCTCGCTCTGTTTATCCTTCCTTGAGAAGGTTAAGGGGTGACACAGCCACTCTCTGTTGATGTCCCATGCCGGGACATCCCTGAGAGCACGGGGTCAGGAGAAGGTCTGGTGAGTCCCATGGCTTCAGGGCTCCATCCCTCCCGTTCTCCCCAGGGCCTCTCACACACACACGGCCCTTTCGCAATCCCGCTTTTCCCCTTTTCCCGCTTCCCGGTAGCCCTGGAGAGCCCGGAGCAAACATGCACAAAGCAGGGGAGCCCTGACACCCCCACCCTGCTCAGGAGGGGACCTGGCATGGGTCAGAGCTCCGGGGTCTGACAGGGCACATGGTGTCACAAACTGGTCACAGAAGCAGCCCAGGGTCACCATAGGAATCTGGGTTTCCTGGCAGGATTGGTGTCACTCCCAAAACTACAACCTCCTGTGCCTGGGAGCTCACTGTCCCTCTCTGCCCACCCACCGTGTGTCCCCATCCCAGGCAAGGACAGGGACCCTGCTGCAGAACGGGACAAAACAGCGTGCGGGGCTGGGGCTGCACTTCTCTGACAATCCAGGTCCAGCTCCTTTGGGCTACCTGATGTCCCCATGTCCTGCTGTCACCCCCTATATCAGGACAGGTCCCAGCACAGCTCGTACCCCCTCCCAGCCCCCCAGGACACAGCAGGGCCCTCAGCAGAGCTCTGCCCGCCCTGCTCTGAGCTGCCCGGGCTCGGGAGAGGCGGCCCGGGGAGGAACCGGCTGCCGGCAGGAGGGAAAGCCCTGGGAGGAATGCGCAAACATCGCCCATCCCCAGCGGCAGAGAGGCGAGCAGGGGGCCGGGGGCTGTGGGGTTTGTGCCCCAGACACCCTGGAGTAGGGAACCAGCCACCCTGGACCTGCTGGGGACGGGACCGGCTCAGCTGCGGGCTCCTGAGAGCGGCAGGGAGGGCGAAAAGCCAGCCGAGACGAATCATCCCTTCCAGCCTCCCGCCCCACATCCCTCCATCCATCCTCTCCTTCCATGAGCTACACCATGTCCGCTCCTCATGGAAACCCTGACACTCAGGATTTCCATGTGCAACCCGCTGCTCTGCCCGCAGCCCGCACGCTTTGGGGTGCGGTACAGCCCCCAAACCCGCCCGGCACGGACACGGCATCGCCGCCCTCAGCCCCGCGCCCGGGACACCCTCGAGGCGCCCCGGCCCCTCAAGGCGCAGCCCCCGCCGCTCCCGGAACAGCCGGGCCCCGCGCGGTACCTCCGGGGTGCCGAACCGTGCCGTGCCGAGCCGAGCCGTACCAAGTCCTGCAGTGCCGTACCGAACTGAGCCGTGCAGTGCTGTATCGTGTCCTGCCGTGCCGAGCCGTGCCGAGCAATTTCGGTCCGTGCCGCCGCGCTCCGCCCCGGCCCGCCCCGCGCCGTGCCCGTGGCCGTGTCCGGGGCCGCCCTGGCCCGCTCCGAACGGCCCCGGCCCCGCCGCCGGCACGGCCCGCACGGGCCCGGCCCGCCGCCCCGCCATGGGGCCGGCTCCAGCCCCCGCCCCGGCCGGGCTCGGCTCCAGGCCCGGTCCCGGCCCCCGGCACGGAGCTGCCCGGCCCGCGGGGAGCCGCCAGCCGAGCTCCCGCTCTCGGGGTTTTGGCCGTCCCGACCCCACCCGGCCCTCTCCTCACCCCGGGCAAGAGAGGGAAACAGCCAGGAATGGTTCAGCCCTGGGTGCCTTTTCCAGAGGCTGCAGTGGGGTGGATGGACAGATCCCCCTCCTTGGTCATCCTGCCTGTCCTGGGCAGACTGAGGCCCCCAGACACCCCGAGGATGGGGATCCCAGCCTGCAGGAAAGCCCTGCAGGGTTGGGGCTCTGAGCTCACACTGCCGGTGGCTGGAGGCTGGGAGCTGCTGGGATGTGTGGGGAGCTGCTTTGTTTGAGGGGACACAGCAACAGCCAGTGTGAGATGTGTGAGAGTGTTTGAGGGTGTGACAGAGATGTGCTGGCACCCCAACACCTTCCCCCAAGAAACGAGCCATGGTGAGAGCCCAGCAAACACTTTATTGCCAAGGACAGCGCTTCCCTCAGGCCCCAGGCACAAAAATAGAGGCTGCCCCACCGCACCCCATACCAGATCAGTCCATACAGACCAGCAGGTCCTCATCAGTGCTGAGAGCCAGCCCCAGCACTGGCTGCCCAGTCTCAGTCCCACGGGGCATGGAGAGAGCTGGGCAGCCCAGCCTACATGACAGGGACACTCCTGTGGCACTAAGGCACCGTGCTGTGCCCCAGGACCACAAACCCAAACACTGCTCACGAGCTCCTGCAGGCCTGAGGGTACCCAGCAAATTGCAGGGTATCCAGCAAACAGCAATAGTTGGGGTGGCCAAATCCTGTGAGTAGCAGAAATAGCTCTCTGCTACCCAGGTACCTCACAGCCCTGCACACATCCTAGTGACATCCTGCTCGCCCCCATGTCCCCTCCCATGTGTACCTGGCCTGCTCCAGGTGCCCCTCTGCTCCCGCTTGCTCAGGCCGATGCTGTGTGGGATGGGGGGCTCAGCCTAGCCTGGGGCACTGCCTCCCTGTGCCCTGTCATCAGAGGAGTCGTCCCAGGAGCTGAGAGCCGGGAGAGCTGCCCCAGGCCACCGGCAGGGCCACAAAGCCCAGCTTGCTGTAGAAGCTCAGCTGCTGCCTGTCGGAGTCACTGACCTGGCAGAACACTCCCCGTGAGCCTGGAAGGGAGGTGACAGGTCAGGGCATTGGGGCTGGGGACACAGTGACAGGGAATCAGTCTCTCCCCTGCCCCTTTGTCACAGAGTGATGCCCTGACACACAGCCCCGCATGTCCCCAGTGCAAGGGGAGGGGACAGTGCCTGGGAGCACTGGCAGGGGACAGCTCCCAGCACTCGGATGAAGGGCAGCACTCAGAGGTCATGCTCACCATTGGCCCTGAGTGCACTCAGCAGGCAGAGGGCCAGGCTGCGACTGGCCCCCACATCCAGCACACGGGGGGCCGTGCCCAGCTGTACCAGGGAGGGGAAACGCCTCAGCACGGGCTGGGGCACTGCCAGGGGCTCTGCGTGGAAGAAGAGCACTGCTTCCTCCAGGGCATCCTGTGGGAGACAAGCACAATGAGGGAAACCCCTCCACCTCTCCTATCCCCTCTCCAGGTGTCCCCTCACCTGTCCCAGAGCTGCCCCCCCTGTGCCCAGCTCTGGGGGGTACTTGTGCCTTATGGCTGGCAGCCAGCTGCTGTCTCGCTGCTGCAGGAAGCCTTCGGCGTGGAGTGCTCCGGCTGCATAGCCACAGGGGCCATCCTCATCCTCCAGCACAAAGGTGTACTCGGGGCTCAGGCTGAGGAAACTGCCCAGGAGCCTGCCAGGGAGAGGAGGAGCATGGCTGAGCTGAGCCTGGAGCACCTGAGAAACCTCCAGAGCCTTCCTCTTTATTTCCCAGCTGGACAGCACACCTAGAACCCACTGACCACCCCTCTGAGACCCCTCAGCCCCCGGGAAACCTCAGAGCAGCCTTTCTCTTCATTCCCCAGCTGGACAGCACACCCAGCACCCACTGACTACCCCTCTGAGACCCCTTGCCAAGGGGAGCCATTGCAGCCTCCAGCATCCAGGACACCCACAGTGGTGGCTGCCATGTCCCTGGTTGACATCAGCATGGGGATGTCCCTCCCTGTCCCTCCCAGTGAGGCCACTGCCAGCCATGGGGCAGTGTTGGTCCCCACAGGGACACCAAGAGAGGCCATCTCCTCACTCCCCAGCCCTGCAGCACATCCAGGAGGGAGCCTCAGAGGGGCCACATCTCACCTGTCACCGAGGAGATCCGGGTGGGCCACGAGGATCTCTGCCACTTTGGGATCACAGTCCAGGCTCTCGCGGCACATGCAGTAAAGCTCTCCCTGGAAGAGCCAGATCCGTGTCAGCCCTGGCTGTACCTGCCATGCCACAGTGCCACCACCACCTTCTGCTGGCCTTGGGCTCGTGGCCACAGCACAAACAGCCTTCAAAGAAACTGCCATTCCGGTTAGGCATCCCGAGAGCAGCTGCTGGAGCACCAAAAACAACCCTGAAACTCAGGTCTCCAGAGAGCCTGAGCACAGCAGGACACCCCCAAATGTCCTGTCCTGGTCACAGTTGAGTTTGCTGCTGCAAACATTCTGATAAAAGCCTTGCTCCTGAAAGGGGAGGCTGCCCTGATCACCCAAAAACAGAGGCAGGGCCATGCCCTGCTGTGCCTGTTCCTGCCACAGGCTGGTGGGCTCAGCTGGCTCTTCCTCTCAACATTGTTGTTGTCAAAGTTCAGCCTGAGCAAACGAGCTGCACTCATGTCTGTGCTGGCTGGATTTGTGGTGTTAGCCTTTCCTTGAGCTGGACAGGAGCAGGGTGAGGGACAGGGGTGCTCACTGCAGGTGCATGGGAAAACCTTTAACATTTTGTCCCTCCACATCCAGATTGTCCCTTTCCCTCCCTGTCCCATCAAGGGATGTCAGAGCAGAGCTGGCACCAAGCAGGTTACAGCTGACAGAAACTGCTGCTCTTCAACAGGGAATCACCCCATAAACTGGATGAGTGTTTGAAGGAGGGATTTGGAGATGGATCCCCACAGGCTCTGGCAGTGCCCAGAGCTGCAGACTGGGGAAGGCTGCAGGAAGTTGCCATCCACACTTGTCCTGTTCTGGATTTTTCCTGACATCTGTTCACAGCCAGTGCTGGAGATCAGCACTGGGGCTGCTCTGGAGATCACCCACAACCCAGCCCTGTGCTGGTTTATCCATGGCTGAGGGGGTTTCCTCTCCTGCTCTGCCCAGACCCCTGTCAGAGAGGTGGATTTTCTGAGGCCACAGCACATTCTTCTCCAAGCCAGTGTCTGACATGCTGCCGACAACAGCCCCAAAATCTGCCCCAGACCAGCGGGCTCTGAGCAGAGCTGGACAGAGGGACCCACCCCACACTGGGATCTCAGAAGCAGATATACCTGTAACTCATCATTTTATGGGCAGAACAAACCACACAAAGGCTCTGGCAGGAGCCCCCTCCATGCCACAGCTCCCACCTTGTCCAGGGGCAGCAGCGGGCGCAGCAGGTACAGCTGGCTGGACGGGAACAGCGGGGGTGGATGGTAGAAGAGGTCACAGCTGTTCCCCACGGGCAGCAATGCCTGGAAAAGACACAGCCCATCAGTTCATCCTGGCTCCAAACCTCATCCTGGAGGCAGCAGGAGAACGGCTCTGAGAGTCCTGAAACCCCAGGAACCACAGCTGAGGTGCAGAGGCAGCTCTGCCTTTCTGAGTTTGCAGCAGCTCAGCAGCAGGGTTGGGATGGTGACTTCCCAAAGGCTCCTCATCCCCAGAGAGAGGGAGGGAGGCCCCCACTCTCACCTGCAGCTCTCCAAAGAGGCCCCCACGGCGCGCCCAGGGCTCGGTGTCCCTCCCCAGCAGCATCGGGGCACTGATGCTCTGGCACCCTGGAAGCAGCAGGACACAGACACACCTGAGGTGAACAAAAAGCTGCTGGGCAGGGGGAGATCAGCCTCTGATGATCTCCAAGGAGCTGCTCCCCAGCTGTGCAGCCCAGGGTGGTGAGAATGTGCCCTGCACGCTGCTTCCCTAAGGAAGGGGCTCAAGGCACACAGATCCCTCTCACACTGATCTTGGGGACCTGCTCAGGTCATCACCTGGTGACAGTTCTTGCTTTGTAAGAGGTCACAAGGCCCCCAGAGCAACCAGGGAGCCCCAAACCAGAGGGAAACTGTGCAAAGTGATGCACAGGCATTCAAAAACAGTCCCATTGCTACTCCCAGAACCCTTTTTCCGGTGAAACCATGACAACAGGCTAAGGGGTCTTTGATAAAAGGGCTGAGGAACCATATCCTAAAAATGGCTGTGAGATATGGTGAAGATCTGCTCCCTCTCTGGCAGCATTCCCACAGGCAGAGTGTGGGGAAGGGCAGCCTGATGGCTGTGGCATTCACATTCTCTGAACAGAGAGGGAGATAATTCTCTGTCACAGGTTTTTTCCTGGAGAAGCACAGAAAGAAGAGAAAATAATTATTAGCAGAATCCAATTACCAAATCCCTTCAGGTTAATAATCTCCCTAACACATTCCACATGTGCAAAAACAACAGGAGCAGCAAGTAGAGCTAAGAATTGTTTTCTCTTCATCTCTCTCTCTCTGTTCAGAGAGTGTGAATGCCACAGATGGCGAGTGCTGGCTGCTGCTGTGGGGCTGGAGGTGATGGGGGGCAGCAGCCAGACCCCCAGGCAGGTGAGTGAGCCAGGGCAGTGCCCATACTTACAGCCAAAGCAGCTCCCCCAGGTGCCCTTGGGGTCAGGGTCGCACAGGAGGTGACCATCTGCAAAGGAAGTGAGCACAGGACAAGGGTCAGCAGCAGAAAATATCAAATATCAATATAAGGGGAGGTGAGTTCCAGTGGGGACCCTGGCACTACGAGAACCCCAAATCTCTGTGCTGGGTCCCAGACACCTTCACCTCCTTCTTGGGGAAGAGAGCAAGCACCAGGTGTGCCCCAGTGCTTCAGGGTACTGGCACTCTAATGGAGCCCCACATTTCTCCTCACAGAGAAAAGCAAGGCACAATTCTTCCCAAGAATATTCTTATCACATTTGCTGTGCCTGTGTTTGTGCCAAAGTAGAATGCAACATGGAGATTCTTTACCCAGAGTGATGGTGTTTTGTTTCCTTGACCTGTCAGGGCCAGGTGTGTGTGTGTGTGGGGACTGTTGGGTGACAGTCATGAGATTCCATGCAGGGTTGAGTGCTGGGCGGATTCAGTTTAGATGTAATGTAATATAATATAGAATAATATAATATAATAAAGTGATTAACTAGCCTTTTGATGAGGAGTCCTCCTCATCATTTGTTGAGGGTTGCCTACAAATACTCTGACAGGCCCAGGTTTAGACAGGTGTGATGGGGCTGGCAGGAATGGCAGGGCTGGCATCAGCCACGTATAGGGGGATAGAATATAAGAAAACAAAGATAGTGTAGAAAGTAATCTTACCCCTAAGGGGTTACAGCTGGGCCAATTATCAAAGATTAGGAACAGGCCTGACTTTAACAGGCCACAGCTGTAACCAATGACAAGAAAAGTGCTATAAAACAGTGGAGTGGCTGGTTGAGAGTGGTACTGGAGTCAGTTTGTGATTTTATGAAGAAAAAAAGTCAGTGCTCTGAGGAGTTAGCCATGAGAAACACCAAGAAGGTATGAAACTTTTTTGGGTGACAGTCATGAGATGCTGGGCAGATTCAGTTTAGATGTAATGCAATATACTATAAAATAATATAGTATAATAAAGTAATTAATTAGCCTTCTGATAAGGTGGAGTCCTCCTCATCATTTGTTGGGGGTTGCCTACAAATATACTCTGACACAGCTGGGTTTGGATAGGTGTGATGGAAATGACATGAATGGCAAGGACAGCAGGGATGGCAGGAATGGAAGGGCTGGCACCAGGCACGTACCCAGCCAGAGGACGAAGGCGCTGGCAGCCAGCAGCAGGTTTCGGATGTCCCACAGGTAGGGGTGCAGGTCATAGAGCAGCGCCCTGCCGGCCGTGCTGACCAGGCGGCTGTGCAGGCGGCACGTCCGGGCGCAGAG
>JAHXMQ010003319.1:51958352-51972304 GCA_020466415.1 Ammodramus savannarum pratensis
CTGACTCTGTCAGTGTTGTTTTAGTGTACTGCATTGTTTTATCCTTTTATTTTTTTCTTCTTCTTCCCTATTAAATAACTGTTATTTCCTGCTCCCATATTTTTTGCCTGAGAGCCCCTTAATTTAAAATTTATAGCAATTCAGAGGGGTGGGGACAGTTTACATTCTCCATTTCAGGGGAAGCTCCTGCCTTCCTTAGCAGACTCCTGTCTTTCCAAACCAACAAAACACCCCAGCCATGGCAGCCACCTTCCAGAGCAGCCTTACCCCACAGGCATCAGGAGCTGTGTCTGGGATCCCCACGCTGAGGCTGTTTGCTCGTAGCCACCGAAAGTGCTCCAGGAGCTGCTGTGCCAGAGCCCCGTGCTGGTAGGGCAGGTAGAAGAGCTCCACCAGCATCCGCACCTCCTCCAGGGTCAGGGGTGATGTGGGGCTGGGCGCGGCCTCCTCTGGGGTCAGTGGTGCTGTAGGGTGGGGTCTGGCCTCCTTTGGGGTCATCGGTGCCCTAGGGTCAGGCTCAGCCTCTTCTGGGATCATTGGTGCTGTGAGGGTGGTCCTGGGCTCCTCTTGGGTCACCTGGGATGTGGGGATGGTCCTGGCCTCCTCTGAGGTCATCTGGGATGTGGGGATGGTTCTGGCCTCCTTGAGGGTCATGGGGCCAGATCCAGCCTCCTCTGGGGTCACCTGGGATGTGGGACTGGTCCTGGCTTCCTCTGGGGTGACCTGGGATGTGGGGCTGGTCCTGGCCTCCTTGAGGGCCATGTGGCCAGACACAGCCTCCTTGGAGGTCACCTGGGATGTGGGGCCAGACCCAGCCTCCTTGGGGGTTGTGGCGCCAGACTCAGCCTTCTTTGGGGTTACCGATGATGTGGAGCTTGTCCTGGCCTCCTTAAGGGTCATGGGACCAGGTTCAGCCTCCTCTGGGGTCACCTGGGATGTGGAGCTGGTCCCGGCCTCCTTGGCAGTCATGGGGCTGGTCCTGGCCTTCTCTGGGGCCACCTGGGATGTGGGGCTGGTCCTGACCTCCTTGGGAGTCATAGGGCCAGACCCAGCCTCCTTGAGGGCCATGGGGCTGGACGCAGCCTCCTTTGGTGTCACTGGGGCCATGGGGCTGGTCCTGGGCTCCTCTGGGGTCATCTTTGCTGTGGGGCTGGTCCTGGCATCTTTGGGAGACATGAGGCAAGGCCCAGCCTCCTCTGGGGTCACTGGTGCCATGGGACCAGGCCCAGCACCAACCTCATCAGCCAGTGGGGCTGTGGTGCCAGGGCTGGCACCATCCCCAGGTCCCGGGGGTGTCTGGGGCACATCAGCCCTGATGGCCTCAGGCTGGGTGCTGCTGGGAGAGTGGACAGGGCTGCCATCCCCTGTCCTGGCACCACTGATGGGCAGGGAGATGTTCTGACTGGTGTTGGCCCCACTGCTGGAGCTCGTGATAGGGCTGGGGCTGGGGAGGGTCTTGGCGGCCACTGGGGTTCCTGCAGACTGGGCACTCCCATCCACGCTGGGCACAGCAGAGGGGGGCTCACAGCTCCCTGTGGTGGTGAGCTGGTCCCCAGTAGGGCTCTGCTGGTGGCCAGGGGGTGTCCTGGCTGAGGTCACCTCCCTGCACCCCTCCTCTGGTGCCTCTCTGCAGGGCTCAGGGCTGTGCTGGTCTGCCCCACCAGGAGCAGAGCTGTGGGGCTGAGGGTCAGGGGTGCCCTCCTGTCCTCCTGCTGTGCCAGGCTGCAGCTTTGGTCCTCCCTTGAGGCTGACACTGGGCTGTCCTGAGGTCCTTCCTCCTGCCAGAAAGGAACAAGAGGGGAGAAGCTCCTTTGGTACCTGCATGGAAATGGGGTAGGACAGTGCCAGGGACCTCCACCCCTGAGCTGCCAGGACCCTGGGCCAGAGTGAGGCTGTGGCTTTGCAGAGACAAACATTGCAAAACATCAAGCTCACCCCTGGCTGACCTCCTCCTCCAGAGCTGGCCCAGGCTCTGCTTCTGCCAGCCAAGGAAACCCTCTGCAGGCTGTGGCCATGGCAGGAGCACCCACAGGGCAGCACAGCATACCTGCTCACCATGGCATGCATAGCCCTGCTGCTATACCAGCCCCAGACCCTCCAGATGGGCAGGGTGGAGTTCCTCACCCCCCTCTCCAGGGATTGAGGGATGCTGCTCATGCAAATCCATTTACCTGGCTCCAAGGCCTGCTGGTTTATCTCAGCCACCCAGTCATGCAGAGCCAGCTCCAAGGCTTCCTGGGGGCTGTAGCTTCCATCCTGAGCTCCTTGGCTGTCCCCCAGGGCTCCCTCCATTCCTGAGGAACTGCAGCTCATCAGCCTGGGCAGCTCTGCAGGGCTGGGCAGGCACAGAGCTGCCTTAGGCATGGTGCCAGGTACCTGTGTGCTCAGGGTGGGCACAGCTCCCCAGCTCGCTCCCAAACCAGGTGCCCAGCGTGTGGATGGGGATGAAGTTGGCCTGGAGCTCACAGTTGGGGTTGAGGAGCAGCCCTTGGAGCCTGGCCATGAGGCCAGGAGCTCGGCCCATGTAGGGGCCCAGGAAGACTCGTCTGCAGTCGTAGTCGTTGGCGTAGAGGTTGTCCCAGATGACGGGAGGGCGCCTCAGGACAGCCTCCACCTCCTCCAGCAGCTCTGCTGACAGCTCCTGGGACACCACCTTGGGGCCTGGGACACACAGGGGACACAGGGTCCAGCATAGACACACAGCAGGGACACGGACACCAAGATGAGGTTGTGGTCACCACAGTGAGGAGAGCAGAGCCCCAGCTCAAAGCCCTGCACACCCCAGGGTGAGGCACCACAGCAGGGTCACTGTCACTGCCGGTGGCTCTCCCAGGACAGCCTGTGGCCACATGGAGCCACATTTCTCCTCACAGAGAAAAGGAAGGCACAATTCTTCCCAAGAATATTTCTGAGATTCACAGTCTCTGAACCTCAGGAAAGGAAGAACAATTCTTATCATTTGCTGTGCCTGTGTTTGTGCCAAAGTAGAATGCAATATGGAGATTGTTTACCCAAAGTGATGATGTTTTGTTTCCTTGGCCTGTCAGGGCCAGGTGTGTGTGTATGTCAGGACTGAAGGCGGGGATTCTGTGCAGTTGAGTGCTTGGCAGATTCAGTTTAGATGTAATGTAACATAGTCTAATAATATATTATAATAAAGTAATATATAGTGTTATGTATTACTAATAATAATATTATAATTATATTATAATTATCATTATATTAATCATTATTCATTTATATTATAAATTATGTTATATTTATATTTTTATAATAATATAATGTAATATATAATAATATATAATATATATAATTTATAATTTTATATTTATAAGTATAGAAAATAGATTTAAATATATATAAATATATATATATTTAATATTAATAGATGTATGTATGAAATGTATTTATATAAATATTTACAATATAGGAAATTTATATTCTTATATATTATAGTTCTATAAGTATTATTTCCCTTTATAATTATTAATTATGATCATTATTATAATTATTCTATTAATTAAATATTATATATTACTACTAATAGTATATATTACCAATAATATATATAATTATAAAATTTATATATATGTATATATATATACACATACACACACACACACACATATATATATATATATATATAGTATAATAAAGTAATTAATTAGCCTTCTGATAGGGTGGACTCCTCCTCCTTATCATCATTTCTCCCTGCCATGGGCTCAGCCTGTTTCGCTGGCCCCCCCCAGAGCTGGTCCAGGCTCACCTGTCCAGATGACAGCGATCCCTGGGAGCAGCTCCTGCCCAATGGTCTGCAGGTAGCAGGACTGGCTGGGGCTGGGAGAGCACAGTGAGCTGCAATATTCTGGGGAGAGAGCACAGAGCATCCCCTGGGGGCTGGGGAACAGGAGGGGAGGGACTGGCCGGATCATGGGCTAGTCCTGACACCTCAGAGCTCCTCTGGGAGGGTGAGGATGCTGGGATGGGGTGTCAGGATCATGGGCTAGTCCTAGTCTAGCTCTGAGGTGGTCAGAGCTCCACTAGGAGGGTGAGGAGGCTTGGAAGGGCTGCTGGGATCATGCACTTGTCCTAGTCTAGCCCTGGGATGGCCAGAGCTGCCCTGGAAGGGTGAGGAGCCCAGGGGGAGCTGTGGGAGCTGCCAGGATCATGGGCTAGTCCTAGCCTAGTCCTGAGGTGGCCAGAGCTCCCCTGGGAGGGTGAGGAGCCCAGGCAGAGCTGTGGGGGCTGCCTGGGCACTCAGCTCTCAGCAGGCACAGGGGTGCAGCCCAAGGGCACCCCAGTGTGAGGGGGCTCCCCACTTTGGGCACTGGGGCTGCAGGCGGTACCTGTAGGGCAGAAGAGGAAGACTGAGGGTTGGCCCAGCTCCTGGTACACCTGGTTGGCCACAGAGGCCTGAGCCTGTGCCAGGGAGGGGAAGACATCTCTGTCAGCCTGGCACATGCAGGGGTCGATGTCGTCGAAGAGCAGCGCGAAGGAGCGGCACCCCAGGGCAGCCACCTGTGGGCACAGACAGGGGCTGCTGGGACCCCCGGGCAGCAGAGACCCTCGGGGGCTCCACAGGGGCATCTGGGCATGGTACAGCACAGGGCAGCTCCTGCCAAGGGAGTGGCAGCTGCCCATGGAGCCACCCCACCATGCCAGCAGCTCTGTGCCCTCCCTGGGGAGCCAGGGCTCTGTGCCACCCTCAGCGCTGCCCAGCAGCTTCTGGGGCTTGGCCGCTCCTTTCCCTGCACCAATGGAGCCCTCAGCTCGCTGTCACAGTGACAGGGACAGCACACTGGCCACTGGGCAGCCCAGAGCAGCAGGAAGGGTTCACAGCCCCATAGCAGCCCATGGGGTGGGCACAGGAGGCACACATGGGGACCCATAAACACTTCTGAGTGGGCACAGGGAGTGTCACAGACATCTTTTATGAAAAATCCTTTCCTTAGGATTTTTCCTCCTGAGAAGCTGAGAGGCCTCAGGAACAAAATGTAAACAATGATTATCTGCTGCTGTGGAATGCAACAGGTGCATCTGTGATTGACCCATGTTGGTTGTTTGTAATTAATGGCCAATCACAGTCAGCTGTCTTGGACAAAGAGTCTGAGACAGAGGCCTTTATCATTCTTTCCTGTTCTATTCTTAGCCAGCCTTCTGATGAAATCCTTCCTTCTATTCTTTAGTATAGTTTTAATATAATATATATCATAAAATAACAAATCAGCCTTCTGAAACATGGAGTCAGATCCTCGTCTCTTCCCTCATCCTAAGACCCCTGCAAACACCGTCACACAGGGGGCACACATGGGCACGTGTGCCCCTGGCCTGGTAGCAGTGGGATGAAGGAATGGCCCACGGTACCTGCCTGAGTTTTTGCTGCAGCAGGAGGC
This sequence comes from Ammodramus savannarum pratensis, assembly GCA_020466415.1. Taxonomy (NCBI): domain Eukaryota; kingdom Metazoa; phylum Chordata; class Aves; order Passeriformes; family Passerellidae; genus Ammodramus; species Ammodramus savannarum. The sequence goes on from JAHXMQ010003319.1 coordinate 51,963,746, forward strand.
GATCCCCAGCGCTGGAAAACACTATGTCCTGGCCGGCAGAAATGGCGAAAATAAACTCCACCCCCCGTTGGTGGGCAGCCCCGATGAGAGACTGCATGCGGGCTGGGGACAGAGCACAGGGGAACTGTGAGAGCTGGGAGGGACAGGGGACAGGGATGGGCTGGGGGGATGAGAGATGGAGGGGGATGAGGGATGGAGAAGAGTAATGGATGGAGGGGAATAAGGGATGGAAAGGGATGAAGGATAGAGCAGGACAAAGGATGGAGGGGGATAAGGGGTGGAAGGAAAAGAATGATGGAGCAGGACCGAGGAATGTAATGGAACAAAAGATGGAGGGGAATAAGGGGTGGAGGAGGACAAAGGATAGAGAAGGACAAGGGATGGAGGGGAATGAAGGATGGAATGGGACAAGGAATGAAGGGGAATAAGGGGTGGAGGGGAATAAAGGATGGATGAGGACAAAGGATGAAGGAGAATAAGGGGTGGAATAGGAGAAGGAATGAAGGGGAATAAGGGATGGAGGGGGACAAAGGATGGAAGGGGAGAAGGGATGGAGGGGGAAAAGGGATGGAAGGGAAAAAGGATGAAGCAGGATCGAGGGATGGAATGGAATAAGGGCTGGAGGGGGACAAGGGATGGAGGAGGACAAGGGGTAGAGGGAGAAAAAGGATCAAGCAGGAAAGGGATGAAGGGGGACAGGGGATGGAGCAAGACAAAGGATGGAGCAGGACCAAGGGATGAAATTGAACAAGGAATGGAGGAGAATAAGGGGTGGAGAGGGATAAAGGGTAAAGGGGAATAAGGGATGAAATAGGGCAAGAAATGCAGGGGAATAAGGAACAGAGGGGGAAAAGGGATGGAAGGGAATAAGGGATGGAGGGGGACAAAGGATGGAGCAGGAGCAAGGGATGGAATAGGAACAAGGGATGGAGGGAAATAAGGGATGGAAAGAGAAAAAGGACTGAGCAGGACAAGGGATGGAAGGGGCAGGGGTGGAGGGAGAGTGAACCCCAGGATTGTGAAAGGAAGGAGCTGAGGTCACTGGGAGGGGAGAAGCTCCAGGAGGTCCATTCCCACTCCCTTATGACACAGAGGACTTTTGGTAAGGGTCTGTGGGCCTGGCTGTACTCAAGCACATTGCCTGAGACCCACATAGGAAGCTGGCTGCTCCCTTAGGCAATTCCCCATGATGGGCACACTCTGGGAATCTTCTTGCCCTTGGCAAGGTCTGGGGGCCTCCCTGCAATGGGCAAGGTGCTGGCAGGATGGAAACAGCTGTGACACAGCCCATGCTTTCCCCTGAGGGGCCCAGCAGAGCCGGTACCTGCCTCATGCTCTGTGTAGGGCTCTCTCCAGAGCAGCCGGTGCTTCAGCTCATCCTTGGGTGCGTACATGTAGCAGTTCAGCCCCCGCTGCTGCAGCCTGGGCAGGGAGAGAAAGGAGTCAGCCAGGCTCCCCACGGGCTCTTTGCACTGCCACAGGGAGACTGAGAGCTCAGCCAGTGCTCCCAGAGCTGAGCTCTGATGTGGGAACCCTGGAAATTCCTCTGGCTGATTCATGCCCCTGCCCAGGGGGCTCAGAGACCTTGGCACAGAGCCCAGGACCCCTGTGCCTTTGATTTAGCCCTTGGAAAAAACAATTACCAATGTTATATGAAGAATTACAAGCCATGAAAGTTTAAGTAGAATGATAGTGAATTTATCACGGGGTGAAAAATAGATTTTTTGGGTTTTTAGAATGGGGTTCAAGAGGCAAGATGGAGAAATCTGGGCATGGCCAGCCTTTCTCCTTCTTCTTCTTAGCCTCCATCTTCTGCTGTGGTGGTGGCACTTTTGGATTGGTTTAGAGTAGAAGCTCACTGTCTAACATAGGTGATAGGTATTGGGAAGTAATTGTAAATATTGTAAACTAAAACCACATAAACTAAAAACACGTTTGTAAACTAAAAACATGTAGTTTTTAGTATAAACAGACAACACTTCCCTGGGGGCAGGCAGAGTGTCTCTGTCTGACCTGCTGAGTGGACCTTGGCAGGTCAAGAGAAAGATTTTTATGGATAAGTTACAATAAACAACCTTGAGACCAAGAAATGGAGAGTTCTGACTCCTTCTTCGACCACCAGGCTGGGAAAAGAGACTTTCTAACTCATCTTGGGGTCACTCTGAGCAGCAAGGGATTCTGAGACTGTAAGGTTTGTGGCAGACACCAGCAGGATGCGCCCCCTGCGAGGGCAGATCCCTCCCTCTTTTGGCACTTCTGCATGAAGCCATCTGATATCTTCATTTAGTTTTATTTGTCCTCCTCAGCAGACAATGTTTTACATTTTCCCACAGTGAACAGAGTAGAAAGCACTGCAGGTATCTCATTATAAAAGTCCCTTATTTTGTTTCTTTCTAGATAAGATACCAATGGACATGTCACCCTCATGTGCCACATCCCAGTGCAGCACCAGGCAAGATCTTCTCACTCCTGAGCATTTTAGAACATCCCAGCTTGTTTTCCTTGCATTTTCTGTATCTCAGGGAGCTGGGGGTGCTGAGCCTGGAGAAAAGGAGACTCAGGGCTGCCCCCATCACTCTGCACAGCTCCTGAAAGGTGCCTGTGCTCAGCTGGGGCTGGGCTCTTTCTCCAGCAGCACTGACACCACTAGAGCACACAGGCTCGAGCTGCACCAAGGGAAATCAGGGAAAGGTTTTTACAGAAAGGTGATAAAGTTCTGGAATGTTCTGCCTGGTTGGTGGTGGAGTCCCCATCCCTGGGTGTGTTTAACAAAGCCTGGATGTGGCACTGGGTGCCAGGGTTTGGTTGAGGTGTTGGGGCTGGGTTGGATTTGATGGTCTTGGAGGTCTCTTCCAGCCTGGTCATTCTGTGAATTTTGTCCCTGCAGAATTCTGTCCTCTGCTCCTTAATTACGCTTATCACTGCCCACACTGTTACCTCCTTTTTAATTATTTCCCAGCTATATTTCCCTCTCTCTTTCCCTGTTGGTTGAGGTGCTTGAGAGGTACAGAGTTCCTGAACCACTTAATACAGACCCCTGCTTTCAATGTGCATTCTCCCCTCTCTTCTTTTCTTTGTGTCTCTGTTCTTTTTCTCCAAGTCCAGGAATTTAGCACAGCCTTGGGTGAGTCTGTGTCAATTAATGGAATTCCTATGGAATTGATGGTTACTCCTATTGCTTTTTCAAATATCAATATCTGGGTTTACCTACTTGCAGGCATCCCCCTCCTTCCTTCTTTTTCTTTGTGTCTATTCTTTTTCTCCAAATCCAAAAATTTAGCACAGTCTTGGGTGAGCAACAGCCTGTGTCAATTAGTGGAATTCCTATGGAATTGATGGTTACTCCTATTGCTTTTTCAATTATCAATATCTGGATTTGTCTACCAGGCATTCCCCCCTCTCTTCTTTTCCTTTGTGTCTCTGTTCTTTTTCTCCAAATCCAGGAATTTAGCACAGCCTTGGATGAGCAACAGTCTGTGTCAATTAGTGGAATTCCTATGGAATTTTGGTTACTTCTATTGCTTTTAACTGATTTTTTTTTTTCAAATATCTGGGTTTATCTACCTGCAGCCCCACTGTTTGTAAAGCCACCTCTCTCTCATTCCTTTCATTAGTATACACCAGCTCTGAATCCTAACTGCTAATCCTAATCATTGGATGGCAGAATAATTCATAATTTCCACGAAGGAACTGCCTTTTAACTCTGGAGAAATGGGACTCTAGTCCGTGTTTTGTCTGTGTTTCTGGTCTTCTCATCTGCATCATGTCCCGTGCAGGGATGTGCGGAGCCCCAGCACCACCTGCTGGCCCTGCGTCAGTCTGTCCGTCCGAGAGCGCCGGGACAGGGGGACACTGCAATAATGAGGTCCCTTGGCTGCCACCCCCACCTTCAGAGAGGAAAATTCAGGGTACTTGCCATTGGAAGAGAAGTTTCCTCTGATCCATTGACCAGGGTCTGCCATAGAAACCTGGAAAAGGGAGGGGGGAAAAGGCAAAATGCAGGAAGAGCCGAAATGAGGGATGTGGGACTCCAGGCAGCTCTCTAAATGCAGTTTATTACATCCAGGGTCATGGGTGACAGAGCTGTGCCCACAGCTGTCAGCTCCAGCTGCAGGCAGGCCTGGAGACCTTGAGTTTAGGTTACAATGCATTATAGACTTTTTTTTTGTTACAATGCATTATAGACTTTTCTTTGCTGAGCATCTTCATACAGTAGAACCAATCTAGACCTTAACTTTTATCTCTAGCCTGTCATAACTGCTGTAATTACCATATTCTTGTTACTGTTCTCCAATCACTAAAAGTCAGTGCACTACAGTTTAAGCTAGGAGTTGTTTTTCAGTTTTCTTGCAGAGGAAAATTCTGAGACCTTTTTTCTACTTGCCACATTTGCTGACTTGTTTGCCTGTGCTATCTTTCTGCTTGGTAAAAACATCTTCTTATTTGGGGTGGGTTTATCCTTTGCTCTAAGCCATAAAAACCCCTTCTAACTAACACACCCTTTGCCTCCTTGGTTATCCAGTGAGACTGGCTCAGCAATTCTTTTCTTCTATATCAAAACTTGCTTCCATCTCTATTCCTTCATCAGACTCTACATTTAAAAAAATCTTTCTGCCAAGCATCTGTGAGACTTTCTTGTCAAACTTTCACCCTTCCCAACAATGCAGATGTTGGAAAGTGCCTCAGAAGTTTCTCTGGGCTATCCCTGAAGGCAGAGATGCACTGCCAGACTTGCAGCACCCATTCTGCCTTTGGGATCACTTCCAGGGAAGGGCCCTTCCTATTCCTGCATGTAAGAAAATCTGGGAGGTGCAGAGCTGCCTGCAAAGCCAGGGAGAAAGGACATCCAGAGGAACACAAACCCCTTCCCCTGGGACAGGCTGATAAATGGGTTTGGAGAAATGCAGATTTGACAGCTCCTCAATGTGGAGGTTAAAGGGAACCTGTCAGAGTCGCAGCACAGACCTGAGATTTAGCAAGAGAGGAGCCTTCAGCCACTTAAATTCTCGTTAAGATCTGGCAGATGCAAGGTGAAGTCTCACAGAAAACCCATTATGTCTTGGACAGTGATGAGAATTGGCCATCAAGGTATCTCCCTGCTTTCTCTCTGCATTGTGGGCAACTTCTGAATCAATCACTGCAATTTCCAGCAGTCAGGGCCAAGGGCAGCAGATACTGGGAAGTGACAGCATCCCCAAAAGTGGGTGGTGCACAGGGGCAGGCTGCACTGACTCCATCAAGCTGGGAGGAAAGGCCAGCTCTCCATGAGGCCAGTGTCACCTGCATTTCCCAAATCAGCATCCCAGAGCTCACCTGCCCTCATTCCCTTGGCTCCCTTGGGCAGGAGCTCACCCTGCAGCAGCCCTGGGCAATGCTGAGGGGGTTGGCACCACAGCAACACCCACTCTCCATCTGTCCTCTCTCTGCAGACACATTTTCTACCTGCCTAAACACCTACATGGTTATTCCATATATTTTGAAATAATATAAAATCACTTTACTGTCCACCCCCCACCATGCACAGGGTCAAATTTGTGGCCTCAAGAGAATCACAGCAAACATTTCACCCAAAAAAAGTTATTTCTGTGGTAAATAATTTGCTATTTTGAGGTCCCCAGAGTCTCTGTATGGCCCCTGCAAGTGACACTTCCACAGCACGTGGGCTGCCAAGGAGGCCACTCAGCAGAGTTCTCCTGGAATGGATTTGCCAGCATCATCCCTGTCCTCCTTCCCAGGTCAGCTCTACTACACCAGTGATTCACGTCTGAATCATGCCAGCCTCCCCACCCCTGCATTTCCTGTTTGTTTCCCATCCATTTGCACGGTGCTGCTGCTCCCTCAGGTGGGGCAGAGGGCAGTGCCCGTGCCAGGGGTGCTGTGCTGCCAGCAGGAGGGCACAGGGATCTGCCAGCTCCACAGCGAGCTGGGCATGTGGGCAGGGAGAACACAGAGCTCTCCCTGGTCAGCTCTGAGCATGAGTCCTGCATGGCTGCCCCATGGGCAGGGTGGGCACACAGGGAAGTGCCCCTGGTTCCAGGGCAGCCAAGAGCCCCGTGTGGAGCTCTGGAGGCCGAGCAGAGGCTTCCTGAGCTCCTCTGGCTGTGCTGGGGTAGCTGCAGGGTGAGCTGGGGAGTGCTGCTCCAGCCCCCTGGCAGAGATGGGGGTCAGTGCAAGGACCCCACTCCCACCTCCCCCCCAGCCTGGGGCCCTTCCCGACCCCGCTTCCCTTCGGGTGGGTCGGAACAGCCCCGGAACGCGTCGGGCAGCGGCCCCGGAGGGACAGACCTACCTTCCACCACGCCGCAGAGGAAACGCGGCCGCTCCGCCATCCCCCGCAGGAGCGGCCCCGGCGGCCGGGGATGGGCGCGGGGTGCGGGGAGGGATGGAGGGACGGAGGAGGGATGGAGGGACGGAGGGATGGAGGTGGGAGCAGAGGGATGGAGGAGGGATGGAGGAGTGAGGAGAGGGATGGAGGAGGGATGGAGGAGTGAGCAGAGGGATGGAGGTGGGATGGAGGAGGGATGGAGGAGGGATGGAGGAGGGATGAAGGAATATGCGGAGGAGTGCTCGGAGGGATGGAGTGATGGAGGAGGGACGGAGAAGTGCGCGGAGAGTGGAGGAGTGAGCAGAGGGATGGAGGAATGCGCGGAGAGATGCGCGGAGGGACGGAGGAGTGCTTGGGGGATGGATGGAGAGGGAGCGGGGGCTGAAGGGGTGCGCGGAGCGATGCGCGGGGGGGATGGCAGGTGCGCAGGGGATAGAAGGATGCTCGGAGGGATGGAATGTTTGCTGGGGGATGCCGAGCCCGCGGGAGGGGACGGAAGGATGCGCGCAGAGCTCCGCGCAGGGGCGGCTCCACCGCCCGCCCCCCCCGGGACGCGCTCGCCGCAGCGCAGGGGGCGGCTCCGCGGGTGGGGCCGGGGGGCGGAGCGCGGGGGATCCCCAAAATCCCTGCGGAACCCCTGGGAAGCGATGCTTGGGCCGCAGTCACTCCCGGTTACCGAGGCCCCGCCCGGTGCCCACGGCAGCCCCGCTCCCCCCGTCCCCAACCGCGGGGTCCTCCCGGTGCAACAACTCCTTCTCCCGCCTCTGAGGCTCCCCGGGAGCCCACAGCCCCAGAGCTGATCCCGAGGGGTGGATGTCATCATCTCCCTGTGCTCACCACCGAGCTTGCACCTGCCCTGGCACATCCTGATGCCAGGCCGGGGGTGCGGTGCCAGGTCCAGGTGCCAGGCAGGGGACCCAGCAGTGCCAGGCTGTTTGCCTTGTGCCCCCTGAGCTCGTCTGTCCCACGGGCAGATGAGCTCCCTGCAGAGCCCAGCCTACACACAGGCCGGGCTGTCTGACACCCCCACGTCATTCTGTTCCTTCTCAGACCACTGGGTCTCTGTTCTGTTTCAGACCGCTGACATCAGTTTCAGAGCACTGATGTCATTATTCTGCCCGGGTTTGTGGTCTGATCTTTCATCTGCCTTGCACACTCTGTTATTGGTATTGCTGTGGTTACACCCCATGGCTGTTTCTGACACACTGCTCTCATCTCAGCCTGGGTATCTTTACTTTTGGTGCCTCCAATTCTCCTCTCCATCCTGCCTCGGGGGAGGGTGGGGCTGTGAGCAATTCCTCTGGGATGTTCCAATGTGAGCCCTTAATTGGGGAATGTCATTCCTAAAGCAGGGCACCAGCACAATTCTGTCAGCGTGCAAATGTGAGGGGTGAAGCCAGGACAGAGCAGAGCACCATCCAGGCACTGCCAACCTCCACACCTGCAGCTGTCTCATCAAAACCACAGGCGCAGAAATGGCCATCAGAGCCTGGGAAACCAGGATCTGTGGCTTCTCCCTCTTCCCTTTGAAGGTTTATGTTGTGTCAGGAAATCAAGCCATGGTTGATTTGATGGCTGAGCCATCAAAGTAGCAAGAAGCCCAAGTGTGCCTGACCAGCAGTGAGCTGGCAGGGTCCCAGTGCCATCAGAGTGCCACCAGGCTGGCTCATCCATGCTGGGATGTGTTGAGCACAAGGCTTGTCCTCGTTCTTTGCCTCACAGCCTCACCTGGCCCAGCTGCAGCTGGCAATGCTGGACTCAGGCCTGGCCCTGCAGGAGGCTCCTGGGGCAGCCCGGAGTGGGCAGCAGTGACAGGGACAGTACTGGGAGCAGCCCAGGGCCCCTGGAGGGACATGGCATGAGATAAGGATGGCATCGATCTGTCCACAAAGACAGTCGGAGAATGACATCCTGCAGGGCTGTGCATACACAGGTGTTTGCCTGTGATTCTTTGCCTTCTCTGCTCTCTCTGTGAGCACCTGGTTATTCCATGATTTTCTTGGACTATGAGCTTGAGGTAAGCAGCCTCTAGTCCTCCACTTCATTTTCTCTCCTGTCAAAGATGTCACTCCTTTTTCCTATCCTGTGAAATCTCACCTTGTCCACTCCCCATATTGCCCTCTGTGAAAAATGCGTATTTTATGGTTGGCTTTTCACAACTATTAAAATGAATATTGTATGTGTTATGTTAAAAAGTGATGCTGTGTTAATTTTCTTAAATAGTGTGTTAAATA
>JAHXMQ010003319.1:51972404-51990451 GCA_020466415.1 Ammodramus savannarum pratensis
CCCGTCCCCGTCCCCGCCCCGTTCCCGCCTCATTCCCCGTCCCGGTCCCCGCCCCGTTCCCGCCCGGTCCCGTCCCGTTCCCGCCCCAGCGGCGCGGGCGGAAGCGCGCGGGGATGGAGCCGCCGGCCATGGAGGGGCCGCTGCTGGTGCAGCAGAGCCAGAAATTCGGCACCAAGGTGAGTCCGGGCATCCCTTCCTCCCTTTCCCTCTCCCTCCCCTCCTTCCCTCCCTTCCCTGCCTCGGGCCGGTGCCGGTGCTGGTGCCGCTGCCGGTGCTCGGTGTGACCCCGCTGCCCGCAGCGCTGGAAGCGCGGCTGGTCCGCGCTCTACCCCGCCAGCCAGCACGGCGTGGCCCGGCTCGAGGTGTTCGACTGCAAGGAGCCGTCGGCGGCCGGGCGGGCGGGCACCCGGCGGCTCGCCCGCACCGTGGTGCGCCTCAGCGACTGCACCAGCGTGGCCCCGGTGGGCGAGAGCGGCCCCCGCGCCGGCACCGCCGCCTTCCGCCTGGAGACCCGCGAGCGCAGCTTCCTCTTCGCCGCCGAGAAGCAGCAGAGCGAGGAGTGGGTGGCGAAGCTGTGCCAGATCGCCTTCCCGGTGAGCCCCGGGCTGGGGGCGGGACACGGACATCAGCGTGTGGGGGTGACCCGTTCGCACCTGGCAGCTCGGGGAGGACACCCCGAGGTTTGAACCACCCGGCCCTGGCGCTCCGGTGCCCTCTCGATGGCTCCCGCTGTGGTTTGTGGGACTCCTCAGCGTGCTGTCAGTAATTCGAGGTTGTGGCTCCAAATTTCGAGTCGGGCTCTTCTTGCCCGGTGAGGAGCCCATGCTCGCCCCTGCAGAGGGCTGGCAGGAGGCCAAGCTGATGGTCAGGAGCGTTTCCTCTTGGCCCAGCCATTGCTGCCTTTCTTGCCACAGCAGCGACAGAGGAAGCACAGCCTCAGAGCCTTGTGGGACCTGTCTGCTTCCAGGAGCTGGAACCTCCTTTCCCAGGCTCGGGGCTCACTCCTGGCTGCTGCTGTGGGCACCCAACACTGCCCAGCCCCATCCTCTGCAGCCCCTGGAGCTGCTGGTCAGCCAGAGTGCCCAGCCAAGGCTCTCTGGGCAGTGGGTGCCCTGGCAGTGAGGTTTTTGTGCCCTCTGGGACACAGCCCATGCCTGCCCAGCTCCTCAGCACTGCCTCTCCCTGCTGGGAGGGTTTGCAGAGCCCTGGGTTGGGCTCCAGCTGATTCCAGCCTTGGAGTGCTGGGCAGGGCTGGGTGCACAGCTGGTGAGCCCAGGATGTCCCCTGAGTGTGATTTACCTTTGTCCCTCCCTGCAGTCTCCTGGCAGGCCAGGTGTGTCTGTCCTTTGCCAGGCACTGGTGGCAATGTCTCTGTGGCTCCTGGTGCAGCCAGGGTTGCAGCCTTTGCCCTGAAAGTGGCTTGTGGGGCTGAGCTGGGCACACAACACACCCTGGGAGTGGGGCAGGGTGGTGGCTAGGCCAGGGAGCACCTGCTTGGAGCTTCCACCTCCCACATGGGAGCCATCATTTGTGTGCCTGAGGTCCAGAAACAAGCTGAAGGTTTAGGAGGATGTGAGCAAAAGGTTGCAAGGCTGGCATGTGTTTTTAAAAGGCCTGATCTGGAGCAGGAGGCACAAGAGCTGCACGTGGCTAGAGATCCTCAGCTGGGATTGCTGATCCTCTGCATGGAGAATGTGATTTTGTGTCATGTTCCTGCCCAGAGGGGATGCAGGGTTCAGCAGCTTAGGACCTGGGGCCAGAGATCATTCACAGTTCAGAACAGATTTTTTTTTTAAATTTTCTTTTGAAGATGAGGAGAAGTGCAGTCAAATGGAGCCTTGGAGGCTCTGGCAGATTTGGTGGCCCTTGGCTTTCCAATCCCAGGTTGGAGCCCTGCTGTGCTGGATGCTTTAGCTGAGGAGGAGCTGCTGCTGTCAGCTCTCAGGACATGAGGTTTTAGGACCCAAACACAAGGGCTGGGTGACCCTTTTTTGGGCTTCTTGTCAAGAAGCTCATATGTGTGAGTTTAAAACTGAAACTGCACGATGCACCCTCTGCTGCAACCCCAAGAACAGCTCCACACACTGAGCTTCCCTTGTGCCGTCTGCACAGAGCTTGGGGAGCCTCTGATTGTGAGGGGCTTTTCTGCAGGAGGATCTGTGAAAGCACCATGGGTTTGTGTCCCCCCCTGGCCCTCTGGGGGCCCTGCTGCTGGGACACAGTGGTGACAGCCTGTGTGTTGCATTTTCAGTTCTGCATGTGCTAAAATAGAAGCGCTCGCTTCCCCTCTGCAGGCTGCCCCTCCTCCTGAGCAGGGCAGGACACAGATCCCCGTGTCACCAGGCCACCAGCCCCCTGTCCTTGGGGTGCTATGGCCAGGAGTGTGTTTGGGTTGTGCCATGCTTTGGGGGCAGCTCTGAGGGTGCAGAGGACAGAGCTAGGGACAGGAGCTCAGGGAAGTCCCCTCAGTGCTGCCTGGCCCTGTTGATCCGTGTTCATGTGGGCTCAGGGAATCCTGTGCCAGCTCTGGGGTGGGCAGAGTGCAGGACAGCCAGGCTGTGTGGGGCCATGGAGGGCAGCAGGGCCATGCAAAGGGGGCTGGGGGCTGCTGTGGGAAGAGAGCTCTGGGTCTGACCTGCTCTCCTTTGTCCTTTGCCAGGGCAATGGCCCCAGCGATGGCCTGGTGTCACAGCATGGCCGAGAGGGCAGCAGGGAGTCACCAGCCCTGGAGATGGCCGTAAACTCCATCTACTACACCAGAGATGAAGGTGGGACCTGCTCTGCCCTGACCTGGGGACACCTCCCACAGAGCCTTGTCCCCATCACTGGGGCCATGCTGGGCATTGTCTGTGTCCCCCTGCCCTGCCCTGAGCAGCCCTGTCCCTGCAGTGGCGTTGGGTGTCCCTGAACAGCCCTGTCCCTGCAGTGGGGTTAGATGTCCCCTGCCCTGCTCTGAGCAGCCCTGTCCCCACAATGGAGCCGTGTGTGTCCCTGAGTAGCCCTGTCCCTGCAGTGGGTCTGGCTGTCCCTGAGCAGCCCTGTCCCTGCAGTGGGGCTGGGTGTCCCCTATCCTGCCCTGAGCAGCCCTGTCCCCACAATGGAGCCATGTGTGTCCCCTGAGCAGCCCTGTCCCTGCACTGTGTGTCCCTGAGCAGCCCTGTCCCCACAGTGGGGCTGGCTGTCCCTGAGCAGCCCTGTCCCCACAATGGAGCCATGTGTGTCTCCTGAGCAGCCTTGTCCCCACAGTGAACGCCTTCTGGGTGACAGTGCAGAGGACAGAGGCTGCAGAGCGCTGTGAGCTGCGTGGCACCTACGTGCTGAAGGCTGAGAGGGACAGCCTGGTGCTGAAGGACCCACGGACAGACAGGATCCTCTTCGTGTGGCCCTACCGGCTGCTGCGCAGATATGGCCGGGACAAGGTGGGCAATGGGGCCCCATTGTGCTCTGCTGCAGCTGCTCCCTTGTGCAAGGCTGGGCTGATGTCCTGCAGCCAGGATTGCTGCAGCCCCTGGTGGCCTTGGCTGTCCCCAGGTCCTGTCTGTGTCACTGTGCTGGAGCATGGGCTGGTGGGACACTCGTCCCCTCTGTGGCTGTCCCACTGCTCTCCTTCTCCATCCCAGCAATTCCCAGCTTGTGGCAGGAGCAGGGACATCCCTCAGTGCTGCACACACGCTGTCCCCTGGCTCCAGGAACTGCTCCTGGCAGTCCTGTCTCTGCCCTGGGTTCAGTCCCTCCCTCCTAAGCATGGTGGCCAGAGCAGAGGGGCTTAGGGACACCAGTTGCTCTGGATTTCTTCACTCTGTGGGGGGAACTGCTCCTATTCTCACTGACCTTTAAAAGTCTGTCCCTCTCCAGAGTCTTCCTGCAGTGAGTCCCCAGTCTGCCTTGCTGCTACCCTGGGTGCAAGGGCCATGCTGGACAGGGAGAAGTGGTGTCCAGGGGCTGTTCAGTGGTGTCCTGGGGCTGTTTATAGCAGGGACCATGTTGGCCACACTCTGCTTATGGTGCACATTCCCAAAGCATGGGTGGAAACCGAGCTGCCCTTGTGGGAATGTCCAGCTCATCTGCAGAGCTGTGCTGGGGGCAGGAGGAGAGTTGCAGGGTGTGGGGAGCTGCACCCACAGTGACCTGAGCAGAGAGGGTCTGATTGTGCTTCTGTTCAGCAGCACTGACCCATAAAAAGGAGTTTGTCCCCAGAGAGCTTTGTAGCAACCACAGGGGCTGCTGCTGCCTGTGAGAGAGGCAGAAAATCCTGAGGCTCAGGAAAGGTGTGGGCGTCAGCTGGTGGGAACCTGCTCACCAGAGAGTGTTCAGGCCAGAGGAAGCAGAGCCCTGGTGCAAGACTTCTCTTTAAAGGACCTTTTACCATGAACAGATTAATGCTGGTAGGTCAGTGCTTTGCTAACTCTTGGTAACTGAGCTGCTGCTGAGCTTTCTCCTGTGGAAAGCTGTGTTCTTCCTCTTGTTTCTCTTGCTTCCAGATCTCTCCCTTCTTTCCTAAGATTCCATACTAGTTTCCCCTGCTGAACTGTCACCTTCTCACTCTACTCCTGCCTCAGTGTTGTTTCCTAGACCATCTGATGCCAGTGGTAGAAACTGCTGGAATTGCTCACGGAAGGCAGCAGGGCTCCAGCAGGAGCTGCAGCTCTCGGGGGCACTTGCAGTGATGTCCCTCAGGTGTGCTCCAGCTCTACAGCTTGTAGTGTGGCCTGTCCCTGCCCAGCTGCTCTGGCCCTTGCTGTGGGAGTGGAAGGAGCAGGATTTCAGGGTGTGCAGGATCAATGCTGCAGCCACACGCCCTTTGGTGGCAAGCACAGCCTTGGTTGCTGAGCAGGACCTGACTCTTCTGCTTCCCCTCCAGGTGATGTTCTCCTTCGAGGCTGGCAGGCGCTGTGACTCAGGACCTGGCAACTTCACCTTTGAGACCAAGCAGGGCAACGAGATCTTCCGGCTGGTGGAAGCTTCCATCCAGGAGCAGAAGGCTCAGGTGGAGGAGAACCGGCAGAGCTGTGACTCGCTGGAAGCCGAGAGCCCCGGCATGGTGCAGATCCGCCAGGCCCTGGCTGACAGCCTCAACCTGGAGCTGCCTGCTGAGGGGGATGACACCCCAGCACCCAAAGCAGGGCTGGCACCCAGGGCTGGTGCAGCAGCAGCAGCAGAGGAGAGAGATGCCACAGCCCTGCTGAAGAGCCGGACTCTGCCAGAGCTGCCCGTGCCACCGGCCAAGCCCATGGTGTCCAGCACGCCCCCGCGCTCCCCTCTGCCCAAGGTGCTCCGTGCTGTGCCACCCTCTGAGGACCCTTCCAGCGTGTACTCAGAGCCCCTGGACTCGGTGAAGGGCCTGCAGCCGTGGCCTGACCCGCTGTACTCGGACCCTGTGGACAGCAAGGCCCTGAGCGTGGCCAAGGCACCCGGCGGGGCCGTGGAGGAGCCGAAGCCGCGACTGCCGGTGCTGCCGTACTTGGGCCCGTACGAGCAGGTCCGGGCCGAGGGGCAGGGCCAGGGCAGGGCTGAGGGCCAGGGCAGGGCTGAGGGTCGTGGCCAGGCTGTCCCTGGGCACAAGGAGCACATCTATGACGAGCCCGAAGGCCGTGCCCCCCGCTCGCTGCATCCCTTCACCTACATCTACGACGAGGCGCGGCCCACGAGCGAGGCCTGGCGCACGCAGGGCCACGATGGCAGGGGGGGCTATGAGTACCCCTACAACCCCAGCACTGACGATTACTCGGTCCCCAACTTCCCTGCCAAGGCCAAGAACCCCAAGCCAGTGCCAGCCCCCAAGCCCCAGGCAGCCTTTATCCCCAAAGGGGCAGAAAGGCTGGAGGAGCCTGGCAGGCGATGGGGCAGCGCTGCCCCCGAGAAGGTGCTGACCAAACCCAGCCTCAACAGCAGCAACAACAACAACGTGGAGGTGCTCTACAGCCAGGTGGTGAAGCCCCAGCAGCTGCAGAAGAAGGAGCAGTGTGTGGATGAGTACAGTTTGTCGCCTCTCTATGAGGATTTAGGGGAGATATAAACTGCTGCTCTGTCTGTGTCCCAGCAGGGATGGGCATCTCAGTGCCAGCTGGGCTTCTCCTCCCCAGGATGACCTGGGACTGTTTGGGCTCTTTTCTCACCAGTGCTGAGGGACTGTGTTTTCCTGGAGGGAAACAGCAAGAGAGCTGTGGCTGGAGCAAGCCCCAGTGTGTTTCTCCAGCTCTGGAGCTGGCTCCACTGTGCCTTCTGATCTGCAGGAGGGTTGGTGTTTTCCTGTACCTGCTGCTCTGGCTCTGCTCTGGCTTCCTGTCTGACCAGGCTGCAGGGCTCTGGTGCCTTTTGTGGTGTGTGGAAGGCTGCTTGCCATCAGTCTCCAAAAGTATTTTTATACAAAGTTATTTTAATATTAAAGTCTTTATGTCTCAGAAGGACACGTTTGCCTGTGGCATGGATGGGGAGGTGCAGGTGCACGTTTGTGTCTGTGCCAGAGCCACTGAGCTCAAAGAAAAGTGCCTGCCAGGCTGAGCTGTGCCTGGATGCCCTGATGGCAGGGGATGAAGGGAAATGAGAGTCAGGCTCAGATATGTGATGGCCTCCAGGCACAGGGCTGGGCAGGGACAGTGCCAGCTCTGCTGCAGCTCTTGGTGAGTCACAGGATCTCTCCTTCTCCAGCTGATCCCCCCACTCCCAGCTGCTTTGGGAGGCCTGGAAGGGCCCAGGCTGGATCCCATTTGGTTTAATGGCCAAATCTGTGATGCCAAATCTGTGTGGTTTGTGGCATTGCTGTGTGGCCAGCCTTGGCCAGCAGCCAACCCAGGGGGAAACAGGTCGTGCTTTCTGTGTGGGACCACACCAGGCACGCTGGCATTGGCTGTCCCCACGTCTGGATGGGGCTGCTGGTGACTTCTGCAGGTCTGGCAGCCTGTTGGTACCTAAAGAACACGCAGGTGACAGGCAGCACTGTGCTGCACCTGTGAGAGGGCTAAGCTCAGCTTCTGCAGCCCCAGCTCAGCCAAACTGGGGAAATCTGCAGGTTCAGGTCCCCAGGCTGGTGATGAGGTGATGAACTCTGGGCATTTATCTGGTGCCCAGGTTGCAGGGGGAAACCTCAGTCCTGTAAAAACACAGCTCAGCTGTGGCCAGGACCAATTTGTGGCTGTTCTCTCTGCTGGGGTTTTGCTGCAGGAGAAGGGGAAAAGTCTGTTGGGTTTTGGGAAATCTGAGGTAGTTCCAAAAACTTTGTTGCTTCCCTACTGCTCCCTCCCTAAACCTGACTTTATAATTTTGATGTTGTTGACTTGTTTGCAGGCCCCAGGCTGGGCCATTTTGTGTTCATTCCTGCTCCCAACCATCCCTGTGCCTGCAGGGGTGTCTGCCCTGTCTCCCATGGTACCTGCCCTCAATGTCTTACCCCAGCAGCTGCCTGATGAGATGCCAGGGCATGGGAAGAGCCAGCCCTGGGCCTGTCAGAGCTGGGATCCCAGGGAGAAGAGATGGGATTGTGGTGCTTGCCCCATGCCCTTGCTCTCCTGCAGCTGTTTCACAGGAAGCACAGGTCAGTGGTGGGAGAGCAGTGCCGGACATGTCAGAAACCACAGGCAGAGAATGGAGTCCATGGAGGAGAACTTTATTTTGGAACAGCTTTTCAGAACCAGGTAAGTAGAACACAAACTCTGCTGGTGCTTGGCTTGGTCAAGCTGCCCCTGGCTCACACCTACCCCGCACTGAAAAACAGGCTGGCATCTCTGCAATTGCTCTGGCTTGGCATTTGCTCCAACCCCCTTTAAGAGCTGAGGGCTTGGACAGCAAGGCCAGTCTTGAAAGCAACCAGATCATCTGGAGAGCAGAACTCCAGGCTTTAAGATTAAATCCAAGCCCTGTTTCATTCCTGTTTAACCACCCCACTGAACCTGCTGCTGTGGGATGAAGGCAGCTCAGCATGACTGCCTGCCTTGTCTGATTTCCTCCCTGCCCTGCCTGCAGCTCCTCTGCTCCCACTGACAGCAATCTGTGATTTGTGGCCTGTGCTGGCCCAGTCTCACAAACCCAAATTGGAAGCAGGCTGGTGACGTGTGCTGGCAAGAACAGGAAATACGTGGTGCTGCTGCTGCAGGGGACAGCTGGAGCTCTGAACAGAGGGTCCCTGAGCAGCAAACTTCCTGCAGAACTGGCTGGGTGACGAACACAACGTGAAACAACAACAAGGAGGAACAAATGATGGGAAGTGCCTGCCTGCCCAAGGCCAAGCTCGGTGTCTTGCCTGACCACATCCGGCCAGCTGCTGAGCCAGGAGCTGTGGCTGCCCAGGGGCAGCTCCTGTGCTCACTGCAGGAACTCCTCATACTCCTTGGGCAGCAGGGAGCCCTCACAGGAGCCTCTTCTGGCTGCTGCTGCTGCTGGTCTGAATGTCTGAAGTGGAGGGGGAGCCATCACCAGGGGAGCCACTGCAGCTTTGGCTCTGCTCTGAGGCTGCAAGACAGGGACAAAACACAAATCCTTGTGTGGGGAGGTGCTGGCTGTGCCTCACCTTGCTGGGATTCCTGCAGGAATCTGGCCAGGAGGGCACAATCTGCTGGAATGTGGCCAGGAGGGGACATCAGAGCCCCTGCAGGCTGCTCACACACAGGACTCACCTGCCTGGGCTGGTGGCGCTCCGGGCGCTGCTCCCGGGGCTGGGGCTGCTGCCGGTGGGGAGGTTTGTACAAGGAGCTCTTCAGGTATTTGTACAGGTTGCTCTTCAGGTGCAAGGGGTTGTAAGCAACTTCCACTTCCAAGTTGTTCAGGGCACTCTGCTTGGAAGAGAGAACTTGAGTTTGCTACAGGATGTGACAGGTGGAAGCTGTGGGGTTTGCATGTTTGTGGTTTTTTTGGGTTTCTTTTTTGGAGACAGTGTTGTAGACACTCCAAACCACCCACCCTGCAGTGAAAGGTGAAGGGATTTTTGGCTGTGCTGCAAACCATAATGTGTATAGAACAAGAGGCATCTCCAGACAGATCTTAATGGATTTAAACATCCCCTTGCAGGATGCAGTCCTACCCTTTCCCATGCCCAGAATTCAACAAGCTGGAACTCCCTTTCTGGGCACTGTCACCCCCAATTCTGATTCACAAGGCCTCCTTCCCAGCAGACACCAACATTGCTCCCAAGGACAGGCATTTGCTGTCCATGGAGAAAGCTGTGTGCTGGGAAGGAGTTCTGGAGTGCAGCATCACACAGTGTCACTAGACATTGTCACAGCCATTTCCTTCTCTCGTTATCTGCTGAGGTGATAAGGAGAGCTGATAATGAGTGACTCACCTCGATGGGGCCCCTGACTCGCTCGGGGTGCTCAGCCAGGAGGGCTGGGAAGGCTGATGGCAGCAGGAGCTCTCTGATGGCCACTGCTTTCACCAGGAGAGTGGCAGAGTCAGAGGGGACAATGACATAATAGGGGTGTACCACCACGTTCCAGTTTGGTCCTGTGTTCTGGGGCTCCTGCCTGGCCAAGAGCATCCATTTCCTTTTCTAAAGGGCAAAATCCAGGTGTGAACAACAGCATCAGCCACTTCCTTCAGCACTGCCACCGTGGGCTCAGGGCAGGCACACTCACATATAGGAAGGGAAACTATTCTGCAGCAGGGCTGAGGACAGTATGGCAGGCATTTAGTTGTTTTTTTTAGCAAGTCAATTCTTAAAAACACCCAATTTTGGTTTGCAGCTTGTCAGTAACAGCCAGTTCTCCACAGTCCAAGCCTTGGTTATTTATTTTTGCTGTTGAAATCTCAAATCTAACTCCAACCCTGGCATTTGCACTTCACACCTCCAAACACTCATTTCTGGTAGGTTTGAGGGTCTCCTCTAAGCTCTGATGAGCTGTAGCATCTTCCCAGCAGATATACAAGCCCAACTCTGGCCCATGAGATGAGGTTGCAGCTTTTAAAATGTTTCCAGACAGATGTTACAAGGTGTGCACTCACTGTTCCCTTCCCTGGCCATCCCTCCTCATCACAGTGCCCTTTGCACACACTCACCAGGAGGCTGTGACACAAAGCATGGAAGCTGTGCTGGTTTGTCTCCAGTTCATCCCAGTCCAGCTGCCAGCAGCTTGTGGGTTTGATGATGAAGGGCAGCCCATAGAGCACAGACTCACAGACCCCTTCAGACTTCAGAGCCCTGCCAGGACACAGCTCATGGTAGTGCTCAGCATTGTAAGAACAGCTTAGAAATTATCCTGGTTTTCTTATAAAGACACTGGAGAACATCTCTGTGCCCTTCCCTGAACTGCTGCCAGGAAAGTGAATTCTTGGTGAAATCACAGCACTGTGAGACTTGGCTTAGGCTCAATACCAAATTAATTGGTGTGGCCTCATTAGGTGATGAGAGAGCAGAATTATTGCAATTAAACATTTCACTGGGGCAAAAGAACTTTAGCAGCAATGATATTTGTGGTGTCACCCTCATTGAGTGCTGTGGTGACACCAGGTGTGACTGTGGTCTGCACGTGGGCTGTGCTGTTCCATGAAAAATTATCCTGTTTTTTCTTATAAAGACACTGGAGAGCATCTCTGTGCTCTTCCCTGAACTGCTGCTTGGAAAGTGAATTCTGGGTGAAATCACAGCACTGTGAGGCTTTCCTTAGTTTCTGACATCCAGTTAATTACTGAGGCCTCATTAGTAATGAGAGAGGAGAATTATTGCAATTAAACATTTCTCTGGGGTGAAAGAACTTTAGCAGCAATGGCATCCGTGGTGTCACCCTCATTGAGTGCTGTGGTGACCCCAGGTGTGACTGTGGTCTGCATGTGGGCTGTGCTGTTCCATGAGGGGAAGAGTGATGGAACTGAGGGGTTTTTCACACCAAAATTTGGCTCACCAGCACCACCAGAGCCTCCTGGTGATGTCAGCAGGCCCCAGGAAAGTGAAGCTTTTCTCACACCCTCCCCCAGTGGAACACAAGGAGCACCACTCACTTGAGCACCCGGAGTTTGTGCAGAGCTGGGGATGGCCAGGCTGTCACATGCCAGGGAGAGCTGGCATCTGCTGCTCTCCCAGTGCCATCAGATGTCCCCAAAAGCAGGGCTGGGTCCAGCAGCCTCTCCTGCAAATCACACTTCAGGCACACTGGGAAAGGAGAATGGTTTAGGTCACTGGGATGGCAATGTTTAGCACATGACATGCTCAAAGCATTTAAAAATTAATGTTTTCTAGCAACTATTGGGGGAAGGAAAATACCAAAGCCTGGCACAAGGCATCAGCCTGTGCCCAAGTCCCTTTATAGAGGCAACACAGCCTTTATTTAAGTGCACCTCTCTGTAAAACAGCATTTATTTAAGTGCAGTTCTGGCACAGACTCTGTTTTGAACACAATTTTTAGGGCTATTCAGCTCTCAAGGCTCCTTTTTACCTTGGCCACGTGGCTGTAAATTCACTTGCCCCTCCAGGCACATTTTTGCTGCAGAATGGAAACAATTGCAGCCTCAGCAGCTGAGGCAGTAAAAAGCAGCTTTGTAAGCTTGATGGTTTTCCAAGTTATCCACAGACTTCATCTGGGTCTCTAAATGGGAGGGAAGGTGCCCATAGGACAATCCTGGGTAACTTTTAAGGCTGAGGGATTCAGGAGCTCCTTGAAGGGGAGCAGAAGGGAGAGAAAATGAAATACTTAAGGTGTTCTTGGGTGCAGCAGCATGGCCAAAACCTCCTGAGGGAAGGAGGAGATGGAGCTGTTCCCTCTCTGTGCCATGGTCATGGAGCCAGGTTTTAAACAGCATCTCCAGGCTGATGACATTGTCCTCTACAGTTTGCACCTCGATGTCCATTC
Source organism: Ammodramus savannarum pratensis (assembly GCA_020466415.1). Lineage (NCBI taxonomy): Eukaryota > Metazoa > Chordata > Aves > Passeriformes > Passerellidae > Ammodramus > Ammodramus savannarum. The sequence continues at coordinate 51,984,179 of JAHXMQ010003319.1, forward strand.
CCAGGATTGCCATATCTGCAGGAAAAAAAAAGAAAAAATAGGTGAAAAAGCACCAATATTTCAATTCCAATTGTTAAACTCCTTTGTTGGAGGTGCAAACAAATGTGGTTTGATGTAGCAACAACTTTTAAGCGTGGAGAAATGTAGGCTGGACAGCAGAGTTAGGCAGGATATAAACAAGATAAACCCTCAAAAAAACCCCCCAAACCACCCACAAATAATATCTCAAAGATGCATGCAGATGAGAAGCTGCTTGAAGTCCATCAGATAAAAATAAAATGGGATAAATAAAATAAAGGGAAGGAAAAAAAAGCAGTTTGCAAATTGCATAAGAATTGCAATATAACCACTGGTAAACCCAGAAGGTGCAGTGTGGTAGCACTAATAGCTTCACCATACAGCCAGGATGTGGAAAGGCTTTCTCAGAAGAGGAATAAATAGCAGAAATAGCATTTTTCCACCCCTTGTGTTTACCAGGCCAGCAAGGGGATTAAAAAAACAGTGCTGCATCCTTCTACACTGAGAAATCTTTTCATTTCTAATGCCATTTGGCAAAAATGACACTTATGCTTTAAAAAAAAACCCAAACCCAAAGAAAAATCCCCAGAAATGAAATAATTTGTAGCTGGTAAATAATCCAGGACTCCTGTAATGACTGTAATGCTTCAGATGCTCTGCAGGACACACTTTTTGATTGTCCCCACACTTTTTGCCTGTCCCCACCTCCCAGCCTTGAGGCAGAGATTGTGGTGGTTGTTTGTCTGCAGCAAAGCAGACTCAGCTCCCACTCACAACAGGAGATCTTTCACACTGCCCTTGCTATTAAAAACCTTTTCTTGTCCTTTCTGACTGTCCCTGGCTGCCAGGATTTAATTCCTTTATTTTTTTAGTTCTTTACTACTTTTATTTTATTTTTTTTTTTAAGTTGGAAGATGCTCTTCATGAACTGAGCTGCTCCCACCTCCAGCCCCTTGCCCTGAGTGTTGTTCCCATTTCCCTGCAGAATTCACTGCTGCAGGATGATCCTGTTTTGGGTGCATTCCCTACAGATTTTAGACTTGGGATTCTCTCAGGGATGTGCACTGAAGAGGGCATTAACAGCTCAGAAGACAAAGCATCAGGAAATCCAAGTGATTAACTTTTACAAACAGCAAAACACAGCTGACAAAGGGAAATATTTGTGTTTTGGGGCTGGTACATGCTTTAGTTCCTCCCTCAGTAAATATTTTCCTGGTTTTATTTTCTTTATTTTTTTCTCTATAATAGATATTTAATCACACATCTGCAGTTGCACAAGACATGACAATTTTAAAAGAAATTCACTGCATTCATTAGGAAAAGCAGGTTGGGGTGCCAAAATCTCCTGTGCAGAGGGTTCCAAAGTTCCTGGAGAGCACAGCTGGGTGGAGAAAGGAGCCCTGGGATTACAGAACATGGGCTGGGGTCATAAAAAGGCATCAGTGCTTTATCTGCAGGACTGGTTCTTTGTTTTTATCAAAGAGAAAGAGCTGGGAGCTCTTATCTCCAGCACATGCAAATATTCACCTTTGTTAGCAAAGGGTCTGGCAAGGCTCAGCTGCTCTCAGGGAGGGAATGGGGCAGGGGAAGAGAAATAATAATAATAATAATAATAATAATAATAATAATAATAATAATAATAAGTAGTAGTAGTATAATTTTATAGATAATTCATAATACAATATAATTATAATATGATCACAATACAATATATTAGTATATTTAATTATTTATTATTATGCATAATAATTATAGTAATAGTAATAATTATATAATAATATATCGATTGTATACAATTATTAATATATAATTATGAAAATAGTATAATTATCTTGATAATATATTATATAATTACAATATAATTATAATATAGTAGAATTGTAATTATATATAATAAATTATTAATAATAATTATGTTTGTGATAATTATGATAATATATTGATTGTATAAAATTAATATTATATCATTCTAATAATAGCACAATTATATTTGTTATGTAATAAAATTATAATGCAATATAATTTTAATATATATAATAATATATTAATGATAATAACAGTGGTGATTATGATAATGATGATAATAATAACAACATATTGATTGTATAAAATTAAAATTAAAAATCTAAGTAGGTTCAAATAACCCCTAAATAAAATAATGGAAGAAAAATCCTCAGTGAAATGAAGCTCTTGATGAAGTGCTGCATCACAATATTTATTTTCTAGTTCAACACAGCACCAATCTTGCACTTCCTGTACACTGGATCTTGCAAATTCAATGCTGTTTACTGTAATTTTTTAATAGGAGAATAGATTTTTATTTTTCTGAAACAGAAGGAGGGAGCTCCAATGGGTGTCATAAACCAGTTGGGCTCATCTTCCCAATTATCTGACTTATTCATCCCCAGTTACTTTTCTTAGGGAGTAAATAGTTCATCTACTCAGAAAATGAGAATTTCATCCCTTGACATTTCAATGGCCTTTATGTCCACATTTATATTTTTATTCCATTTACTGGGTGAAAGGGCTACACAAAAATCCACATTTAGAAAGAATTTGGGTGGGGTTTTGCATTCCCTGAAGCAGCCCTGAGACAGAGAGGCACAGAGCATCTCCTCCTCTGTGAGCTGGGGCTTCCAAGGCTTCCCTGCAGGATTCCCAGCCCCTACTGGGACAACTGAACAGAAATTTGCTGCAACCATGCAAGAAAATGAACAGCAAGAAACAAATAACTCTGTGTGCACCTCAGTAAAAAACAGAAATAACCCCTTTTAATCCTGCTGGAATCTGACATACAAAGAATTGTCAGAATTTGGGGCCTGTAAGGCAAAGCTTGGAATTAAACACAAGATTTGATCTGAGACTTTAAAAAAGGTTTCCAAACTTAAGTGCTAGAAGAAAGATTTTGGATTTATAGTTTAGAGCAAAGACATGTTAAACTAAGAAAGTTGAGAGTTTTAGAGTTTAAGATAGAGACAAAATTAAAGTAGCTACCAAGGTCAACAAAGAAATTAGAATGCAGTACTGTGAGTTTGTGTGTCATAAATGATTAGCTGAGAAAACTTACACTGCAGCATGGGTCCATAAGATAAAATATTTAAGGATTGGGTCAAAACCATAAATATCCTTTATCATTGCAGTGTTTTATTAGTCAATAAGTCCTTAAAAATGTTGTGATTAAAGGTCTTATGGCCTTCTGAACCTTGCTGTAAGGATGTGAGCTGAACTCATCCTTCCTGCCTATGTAGATGATAAGAAAAACAAAACAAACCACATCATCTAAAAAGCTCAGAAATCCTGTCCCTAACTCATTCAGAACTTCAAAAATCCCCACATAATCCTCTCTCCCAGGCTGCACATTGCTGGGAAGAGTTACTGTCACTGACCAAGCCTCTTAATGAGCTGGTTTTTTGTCTTTGATCCAGTTCCTGCTTCCTGCTGCTGCTTTCCTCCATGCTCAGAGGTGTTACCCCCAAAACTCGATGCCTTTTTCCCTTTAACCCCACAGTGAAGCTGTGTCACACATGAATTTTAAATAACAGCCTGAGCTGAAGGAACACACTGCCAGTTCTTGGCTTCTTTTTTCTGTCAAGGTTGGGATTGAAGCACTTGAGAGGCTATTTCATGTTCAGACTCAGATGTTTATTATTCCTTATCTATGTTACAGTCTCACAGCAGTGAGTTCTGCAGCATTTCACTAACAAGCTACAAAACGGCCCCATATCTCTCTCTGCAAGGTCTTTTAAGGCAAAGAAATGACATCTAAAATATTTTCACTTTTAACCCAATAACTAATCACTCAAAGTCCACAATGTGGACTTTTCTATCCAATGACACAAAACCACCCAAAGCCATAGAGAGTAAGGTGAAGAAGAACCAGTGTCCACCCTAAAACTTCCATCTTGCTTTATATTTATTGCTATATTCTAAACCCTTAAACTCTAAGTTTTCCACCCTGTGATATTACACATTTCTGTTCAAACTCCACACCCACAATCACAGTTGTAGAATTTAATTTTGGAAGCTTTCTCTATGCCCTCAGGTTAAATTCAGTGTTCTCCTGGGGGTCAGAGTCTGTCAGCACAGAAAATCTAAAATTTTCAGCATCCAGGACTCCAACAATGCAGGAGCTCTGTAAGTTCTACAAGCTGTGGTACAAATTTCCTCCAGGCACAGCAGTCCCTACTGACCCAAGGGACATTAAATGGCCCAAAGGGAAGTGGCAGATATTGGATTGTTGTGCTGCCCAAAGCCATAACTTGCCTAAAAATGCCCTCTACCTACCACTGCTGGGCTCCTCTGCTGGCACACACTGCTCCACATCCTCAGGCTGCAGGAAATCTCTCTTCACCACCTCAATGACCTGTATTCTTCTCAGGCTCACCAGGTCTATGTCTTGTAACTTCTTTTCCAGCTGCTTTACCATGTCTCTGCTAGGCTGGCTGGTCAGAATTGTGATCTGAAACACAAATCAGAGCTTGAAGAAGCTGCCTCAACCCCAATTCTCTCTTGGGAGGTGAAGATGTTGGGTAGCACTGGTCTCATTTATGAGAAAAGAGAAATCTTGCTGAAATATCAAAAGAAGATTTACAAGCATTTTTTTTTTTAGCTTTGGCTCACATTAAAGCAATATGAAATGGATTGAGAGGTTCACTGGTTTTCTGCTCTGTGCTTTGCACTTGTGATCACTGAGTCTCTGTGTGTAAGTAGGGAATTGTACATTAATTATAGCTAAACTTGGCCTTCTCCCTTGAAAGCTGAATGGGAATTTTTAATTTTTTTTTTTTTTTTTAATGTATCCAGTCTATCCTAAAGATATTTCCAAAGAGAGCAGCAGTAGGTGTGATTCCCACCACCAAATTTTCATCTGATACTGAGAAAAGCAAACAAAAATTCAACTTACTCTGCATAAAAAAATGCTTGTGATGGGGAGAGGAGAGAATTTGCAATCACTTAAGTATCTGGAGCAGAAAGAGGCCTTTTTTGAAACTTTTTTTGGCCTTTTGTAAGGGTAAAATTCCCTCCTGCCTGTCAGTGAGCATAGCCTGTCCCTGCAGCATTTCTTACATCCCCTTGCAAAGAGAAGTACAATAAAATTGCATAATCTAGAAGAACTAGAAGAATAATTGCATAATCTAGAAGGACTTCTTAGGGGCGTAAAAACTCCCTGTATCCATGGATTAACTGAATTTTTAATGCAGCTTGTTCCTTCAAGTGTACTAGAAGATGCCCTGGATTTTGTTGTTTGTCAGAAAAGGTTTTGTGTCCAAAGAATGTTCTGTTTGTTCCAACCCCCAGCTTTAAAGCACAAATCACCTTTCAAATGGTCAGGAAAAATACCTTGAAGCCCCAAAAAAGGCAGAAAAGTTTCCTGGGCAGACACTGGCAGTGAGTCTCAATTGCAGCCTGATCACAGTGACTCTGTGAGACTCTGGAAGGGTTTAAGGACCTAAACAAAGCAGAAAGACTTGGCAAATTTCAATTTCAATTTAAATTTGTTTTTTATGACTGGCAGGTGGACCCTGAGCCTGGGCAGTCTGAAATGCAGGATTGTTTGGAGCTGATATTTTCTGCTGTCCCGAGGAAAACACTATTCCTGTGTGAGTCCTTTCCCCTCCATAACTCCCTGTCCTATCATGTCAGTTACTATTTTAAAAAATACTTCATCCTGTGAACCTTGCTCTGCTTTCTGCATTCACACATCTGTTCTCATGTGTAATTGGCAGCTTCCCTCCCCTTTATGCAAAATCACACATTCAGAGCTGAAAACACAGCCACCAAAATCCAACAAAAGTGTGTCCACCAAAACCTATCAGATCCTGGACCAGCACAGCTTTTCCTAGATGTGTCCCCTTTTCCACAGGAATCTGTCCAAGGGATTTGAAGACTTCATATCTTCCTTCAGGGCTTCTGTGGATCTCTGTAACATCCAGAGTGCTGAATACCTAAATTTTTCTGCATGTTCACTGCACATGAAATACACATTTGTAAATCACAATGATGTGGGATGGCTCCCACTCCCCTCCCAGCATTTTCTTACCTCAACAGAACTATTTGTGGAGCCTCCTGCTGCTGTGTGCCTGCTGTACTGCTTGAACTGCTGCAATCCATCCTGCACAGCCTGCAGCACTCCATTCCCCCCCTGTGGGAAGCAGCCTTCAGCTGGCAGCGAGCGGAGCTCTGAAATGCAGGCTTGAACTCGGGCAAAGTTTTCTTTCACTTGCTGCAAAACAGGGTTCAGAGGGCAGGAAAGGA
>JAHXMQ010003319.1:51990551-52009670 GCA_020466415.1 Ammodramus savannarum pratensis
GGGATGGGGCTGGGACACCTCCCTGACACACAGGGGGCCAGGTTGTGTTCTCACTCTGTCAGTGGTTTGTTTTATTTTGTTTGTACTATTGCATTTGTATTTTTAATTTTCCTAGTAAAGAGCCATTATTCCTACTCCCATATCTTTGCCTGAGAGCCCCTTAATTTCAAAATTATAATAATTCAGAGGGAAGGGGTTTACATTTACAATTTCAAGGAAGGCTCCTGTCTTCCTTAGCAGACACCTGGCTTTCCAAATCAAGACAGCTGATAAACAACATGAAATGCCTCTCCATAATGTGGAGGAAGGCTGGTGGTCACAGAGAAGTCAGCTCACCTGAGCCTCACCAAGAACCCAGCAGCTAAACTGGTCCATTGTGGCCACAGGAAAGATACTGAGTGAACTCTACAGAATTTATTTAAAGCAGTACAAGACACTGCTGCCAGAGATCACCCTCCCCACTGAAGAGCAGCAGGTGAACATTTGACTCATTTTCCTTCAGGTGTGAGGAGCTCTGGGTCACTGAAGCAGCCCTGAGCCCTGGTTTGTAGAGTGGGCTTTCAGTGGGACTGAGTGGGAAGCTGCAAAGGCTCTGCTCAGTCCTTACTCAGTGCCACATTAAATTTTTTGATGCACCAATGCTGATTTCTTATCTTGCCACCATTTACTCTCCCCAGAGCTATCCATTTTCATTCTGGCTTCTCTTTCTTTGCCCTCCCTGCCCTTTCCAGGAAGGCTTTATGGACTCTGCTACAGTGGGAACAGAGACCTTAAACAAGCACAGAGGAAAGGTTAAACCCAGGGTAAGTGTGTGTGACGCTTCCCCATGTACTCTCCCCATCTCTATTTTCAGTTCTGGGGCTTTCCTGACTTCATGATTTGTCTAACACAGCTCTGAGGAACAGCTTCAGTACAGCAGCTGATGTCTGCTATTGGAATGTAGCACCCAAAAAATCAGCAGAGTCAATACAAAGAATGGCTTGGGAATTATTAAAATAATTGTAAAAATGTTTTACAGTTAAACTTGTAATTTGTTCTTGATTTACCAGCCAGAACAGAGAAGGGACCTACTCCTATTTAGAGGAAGAAAGGATAAAATACAAGCATGTTCTTCAATATTAAGAAATCCCTGGAGGATAAAGCAAATAAATGCAAATGAGGAACCAGGTACAGGTTTCACAATGACAGTTATTAACCACTGGATGAAATTCTCAAGAGAAGTACTTGATTACCCATCTTGTCTTCAGATCAAAACTAGATGGCTTTCTGGAAGGAAGTTTAAATGAAATAGGAGTACTTTAGGGAAATATAATAGTCTGTGATGTGAACATACAAAACAGTGATCTAAGGGCTCCTCTGCCTTTAAAAACTGTGACTATCAAAATGAGGAATTGTTGTTTAAATAAAAAAGACAGCTGATAGGAGCAGCAGTCATAAGATTATCCTTGTCACATTATCTATAACCTTTCCTAGCAAACAAACACCACCATTAGCCAGAGTTTTTTTGCAGATCACATTTGCTAATTTACTCTTGACCTCTGGCTTTTTATTTTTCCCAAGATGTGAAGACTTGACAAAACTCTTCAGGATGTTTCCACCATAAAGTGGAAGGATTAATCCTGTGTGTTTACACTGATGCTGTGTAAATGGCAGTGCTCAGTGTGATTATTTCTAACAGGATGACTTCAAAAATTCTTGTGAACTTTTAGATGCATATTTGTATTTGCAAACTATTACTGCAGAGCTGCTGCTCACTCTCTATCTACATTTATTCCTGTGCAGAGCACTAAATGAGAGCAATATTTGTTCTGACTTAGATCTCCATATTTAAAATCTGTGTGGTTGTGGCACTTAGGAACATGGTTAAGTGGTGGATTTGGCAGTGCTGGGTTTAGAACTGGATTTAGTCTTAGAAGACTTTTCTAGATGATTCTGAGAGCAAGATTTGTTCTTACTGACTTTGATATCTGTATTTAAAATCTGTGTGGATGTGGCACTTAGGAATATGATTAAGTGGTAGATTTGCCACTGCTGGGTTTAGAATTGGATTTAATCTTAGAGGACTTTTCCTGAAATCACAGAATCATCTGTAAGCTTCTCAAATTCAGCACAGATATATATTATATTATATATATATATATATAGATATTCAGCACAGATACAAATAAATAAATAAATAAATAAATGTTAATTATGTCCCTTTCCATTTCAATGTCTAGAACCTCTCACATACTGGTAATATATTCAGCACAGATTAGATATAATTATAATATATTATAATATATTATTACATATTATTATATATTGTTATATTATATATTATTACATTATATTATATACTATTATATTCTATTATATTATATATTATTATATATTATATTATATTATATTATATTATATTATATTATATTATATTATATTATATTATATTATATATTTTATATATTTTACATATATATATATAAATTTTTTATTCTGCACATTTCCCCTTCAATATCTAGAACCTCTCACACATTGGTAATATTTGTCCAGCTCGAGCTGTGTGTGATAATTCTGACAGAGAAGCAACACACAAAAGGTGCAACAGATGCTCCAAACCAGATGTTTTAGGAAGGAAGAGCACAAAACCTAATTGATCAGATTGACAGATCAAAAATGACATTCCTCCTTTTCAGCTTTATGAAATTTCTGAAATTTCATGAAATTCACCTCACGGCAAAATGATTGTTCTGAGAACTGCCGATTTTTAAGATGTGAATTTCTATACAGATTTTTAGATATGAATTTAGAAATAAATAATTAATTTTTTTTCCCCTGAGCAGCAGCATACCGTGAAGGGCAGCAGACACTCCTGCTGGGGCTGCACCACGTAGAGGCTGAGCAGGGGCACCCTGCAGGGCCCTGCCAGGCCACAGGCCAGGCACAGCACGTTCTCCAGAGCCTCGGAGAGCACGGAGCAGGTGCTGGCCCAGCCAGGGCAGGTGGCATCCACCACCAGGATGTGGGATGGCTGCTGGCTGGGGGACTTGGCAGCAGGGAAGGATCTCCGTGCTTCTGAGGGGAATTTTCTGGAATTCATGGCTTCTGCACGTGGCTGTTGTGTGCACAGTGATGATCTGAATGGGAGGAATCAATAAAGAACAGCAATGAGTGAGGCTCTCTCTTAGAAACCTGATAAAATTACTGAGAATTTCAGACTTTCTGTGCTAACAACACTGACCCCCAAGAGAACACTGCATTTGACCTGAAGCCATAGAGAAAGCTTCCAAAATGAAATGATAGAACCAAGATTATGAGTGTATAGTTTAAATAAAAGTGTGTAATATGACATAGTTGAAAACCTGAAGTTTAAAGGTTTAGGATATATTAATATAACATAATAAACATAACATAACATAATATAACATAATACAATGCAATATAATATAATATAATATAATATAATATAATATAATATTATATTATATTATATAATATATATATTATATAATATATATAATATATATATAATATATATAATATATATTATATAATATAATATATATATTATATATAAAATATAATATATATATTCTAATGTATATATATTCTAATATATATATATTAGAATATATATATATCAAAATAAAAATTTTAAGGCAGAAACCAGTCCTTCTTCTTCATTTAAGTAGTATTGTGTAATTAGATAAAAAAGTTCACATTGCAAGCCACAAGTAGTTAGATATTAAGTTAAAAATTAAAATTATAAGTGTGTAGTTTAAATAAAAGTGTATAATATCAATTCAGATACTTAAGTGATTGCAATTTCTCTCCCCCATCACAAGCAATTTTATTACAAAGTTGAATTTTTGTTTCCCTTTCTCAGTATCAGACCAAAACTGGGTGGTGGGAATCACTCCTACTGCTGCTCTCTTTAGAAATATCTTTAGGATAGACTGGATACATTAAAAAAACCCCAAAATTTCCATTCAGTTTTCAAGGGAGAAGGCCAAGTTTAGTCTGTTTGAACTATAATTAATGTAAAAGTCCCTTCTTACACACAGAGACTCAGGGATCACAAATGCAAAGCACAGAGCACAAAACCTGTAGATGTTCCTCCAGTGAACCTCTCAATCCACTTCACATAGTAAAAAACCTGAAGTTTAAAATCTTAAAATATAATATATATATAAAACAAAATAGAAGTTTTAGAACAAAACCTAGTCCTTCTTCTTCACCTTCTTCTCCTTCTTCTTCTTGATGAGTTTAAACAATATTCTGTAATTAGATTAAAAAATCCACATTACAAACCATGAGTAACTATTTATTAAGTTAAAAGTAAAAATTATTTAAGTGTAATTTCTTAATTAAACAGTTTATCCTTAAAAAAATTTGTAGAAGAAAAATACAGCTTCATTTTTAATTTGTTAACATAAAGTTCTATAAAACTCAGTTTGCAAAGCTGTAATAGAAATAAAAACTAACAAACATCTAAATCCAAATTCTGCACAGGAGGTTGCACCCAAACCCTGGGGAAAACAGTCCCTGTTCCTTCACCCCCATCAGCACAAGACAAGGAGCTGGAAAAGCCAAAGAGGCCAGCAGGATGCAGCAAGAAAATCCTGCACATCCATGAATTTTACTTTGTGACTTTTTAAAGTAAAATTAATTTTTTTTCTTTTTATTTATTTTTACTTTGTGGATGTGAAGAACCAACTTTTGTCCCTCAGAGTGTCAAACACCTGGGATGAGCTCCTCCACAGATCTTGAATTTGATTTTTGCTCCCCACCCATAATTCCCTTCAACCTTAAGCACAAGAGAATTTTCCTGTTAAAATTTTTCTTTTTTACTTCATGAGCAAAAAGCTTTGCTAAAAATCCTCTCTTCACTAAATCCATGCAAATCCTTCAGTCTCTTTGTAAAAATACAGGAAATCCTTCAAAAAAGAAAAGTGTTGGGATAACTGCACACATCTTGTTATGAACTGGGATATTTTTTTTCTCCCTACAGTTTTGTTCCCAGCAGAATTAGTGAAAGTTTTTGGAAGGATTTACACATTGGGTTCTGCCCTGTCATTTGTGGGGTGTGTTCAGCTCTCACAAACAGCTCTTTTATGGTCTCCAAGGAGACAAGATACTGCATTTCCTACAGCCTCCAGCACTTTGGAGTAAGAATTTCTGTAAGGATTGGGAAGAGCAAGAATGAGTTTTTATCTGGCTGAAGAATCATCAGAAAAAAAAAAGAAATCTGAATTTCTAGGGTTCCTTAGGATGCCTGTCAGTGCAGGCAAAACAAGAGTGATCACAGCCTGAACTTCAAAACTTGGTTAACACTTCAGAGCTGATGAAAATGTTATAAATACAGATATAGATCATGGAAGTATCTTGTTTTGATTAGTTCTCTGGTGTAATTTGATTGCCAAATGCAAAACTGCCAGATATCACTTTAATCAGTGTCTCTGCTGAAACTTTTCAATTTCCAGCAGAGTTTACTCAATAACTGCATTGAACCTGGGAATGGACTTGTCTGTCTGAATTTTTTCTGATGAGGTTTCAGTGCTACTGAACTCTGCAAGCCCCCAGAGCTTCCTCAAGCAAGGAAACAAAACCCATCCTGTCAGAAATCCACAAGAGCTGGGCCTTAGCATTGGTTTGAAGACAAAAATTAGTTTTGATGCTGAAGCAGAGAAAGTTTTCCTAATTTTGAATGAATTCTCTCATTCTTGGCTCTCTACATATTTGTATTTCCAAACTATTACGGCAGAGCTGCTGCTCATTCTCCATCTACATTCATTCCTGTGCAGAGCCCTAAATGAGAACAATATTTGTTTTTACTGACTTAGAGCTCTGTATTTAAAATCTGTGTGGATGTGGCACTGAGGAAGATGCTTAATGGTGGATTTTTAAGGACTATGCTTATTTTAAAGGGGTTTTGTTAAAACAAATCCCTCATCAGGTCCTTACCATTAGATTTAATTTCTTCACAATTGTGGTGTCTTAATCAATCTCTGCTTAGCAATATTTAAATGCATCTCTTTACAATATTTGACAATATTTGACCTCTTTTATGGGTCTAGAGAGGCTGGAGAATGGAGGAATTCTGTGGTAAAAAAATTCTGTGGTGAAATGACATTTTCATTTAGGTATTGGGTGGACTGACAGAGCCCATCCCAAGGGATCCTCCACAATTCCATGAGAATTGGGTAAACTCTGAGTTCTGGCAGCTGATTTGACATGAAGTTATTGCTCAATAAAGCAGAACTCTCCAGGTGTCAGGGCTGGTGATGTGCATTTTGCTCAATGCAAGGAGACACGAATTGTGCAGAACTAGAAAGAGGCAGAAAGAAAATTTCTTTCTAGTGAGTGATTTGTGACTGCTGAGGACATTCTGCAGTTGTGCATCATCCTCTGTGCTTGGTTTGTTATAAAAAAACAATTATTAAATAATATCCAGGTAGCACCAAAGCCACTGGTTAAAGAGGATTGAGGATGATTGGTTTTAAAAGGTGCCATTTTTAGAGTTAGCTTCAAATCCCTGAGAAACAGGAATATTCTCATGTGGAAAAGAAATCAAGCTGCATAAATGAGGGTTTGCTAAAGAATAAACTGGCTGTGCAGTGTGGATGGCCTCTGGTGTGAACAGCTTTTTCCACCTAGCCTAGAAAGGAAGGTATTTATTTTAAAAGGTCAGGATGAGCAGAAGAATAAAGAGTTCTCAGAAAATCAATCTACTGAAAACAAAATTATTCCAGAAGATATTATGTGTTACTCTATTCATCAGTGCTACAATCAATCATAAATAAATGGCTTAAGGCTTGTGCTTTTATTGACATAAAATCATCAAACCTTAGCAAGAATTGTCACTTCATATTAGTGTTAAAATAACTCATTATAACCTTTAGAGGTTCATGGGTTTTTTTCTCAAAAGAAGAGGAACTATAACACTGTAGGAATTTAGAAAAAGGCATTTTTAAATCCTGAATCACTAAAAATGAGAATGAAATCTTAAGAGAGCAGCAAAGCAAGGACAAACTGCTGCAGAATTCCCAGGTGGAATTTTGTGGAAAAGGAGCCAACTCAAACCCCACCAGGAGAGCTGGGCTATGAGGGTGCTTGAGTGACAGGCTGGAATTGCCAGAATTCAATTTCTAGGAACTGTAATAACTCAGTGATCAGATTATGGACAGGATAACAAATCCTCACGGGGCAGCTGCTCCATCTTTCCTGGCATCTTGATTAGGAATCCGGGCTGACACCTTGTCAACACACACCCTGTAACCTGAGAAAAACCTGCATCACTCATGGACAGGATAAAAACCTGCATCATTCCTGGGCAGGATAAAAACCTGCATCATTCCTGGGCAGGATAAAATCTGCATCATCCATGGGCAGGATAAAAACCTGCATCACTCATGGGCAGGATAAAAACCTGCATCATCCATGAGCAGGATAAAAACCTGCATAATGCATGGGCAGGATAAAAACCTGCATAATGCATGGGCAGGATAAAACCCTGCATCACTCATGGGCAGGATAAAAACCTGCATCACTCATGGGCAGGATAAAAACCTGCATAATGCATGGGCAGGATGATCATCATCCCTGCTGCAGGCAGGGAATCACCACTGAGGCTGCAGGGAAAATCCTGGGATACACCCAGGGCTGTAATTTTCCTCCATGGCTCCTACAACCTCAACTCTTCTACCCTGACGTGACCTCAGAGTGTAAAGTTTTAGTCTTACTGTGACATTTTCATCTTTCCTGTACTGTTTTGGGGTTGTTTTGTTAAAGCTTTAGGCAGCAACAGTCCCTCAGTGGTGGCTGGATCCTGGGAGCAAGGGAAGGCAGAACTTGTCCCACAGGAAATCCTGTGGCATGTCCCACCTGTAACAGCAGGGTGTGCTGAGGTGGCTTTGGCTTTTGAGGTCTCTGCAAGGACTGGGAGAGCTCTGCTGGGATGGACTGGGACTGGGAGAGCTCTACTGGGCTGTACTGGGATTGGGACAGCTGGACAGAGATAGGGACAGCTCTACTGGGCTTGACAGGGACACGGACAGGGACAGGACAGGGACAGGGACGAGGACAGCTGTACTGAACTGTACAAGGACAGGGTCATCTTTACTGGGCTGTACAGGGATCAGGACACCTGTACTCGGGTTGGGACAGCTGTACTGGGCTGTACTGGGATTAGGACACTTGTACCAGTCTGTACTGAGGTTGGAACAACTGTACTGGGACTAGGACACTTGTACCAGTCTGTACTGGGGTTGGAACACCTGTACTGGGACTAGGACAGCTGTACTGGGTTGTACTGGGATTGGAACACCTGTACCAGGCTGTACAGAAATTGGGAAAGCTGGACAGGGATTGGGACACCTGTACTGAGATTGGGACACCTGTACTGGGATTGGGATTCCTGTACTGGGATGAGGACATCTGTACTGGGCTGTGCTTGGGATTAGGACACTTCTACAGGGCTGCACTGGGATTAGGACACCTGTACTGGGCTGTACTGGGATTAGGACACCTGTACTGGGATTAGGGCACCTGTACTGGGCTGCACTGGGCTTGGGACAGTTTTACAGGGGTCAGGAAGCTGTACTGGCCTCTACAGGTACCGGGACACCTGTACTGGGCTCTACTGGGATTGGGACAGCTGTGGGTACCTGAAGGGTGGCCAAGCCCCCAGGGGATGTCAGGGCAGGCCAGCAGCTCTGCTGGGCTCCCTCACACCCCATCCTGTGTTTCCCAGGCACATTTCTCCTTGTTGCCATCCATTCCTCCCTGCACTGGACACTGTGGGAAGGATGGATGGGGAGGGAAACACTGGCTCCAGCTTTTGCCCCCAGCCTGGGGCCTTGATGGGGCATTTTGGTGCTGCAATTAAAGCAAAACCAGGAATAAACTCCTCTACCTGATCTCTGTTTTGTAAGGTGCACCTTTCATCCCTGAACTGAGTTTTCCCCCACATTTTCATTCAAATTTGCTCTACACCAACAGCGCCCGAGGCTGCTGCCCTTGGATGCCTTAATTGCATTTACAGAGGAAATGAGCACTAATTATTAACTTCCCACGGAGCAACTCCCACGGGAGGTTGATGTTTTTCACTTCCCAGCTCCCAAATACCCTCACAAAGGTTTCCCTGAGGGATTTGGGACTGAATTTCCCTGAGGAATTTGGGATCAAATTTCCCTGAGGGATTTGAGACGGAATTTCCCTGAGGGATTTGGGACCAAATTTTCCTGAGGGATTTGGGATGGAATTTCTCTGAAGAATTTGGGGCGGAATTTCCCTGAGAGATTCGGGGACCGAACTTCCCTGAGGGATTCGGGGATCAAATTTCCCTGAGGGATTTGGGACCAAATTTTCCTGAGGGATTTGGGACCAAACTTTCCTGAGAAATTGGGGCTGGATTTTCCCTGAGGGATTTGGGATGGGATTTCCCTGAGGGACAGAATTTCCCTGAAGGAATTCAGGACCGAATTTCCTTGAGGAATTTGTGATGGAATTTCCCTGCGGAATTTGGGACGGATTTTCCCTGAGGGATTGGGGACCGAATTTGCCTGAAGGATTTGGGGCTGGATTTTCCTGAGGAATTTGGGATGCAATTTCCCTGAAGGTATTCAGGACGGAATTTCTCTGAGGAATCTGGGACGGAATTTCCCTGAGGGATCTGGGATAGATTTTCCCTGAGGGATTCGGGGCCAAGGCTCCTTTCCCGCTGCCGTGTCCGCGGCCGGGCCGGGCCCTGCCCGGTGCCGCCGCCGGCGCTTCCCGATCCCGGCTCCTCCCGGGGCTGTTCCCGTGGGATTGCCGCCATCCGGGCTCGGACCCACCTGGGCGGGGCCGTTTTCCCGCTCCTGGCCCAAATCCCGGGTGAATCCCGGGTAAATCCCGGGTGGATCCCAGCCGGGCGGGGCCTGCGCGCATGCGCAGGGAGCGCTTCCCGCAATCCCCAATTTGGGATGCTCGGGAGAACCGGAATCGCTCTATTTCCCAAAAATCTCATTTTGAGACCTTCCCAGTGCATCCAGCACTGGTTTAATTGTTTTTACTTTCACCAATCCGATCACCCAAACGTTAATTTTACCAAAATTAGCCCCAGCGAGCCTCAATTAAAGCCAAAGGGAGTAGGAACTTTGGACATCTGGGACTGGAAATTTATGGCTCTTCAAGGGGTCTGGAGGGACCAGGAAATGCAAAAGCGATTAAGGGATGGAAAGTTGAAAAATTCCCTTTTGAGAAAAAATTATTAAATATTGGAACCCTGTTTACTGAGAATTTTAGACTTTCTGTGCTGACAGGCACTGATCCCCAAGAGAACACTGCATTTAATTTAAAGCCGTGGAGAAAGCTTCCAAAATTAAATTACAGAACTAAGATTATGAGTGTATAGTTTAAATAAAAGTGTGTAATATCACATAGTAGAAAACCTAAAGTTTAAAGGTTTAGAATATAGTAATATATATATATCAAAATAGAAATTTTTAAGGCAGAAGCAAGTCTTTATTCTTCATAGATTTAAGTGGTGTTGTGTAATTAGATTAAAAAGTCCACATTGAGAGCCATAAGTAGTTAGTTATTAAGTTAAAAATAAAAAATAATTTAAATGACATTTTTAAATGCTTTAAAATCCCTCCTTGGAGGGTAACTGTGTATTTTGGAGATAAAACTTTAATGGCATCAGTTTGCAGCTGTGCCAGTACAGTGACTGCAAAAGGAAATCCAGGATTTCTCTAGGGGGAATGTTTTTGCTGGAATTATGTAAACAATTTTTTACTGTAAATAGAATTATTGAGATTTGGGTTTGTTTTTCCTGTTTACTCTTTACATTTTCACTCTTGACTTCCAGCTCCATTGTGGCATGAGGGAAAGGATGAGTAAGGAATCAAGGGGGGCAGGTGGACCCTCACAAAAAAGTAGTTTACAGCCTCAAAAATGCCTGAAAACTCACAGGGAGTGTGTGTGTGTGTAAATACTTAAAAGTTTGAAAGTTCCTCATCTTTATTCATTTATATATATTTTACATATTTACAAAATAGATATATTTATAAAATAAATATATTATATTAAAAAGATATTTTATATTTTGAGAAATAGATAATATAATTATATATATTATATATATTATATATCATATATGATGTACAATGTACATATGTACATATATGATGTATATCTCATGTATATGATATATAAAATATAATTATATCTATATCTATATCTATATACATATACATATACAAATACATATATTATATATTATTACATATAATATATGTAATAATATAATTACATATAATATATGTAATAATATACATATAATTATACCTATATTACATATATTATAGGTATAGTTATATACATAATAGAATATAATATATATGATTATTTCTTATATTATATATATATTATAGATAAAATTATATATAATATATATTATATATTGTATATATTGACAAATAAATATAAAAAGATATTTTTATATGAATAAAAATCAATAAATACATATGTACATATACACAGGCACAAACACATACATATATGTATTTATATATTGGCAAAATTAATATAGGTAAAAATTGTTTTAAAAACAAAACCCTTGTCTGCTGTTTGATATATAGGATTTTAGCACATAAGAAATATCTGGCTATAAAACCGTAGGATTTGAAGGGGTAAATATGACTTCTGTATTTATAAATTAAAATAATAAAAAGTAAGAAAAATAATTCCGGGATGGCGGCTTTACTTGAGTCGCTTCTGCCACCATGTGGTGAATATGAAGAACTGCAGCCCACCACGACTCAGTGGTAGTACAACAAAAATAAACCCCAAAACCACACAAACCCCCTCCAAACCGAACAAAAAGCGAATAAAAAAACCTATAAATCCACCAAAATCCCCCCCAAAAGCTGAATTTCTGTACCACCCGTAATTAAAAGTGGGATGGAACAAAGCGAGCTGCGCATGCGCAATGGCCTTCCCTGCACAGTGCTGTCGCCCTATGGCGAATCCCGGAACTGCAAGAGGGCGTTGTGTCTCGTTTATTGCGGATTTTAGGGGATAAATTAATATTTCGGGGTTAAAATGAACATTTTGGGAATAAAATCTGAGTTACCTGCGCTGTAGAAAATGAAAACTTTGATTTAAAATTGAGGAGAATAAGAGGTGATATTTTAGGGAATAAAATTGAGGTTGTTATTAGGGGATAAGTAAGGAAAGTTTGAGCGATAAAACCTGTAAGGGATGGAATGAACATTTTTTGGTGGGGGGACGTGAGGTAAGCTAAAGGGGACAGAGGGAGCATTTTGGACTTAAAACCGGGGTAATGTATCGGGGACAGAGAACACCTGGGAGGGAAAGGCATCAGTGCGTTGTTCAGGGACTCAGAGGTGATATTTCAGGCAAAGACTGAAATCTAGAAATATGCTGGTATTAATTTTTTAATATATATATAAACCAAGCATCTGAAAACATGCCACAGAAGGCTGAAAAATCTGGAAATCAGGATAAATTGTGACTTAATTTCCTGGTTCTATAATTAGGAAATTGCTCAGGTGTACACAGAATAATTTTTTATGTCCTTCAGCCCTCGTGATTGAGAGCTGGATGATATAAAAAAAATCATAATTCTCCTCTCTCCCTTCCATAATTCCAGGTTCAGTATTTATTATTTTATGGTTGGAATTTGCTGAGGGAATTCTGCCTGGAGTGTGCTTCCAGAATGTATTTGAGCTCGTGGTTTCTGCTCCCTGACAAAATTCCTGAGCTGCTTTTGGGATTTTTGGGGAGAAATTCAACAGGAAAGGTTCAGTGGGTCGCAGAAATAGGACAGGGTGGAACAGCTCTGTGGTTCTTTAGCCTTGAAAATGGAAATACGCCTTAGATATTCCAAATATTTACTATAATGTTAGAAAAAACCAGAAATAATCACTGGAAATTGGAGCCCTCGACTCCTGCAGTTCTGTCTCTGGCTGAGAACAAGGAAATTTCTGCAATTTTCAGTTTATCCAGCCGGCGTCACTCCTGGGTCAGGCAGAGCCTTCCCAGCCATGAGAGCATCCAGGAGGTGTTGCTGAGATAGAGATATATATATGTATATATGTATATATGTGTATATATGTGTATATATGTGTATATATGTGTATATATGTGTATATATGTATATGTATACACATATATATACATATGCATGTGTATAAAATGTTATATATATAATATAATTACAAATAACGATAATATTTATTTACTTATTTATTTACTTTTAATTTTTTTCATTTTCATTTTAAATTCATTTATTTTCTTTAAAATTTTATTTATTTATACATATATTACATTTATTTATATATTTTATATAGATGTTATAATATATTATATTATTTAATATACACTATAATATAATACCTATCGCATTAAATCGATTATATAATTACTATATTTAATATTTAATCGTTAATATATATTTAATAGTTAATAGTTAATAGTTAATAGTTAATATATATAATATTAATATTTTAATGTAAGCGATTTATTATATATTACTATATATATGCAATATATATTGCAATATATGCAATAAAATATATTGTATATATTACAATTATAAGTACAATAAAATATTAGAATTTATATATATGCAATATATATGCAATATATTACATATATAATGTATATTTATATGCATTATATATGTAAATAATATGTAATATGTAATATGTAATATATTAGATAATGTTATATATTATACATAATATATTATATATTATATAATATATAAATATTACACATTAATATAATATACTAATATATATATAAAATATTTAAAAAAAAACACCTTAGTTTTTATAGCAAATTTCATAATCCTATAACCTTTTATAATCCAAAATATTTTGGGGGTAATTTCCCCCCTTTGTTTCCTTTCTCTGATGATCTGAGGTGCCTCTGTGATATCCTGAGTTCCCCGCTCTGCTCCTGTGCTCTGTCCTTGTCATGTCAGATCCCACATGTGACTTCATGAAGCACTCAGCAAAGAGCAAAACCCTTTTTATACCTCAGAAAAAGCAATTTTGGGCTCCATCTGTAACAAGTTCCCATAGCAAACTTGCTAAATTAAATTTAATATTGTTTATTTGTAATTGTCCAAAAGCATTCTATGAAAAAATGGTTTGGAAAATGTTCCCTGTGTTGGATCTCCAGCTGAACTCTGAGCTCTGTAACCTCTGCAAAAACAAATTTCTGCTCCTAATCCCACCCATCCAGGCAGAACAGCTGAAATTGAGCAGAGCCAAATATGATTTTCAGGTCCTACAAGACCCACACAGGGCTGGCACTGAAAAAAGTGTTTGTTTTACAAAAATAAAGAATTAATTAAATGCACTCTGTATCACAAATCCCTGTGAGCACGTGGGCTGAAATTATTCATAATATTTTTGCTTTTTAAATTAGCCACTTTGTGAATTATGGAAAAGGAAATGATTGCCATTGGCAGCTGATTCTTTAAAATGCAGTGTAAAAAATTTACTAAAAATGCACCTGAAATTCACCATTCCACAGAGCTAAGGTTTGAAATGCTGTCAGCAATGGGCTTTGCCCAAAATTCCTCATTTTCCAGGTATTTCCCTGTCTTGTTCAGAAACATTTATGGTTCCTGGGCACTTGCAGATGTTTTGAAGATGATTTTAAAATAAAGATTTTAAATTTCATGCTCTAGATGAGGAATCCTTGAAACCTGACCCCATGAAGAGCTGGGGACCGAGTTTGACAATACAGGACAAGGAAGCACAAATTGTTCTTGAAGAATTTGGTTTAAAAACTAAATATTGAAAAAAACCCACAAAAATCACCCTTATTTTAAAGAGAAACTTTTGAATTTCTGCTGGAAAGTGCTGGAGGGGTTGGTCACTCCTGGATTTGGTCACCTCTGGTTTAGATTTAGGTGAAGAGAGCTTTTGGAGAATTCCTCCACCTTTCCTTGTCCTTGAAATTTGTGTGGGTGTTGTTCAAGGAACAGTGTTGGAAGTCATAGGAAATTTCATGGAATGGAATGAAACAAATTAAAATAAAACTTCATGGAATTATATGAAATTAATTTTTGTGCAATGCAACAACACAAAGTGAAATTTCATTCCGTGTAAAGAAGTTTCATTTCACTTCTTGGAAAGAAATGAAATGCAAGGAATATTTTTGGAATGAAATAAAATGGAATTTCAAAGTTTCATTTCCTTACAGGAAATTTCATTTCCTTTCATGGAATTAAATGAAATGAAAAGCAGTTTCATGAAATGAAATGAAATTTTGTGGAGTGAAAAAAAAAAATAAAATTAAGTGTCATTCTATTTCGTGAAATGGAATGAAACTGCATGGAATGAAGTGAAACGTAATTTCTTGGAATTAAATGAAATTTTTGGAAATTAAATGAAGTGAATTGAAGTGAAATGAAGTGAAATGAAGAAAGTGTTATGCAATGAAATGAAATTTTGAAGTGGGGCTGCACTGCTTCTGCCTGAAGGGGAGGGCTGAGTCTGAAACTTTCAGTTTAGAGCTGGGTTTTGTCACTTTAGGACATGAAACAGAAAGATGTGGATGCTGGATTTTCTAAGGCAAAAAAGAGGGAAGTTTAATTCTGTCTCCAACATTTACAGATTTCCAAAAGTGACAGTGGATTGCAGGGTGACAGTGCCACCTCCCCAATGACACTGCACAAACCAAATTTCGCCTCCTCCGTAAAAGAATGCAAACCAAGAAGTTATTTACATAAAGTGCGTGAGAAAGTTCCTTACAAGAATGTAAACATCAGGAGGTTAGAAAATCTTCAAAAATCAGGGTGACAGGGTTTAAAGGAGAATAAATTCCTCCCTGTGAGGATGGTGAGGCCCTGGCACAGAGTGCCCAGAGCAGCTGTGGCTGCCCCTGCGTCCCTGGAAGTGTCCAAGGCCAGGACTTGGAGCCACCTGGGCCAGTGAAGGTGTCCCTGCCATGGATGGGGTGGGACTGGGTGGGATTTGAGGTCTCTTCCATCCCAAACATTCCCTGATTCTCTGCTGTGTCCATGCTTCCCTGCCCAAGTGATTTCATTATCCCTGTAGCTAATTAAGAGGCTGTTTGTGTCACTTTTGTGCTCAGCCACAGCCATTTCACCTTTTTAGTTGATTTCCCCCTCATTTTTGTGCCTGGCTAAGCCAGAATAGCTCTGATCCCATTAACTCCATGCTCCATGTACCTGGGGAAGATAATGAAATTACACCAAAGGGATTTAACCTGCCCAGAATTAAATACTGGGAACTGCAGCTCTTCCTGTTGGAGGAAGCAGGAAATGAACAAGAAAACAAACAGGAAAAGAAAGATATTAAGATATTAAAGATATTTATTTATTTTCTTTTAAAATTTATTTATTTATACATATATTAAATTTATTTTTATTTATATATTTTTATACAAATATTTATAGACAGGCAGCACATTCCTGATTCTGAGGTAGCCCATGGAGCCTGGCTTAAGGGTCACCCTGTGCATCAATATAATCAGAATTTCCTCAATGGTTTGTGCAAATCACATATTTCCTTATCACATAAATCACATATTCCCTTTTCCACTGGAATATCAACATCCAGGGCTGTCCTGGGATGAGCTGGTGCCCAAGCTGTGCCTTCCAGTGGGTGACATCCTGTGGTGGTGTTCACAGGACGAGGGAAGAGATGAGAATCTTGACTCCATGTTTCAGAAGGCTGATTTATTATTTTATTTTATATATCATATTAAAAGAAAATGGTATATTAAAATGATACTAAAATAATAGAAGAAAGGATTTCATCAGAAGGCAAGGAAAGAAATGGGATGAGAATAAAATCTTGTGACTGCTCACAGGCTTGACACAGGTGGCTGTCATTGATCATCAAGTAAAAACAATTTCACATGCTGGGTAAACAATTCTCCAAATCACATTCCAAAGCAGCAAAACATGGAGAAGCTGAAGCTTCTCAACTTCTCAGGACAAAAGATCCTGGCAAAAGAATGTTTCATAAAATATGGCTGTGACACCATTCATGGATGTGTTTGGAGAAGCAGTGACTTCTTTTCTGCCTCTCCTAGAGACAGACTCCCAGGTGAGAGCAGAATCCCTAAAAGACCAGGGGGAATTTTATTCATCCTCGGAGACAAGGACTTTGCACATTCCAGTAATTTATAATTTGCCATGGAGAGAAATTCTGGCTCTCCTCCCACAGTCCTGGGCACTGCTTTGTGCAGCACATGCAGCCTCTGACCCTAATCAGGATCCTGATTTATGGGATCATGTGAGTCCTCTGATTTACTGAGCATCTGTCTGGGATTTCCTTACAAACCCTGCTGCTCAGGGCTGCCTTCACACTGAATTTACCAGCCTGGGGCCAGCTGGCTCTAATAAATTGGCACAGGGTCTTGAAATCACAGTCAAACGTGATGGATGGATGGATGGATGGATGGATGGATGGATGGATGGATGGATGGATGGATGGATGATGGATGCATGGATGGACGGATGGATGGATGGATGGATGGATGGATAATGGATGGATGGATGGATGGATGGATGGATGATGGATGGATGGATGGATGGATGATGGATGGATGGATAAATGAATGAATAACTGGATGGATAAATGAATGAATAACTGGATGGATAAATGGATTCACTCACTGCCTCTCTTTTTTTGTGGTTATCCCAAATTCATGCCTTTAAGAGCAACGCTCATAAAATAACAAATACTGTCTCCATGTGGATGTAATTAAAATCCAAGCATGAACACACAATTATGTGAAACTCCTTTCTTCAACTTCCAAGCCCCACGAGGGCAGCCTTTAGGTCTGAGTTTCACTGCTGATTCACTGTGTCTTGAGTGCCTGGCAGGTTGTTATTAATTTTAATGACTTGTGTTTTCCTGCACTGGTGTTGGCAGGAGTGAGCACGGCCTGCAGCAGTCTGGGTGTAATAGCTGTGCAGATCCTGGCAGCAGAGGAGGAGGGAAACACATAGGCAGATGACAAAAACCAAGCAGAAAAGCTGATTGAGCCTGGAGGAGGAAGCAGCTCTGTGAATCCTTTCTCTGTGAGTCCAAACCTTCCTTCCTAAATCACTCCAAGCCCCTTCCAACACAGCCTTGAGTGCTTCCAGGGATATCCCTTTAATTTCAGTGCACATTTCAGAGAAGGGACCTGAGCAAGAGCCTCCAGCAGATGAAATAACCCCTCAGGTTGATTTTTTTTTTTGATCATCAGTGTCGGTTTTTATCCCTTCCTGTTGGTCCTGGCAGCTGGCAATGTCTCCTTGTCACCACACACTGCTCTTAGAGCTTCTCCTCCAGGTTTGTGGCTCCCCATTTTGGCCAAAAATGCCATTTCTCCTGCAGTTTTCAAGCAGCTGGGGATGACTTTCATTACAAATGTCGTGATCACTCCCAGAGATCCTGGGATAATACCAGGACCTGGAATCTGGGAATTCCGGTTGCAGGCATGGAACATCCCTGTGTGGCCCTTCCAGGACAGAGAGCCTCCAAAAAGGATAAAACCCTCTTTTGCTCTGGTCTCAGGGCTCCCTTATGCCTCTGGCTGCATCTCCTGCTGCAGCTGAAAGCAAATTCCAGGTTTTGCCTGGATGTAGAGGAAAGGGACAGCAGGAGCAGCAAAGCTCAGCAGACCCAGAGGAAGAACCTGATGCAATTAAAACCAGGACCATGTTGGTAGTATTTGTTACTTCCCCAGGTCAGCAACAGCCACAGGAAGTGTGAAAATGCCAATCACTTGTTTTTAGAATTTAAAAGTTTAATAGTAATGAAATGGTTATAAAAATAGCAATATGATTAGAGTAATAAAAATTTGGACAATTAGGATTTAGGACAATATGAGACAATAGAAACAAAGAGTTACAGACAGTCCAGGTAGCTCTTTCTGGGCAAAATAAGCCCAAAAAAAGGACCCATATGAACAGAGGATTCACCTTGAAAAGCAACAGCCTGTTGCATATTCATACACCTCATACATGATGCATAAATTCCATTCAAACACAGGATTCTGATCAGTGTCAACTTCTTCCTTTTAATCCTGACAGGCATCGTCCTGCCTGAACAAGGCAGGAAGAAGTTTGTTTCTTCTGATAATGGAGCAATA
>JAHXMQ010003319.1:52014229-52028544 GCA_020466415.1 Ammodramus savannarum pratensis
ATTAAAGAAGTGACACCTGAATTATTTTTCTTTTAACCCAATAATGAACCACACATGGTCCACAATGTGGACTTTTTATCCAGTGACACAAAACCACCAAAACCCATGGAGAAGAAGGTGAAGAAGAAGGAGCAGCTTCCACCCTAAAACCTCCATCTTGTTTTATGTATATATCACTATATTCTAAAACTTTAAACTGAGTTTTTCACCATGTGATGTTACACACTTCTATTCAAACTCCACACCCACAATCCCAGTTCCATCATTCCATTTTGGAAACTTCTCCACGGCCTCAGGTTCAATGCAGTGTTCTCTTGGAGGTCAGTGCCTGTCAGCACAGAAAGTCTGAAATTCTCAGCATCCAGGGTTCCAACCACCTCCCAGCAAGTCCCCTCAGCCTTTTCCCAGCTGGCAGAGCTCTGGGAATCTCTCTGTGCCTGTGCAGAGAATATTTTAATCTCAGCTGCTGTTATTAGTATTATCACAGCTAATGGTAATCGATAAATTAAGGGCAATGGGATTCCCCGCTGAGACATTGCTCGGCTGAGCCTCAGCACTTTGCAAACACCCGCTGGGAGAGCCATTCCTGCTGGAATCGCTGTGGAGCCGCCTGGGACAGCCCTGGGGGAGATAGAGAGCTGTAAATCACCTTCTTGTAGAGGCTGGTGTTGGTTTAGTGCAAGGATAAAGAGCCCACAAAGGCTTTTGTGCTGCGGGTTAGAGTGCCACAATTCCTGCCTATGCTCGAGGGGTGAGAAATCACGGATGCTCTGCTTATCAAATAGGATTTTTTCCTTGTGAAGAGCCCAAGATCTTTGAATTTGGCCCATAGGGTGTGCCACGACAGGGTGAGGTTGGCAAAGATGAAATAATCTGAAATATTCTGTATAACAAGGGAGAGGATAAGAGGAAACAGCCTCAGGTTGCTCCAGGGTGGGTTAGATTGGATATTAGAGAAAATTTCTTCATGGAAAGGGTTGTACAGCCCTGGCACAGGCTGCCCAGAGGTGGAATCACCATTCTTGAGGGTACTTAAAAGCCAAAGGGATGTGGTATTTGAGGACATGGCTTAGTGCTGAACATGGTTGTGACTTAATTCTTGTATTTGGTGATTTTAGAGGTGTTTTCCAACCTCAGTGATTCTATGATTTGATTCATCCCCTGCCCAAGTGCTTCCTGCTTGTCCCACAGCACAGACCAGTGGCTCTCCCTGCAGTAATTTGGGAAAAAAACTGATGGGAGCCACCAAAAGGGGCTGGGATGATGCAAGATTTGAAGCTTTTTGAGTCATGGAGAATTAGCTCCAGCAAAGCCTGACCCCTCCCACACTCACTCCCACAGCAGAGAGCAGACAAAAAGCAGATTTTGGGCTCTCATTTCCTGAGATATGAAGCCAAAACAGAACTCACAGGAGCCTCTGCAGTTGTCCATGTCCCTGCTGTGGCTTCCCAGGAAGCTCTTACTTCTACATCCCCACTAAGTTCTCTGAGGATTAAGTTAAGTTCTACATCTCCCTACACAGTCTGACTTCTACATCTCCCTTAAGGTCTCTGAAGATTTTTTAGCTCATGAAACACAGCAAAATCTGCTGGCCAGTGCTGGAATGGATTTTTCTTGGAATCTCTCTTTTTCAGTAGTGATTTCCCCAGCACGTTAAGCAACAGGTTGGAACATTTCCCTTTCCAGATGTCCTAGACAGGGAGAGAAGATTTTATTACTACACCCAGATTTACAGCTCGTTGTGCCTGTGTGCTTTCCTAAGCTATGTGTTTCACAAGAATAATTGGGAAGGGGGAAGCTCTCCACTTGGGAATCTTTCCTTCCCAAGGCTTCATTAAATGACCTGCTCTGTTTTCCTTGCTGGTAGCTGTGAAAGCGCCATGCGCCGAGAGGTGGAGAATTGACCAAATCCAACATTTTTCTGTGTTCATTCCCTCCCAAATCTCTATAACTCCATATCTGATCTGCAGAGGGTCCTTTTGTGATGGCCTCCAGGCTGACCTGCTTGGAGCAAGCCATAAAATGAGCCGTGCTCCTCTAATTTTTCTTGGTAGCGGAGGGACGTGGCATCTCGCAAGCACGGAGCGCTGCTGAATCCAATGTTTTCCCGTGTGCATTCCCTCCCAAATCTCTGTAACTGCATATTTGATTTGCAGAAGGTCCTTTTGTGGCGGCCTCCAGGCTGACCTGCTCAGAGCAAGCCATAAAATGAGCCGTGTTCCTCTAATTTGTCTTAGTAGTGGAGGGATGCGGCGGCTCGCAAGCACGGAATGCTCCAAATCCAACGTTTTTTTCCATGTGCATTTCCTCCCAAATCTCTGTAACTGCATATTTCATCTGCAGAATGTCTTTTTGTGGTGGCCTCCAGGCTGACCTGCTCAGAGCAAGCCATAAAATGTGCCATGTTCCCCTAATTTGTCTTGGTAGCGGAGGGATGCGGCGGCTCACGAGCGCGGAATGCTGCCACACAGAGAGGCCTTGCTGAGAACATCCCAGTCTGCCTCTGGTAGAGCTCCAGGATCCATGCTGAGCATCAAATCCATGATTAAATGGCTCCAGGGGACACAATGCGTTCGTCCCCATCCATCACTGAACAAAACCTGGGAGCTGAGCCCAGCACGGTGCTCTGGCTGCTGGCTTTGTCCCAGTTTTGTCCCTGCTGGTTCCCACAGCCCCTCCATCAAGCTGTGAGCTCAGCCTTCCTCCTTCTGGAGCGAGGCAGGATGGAGGAAGAGGATGGAGTGCTGCTGGTTGTAATTACTATCACCTTTGTTTTCATGGATGAGTGAAAATGAGTTTAATTTCAATTTCCGCAGAGGGTGAAGGGAATCTCTGCTCGCTGTTTGTTGACCACACTCCTGGATTTCCACTGGGCAAGCCAAAATCTGAAGGAAAAAAAAAACATCTTTCCAAGTGATCTCATTGTTGTTTCCTTCCCCTGGAGCCAACAAACAGAGTGCACAGTGAAGTGGTCGGCAAGGTACTGCTCCATCGGATATCCAGGAAACGCTGCAGGGAACCTGCTCAGGAGCTGCATTTTGCCCTGAAAGAGGCTCAAAAGGGGATTGAGAGGCAGTGGTGACTCTGCAGGGTGGAATTCAGTGATGGAGCCTGAGGACATAAATGTTCTTTGGAGAAAAAGGAGGGATTCAGAGGATTTAGGTCTCTGATCCCACTGCAGCACCAGTGGTTCCCTCCCCTTGCAAAGGATGTGGGAAGCACTGGAATGAACATGGAGGTGGGTGGGAAGCTCTTGGAGATGAATCAGCAGCATGAAAATCCTGCTTAGATGAAATGCTGACAAAAGGAGATGAAAAGCTTAGATGGATTTTCCCTTCCTGACATGCCTGGCATTCTCAGCTCATATTTCTGAGACAGAAACCATTGCAAGCTGAAAACAGGGAGTCCAGGAATGCAAAATTCCTGCTAAGGAGAAATCCTGGCTGATCTATGGGAAAAATGGTGGGTAAAAGATGAAGAGAAATCCTCTTAGAGGGAAAAAGATTCTGAGGGTCTGTTTGGAAGAGGAAAGAAATTTTCATGTTTATGGCTCATTCATGACAAGGGCCTGGAGTGCCTGGACAAAGGGAATGGCAAAGGGTACATTTAGATGGGATATTGGGAAAAAATTCTTTGCTGTGAGGGTGGTGAGGCCCTGGCACAGGTTGCCAGGCTCTGCTCATAGCAGGGAGGTGGATCAAAGATCATCTTTAAGGCCTCTTCCAACCCAAACCATTCTGGAATTCTATGATCCATATCTTCATAGAAACCATATCAATTTCACAGTATGATGCAAGGGAGTTATAGCAAACAGAAGCATCCTGGCCAATTCACTTTCTTAATCCTCTCCCGTGGATGCCTTAGGAGGAGCCCAGAGCTCTCCAGGACCACCAGCTGAGGAGCTCTGCCCAGCTTGGAGAAGCTTGGAGATGTTCTTGCCTTGCACATCCAGCCTTTGAAGATGCTGCACTGTCTGAAGTTGCAGCCTCTCCCCAGGCCAGCAGGCAGAGACTTGAGAGGGAGCTGCAAAATCTGCTGGTGGTGGCTTAAATCAGGTTTTAAGCAGTGTATCCTCAGGCAGTGTTGAGAGGAGGCTCCTGGAAGGGTGAAGCACAATGCAGGGAGGGATTTGAGCTCTGGAGGAAGAGGGATGGGAGAGGTGGGAAGTTGCTCCTGGAGATAATGAGATGCACAGGAGGCCACACAGTAAATGCTCTGGGGCCTGGCTTCCTCTGCTCATCTGGGGGTCAAAAATTCGGAAAAAAGATGAGTGTAGGGCTCCAGGAGGTGGTGGCCACACACCTGGAATGCTGAGGGTGGCTAAGTGGAGTTTTTGGGCAAGCAGTGGGAGAGGAACAGGTCCCAGGGAGATCTTTGAGGTTTGGGGTACCAGGGAGGTTTCAGTGCCTCCATCCTTGGATGGTTTCAGGACCAAACTGAAGACAGCCCAGAGCAACCTGGTGTGACCTCATGGGTGATCCTGCTTTGTTGCTATAGGACACAAAAGAACACAAGCTCACAGTGCTGTTTTCAAGGTGAAGAAAAAGGGAAGTTTATTTTCTGACTCTAACATTTACAGTTTTCCAAAAGTGACAGCGGATTGGTGGGTGACAGTGCCACTTCTCCAATGACACGGTTAAACCAACAGTCTATCAACTTTCTCCTCTTCCATAAAGGAATGCAAAACAATGAGTTATTTACAGAAAGTGTGTGACAAAGTTCACTACAAGAATGTCAACATCAGAAGGCTTAGAAAATCTTAAAAAACCAGGGTGGCACTGTTTTGAGAAGAAGGTTGGAGTAGAAATGTCCTGAGGTCCCTTCCAACTTGAATTTCCCTCTGATCTAAACCATATCCAGACTGTTCCTTCTTTTGAAGAACCTTTCCAGATCACTCAGTGTGTCAGGGAAGAGACACCAGCACACCCCTCCAGACAGCAATTTCCTGATTTTTTGCAGACCAAATCTCATGCTGGTAAATCTGATATGGCCAAAGAAGGTGGTCTTCAAGTCCCTTCCAACCCAAATTATTCCATGATCCTATAGCAGTTGGAGATGTCCCAAAACATGTTGAAATGAAGAAGCCATGACATCAAATTATTCTCAGGGGCAGTGGTTTGTTCTCCCATCCGCCAGCAAACATCTCTTTGCTCCATCCACTGTAGGAAAAGCCAAAAAGAACTTCAGCAGTGACCTCTACCAGCACCAAATTCCCTCCTTGCATGGAGCCAGTTTGCAAACAGAACATCCAAAAAATCCATCCCATTTCCTGGTCACCCTCAGCCACCTCTATTTCTTAGCCAAACTCTTCATTTACAAAGAGCAGTGGCTATAACAAAACAAGTCTGGATAACTCAGGGTCAGCACTGCTATTTTTTGAGACGTTTCCTGTGCTTGCAGGATCTTGGTGTGTTGTGTCTCCATCACCTCCTGCATCTCCACCCTGTGTTTGATGGGTGTGTGGTGCCAGATTCAGGGTGGTATAAACAAGCAGATCTCAGCTTGTTGGAGTAACTCACCCTTTTGTTTTCTTTGACCTGGGGGCTGCTTTTTTTGTGGTAAGAATAAAACAATAATTTCAGACCAGAGGAAATTTTAATATCTCTTCTCCTAAAATAGCACTAGAGAAGAATGAAGATTTTCTAGCCTGAAGAACTTGGATAGATGGAGTAGGAGGCTTTTTTTAGCCATCATCATTTATTACTTAATTTTCCCTGCCCAGGTAAAAGTGGGAAACTTCAAATAGTCTCGTTTTATTCCTTTCTCAAGCTATTCATAAATTTTTCAGTAAGAGCTCTGTAGGCAGCAAGTCCATTCTCTGAGTGAACATCCATTGCCTGGAGGGTGGACTCCTCTGAAACATTCATGGGATCCCATAAATACAACAGGCTCCCATAAATCTGATCAAAAAGGAAGAAAAACAGTTCTTAGGAAGCACAGCAAGGGACATGGTTTGTTTACCATGCAAGCAGAGCACAATTCATGTTTTCTCTCCAAGAAATTGGAATTATTTCCTTAAAAGTGCTGTTGCAGTAGGCAAATAGCTCCTTGATACTACAGAGGGATAAGGAAAAAGCAAATTGAAAGCCCTAAAGGATGGATTCTTGGCTGAAAATGGGATTTGTGAGTCATAAAGCTTTTCTGTTTGGATTTACTTGGAGCTGCTGACTCTGGGGTTATTTTTGGGGTTGCCCTTTGCCCATCAGGGATGGAGACAGATCTTCCTGGGGTTCCATCATCCTGAGAAGTCCTGCAGGATGGCTCATGGATGGTTCCTTAGTGTGCACCAGGATGTCAAAGCCATCCCACAGCCCACATTCCCAGCAGCCAACGTTTTCCATGGGGAAGGGTTGTGCAGGTCCCAGGGGGATGGGATGTACCAATCAATTTTTAAATAAAATTCATCCTCCAGCCTCAGTGAGCAACCATCAGCCCAGGGTGGGAAATTTAGGCATTCCTCATGGATGGGGGAATAAAGAACCTCTCCAGGTGCACACCTCAGGGTGAACAGCTAATTTTGGCCTCTCTGTGAGTACAGAATTGTTTTCTCCAGCAGGGATTTGCTAAAAATAAACAGGTATCCAGGGAAGAGGGTGTGCAGGCAGCTGTCTCCATGGGGAGATGCCAACCCTGAGGTACCCAAGCTGAAAACACAGCAAGGATCAGCCCTACCAGCTCAGCCCAGATCTGCTGTTTACTTTTAGACAAGATCTGGGTCAGGAGGACCCAAAAAACATCATCAACAGCTTTCCCCCTCTTTCCAAACCACTCTGCCTCCCTTCTTCCTCTCTTTGGGAATTGTTGTGGGTTTCATTCAGCTTCTGCAGCTCTCAAAACATGCAACAATAGTGGGATAGGGAAGCTCAGGAAGCTGGAGAGCAGGAACAATAGCTGATGTCACTTTCTTTCCCCTTCCACCTCGCCTCACTCCTTCTCCAGGAAGCCTGACCTCTCTGTTGGGTGTTTTCCAGGTTGTTGGCCTGAATTGTCACCCCAAGGGAAATATGAGGCTGCAGGCCACAGCAGTGGTGTGAAATATCTCCTCTTGTTGGCTGAAAGAGTTTTGGGGGGAAAAATATCCCTAAATCCAATCCTGGGAATATCCCTTTTCCCTTTCCTCTCCCACCATAGCCTTGATGTGTTCCTGGGGCTTTGGAGGGGCTGGGCAGGCTCATGGAGATGTAAGAGAGGAGATGGAAGGAGCTAACACAGCACCCAGATGTTGCAGGGGAAGGATGTGCTGTCAGGACATGTCTCCTTCCTTATTTCAGTGTTGGATGTAGAGGGGGCTTGGGAAAACCTTCTGGGAGCTGCTGGTTCATGGACTGGCATGGGACAAGCAGCAGGAGCTCTGCAGGACACCGTCCCACTCAGCAAAGGACAAGAGGAGCAGGAGGGATGCATTTCAGGATCCTTCTAGAAGAAAGCAAAGGGTTTTTAGCAATTCTATCCACTTTTCCTTCCAGGCCTTCAGCTCCTGTTGGTAATGCTGCCTTAGCAAGATCAAAGTGTGTCCAGGGGCTCCAAAAACAGGAAGAAATTTGGGATTGGGATGGTGCCAGCTCCTTGTCAGCACAACCTGTGCCATGGGGTCTTGTCTGTACGTGGAACCATCAGAGTTTTATCAAGGGCAGCTAAAATGCTTCCCAGTGGCTGCAGGGCAGCTGGGCCATGGCCCAGAATATTTATTTATCTTGTCTTTGCTCTGTGGCACTGAGCAAAGTCCGATTTGGTTTTTGGGGAAAAAAGGAAAGAGCACTTTGGAACGCGTTCTCACCTGCACCAGGTTAAAAGTGAGGTGAGAATGAGAGCCCCTGGGTGTTCCCCACTGGATTGGGATCCTTTGGGAAGGGAAAAGGAGCTTGCTCCAGGCAGCCCCATTGTCCCCATCACGCCCCAAAGCTGCAGATTTGGGGCTTTACACTGCTGCTGGTGTAATTAAAATAAGATGCAGACAAGGGGTGTTATCCCACTCTCCAGCAGGGATGAGGAGCTGGGGAGATTAATGGTGCAGGGAACTCGTCAGAGATTAGCACTGGAGGATGGGGATTAATGTTCTGGGGGGGAATGAGAGCCTCTACAGCAAATTCAGCTTTCCTTGATGCTTACTCAACCTCTAGTCCTTCCCCCAGGGGTGGGTGGTGAGGCAGGAACATGCAGGAGGAGCAGGATATGCTGTAGGATGTGTCATTAACAGATTTTAGCCATGTGCCCCCTCAAAGCCTGGCTCCAGATCCTTCCCTGAGTAGTGATGACCTCAGTTCTTTGTAGATCCTTGCAGGTTTTCTGTGCAGCACCCAAAATCCCTGCTCCTGCTCCCTGGGGTGCTGCCTCAGTTGATTGGCAATGGTGACACATCAGTAAAATAGGAAAAGAGTGGGGAAAGGGTGTCAGGGGCCAGGCAGGGCTGGGATCTCTGGGCTGAGTAGGGTAAGGCAGAGCAGGCAAAACTCCTTTAATTTCTGGTGTAAAGAGAATAAAGGGTGTCTGTAAGGGTGGCTGTGCTGGCATTAGCACACAGAGGAGTGCTGGTTGGAAATGGGGGATATTTTTTTGGGATAACACAAAAAGGACCATGTGGGATGTTGGTGACACCCCAGAGGGCGCCCAGATGGGGCTGTGGTGGTTTTTTAGGGAATGACAGCTGAGGAGGGGTCCCATGGTGGGTGCAATGCTGGGGGGACACGGGGAGCCAGGGCATGTCTGTGTGCTGTAGGGTGTTTTTGGGGACAATACTTTGGGGACACCAGGGTGCATCACTCCGGGGAGCTCCAGGACACACCACCCCTCGGGGCTCTGTACGATGTCGGGGTCTCCATGTCCCCCTGCTCCTCAGGGCTCGTTGTCACTCCTCCCTGGAGGCTTTTGTGTCACACATTCTCAGGAGGCTCTGTGTCACCCCTTCCCAAGGGTCTCAGGGGGTCTCAGGGGTCCCTTGTCCCCATTGCCCGGGGTCTCAGTGGTCCCTTGTCCGCCCTCCCCGGGATCTCAGGGGGTGTCAGGGGCCCATTGACCCCCCCTCCTCGGGGTCTCAGGAGTCCCTTGTGACCCTCCCCGGTGTCTGAAGGGTCTCTTGTCCCCTCCCCGGGTCTCAAGGGGTCTGAGGGGGTCTCAGGGGTCCCTTGTCCCCCGTCCCTGCCATCGGACGAGCCCACGCCCCATCGCGGGGGGGGGACGACATCAGCAGCGGAGGGGGCTGGACGCGCCCAAGAGCGAGCGGAGGGGGGGCGTGAGGGGTGTGTGAGCAGGGGGCTGGACTTGGACGAGCCCATTCCTGCCGAAGGGGTGATTAACCTCACCCCGCTACGTTTACTCCCAACTAGGGCCTCTATCCAAGAATTCCCAACCGCGCTTCCTTCCAGAGGAGATAAAACTCAGGATAAATCCTGGACGAACTGAAAAGCTGGGAGCAGAAGGAGCAGTGCGGGTGTGCCATATCCTCTTTCCCCCCGTGCCGAGTGGTGCGGGCGGCGCGGCGCGGGGCGGGGCGCAGGGCCGCAGTGGCGGAGCCGCCCCGTCGCTCGGGCGCATCGCGGTCGTCATGGCGCTGTGCGGCCGCTCCGCGCTCCTCCCGCCGCCCCCGCGACACCGGCCCCGGCCCCGAGCCCCGGGGCCCTTCGTCAGGTACCGGAAGCGACAGCGGGGAAGGCGAGGAGAGGGGTGACAGCCAGCGGCAGGGCTGCGCTGAAGGGGCTGTGGGGTGGGGAGGGGGTATGCTGGGTGTGCGGGGTAGGGGGGGTGTGTTGGAGGGGCGCTGAAGGGGCGATCTGGAGGGTTTTGATGAATTTAGAAGGAATTTGGTGTGAGAGCAGCTGAGGTTTTCATATCCGTGGCTGTGCTCGTGGAGAAATAGCGTTAAACGCCGATTTGGGGGCGTTGGGGTGCGAGGGATGGGGAGCGCAGCGCTTTGGAGGCGCTGGAATAGAGGGGATGGGGAGGGGTTTTAAACCTTAGGATGGGGTCTTGAGGGGTTTAATCTGGGAGAATTTGGGGCGTTCGCAGAGCTAACGGGGCTGATTTGGGGTACAATAGGGTTTAACACCTATTGAAGGTGTTGTGGGAAGAATGGGGGTGGGACAGAAGGGCGTTCAGCAGAGGTTTTCCGGCTCTGAGCTCTGAGGGTGTTGCGGGCGGATTTGGGATCATTAAAAGGATTTGGGGGGCTGAGGCAGCGTGTGAGGGGCTGGGAAGGAGAAAGAAAAGACTGGCCATGATGGGGACAGGTAGATTTGGCAGGTGGCTGCCGGGAGGGAGGTGCAGGACGGCAGACAGGAGCCTGATGTGACCTTGTGGATGGAGGGATTGTCACGGGCAGAATCCTGCTGGAGGAGGAGGATGTGTGGGTGAGGAGCAGCAGGACATCACCAGCAGGGCTGATGTGCACAGAGTGGCTTTGGGGTTGTGTTTCTGTAGGGGATAAACCTGGGACTGGTTTAGGAGGGGTCAGCTTGGGCTATTTTGGCAAGAAAAGAAAAAAAAAGATTTGTGAAAGGCAGGAAAAGTGAATTTTAGTGTAGGGATAGCTGAGGTTTGGGAGGGGCTGAGAGGTTATGGAGAGAAAGGCGAGGTTGTGTTTGTATGGGGGTTTGTGGATACAAAGGTAATAAAATTTCCTGAGCTCTGAAAATATGTTGGGTAGGGCTTGACAGGAGCTGGGCTGTGGGGACATGTGAGATGGTGGCATTGGCTCTGTGGGAGCTCAGGTGTCAGCTCAGGTATCCTTGGGTTGCCAGAGCTCTGTTTCCTTTTGGAGACTTAAGGTGCACCCATGTGTATGATGCTGCAGCCCATTATCTAAATGGGTTTGAATAGAGGAAACAGCCTCAAGGTGTGCCAGGAGAGGTTTAGGTTGGACATTAAGAAATATTTCTCTGCTGGGAGGATTGTCCAGCACTGAAACAAGCTGCCCAGGGCAGTGGTAGAGTGGCTAGATATTTAAAAAGCAGTTAAAAAATATTTTTGTGGTGCTTAGTGATGAGGTTTAATGGTGGCTTTGGCAGCGCTGGGGTAACAGTTGGACTTGATGATCTTGCAGAGCTTTTTCAGCTGAAATAATTCCATGATTCTGTTTTATGGTACCACAAAGCACAACCCAGGAACTGAAGTGCTTGATGCTTTCAATAGTTGCAGCACAATACATGGAAGTATTCAGCAGTGGGAAGCCAGATAATCAGGGAAGGGAGACCTTGCACGTGAATTGCAGACAAACACTTGGCCAAGCTACCTGGCTCTGTGCTTGGAGATTTTCAATTAAAAAACAAACAAACACCCAAACCAAACAGCTTTGTATCTTAAGTACAAGAAGGGAACAAAAACATTTTCACTTTTTGGATGATTTGCCAGTGAAATGAGGAATTCTGCTGTGTGAGAGAGAGAAATGGAGGTTGTTCTGCTTGCTTGAAACACGTGAGCACGGCTGGTTATGTTCCCTCTCTCTCTTTCTGAATTGAAAATAAAGCAGAAGGAAAAATGACCTTTTCAAATATTTTTTTTCACTGAATAAATTAATATTAATTATTTGGAAAGAGCTTGGTATTTTTTTAGAGCTGTGAACGATCTAAAAATTCATGATGGGTAATGAAATGCCAAGATGGTTAAAAAAAATGCTGAAAGAGAAAATGGTTTCCACTCAAGCCTTCCTCTTCCTGAGTGATTTTTGTAATCTGAGACCCTGTTTTAGAGTTGTCATGAGAACATTCAGACTCTCTGAACATCTGCAAGCTTTTGAGCTCCACTGGGAGATGCAGCCAGCAACTGTAATTTGGTGCATTTGTAGGAGCCATGTCATCTGTTAATTTTTTTTTCCTCCTTAACATTCATTCTTGTGCAATTCTTTTTTAAATTTTTTTTTTATTGTCAGGCCAGATGGAGGCCAGTGTTTGCAATAAATTTCCCAGGCAGTCAGCAGATAGCAGGCAGTTAATAAAAATAACTTAAAACAAAACAATCTGTTACCCTCCCCCACCACCCCCAAGCTCCCAAACAGGAATGGAAAAATTCTTCAGACTATATAAAGACTAGAGAAAGGGCCAGAGATAATTCTTGGAGTTCTTCCACATGCTTGAGAGTTCTGGTCTGCCATGTGGCACCTTGGGAGCTGGCGACCCTCAGCTTTGTAACAAGTAAAGAATGGGTTTGGAAATAGAAAGAAAAAATCCCTTAAGTAAGAGAGAAATGCTGCCCAAAAAAGGGGCAGTGTTTTTGGGAGGTGATGTCATCTTTCCTGTGCCTGTGTTTGGTGGGGAATGAGTGTTTTCCTTGTGAATTTCTGAACAAAAATCCTATGAAGTGCTTGTTTTAAATATCTACATCAGGAAATCAATGCAGATTTGTTCTATTTCAGAGCACTCTGCACCCACCCAATCTGCATTACCTTTATGTAAAACAGAGCAAGCAAATCCTCATTATTCATTATCCATGCTGGTAACATAATACAGATGAGTTCTCACCATGTGGGGAAATGCAAAATGAGTCCTTGGGTTAATTTTTCTGTTGTCTCTTCCTCTGTGCTTACCATTCTCCTGCTCTGTTGTTAATCACATTGTAGTTAAATTTGTGGCTTTTTGGTTTTTTTTTTCCATGAATTTTATTTGGGAGCACAGGACCAAAGAGTTGTTGTGGTTTCCCAATCAGTTTTTGTAGGGGACTTGTCTGTGATGCAAGATTAACAAATTTTCCTGTGTTCCTTATGTAATTCTGCTGAGGTTCAGGATTTTGTAAGAGCACAGTTGCACTGGAATTATTATTTTATTTTTTTTTTTTAAAGGAATGTGCTGAATTTTAGCAATGCAAAGAGAGAGCTGATTTAACTTGAAGCACAGGAGGAAAAAAAGAGAAACAACCCCCATTGCTTGAATATGGATGATTTTCTGCCACCTTAGGGAAATAGGAATGCTTACAGTGAGAATTGAGGGGTGTGGAAGCATTTGATTGATGGGAATAGAGAGGAAGAAGGGAGAGAATCAGAGCTATGGTGTGGATCTTTCAGCTGGAATTCTCCCTTTGTGATCATCTCAGCATCTGATTTGGAGCTTTGTGGCCACGTGGCTGCAGAGGTTCTGCCCCAGGAATGAGCCCTGAAGGTGAATTTAGTCTTGAGGCACTGAAAATCAGCTTTGATTTCTGCCCAAGTGCCAGACAGTGCCCTTTCCTTTAATCACAAAATGAGGAATGGCAGAATAATCACCCTGGAGCTGCTGCTCTTTGTCACTTTTTCAATTATTGGCATTTTCTCAGTTTTGGAAGGGAAAAGTTGATGCTCTCCATAACGTGCTGCAACATAAGAAAATGAAAATGCAGACATGGTTTTTGTAAATCAGCCTGTTAGAGAGAACATCAAGGCTGAGGGTCTGACTGATGAGCAACCCAGAATTTAGTAAATATCCTCAAAAAGTTTGTGATTGTGCAGAACAACATCAGGCAGTTCCACATGTTTAATAAGGAGAGTTCAGGCTTGTTCCTTTGTGCTTTGAGGTCTCTGGATTATAGAATTGAATATTCCACTTAAGATCATGATTTGATCCTGAAAACGCACACAAAATTAAAATTTATTTATCTCTGTCCTTTTTTTCTCACTGTTCCTAAAAAATTGCTTGATTTCCTGTTTATAGTCAATATCCCAATGCAAATTTCTCTCCCTATGTAGAGAAATTTGCAAAATAGATGGAAAACTGACAAATATTTTAAGGTTGTCTTTTATGAGTGCCAAGCAGTGAAAGATTTCTTTTGAAATCCATGAAATTCTGAGAGTCTTTAGCTCAATCTGATTTCTGGTGTCTGTTTTCACAGCTACAGTGAGGTGGGGATAATGTCAGACTGTGGGAAATCCAGGAAAATCCTGGATTCTTAATACAAGCAAACATTTCTGATAGAAATCATGAGGTCAACAAAAACCCCAAGAAATATAAACTTGATTTTTCAGGGGCTAAAATGGAAACAGATGTTCACAACAGAGAGTTGACAAGAAGTGAGATTTGGGAAAAAAAAACCTGTGATTTATAATTCTGTTTAATTTATTTATTTATGATGAATCAGGCTGTTAATGGTAAAACCATTGACTTTGGTAGGATCTATTCAAGGTGAGGATTTCTCCCCATGTGGGAATAACTCTGATTTTTCCTGCCATCCACCCATCCAGCCTCAGCCATGTGCAGGTTTTTAGGGCTGCCAAGCCTTTGTGGGGGAGGAGCGAAACATCTGCCAAGAGGAGGTGAAACCCGGGGAAAGCAGCGAAATGCCGCCTTTGTCAGCTGAACTGGGCATAGTGAAACAGAGCTGCAGCCTGCCAGGATGTGGGAATCCTCTGGGAATTGGGA
>JAHXMQ010003319.1:52028644-52061857 GCA_020466415.1 Ammodramus savannarum pratensis
TTACATTACATTACATTACATTACATTACATTACATAATATATTTCACACTTCTAATCAAACTACACACCCATAATCCAGTGCTATCAATCAATTTTGGAAGCCTTCTCCACGGCCTCAGGTCAAATGGAATATTTTCTTGTGGGTCTGTGAATTTTAAATTTCAGCCCAGAAATTTAAAATTCTCAGCATCCAGGATTCCAACAGGGATCAATGCTGATGGTGCTGCCTCAATTCTGGATTACCACGTCAAGAAAAGGCAGCTTGCACTCAGCTTAAATCCAGCCAGCAGCCAGGGGAAAAAGCATTGTGGGAGAAGAAACAAGATGGAAATTCAAGCACCATGTGGCTTTCTCGAGGAAATGGATTTGTTCTTTGTGATTGAGAAAGGCACAGTTGTTAATATTCCCTTTATTTGCCAACAGACGTGCCTTGCAGCGCCGTGTCTGTTACCAAGCTGTGACAGGCTGCCTGTTGTAAAGCGAGGTACTTTGCATAATTAGTGTGAAGACGTGAACAGATGAGCACTAATTCTTAGAAGTTAATGATTGTCAATTATCTCCCCCTTTTTTTTTCCTGGATCTAGTCCAAGATTAGTGGAATATCAAGTACCTCAAGGTACAGTTCCTTAATTGGCCCAAGCACACTTTATTGCCAGCTGTCACCCCAAAACGTGGCTTTGCTTTTTGACCTGCCTCAATCAGCAGTCAGCTCAGCTTGCTGCTGTTTGAAAGCATTATTTTCTTTTTAATTCCTGGGCTGCAGGTTGTTTGGATCCATAAGCTGATCTGACCTGACACATGGCTTCCACATCGTGAGTGCAGACAGAAAGGGGGTGAGGAGGCTGACACTGTCCCTTGCAGCACCAGGAGAGTTTATCCTGCTTTAAACCCACAGAGAAATCCCAGCTTCTGCTCAAAAATGGTGCAAAAAAAAAACACTTTAAAAAAAAAAAAGTGGTTCAAGTGGTTCAAAAATTCCCACCTTTTTCAACTTCTTACCTGCTCCAGAAGTTGCCTCTTAGATGCATAAATAACTTCCAGCTCTTGTCTTGCCCAAATCTCGTTGGAATCCAGGATTTTGGAGCTTCCTTAGGACCATGTTTCCAAACACACCTATATTTTTTTGTTTCAGCAGCAGGTTATTTAGGTTTAATAAATAAATAAAATGTGATTATGTAGGTCGTGGATCCAGAGCCACAACTTCCAGGGGAGCATCCCAAGGCCCACAGGTTTGTGTGGAGGTTGTTTCCTTTTGAATTTGTGCTGCTGGAGCCAAATGAAAAGGAGTGCTTGTTTTGGAGATGGGAAAAATCATGGACTTTTGTTCCCAGGACAGTCTTTTTGTTTTTGGCAGATGACTGTTTAATGTGAAATCCAAGAAAATGCCTTTATTTTCCCCTCTCTGACTTTATACCCAGTTTAGCCTGTATTGTTTAAAAGCATGTTGTAAGAATTCTAATTATTCTCTTCCCTATTTCTGAATGGCATCTTTCTTCAGGCACACAAGTCTTCTGTGTTTAGTGTCAGCCTTTGAATATAATGATTTATCCACACTTGAAATGACATTGAAAATTTTCCTGTGAAGGAGCTTTTGCAAAGAATTCTCTCATTCTCTCACTTCTTAAATAAGGCAAGAAAAAATATTCTGCTAAATGTCTGTTTAAAATTTAAAATGAAATATCGTTATTGGACATAACATCTTACTGTGAAATAATGAATGTATAATTTGCCTGTGCAAATGACACATTTTATGTCAGGACATGCAGCACTGACATCCAGATTTACCTGGCAGAAATGTTTCAGCAGCTTAATCTGAGATCTTTAAGTGTTTTTAAAGACTGCACCAAAGTTATAATTTATTTGAAAAATAATGAAAGTAATTCGAGGAGAGTAAAATTGCTAACCTAAAAAGTTAAAATAAGGAAGGAAATGCCCAACCCCAATTCTTCTTCCCTTTTTCTGCCCAGCATTTGAACTGATCAGAAAATACTTCCCCACAGCTCAAGAAGACAAAAACCTCATTTATTTTGTTTTTCTCTGCTCTGGTCTTCTTGCACAGGCTCATAGCACTACTTCTTTTAAATGATAAATGTGTTTTTTTGGGTCACTCTTGTGTGGAAGCCTTTGAAATGAAAATTTAAATATCTTAGGAATAGCTAACCTTGTTTCATAGGTAATGTTTTTTAATAAAATGGAAGAAGTCTTTCCCCATGAGTTTCCATAATTGTTCTTTGTCAAGTTGAGTTCTAAACATTTTTCTATAAGGGATCAGTACAGGTAGGGAAAAAATAGTGGGAAAATCA
Organism: Ammodramus savannarum pratensis; assembly: GCA_020466415.1. Lineage (NCBI taxonomy): Eukaryota > Metazoa > Chordata > Aves > Passeriformes > Passerellidae > Ammodramus > Ammodramus savannarum. The sequence continues at coordinate 52,030,949 of JAHXMQ010003319.1, forward strand.
AGATGTGTATTGCTGCTCTGTTTATGATGAATAAGAAGTTCTAAAAATGTTACAGATCCTTAAAAACCTGTTTTTGTCTGGAGAATTAAATTTGCCTTCACAGTTTACCATGAGTAGCAAAAGAATTGTTGCATCTTGTTTTTGAGGAGCTGAAGGAAAATCTCCTTCTTGTGCCCTCAGCATTTTTCCTGTTGACTGTTTCTTTCCTCACTTGGAGGAGGAACAGGAACATGCATCCTCTGATATGGAAAATGTTTTATTAAAAATCACTCAGGAGCTGCTTGCTGTGTCAGTGCAGAAGTGCTTGGACATGCTTTTTCTCCCAGTCCTTTAATTTGTCCTTCAGATCCTCTCAGAAATTGTGGGAACAATTCCTTTGCAGGCAGGTCAAGAAGCATTTTGAGAAGGATTTCACTTATGGACAGCTTTATACAAAAAGTTGCTTTCATGTTTTTGGGTTTTTTTTCACAGAGGCTCTAGCAGTCCTGCAGCTGCTCCTCAAATAACTGTGGGCTTGTGTAATTTGTGTTGCTGTTTCCATACCAACAAATGAAATAAATCCAATTTGTGCCCACAGTGAAGAGTCTGGGGATTTTTTTTCTGTTCTCTATCTTGTGATATGGGAAGTGTAAAAAGATGAGCTCTGGGTAGCTTGGAGTGAATCGTCTGTCAGCCAGCTGCTTTGGGCTCCTGTTTATTGATGGGATGGAAATTTTCCAGAATAAAATAGAAAACCTTAATTTTGTGTAGCTGTGAGATTCAGGTTTAGGTGAGGTTTGAAAGAACGAATAATTAGTTGTTGTTTAAATGTGCAGCATGAAGTTCAGTGTGGATTGTCAACAAACATCTGATTGTACCTGATCAAGTCTTTGCTGTCATCAGTGGCTTAAATTTCTGTTTCCTTATCTAAGAGTGAATCAAAATATCCATCCATCCATCCATCCATCCATCCATCCATCCATCCATCCATCATCCATCCATCCATCCATCCATCATCCATCCATCCATCCATCCATCCATCCATCATCCATCCATCATCCATCCATCCATCCATCCATCATCCATCCATCCATCCATCCATCCATCCATCCATCCATCCATCATCCATCCATCCTAAATTGAAATATTCCAGCTAAAAAGAACAATTGAAGGATTCAGAAGTGAAACATTTGACCTAAAAAGGAATAAAATAAATGCTGGAGGCTGCAGTGACTTTGTGCTTCCCATGGAAGCCTCTCCAAATGAAGTGTTGTCTGTCCTTTATCACTGATGTTTGAATTTCACTTAGATTTGCCACAGTGGAAACCTTTCATGTGCATTCTTTCTTTCAGAAAAACTAGAGCATAATAATTATAGTATTGCTGAAAAGACCTATTTGCTTTTTTACTTGGCTAAAGTAATGCTGAAAATAGAAATATTTGACCTTACTTTATTGTTTGTTTGAACTGCTCATAAATTTAGCTCTGTTTGAGTGTTTCTGTGAGAGACATTTGCTTCCTGGAGCTGAACAGCTCATATAAACAAGTCTATAAACAAGAAATCCTATTCAGTAATATCAACAGTGAAATTTCTTGTCTTTTATCTGTATTTAAACAAACTCCCAGAATGTTGCCTGGAAGCACAAATTGTGTTGCTCTCTGTGTGGCTGTTGTAGCTCAAAGATGCATATTGGGCAGCTGAATTAAAATTTATGTAATGAACAATTCACTTTGATTATAAAAATCTATCTGTCTGTTGCAGATGGAATTTTTGCCTGGTTTAAAGATAAATACTGGACAGCTGAATTAAAATTTGTATAATAAATGATTAATTTTTATGGTAAACAATCTCAGCAATACTTGGCATTGTTTAATTTCTCTTTAAAGTTTGAATTAATAATCTTGGAGCTCTTTTCCAACCTTAATTATGCTCCTGATGGTGCTGGAGGTTCCAAAACTTTTCCCCAAATTTCTGTTGGGATATTGGTGCACCCATGTTCCCTTCTGATGTTTGTTTTTTCTTCTCTGGTAGAAAAGGGAATTTCTGCTGGCTGGGTGAGAGCAAACCTGAGCAGCAATTTTTGCCAGGTTGGAGATTAACAGAGCTCATGGGTTGAAGGAATAGTTAAAATTCCTGTCTTCTCTCAGTGCTGTTGACTTCATCTTTTAGTGGGCAAAAATAATCATGAATTGTTTGATTTAAGGTCCATTTCTCAAGGAAAAAAAAACCCAAACAAATTGAAGTGTGTGTCCATTTACTTTCTGTAACAAAGAAAACAAAGCTGGGTCAGCTCTTCAGCCTCCCAGTTTGACATTTCTCAGCAGTGACCTTGAGGACAAATTCTCTTTTTTTTTCTTTTTTTCAGCTGCAGCCGCCTCCGAAATATTCAGACTATTTTGACACAGAGCAGCAAATCTCAGCCTGATGGAATCCTGTGCATTTTAGGTTAGTGTTACAATTTTTGTTCTCATTATGCTGATAAAGATACCAGGAGTTTCAGAAAGTAAAAAAATCATCTTGTTGCTGCAAGCCCCAGCCTGTTTTCTCAGCTGATGTTACATTCTCTTCTCACTAAACAATTATTCATTTTATTTAGTAATTTTGGGCAAAGGATTTTAAAGAGTGGCCTAAGAAACCTGGAAAACAGGAGTTAAATGTTAAAAATTCATGTGGTTTCTGTGCTTTATTTCTTCTGGGATTGGGAGAAAAGGGCAGCAGGAAATAAAGGTGCACGTGCAAGTGTACTGTAGGAAAATAACAGGGGTTTTGTATTGCTTTAATAGCATTTCATTGATTCTTATTTCATAATTTATAATCAGTGTCAAGATCTTAAAGGAAAAATGCTGACATTATGATTGAAAACTTGAGTGCTTAGAGAAAAGAACTGAGGAGTAATTGTTTAAATAATATATTGCAGTTAAAGAGAAGAAATCTGATGTAGCCCTAAAGAAGTGATACCACAGTCTGTTTTTTTTTTTTAGTTTTATTCTGTTTTTTAGTGATGTAGCAAGAGAACTTAAAGGTCATTTACTGGACTACAGAATAAAATTTATAAATAGATGTAGAGATGTCATCCTGTTCTTCTGAACTTCTTCTAAGCCTTCTTATGTTTACATTTTTGTAGTGGAGTTTCTCAAGCACTTTTCATGTAAATAATGATTGTTTTGCATTCCATTCTAGAAGAGGAGAGAATTGATGGACTGTTAGTTTGACCAGTGTGGTTAGAAAGGTGGCAATTTCATCCTCCAATCCATAGTCACTTTTGGAATTTTGTAAATATCAAGGTCCAGAAATAAATGTACCTTTTTTACCTTAAACATCTCAGCATTTGAGTGTCATTCATTTTGTATTATGACATATATATATATATATATATATATATATATAGATATATAGATAGATAGATATATAGATATATAGATATATAGATATATATTAAATATCTAACCAGTGTGGTTAGAGAGGTGGCAATTTCATCCTCCAATCCATGGTCACTTTTGGAATTTTATAAATATCAAGGTCCAGAAATAAATGTACCTTTTTTACCTTAAACAACTCAGCATTTCAGTGTCATTAATTTCGTATTATGACATATATATAATTATATATATACAAATAGATATATATTAAATAGCTGATTTATAATAGATAATAATTTATAAAAATTTTAAATATTAATTTATAGTAGATAACATTCTTTTCTAGTCAGTGTTGACTGTACATGACCCTGCATTCTCTGGGGTAAGAGGTTAAGTCCCTGACTAAGTAGTAACTGTACAGCTAGAAGCTCTGTGAGGTCACTGTGTCAGCCTTGCAGTGAAACTTAATCATACAGGATAAACTCTTTGGGTTCTGCCTTTGCTGCTAATTTAATTCCATAAAACATGTTAACTACTGATGACACTGCAGTATTTTTTAATTATTATTAACTCTGAGACTGCAGAAAGTCCCAGGTAAGGAACAGGCACTGAAAACATGGCCCAGCTTTAAGGAAAGCAGAGGAATTGCTGTGTGTAATCCTCAGTGTTGTGTGGAGGATTTAATTCTCTTCAGAAGAACATACCTCTTCATAAATAAGCACTTGAGGTATGGAAATATGGGAGGTGTGTTTTGTTGGGAGATTTGTGCTTTGCCCTGATCTCTCAGCACCCACAATGGGACTCTTGTCTGCTCTGGCCTGGCTCCTGTAGCCTGCAGAATTTCTGGCATAACTTCCATGAAACAGGCATGTCTGTTGTAAATGCATTAAATCTGTCATCAAACACGAGTTTCTGATGACAAAACCCATGTAGTTTTACATCCTCTTTCTGTGTGGAAAGTGGATACTCACAACTGAGGTTTTTTACAGGCAGTGCATGTTCTGTTTCACTTGGCTGCATTTCATGGCCTGCAGTTAATGCAGCTCCCTCACCTCAACTTCAGTTTCAAACTGGGCTGGGAGATAAAACCAGAATAAACTTCCACAGCTTTACTTCAAGTTCATTAATATTTGTACTGAAATTAAACTCAGCATTGGAGATCCCAGAGAGAGATGAGAACTGACCCACTGTTGAAACAAGTATTTAAATGCAGTTACAGCTGATTTTTAAAAGGAATTCTCTAATCTGATTTTGAAGGGGTTGCATGGTGACATTCCTGCATTCTTTGCTGGGGAGAAAAGGCCTCACAACTGACAGGAAAAAAGAATTTGGAGGTTGGAATGTCAAATAGCTTTAAAAAGATGTCATGTCTCAGCTGACTGTGTTGCTGCTCAAACTGATCTACTTAAATTATACTGTAAATTATTTTCTGTCATAATGGTGTTTTTTGCCATCTTACCTTTCAGCAGAGATTTTCAGCTCCTGGTTCAGTTGCTGTGGTTTCTGAGATGTGCTGTGAGCAGGGGGTGTCTGTAACTACTGCAGTTGTAGCTGCTCTGATTGTGGATTAAACTGTTTCACCATTCAGCACAGCTGAGCTGATTTTGCAAATGTTGATATTTATTTTCTATTCTCCTCAAAGAGTGTGGGGATACTTTCAAGGCTGTTCCAGTAAATATTTATTTTACTTTGGTTCTGTTCACATATTGCTTTTTTAGATTATAAATAATCCAGATTATATATGTAGGTAATATGTTTAGGTAATATATTTTATATATTATAAAAATATATATTATATATAATCAAAATATAGAGTATATAACATACAAAATGATAATATCATACAAAATATATAATATATAATAGTATGATATAATTATATAATATAAAGATATAATCTAAAATTATATAAAAATATAATATATAATATATATAGTATATATGATATTATATATGAAAGGTAAATATATAATATACAATATATACCATTATATATTATATATAATTATGGCATATTTATATGGCATATTTTCTATTAAATATGGTATATTATATATTTAGATTATATAGAAGATAAATATTATCTCGAAGTATTATATCTATATTAATATTTAGAATATTAATATAAATAGCATATTTAGATTATATAATATAATTATATAATATATAGAGCATAATATAATCGATACATATATAATATATTTAGAATCGAAATACAGAATATATAACATAAAATGATAATATTATACAAAATATACAATATATAATAGTATGATATAATTATATAATCTAAAGATATAATCTAAAAATTATATAAAAATATAATATATACTATATATATAAATACAGTATATATGATATTATACATGAAATTTAAATATATAATATACAATATATATAATTATATATAATATATATAACATATAACTATGGCATATTTATATGGCATATTATCTATTAAATATGGTATATTATATATTTAGATTATATAGAAGTTAAATATTATCTCGAAGTATTATCTCTGTATTAATATTTAGAATATTAATATAAATAAGATATTTAGATTATATAATATAATTATATAACATATAGAGCATACTATAATATACATATTTATTTAATATATTTGTATTATATATGAATATAAAAATATTGTATAAATAAATAATCTAATTTATTTATAATCTACAAAAGCAATATGTGAACAGAACCTAGAAACATAATGTTCACATAATATTTTTTAGGTTATTTTTTCTCCATTATCTCCATCCCACACAGAGCTCTCCCTGCTGGGGTTTCTCCCACATTCTGAGAACCTTTAGCCCATCACTCTGATTGTTCATCCCATTCCCTTTCCAGACAGAGACTTTTTTAGGGATTATTTTGCAGCAGTTCCAGATTTCTGTTGCTTTTGGGCCAATATCTGAAGGTGATGTGTCCATTCCCTCCATCCTCTCCCTCCTGCTGTCCCCAGGTGCATTTTGCATCCCTGGGTATCTCACACCCACTTGATTTTATCCAGCAGACAGATTTCCCCCTCCTTTTGGCCAGAAAGCTTTTGTGAAAAATGCATATTTTATGATTGGTTCTTTGTAAATATTAAAATGGTTATGTTGGAAAGTTATGTTGTATTAATTTCTTTTACGTTGTGTGGTAAATAGAGTTTTTAGGCTGCAGCATAATATTAAAATAGAAAGTATGTGATGTAAGAGACTTTTTTGTAACTGACCCAAGACATGGAAAAGATAACCAAGAAATTCTTCTTATTGTCCTCTCTGGATGGAGATACAAGAGGATTCCAAGGAAAGAATTATTGCCTCCTTATTGGGAAGGGCCAGACTCTGAGGAACTGAATTGATTTACAAGATGAAGGGGGAATGTTGACAATAAACAAAAAAATCCTTAATTTGAAAGGAATATTTGCATCATGTATGAGATATATGAATATGCACAGGCTACTGTTTTTAAGGGTTAATCCTTTGTTAGAGAGTTCTGCTTTTTGGGGCTTAGTGCCCAGGAAGCATCCAGAGCTCCACAATTCTTTGCTTTTATTGTTCTTTATCATCCTAACTCTGTCCAAATTATTATTGCTCTAATTTTTTTACTATTTTTATAACTATTTTATTACTGTTAAACTTTTACAATTTTAAAACAAATTCTTGGCTTTTTTTTCACACTTTTTGCCAGTTTAGCAACCCGAATGGGCTCATTGAGGAGCAGCTGAGCAGAGCAGGAGCCTCAGGCTGGGGAGCAGAGCAGGATCTCGGGCTCAGCCTGGCTCGGGGTGTGCTCACAGCCCTGCCCCGGGCCTGGAGCAGGAGGGGGAGTTCCAAACTCCCAGCTCAGCTGGAGACAGGCGTGGGCTTCCCTAATTAATGACCTTGCCCATTGTTCTGCGGAGGACTCCTGATATGCTCTTATCTTGGTCATTGTTTCATTTCCTGTTTGTTTTCTGCTAGCTGTATCTGTTCCTTTAACTCCATATGTTGCTGTAGAATTGCACTAAAGCTTCACTGTGAAAGCTGCTGTCTGGACAGGATACTTGAAAGACCCAAGGAAACCACAAATTCCAAATGTTCTGCAGAATTCGTGGTTTTATGTTAAACAATTACCTTCCCTCCGTGGCTGTCAGTGCTCTGCAAGCAATAATTCACCCATGTCCTCTATTATAAATTTGACAGCTGTCCCCCTTCAAGATCTTTTGTTTTCTCTTCCCCTCCTTCTGTCACTAACTGAAAAAGCAGAAGCTTGACATTTGGCTTGGAAGATCTTCCCTGCTCTAAGCTGCTGTACCCAGATAAAATCTCAAACTCTTCAAGTCATGGTGCCATCAACTTTTTTTTTTTTTTTTTTAAGTGATGGCAGTTTCTCATTTTTCTTCTAATCTTCCAGAAGTTAGAATCAGAGAATCATAGAATGGTTTAGATTCAAGGGACTTTAAAGATTATGTAGTTTCAGCTTGGTGCTATGTGCAGGGACACTTTCCACTGTCCCAGGTTGCTCCAAGCCCTGTCCAGCCTGGCCCTGGGCACTTCCATGGATCCAGGGGCAGCCACAGCTGCTCTGGGCACCTGTGCCAGGGCCTCACCACCCTCACAGGGAGCAATTCCTCCTCAATATCCTCTGGTATTGGGAACTATTCCCTATGTCCTGTCCCTCCATCCCTTGTCCCAAGTCCCTCTCCAGCTCTCCTGAAGCCTCTTTAGCACTGAAAGAGACTTTGAGATCTTTCTGGAACCTTCTCTTTTCCAGCTCTTTCAGTCTGTCTGTGTCAGATTATTGCTCCTCTGAGCCCTCAGAAGGTGCCTGAGTTAGGCAGGTGATCAGTGGAACAGATTATCCTCAGGAGATTGTGTGTGCTCACTTCCCAAGGCTGCAGCTGATTCCAGGGAGGCTGATTCCATTGAAATGGAGTTCCTAAAACAATAGGACAGTTTCTTCCTGAAAGAAAGGAGTCTCCACTTCTTGGTAACTAAAATCCCACCTAGACACAAGGGTTTTGCAGCTATATTTGTTTGTTGACTCCATCTGAATTCCAGATTACATTGGTGTGCCTGCTTTCATGGGGCTGAAAATGTAAATAAAGTACAAAAATATAGATATAAATGAAATATCAGAAACAGCAGGAGAATGAGGATTCAAAGATTATGGCTGGGAGAAAAAACCAACCTTTGAGGGCTGAGAAAGCTGGGACAGATGTGAGGCAGCTTTCCACCAAATCTCAGATACCTTGGAATATATGTGAGCTACCAAAGTTACTGAGCAAACAATGAGTTTGTTAAGAGTTTTTGAGATATTCAGTAGCTGGATGCAGGCACATCACCTGGTTAGCACCCTAAAGCTGAAGCATAACATGAAAAAGGAGCATAAACAGCAGACCCTGAGGTTTGTTCCAGTTTTTGCCAAGTCCAGGTGACTCCTGATTGGTTTGGTTTCCAGGTCAAGTCCTGAGACTCAGATGTTCAGGCCATGTTATTACATTATCAATGTCCTGATCTCTCTTTTAGCAGTGCTAACAAATCCTATTTTGTTGGCAGCCATCCCACTGTATCCTAATGTAATAAATCCAAATTTGTTGGCAAGGATTCCACTGAATCCTAATATAACTTGGTAGGAAAATTTGCCATTAGAGGAATTTTTTGGCAGTCAGACTGGTGAGCTCTGTGAAATGTGGATGGCAAGGAAGCTGCTTTATGTGCACTTTTATTTGTTTGAAAAAACTGGATTTTTTACAGTAGAATTATGACTGTGACTGTCATCCAGAGAGATGAAGATTGATTAAAATAGTTTCTAAATCTGTGACCTCATTCCTTTCTTCTTGAATTTATTTTCTATCTCATCATTCTCCAGATCTTCAGTTGTTTTCATTTAATTTTCCCAAAGACCAGGAAAGGTTTCCTTGGAAGCTTTTTGTGCCCTGTATTTTTTGTCAGAACATCTTTTAACAATTTGTCTCAAGTCTGCAGTGGCTCTCTGGTGACTCAGGGATTGCTTTATAACACTGATAAGATAATGTTTAATCATGTATTCTAAAGCAGGAGATTTGGGTCACAGGATTAGTTTGTTAGGAAGCTTCAATCAAGAACATATTAATTAGAATGCATCCTGCATCCAGACAGATGTTTGAATTACTAGAAAAAACAGAATTTTGAATGCAGGAAACAAGAGATTTAAATTTTTTAAGGAATACTTGTGGATTTGGGTTGAAAGGGGGATGTCAGCACATTGCAGTGATCTTGCAAAATCTCCTTTTTCCCTACCCTGTTCTCTCAGTGAGTTCAGTTGAGGAGCTGAGTTCATACTCCTGCTTTAAAGTTTAATAAATTGAGGAAGAAAATAAACTTTTCAGATGTGCAATGTGAGGACACACAGCAATTCTCCTGTGGTTTTGCTTTGCAGGGATAGACAGTAGATACAATGAAGGATGCAGAGAGCTGGCAAATTATCTGCTCTTTGGGTTGTACAACCAGAACAACAATGACTTTGAAAGGACAGGTTTTCCTGAGGAAGTTCTGGATGGTGAGTAATGTTCTCAACATTTTTTACCTGTTCTGGACAGAAGATGAGCAGAAGAAGGGACATAAAAAAAAATAAAAGGCATTAAGTATCAAGTTGTCTGTATATGCCTGAAAATATCTTCTTAGAAACAATGCTGAAGGACTCATTTTTAAACATAAAAAGATAAAACATATGAAATATATCTCAAGTGTTGTAAACTTACACAATTACAGCCCATTAGTTCAGTCAATGTGTGTATGTACATGTGATTAATATTATTTGATCACACCTCTGCACTTCTAAACTTGAGCTCTTTTTTACTTCACCTCATTAACTCACCTTTGTCATACCGGGAATGTGGCCAATCCCTGTGATCCCAGCTTGTTATTCCCTTATTTGCATGAAACTTTTGGTTGTTGGCTGTGGTGTTGATAGTTTTTACTTGAAGCAGCTCTGATGACATATCCGGCAGGAGCAGCTGGAGTTGAGAATTCTGGAAGTGCTCTGGGAAGGCTCATCCTGAGCCTCTTGGCTGCACTAAGGACAGGCTGATGCAAGTTCTGTGCAAGACTTGGGAATTACCCCCCAGTTGTCTGGAACAGTTACAAGTGCTTGGAACTCTCTGTGGCTGCCAACTGCTGCTTCTGCTTGTTTAAAAGAAATCAGGAATTGCATTCACATAGCTGAACAATTTTCTTTTTTAATGAGGTGCATAATAGAAAAAAAAAAAGGTTTTTGTTCAGTTTCTTTTGTGTGTGGAGTCTTGATGCTGGAATATTTGTTGTGCTTGTTGCAGATATAATCATATTAATAAAACCTGACAGTGTTCATCTGTACTGCAACCCTGTGAATTACAATCATCTTTTACCCTATGTGGCCCACTGGAGGAACTTGCATTTCCACTGTCTGACTGAAAATGAGGTGAGTGAAAAGTGAATGCAGACAAGATTTGCTAATGAACTTGTTAATGAACTGATCCTTAAAGTGAAACTTTAAAAAATATTCATTCCAGAATCTTTTTTTTCTCTTTCTTCCTCAGCAGGGGAGTGATATGTGTGTACACCTGGGTATTAATCATTTGCTAAAGTGTGCAAGAAGAACATGTTGTCAATACTTCTGTTTGTTGGAGTGTGAGGACAAATTGCTCCTCTCTCCCACTAATTGCTGTTGTTCTGACCTGAGTCAGTGATCTTTTAATGAGGAAAAAAATGTGGGTTGTGAAAAATGCCAAATGTGAATCAAATATCATAGTCAACGCTGAGATATCCCACATCAAAGCAAAAGCAATGTTTGCATTGGCTGCCAGTAGAATGTTAGGATGAATGGGCTTAGTAAGTCCTTTAAAATCAAGAAACTCCATTATATATTTTCATTTTAACTATTAAATCTTTCTGTTAAGAGCTGTTAACCTCACTTCCACTGCATCCCATGACTGATGTGAGTTTCATCTTGAACTTAAAAATCAAAGTATTCTAGAAAAAGTGCATTTATTGTTGTGAAGTATTTTTAGAGGAGTAAAAAATGAAAATACTCTTTGTCTGGGTGTAGAATAAGGACCTTTTCATTCCAATGGAGACTGGAAATGCTCCTTCCTCACTGAGTTCTGTGTAGTTCCTTTTCTAAGTCAGAATTGTTCTGAATTCTGCAGGGAGTGGGTTTGGAGCCTGTTGTGGTGAGTGAAGCCAGTGGAAAAAAGGAGTGGGAAAGTCAGGGAGAGAAACTTTTTGTTCTCTTGAGTTTCCAGCTTGGAGGTGATGGGATTTACAATAGCCTGATTGTGTTTTTATGTGTCTGTGATAAGGCTTAGAATAGACTGATAGTGTTTTTGTAGCTTAGATCACAGAATTAGGAAATAATTCAGATTACAATGGACCTCTGGAGATCATCTTGTCCAACCTCCTGCTTCAGTGATGAGATCAGATCAGATTTCTCAAGGTTTTTTTTGCAGCTGGATGTTGAAATCATCCAAGGATGACTGTAGAACCTCTGCTGCATTTTCCCACTGTCCTCCTAGTGAAGAAGTGTTTCCTTTTGTCAAACCCAATTGTTTTAAATAAAGACTTTTGTCATGACCACTGTGGAGGGCCTGACTTCACCATCTCAATAATATTTTGGTGGGTTTGAGGTGCAGATATTGAGCAAGCCTGGGTCTCTCCTTCTGGGACAAGTGCTGATTTTGGTGACCCTCCACTGATCTTGCTCTGGTTTATAAATACCTTGTCCATGGATCCCAAAATTTGTTGTGGATACAATTCCAGAAGTGCAGCAGAGAGGGATAGGCTAGAACAGCTGAGCTCCAGGTTAAAACATGCCCCAGCAAAACCTAAAGCCTGGCTTCACAAGGCTTCTTTGTTGCCAAAATCCTTGCTGAAAGGGCAAATCTGATGCTGAGAGAACATTTGCACTTTGGAATCAGAAGCAGAGAAGTTCTTACCACACAGTTGCCAGTGCAGCTGCAATCTCAGCTATTGAATTTTAAGCTTCATCTGCTTATGGGCTTTGATATGATTTATTGTGTAAAGAACCTTAATCACACAGTGTTGCCTTGAAAAAAATGATGTAACTGGCAAGGTGAACCATGTGTCTTGTTCTTTGTGGAAATGAGGGGAAAGGTTTGGTTTTGGAAGCTGAAAACACAGTTTTACTTCATTGCTGTTTGGTGTGAGTGAGCTGAGCACTTCCAGTCACATTGCCAATGTATAAGAATTGCCAGTTTCCTAGATTACTGCTGAAAGACAAACAAAACCTTGCTGTGTCAGGCTTTAAGTGCATCCTGTTTACAGGAGAACTGCCTGCAATGGCTTTTAAGTGCTTACTTTAGTGATAGAAGCAACTTCATAAAAATGAAACCAAAAAAGCACAAGAATTTTAGAAATAAATAAAGCAGTGCTGTGGCAAAACACAGAGCTTCTGCTTCCTTTTTTCTTCCAGCTTGCTTTAACTAGACCACAGGAATTTAAGAGAATAACCTAATTATTGGGGAAAAAAATCCCATATTACTGAAAAAAAAAAAGCCCATGTTCAAAGTGACCAAATAGGATAAAATACAGAAATTTGCTGTAGTAAATTTTGGGGTGTCACAGTTGAACTGGCTGCAGGAGCAGATTGTGAGCAAGCCTTTAGCACCCTGCCAAAACCCAAGTTCTTGTTTCAATGACATTTTTAAGTCTTGAGAAACTTTGTTTGGGGCTTGGCTTTGAGCTGCAGCTTTGATCTGAATTCATGGGATTGAAGGAGGAGCACACCACAGAGGAGCTGGGGCTGCAGCCTAAATTCAGACTTGGCTTAAGAGAACTTGTCCTTAAAAGAAATGTGTTGGGTGTACCCTGAAGCCCACAAGAAGTTCATAGTCATGTCATTTGCCTTGATAAGAAGCTCAGAGCACTGCACATAAAAATAAAATAAAATAAAATAACATAGGCAAAACACCTCTGCATTCTGATCTTGCTCCAGAAAACAACTGGCTCTTGAAGAAACCAGCAGGGCTAAACCTGTTGGTTCCAGACTTGCTGCTAAACTGCTTTTCATCTCAAAGTCAGTGTGTTTGCAGCTTTGTGTTCTGTTAGAAAAATGACTTTAGTGTGATTTGTCTCTTCACTCTGGTTTTTATGCTTTTCTGAATATATTTGCTCTTCAATCTGCCGAAGTCTTCAGACAGTGTCCATGAGGGGTTTCTCCTCTTCCTGCCTCCTTTTCCTGCAATTCACCTCTCCCTCAGACCAAGACCAGTTCTCTTTGCTCATCTGTGTCCTGGAGCTTATTCTGTCATTGATTTTCCTTGCTCAGTGTTGTTTAGCTGGTAATACAGTACCTTATTTTCATTTTTTTCCCCTCAGTGGCACGTTTTTGTGGCACATCAGTTGGTATCCTCACAATTACTTTTATCTTTCAAATCTGGATGTTGAAAGACTTGACTGAAAGCTGGAAATAAACTCTATAATTATGCCTTCATATGTCATGATTAAAAACCTTGTTTTGAAGTTTGATTTTTTTTTTTTCAATTTTCAATTGGCTTGAGTCCATCCCTGCCATGATGGGATTTCCAAAATCCCAAAGCACCTCCCAAAAATGGGTGCTTGAGCTTCAGGAGGCTGTAGATGATATTTTAATGCTTTTTATGCTGCATCTTCTCTTTCCTACCAATCAAATCAGGGCATGCCTAATCCAATTTGATTTAAAATGGCTTCTTTCAGTATGAAGATGAAGAAGCTGCAGAGGAATTCAAGATTTCCAGCTTTGTGGACATGGTCAGGGATTGCAGCCGCATTGGGATCCCCTACAGCTGCCAAGGTAGGGTGCGTGATGCTCAGAATTATTGGTTTTGGGGGTTTTTTTGGTCTATTTTTTGTTTTTTGGGGGTTTGTTTTTTGTTAAGGTTGAGTTTGAAGGTACTTGAGATGGTATTTCACATTCAAACTTAGATTTTTTAAAAAATTCATGTTACAGTTTCATAAGTAGTGAGTTCTGTAGTATTTTACTAACAAGGTATAAAATGGCTAACTCTCTTTACAAGGTCTTTTACGGTTAAACTATCTAATTAATAAATGATATTTAAATAATTTTTATTTTTAACTCAATAACTAGTCTTTTGTGTCCTGCAATGTGGACTTTTTTGTCTAATTACAAAATATTGCTTAAACTCATGAAGAAGAAGGTGAGGAAAAACAGCTTTACAACTTCTTATATAGCTTTATATATATTATTATATTTTAAAACTTTACGTTTTCTACTTTGTGATATCACACACTCTTATTCAAATTATACACTTGTAATTACCAATTACACACTTGTAATTACACACTTCATAAATATTATTATATTTTAAACCTTAAACTCTTTGTTTTCTACTTTGTGATATCACACACTCTTATTCAAATTACACACTTATAATCTTAGTGCTGTTAATCAATTTTGGAAACCTTCTCTACAGCCTTAGGTTAAATGTAGGATTCTCTTGTGGGTCTGTGCTTTTCAAAACAGAAAGTTTAAAATCCTCAGCATCTAGAGTTCCAGCATAGAGTGTGGAAGTGTTTTTGCACCCTGCAGCTTCAGGGAATGAAGATTTCCTTGCTTTAGGAGACAAATAAGGATTAGTAAGTCATTAGTTTCCTTTTAGCATCTTTTACCTGAAGAGTTGAATTTCTGTCTGAGAGCTGGAAGCCCTCAGAGTTCATTTGGGGAGCGAATTCTCCCAGTGTGAGGCAGAGAAATGATTTGCATTCAGAGCAGTGTCTTGAGCTGCTACAGAACTTCTCTGTTCCCATGGGAGCTCCAGATAAATCCTTCTTTATGGAAGGGGAGAATAAACATTTCTTTATGCAAGCTTCCTTTTTTAGAACTGAAAAAAACCTGCCCTGCAAAGCTTCCTGTTGGGATCTGGAGCCAGCCTTGAACTTCAGCACTGTAATCTTGCATTCTTTTTTTATTCCTAATTCTTTATTGCTTCCCTTAGGAAAGGCTGATATGCTCTGACTGCCTGAAAAGTCATTAATGGAAGTG
Source organism: Ammodramus savannarum pratensis (assembly GCA_020466415.1). Classification (NCBI taxonomy): domain Eukaryota; kingdom Metazoa; phylum Chordata; class Aves; order Passeriformes; family Passerellidae; genus Ammodramus; species Ammodramus savannarum. The sequence continues at coordinate 52,046,284 of JAHXMQ010003319.1, forward strand.
CCAGGAGGAAATTTTAATTTCCCTCAACTTAAAATTCTGATTAAATGGGGATGATGGAAGAAATTCTTCCCTGTGAGGGTGGTGAGACCCTGGCACAGGGTGCCCAGAGAAGCTGTGGCTGCCCCTGGATCCCTGGAATTGTCCCAGGCCAGGTTGAATAGGGCTTGGAGCACTCTGGGACAGTGGAAAGTGTCCCTGCCCATGGCAGGGGAGCAATGGGATGAATTTTAAGGTCCTTTCCCATCCAAACCATTCTGGGATTCTATGATGTTGTGTTTCAGTATTTCCTTAAGACCCAGCATTTGATGAACTGCAGTAAACAAAGCTCCCTCTTTATTATCTTGAATTTTAATTGTTAATCAGCTTGTAATGAAATTTGCAAAGAGATGTGGAATATCCTGAAAAAAAGAGAAAAATTTAAGGTGTAGAGGAGCTTCTAAAAATTGTTGTCTGGACAAAAAATATTTTTCGCTTCAAGATTTTCAGCTGTACAAAAATGTGATTTTTCTACAACTGAATCTGTGAATCCTAAGGACTCAGGGAGAGCTGAAATGCCAGGATTTGTGAGGGAATCTTGCTGTGCTTGCTTTGCAGGCCACCTGCAGATATTTGACATGTTCATCGTGGAGAAGTGGCCGATCGTGCAGGCCTTCGCGCTCGAGGGGATCGGGGGCGACGGCTTCTTCACCATGAAATATGAAGTGAGTCCTTCCCTTGGTCACCTCCTTCCTGAGGCACAGCTTACTCATGAGATTGTTTTGTTTGCAGAGCACTTTTGGAGATGATCTAGTCCTGACTCACTGCTCAAGCAAGCTGCTAAATTGGATGGAGGTTTTTGGGATGTTGTAAAACTGGCAGGATGGGGAGCCTGTGGTGTGGCTGGGGTTTTGTTCTGGGTTACACAGCAGTTTTTCCTGGATAAACCCTAATTTGGACATTCTCCCCAGGCCTCTGCTAGGATTTAGAACTCTTTTCCTTTCCCTTTTTCCTTTCCCTTTTTCCTTTCCCTTTTTCCTTTCCCTTTTTCCTTTCCCTTTTTCCTTTCCTATTCGCTTTCCTTTTCCCCTTTAATTTTTCCCTTTCCTTTTTTCTTTCCTTTTTCCTTTTCTTTTTCCTTTCCTTTTTTGCTTTCCTTTTTCCTTTATATATCTTTTTCCTTTATCTTTCTCCTTTATCTTTCTCCTTTATCTTTTTCCTTTCCTTTTTCCCTTTCCCTTTTTCCTTTATATTTTTCCTTTATTTTTTCCTTCATCCTTTTTCCTCTTTCCTTTTCCCCCTTTCCTTTTTCACCTTTCCATTTCCCTTCCCTTCCCTTCCCTTCCCTTCCCTTCCCTTCCCTTCCCTTCCCTTCCCTTCCCTTCCCTTCCCTTCCCTTCCCTTCCCTTCCCTTCCCTTCCCTTCCCTTCCCTTCCCTTCCCTTCCCTTCCCTTCCCTTCCCTTCCCTTCCCTTCCCTTCCCTTCCCTCTAGAGCCACCTTTACCAATAACCAATTTTTTTACCCCTAGATGGATTTTTTACCCCTAATTTTTTTACATGAATTCTAGATCTTCAAGAGCAGAGCATGAGGAGCTGGTTAGTGACAAACACCTTGAGATGAGCTCAGAAAATAAGAAAAGAAAAAGACAATTCTTGGGTCCCTGGTTTTGACTGAAGAGATGCACCCTCTTCTCTCCCTGACATTTTATATTCCTGGGTCATCATACCCTGCTCAATAGGGCAACAATCAGGATTTAATTGCTCCTATATTTAATAATGATTTAACTCTGAGCAACTTATGTCCTTGATTTGCCCATTTATTAATTATGCTCTGAACAGCATTTTCAGATGACAGCTTTGCATTTCTGTGCTTGTTTAAAGCTTCTTTGCTTTCATTTTTTGAATCTCTGCCACAGCAATGCAGATGTTCCATTTTCTTATCACTCCTCCATTTTTTACAGCCACAATGGGCTTTTGTCTGACTCCTGATAGCTGAAAAACCTCCAGAGAATGAATAGCTCCATTTTTAAAGTCTCATCATATCTATAATTGTACATGCTGGCTCAGAAATATTCTCTGTGAGTTCCTGTGCCTTTCTGAGCACTCTTTTCACTGGGTGAAAGATTTTAAGCTTTCTTCAGGACTTTTTTCAGTTTTATTTCATTCCATCACTGGTACTGTAACACTCTGTGGTGTGAACCTGCCCAAAGCATTAAACACAGAGTGCAAACAGATGAGATTTTTGGGGAGGGTAATCAATCACCCTTCTTGATGCATAAAATGAGTCAGTGAAAATTTCACTGCCAATTCAGGATCTTTAACTGCCCTTTAATTACCCCAGTTCATTTCACAAATCTGTAGAGGCTCTGAAAAAAAATGTTCAGACAGGGTGGCACAGACAGAACCTCTCCTGTGTGATCCAAGGAGCTGATCCTGTCCCCAAGCACTCCTGGAATGCTTCAAAAGGAGCAGGAAAAATTCCTGGACTCCTTTTTTGAGAGCAGTCATGTTGGCTGTGGCAGTTCTTGTTTGCTTCCTCCTTGAAATCGTGAGGGGATTTCAAATGGGAAGTGACATTCTTTACTTTGTACATATTTGTGTGGTTCTGTGTCACTGAGGGGGGAGGAAACCAGGCTGGAAGTGCATTTGGGATCACTGTAAATCATCTAGAAATTAATTCTTCTGCCATTATTTAAAGAGGAGGTTTTTGGTGCATTTTTAGCTCAGACTTTCCCTCTGAGATTTTCCCTCTGCTGTGTGTTCTCTAAGATTGGAATACAATTGAAGGATGATAATTCAGGATTTTTTCCCAGCCTTTTAAAGGCAGTTCCTCTTTCATAGGAGAAATCAGAGTTGTTCATGATGCTATAATTTAGAAAATTTCCTGTATTTATAAGAATGGAATGGAAGTGAAATCTGGGAAATCATTATTACATAAGTACCTGTAAAGGAGAGGGTTAAGAAAATTCCAGCCAGTGTTGCATTTTTAATTGAGTGGGTGATTCTGCATTCTGTAAATGCAGAATCATTCAGATACAAGTGTCCCTTTAAGAATATAATTTTAAGTATTGTTCTCCACATGCATCATCTGTAATTTAGAAAATGTCCTGTATTTATAGGAATGGAATGGAAGGGGAAATCAGTATTGCATGAGTACCTGGAATAACTGTAAAGAAAACTGGTTAAGAAAATTCCAGCCAGTGTTGCATTTTTAACTGAGTGGGTGATGGGGAAATGCAGAATTATTCAGATACAAATGTCCCTTAAGAATATATTTTTAAATATTGCTCTCCATGAGCATCATCCTGCTACTTGGAAGAAAATATTGCAAAGTTAAGATGTCTTAGCCTAAATTTAATATTGCAAAGTTAAACTGTCTTAGCCTAAATTTACATCAGCTTGGAGCAAGTTTTGGCTGATGTTCAGGATGACTAAACCTGGAATTGGCTCTTGGCTGTCTGAACTCAGAAAACTCATCTTGCCCTTTTGCCTGCACCAGCTCATGCAGTTCTTTGCTATTAAATTGAAAAATATTGTGAAATGATTTGTTTGGAGGATGCAGAGAAAGCTTTGCACAGAGTTCAGACTCTCACTGGTCAGGTCTTTTGTAACAGAGTGGAAATGTTTGTGAAATCAGAATGGAAATACCTGTGAAATCAGAGTTAAGGAGCACTGTTAGACAGGACATTGTTCCCCAATTCTGTCTCTTCTTAAACTTGGATCTGTGGCCTTTTTTGTGGTGTTTTTCACAGAAATGTGTTTAAAATCTCTTTCAGTTAATGGATGTCAGTGCTGATTTATGGAAAACCTACAGCAAAATGGATCCTGTGTCCTTGGAGGATTTGCTTTTTGAGGTAATGCAGGTGAAATGTTTTGCCTCAGCTGCTGCTTGGTGTAACCACAGAGTAAAAGTCTGATTTTGTTTTAATTAGATTTATGGTCTTAATTTATAGGCTCTGCCTGCTGTTGCTTGATTTATTCCTTAAATCTACCACAAACTCTGCAAAACACTAAAATAACTTGTCTTGCTTTCCTTGAATTTATTGTCTGAAAACCTTCTAAAAATTTTCCTTCATGTCATTAAACCATGTACAAAATACATGAAGTTGCTGTGCTTTTGTGTGTTAAGGGTTAAAAAAATCCCCTTTAACACACAACCGTTCTTCCAGAAGAAAAAAAAAGCATTTTTCAAATGTTTTGTAGCTCCTTGAAGTGGGGAACAGTGACACACAGTGGCTGCTCTGGTGCTTTGGGAAATACAAACAGAGGGAAGGGATTTCCACATTAATGCCAAGCTCTGATCTCAGTGCTAGAGGAGAAAACATTGTATAAATATTAGTATTTGTAATTATAATTTATATTTATAATTTATTTATATAAAATTTAGATTTATTATAATTTATTATAATTAGTATAATTATTAAAATTTATTTATATTTATAATTTATTAAATAAGTATTTATACTTTCATAGTATATATAATTTTATAATTCTTGGTATATATTAATTTTTAATCTCTTCCTAGCTTGATAGCAATTTAATATGTAGAAAATTCAGCAGTAATTATATTTTATTAATAAAATATTGGTAGTTCACACCAATTTGGTTGTTCAATCAACTGCTGTAATGGAAATTAAAATATCATAGAATTTTTACAAGGCTTTCAATTTAAGTAATCACTCTCTGATATTTCACTTCCCCTCTCTGTGTGGAAGTGAGATTAATGTTTGAGACTTGTCCTACACTCTGAACAGACCTATTTATTATAATTTGGAGTTTTTAACCTGAAAGTTATTTTTAAATTGAGTTAAATTTTCTGAAAATAATAAACCGAAACCACACACCCACAAACAGATACCCTGAAATCCAGCAGAATGTCCTTATCTTCTAAAATATATTTATTTTCCTGAGCCTGTTGTTTCGTTGGGCAGTCTGTATTCCAGTGAAATATTCCAGTGAAATATTCCACCTTTGCCTTCATTTCTCTTGAAGTAATGTCAAATATTTTCCTTCTAGGATCTAATGGTTTTTGAACACCAGTGGACCAACTTTTTTGCTAATTTTGACACTGAAATTCCCTTCATTCTGGAACTCTCAGAATCTCAGGCTGGGGAGGTAGGCTTGCTTCACAATCCTCTAGTATCCATGCAGAAGGAGGAATTATTCAGCATTATTTTTTTTTTTTTTTCCCTATCCCATCTCACTTTTCATGTTTGAGGGTTAAAACCACATAATTTGAATTTTTTTGAGGTCACCACCCACCTGAAAAATCCATGGTATGATGGCTTAGGACTACAGGGCTAATTCAGTCAAATGTTTGCTCACTGATAATTCAATTTCTACCTGCACAGGAGATATTTGTAGGTAGATTAACTTGCTTTGGATGGAATCTGGTTTGTGCAGGGCTTAACAAGTTGAATTTGCTCATCTCAAACCTCAAACAAAACGGAGGGGGTGACACAGAGCATGGGAGAAAACAGCACAGCATTTCTGGGGGTGGCTGTTGCTTTTTTGATGCATTTTGTTGCTTTTTTGGTGCATTTTGAAGCCTTTTGATACATTTTGAAGCATTTTGATGTTATTTGAAGCATTTTGTTGTTTCCTCTGGGATGGTAGAAGGTGTAGCAGAGAATTGGAGCTAAATGGGCTTTAAGGTCCCTCTCAACCTAAATTATTTAATGATTTAATCAAATGAGAGATTTAGTGGTGTTTGTGTTTATTTGTGGAGGTTGGAAGCATTTTCTGAGGGTTTAGGAGTTTTCTCTGAGAAAGATAATTCAGGTTTAATTAATGAGAGGATATTTCACACTTCTGTCCATGTACTTTTTAATAATTTTTGTTTTCAATTCTTCCCAGCCCTTCAGAAGTTATTTCAGCCATGGCATGATCTCAAGCCATATAACAGATAACAGGTAATTACTACTACTACTACTACTACTACTACTACTACTTCTCCTCCTCCTCCTCCTCCTCCTCCTCCTCCTCCTCCTCCTTATTATATATTATTATTATTCTCCTTATTACTCATTATTATTATTACTAATTATAGTAGTGATCTGGTGTACTACTACCTCAATATTTTATTTCCATATCCCTGATGCCATAATGTTTAAAATTCTTTTTGATATCACCTCAGTAGATCAAATCTCATTCTGAAAAAAACCCTGCAAAGTTCCTTTATGTCCTGGAAGGATAAGCTGAATTTTCCCAGTGTTTAATGCTGTAATTTTTTCCATGAATTTTTGTTCATTATGATCAGTTCCTTCCTTGTTCCATCCCTGGAAAAGGTTGGATGGGGCTTGGAACAACCTGGGATAGTGGAAAGTGTCCCTGGAATGAGAGGATTTTTAAGGTTCCTTCCAACCCAAACCATTCTGTGACTTCATGAGAGACTTTTAACCAAAAATTGTTGTTTAGCTGAAGGTTCTGTTGCAAAATCCGCGTTGTGCTGTTGTGAGTCAATCAAGGTTTGTTTAGCTAATTAAATCTCTCTGCACATTCTCCTCTATTTGGAGTAAACCAGTGGAGTTTAATGTCCTTTATTTCTGGCAGCATCCTCTGGTGTTTGCATTGCACTAAAGAAAAGAAAATCTTTGATCTCTCCAGCTGAGTCTTGGGCCCAAAGACAGAACTAAACCTGTTGTAAAAAAATAAAAAACCCCGCAGCCATTTGACAAAGGTGAAGGGAGAATCGACCATCCTCTTATGCATCGAACTCCGGTTTATTGATCCAATATCCACATTCTTATAACCGTGTTAATTAAGCTCATGCATAGTGCAAAACCCGAGCTCATCATTGGATACAGATCACACAGGAATCCCTCCTTGTTTTCCTTAATTAAGACTTTCTTGTTATCTACTGTTTTCACGGCCTTTGTTTTTCATCTTTCTTTCCCATACCTACTCAAGGATGTGGTGTACATTGTTGTCAAAAGTTGAGCTGGGAAATTTGCAGTTTCTCATGCTCAAACCTGAGAAACTTTACTGTTTACAAGAGCAGGCCTGGGAAAGCCATATCTGAAGAAAATTCTCCAACATAAACCCAAAATAGTTTTGTTTGTTTCGAACACAATCATTTCAGGGCTTTTCAAGATAGTAAATTTTAAACTAAGCAGCTTTTCAAGGCAGTTTAAGATAAAAGAATATTCTAAGAGCATTTGAGAACAACCTTGAGATAAGCTCATTGTATTTGAAAGAAGTTATCATTTTATAAATGCAAGAAGATTTTTTCTTTTGACCTTGCTCCTTTCACTGTGAAACTTTAGTAATTTTTTTTATTATTATAATGAGAAATTCAGCAGTTGAAAGCTTTGATTTCATTTGTTGTTTGTAAACTTCCTGCAAGTATTTTGGTGTTGATTCCCTGTGTCCTCCTCAGCCCAAGCAGGCAGCCCTTTGTCCTGTTTGGCAGCCACTCCACAAAGGAGAACTTGAACACTGGGAACTTTAATTTTCCATCTGAAGGGCATCTGGTCCGAAACACTGGCCCTGGTGGAAGCACTGCCAAGCATATGGTAAGGCTTTGGAGAAGTTATCTGAGATTTTAAACTATATTCTCTTTTTCTTTGTATATTTTTTGTGCTTGTCTTTCATGAGTTAAATGCCTAATTCTTCTTAACACAAAGCACCTTAGCAATCCATCAGAATAAGGAACAAATGTGATTTTTCTTGCTTTTTCTAAGTGAAACCATACTGGATTCTTTATCAGGGGCTGCTGAATGAGTTAAAATAATTTATACTCTGGAAAAAGACAAGTTTTGCTGTAAGTGGGTGGAGGAGAGGGAAATGCTCTTTGTGTCCTGGCCACAAAGTGAAAACCTTCTGTGATACACTTAACTGTGACACACAGATTCTATTTTAATCACATTTATTTAGCCATTTCTTAAGAAACAAAAAGCCACATTTTCTGATAACACCTTTGTGACTAAACCTGAAATACCCCCACATATCCAAATTCCACTGTGTGCTTCAACAACTAATGACAAAACTCTGAAAAAACTTTCACAAAATTCCAGGACTGTTCAGATGAAGTTGCAGAGCTTAATTTATTTCCACTTCCAAGTAAAATCAGGGTTGTTAAACATGGTTAACTTATTTCCACTTCCAAGTAAAAGCTTGGTTGTTAAACATGCTTTTGCTTGTTTTATTAAACTTGTGCTTTTACTTTTACATTTCCCAAGTAAAAGCTGGGTTGTTAAACATGATTGTTTCACTTTCTAAGTAAAAGCTGGAATGTTAAACATGATTAACTTTTTTCCACTTCCCTGTAAAAGCTGGGATGTTAAACATGATTAACTTGTTTCCATTTCCAAGTAAAAGCTGGGTTGTTAAACATGCTTTTACTTGTTTTGTTAAACTTGTGCTTTTACTTTTACATTTCCCACTAAAAGCTGTGTTTTTAAAGATTATTAGCTTGTTTCCATTTCCCAGTAAAATCTGGGATATTAAAGATGATTAACTTGTTTTCATTTCCCAGTGAAAGTTGGATTGTTAAAGATGATTAACTTGTTTCCCTTTCTGAGTAAAAGCTGGGATGTTAAACGTGATTAACTTGTTTCTATTTCCAAGTAAAATCTGAGATGTTAAAGATGGTTAACTTGTTTCCATTTCCCAGTAAAAGCTGGATTTTTAAAGATGATTAACTTGTTTCCATTTCCCAGTAAAAGCTGGGTGGTTAAACATGTGCTGAGGTCCATCACCCCAGGGATTTGGGATCCTCTGGCTGGGTGGCTCCAGAAGGCAACTTGGCAGCGAAGGAGGAGAGAGGTAGAGTGTGGAGAGAGCTCCCTGCTGCCTCCAGGGGCTCTGGGAGTGCTGTGAGCCCTGAGCAGGTGGATGTGAGAGCATGAGTGAGCCCATGAGTTGGTGATTTGTCAGCATTTCATGTGCAGCTGCCTCAGGGATGGATGGACGTGGGGCACAAATCACGTGTGCAGAGCCTGAGAAAAGAGTGATTTTGCATCTTGGTGAAATCTCATCTTCCATTTGCTGCTCTTAACATTATTTCTGTGAAAACACTTCCAATTCTGTCTTTCCTTCCCTTGTTAACAATAAGATACCTTTGAAAATGCAAGTACTGTGTTATTGTGATGTACTTGCTCCATCTGTTGTCCTCAGATTCTGATGCTGTTCTTAAAAAGGTGGTTTATTTACAGGTACAGGTGATACTGTTTTAATAGGGTGTCATGAAAATAGTAAATAAGACCAGCCTAGTTATGGGAACCTGACCCACTTTCCTCTTCATGAAAAGAGCAGTTGGCATAGGAAATTGAAAACACAAGTCAGAGCTCATCTCCTTTCCAAAGTCTTTCAACCATTCAGGTCAAGTCAAAAGTGAAATAGACCTTTGAAAACGTAAGTTGCTTTTTCACAATCCAGTTCTGTGTTGTAAACTTCTGTAGTCTGTCAGTGCTTAGAAGACTTAAGGGGAACGTAGTTAATTGTTAAGTATTGCACCTATTTGTTTTACTGATGTTTTTTGTATCTCATTAATACTGACTGCTAGGTAGTGCAGTGTGTGTCTCCAAAGGGACCTCTGGCTTGTTCAAGGACCTATTTTTTTGGAGCCACTCACATTCCTTTCCTGGGTAAGTGCATGGAATACACCAAGGCAGTTATTACCTCTGATTCCATGAAAATTTGTAGCAATTAAAGGCTTTGCTTCCTTTCTAAGTGGTGGATTCTATAGCCAGTGCATGAAGTCATAGCAGATTTTGTGGGGAAAATCTGAGTGTTGAACATAAAATCTGTCACATCTCAGTGTGCAGACCCTTTTTAAAGTATCAAACAAATATTGAAGTCCATGTTCCATATGGATTTATAAAAAGACCAGTCTCCAAAATATAGTAATTCAAACTGGGAGTTGTCAAGTAACTGAGGATTTTTAGGATGAAGGAAATTCTATCACTTCCATCTTTTATCCTCAGTGTTATGAGTTACAGTCGCTGTATTCCCAAATAAAAACAGGCCATGTAAAATTTTTAAGAAACATTTTTAATGTATTTTAAATGGCTGGAAAAGTCCATGGATGAAGTTAGTCCTTAGGGCTTTCTTGAAAAAAAAAAAAAAAATTAAATTTGATAAAATATATATTATATGTAATATATATTATATATTACACATTATATATTACATGCTATATATTACACATAATATATAATATATAATATATAATATATAATATATATTATATACAGTATTATATGTTGTGTATTATATATTTAATTTATACTTTATATATAATATACAAATCATATATAAACATATAAATACAAATATATATATATATAGATAAATAAATATATATTCTGGGCTCAGCTGAAGACAGGATGATTGGAGAATTGGAATTACAGCCTGTGTTTGCCTTAGTAGTATAAAATACTGGAGAAATTCCATGTAAAATGTGCAGCAGAAATTTCTCAGAATGCTTAAACCAAACCTTTTAAATTATTATTTTTGTTTTATTGTTTTTGTTTTAATACAGGAAATGACAATGAGATCCACAAGCAAGCTGAGCAAGTGTAAGCTGCCAATTTTTTATATTATTCCTTAACTCTTCTCTCTTTCTACCTCGTGGCAGTAGGTGAAACCTGCTTTTAGTGGCTGTTGGCATTTGCAGGGACATTTTTATTTAGAAAAATGTGCATGGGACAGGGTTGCAAAGGCAAAATTCTTGTGGGGAGTTTCAGTGGGTACATGGGGAGTTGTTAGGAAAGGAAATATTAATAAATTTTGCTCAAATTGCAGTAAAAAATTAATCTTGAATAATTTTTAGAGGTACTTTATGACAACCAAAGGGAGAAAGTTTCTCACACTGTAACATCTTGCACACATAGAAGAAAAAGTAAATTTTTGACAAGTTTCATTAACAATGTGGAAGATTTCTGATGCTCAGTGAAAATGCCAACAGAGAACACTCAAACCTGTAAAGAAATTCACTATGTTAAGGTCAAATCAAATGAAATTTTTCCTAAAATTTGGGAAGCTGCAAAGCTTCTGCACATTTTAACCTTCTCAAAATCCCACTTTGTTTATCCATGTTGATGTCCCCTTTTGTGCATGTTGTAGATCCCTGTCCAGCTTGGAGAGCACAATAGAAAATCTGCTTTGGTTCTGCTCTCTCTCTTGATAAATCAGATTTTTCCTTAGAGATTTTTGTCCTCCTTATTAGTTGGGATCATTTTAGGAGCCTGTTTTTGCTTCTGCAAAGCTGCATGACCTGGTAGCAAGATACTAAAAATATTAAATATGTGTCAGTACTGTCACACTAAATACTGTTGATTCTTGTTAATTGTGAGACATAAAAATGGAATTACTGCATTGAGCAGCAGAATTTCCTTTTTTTAAGAGAAAACTGAACTCCAACAAGTGTTTTTCTTGCATCTACATAGTGCTCAAACATTTTTTGTCCTCCTTCAAGAATCCCTTTTACTAAATACATTTTAATCAAGATGAGTGGAGAAACTCTAAACAAAGCAGGGTTTGATAAAGGCTGTAATTAAAAAATAATATATTTTTCTTAGGAGCATCCCTGTATTGCTTCAAATAATTTATTTCAACAACAGTAGTACAACTGACTTTTTTGGCAAACCTGAACTCATGATTTACTGTTTAGTTTGGACTTGTCAATATTTTATAAAATAAAATAAAAATAAAATGTATTTTATGAACACTATTCATTCCAAATTTGGCTGTACTGATTTCCTGGAGTGTATAAACCAACTCTGAATGATAAACTGGGATAAATTTTGTGGTTTTATTTTTATTTAAGAAAATGCTTCAAAAGCAACAAAAAAAAAAATCCTGTGCTTTTTTTGTTTTTTTTTTTTTTTTTCACTGCTAGCTTTAAAGTGTTAAAATGAGAAGAAGAATAAGACAAAGGACACCTCACTGAGGTGTTTTCTTGCAAATATATATGTGAAATTGAGGGAAAATAGGAATGGTTACAAAATCAATATAAAGGAATTACATTGCTTTAATGCAGTGAAAAATATGCTAAATGCATTTGAAAGCACAGGAAAATACATTACAGAAACCTGAAAAAATAATGAAAAAAGCTGAATTTTATACTCCCTTACTGCTGTTGGGGATGATCCAAGACAAACTTTGGTGCATTTTGAGGTTCCTTTATGTTTGGGATCTTCAGATACTTCTTTTCCATCCTTCAGGAATGCTTTGCATTTGGCTTAAATGCTGTATTCTCTTTCCTCCCCCTCTTCCCTCCCTCAATATTGGCAGTGGAGTCATGGGAAAATTTAAAATTTAGGGAGTAATTTTATTGAGCTGCTCATTTTTTATTGTAATTTAGCAGGAAAACAGAGGCTGATGTTCTTTGGTTTGGTTTTTCCCCGGTGGTTCTGGAGCTGTAAATGTCTCAACAGCTGAAAGTCACTCCTGGCTTCTCCTGGCTTTGATTTATTTCTGTACCATTTTCTCAGTCCCCTTTTAAGAAAGGAATTGGACTAAGCTGGGATGGAGATTCCATGGAATTATGGAATGGTTTGGGTTTGAAAAGATCTTTAAAGATCATCTCATTCCAATATTCTGCCAGGAGAGAGAGGGACAGCAGGGACACCTTCCACTATCCCAAGTGGCTCCAAGCCCTTGGACACTTCCAGGTGGCCTTGGACACTTCCAGGGGTGCAGGGACAGCCCCAGCTTCTCTGGGAATTCCATCCCAGGGCTCCCCACCCTCACAGGGAACAATTCCCTCCCATGATCCCATCCATCCCTCCCCCTGTCCATGTGAAGCCATTCCTCTGTCACTCCAGACTCTGCATTTAGGATGTGATTCTGAAACCCAACTGCAGCAAAAGGCAACAGTAAACCAGATTTTTTTATTCCTGACTAACAAAAGCACCAGACACATTTATATCAAGAGTTATTTCCCTAAAATAACCTGTAATTTGAGCAATTTCCTCGCTCTGATTTAATTTTCTTAAACAGTGAGCTTAACTATAAAACTACCTCACTAATTCCAACAAAGATCCCTTCCTTATTATTAAGGGAGTTGTGCAATGAGAGGAAAAAATGCTCCTTTAAAGAGAGGAGGAAGAAAACTCTGCCTGTCCAGTAAATGTTGTGTTTGTATTTCTCTTCAGTACGCTGTTGTCGCAAATATATTCTGCTGTTGTAGAGGCTGTGCTTGCTGGCATTGAGTGCTATGCTAAAACTTCCACTGAATCCAAGGTAAATCAAGTTGGTAAATGAAATTTAATTGTTCTCTCTCTGTAATTGTTGATTTGGATTGCTTGCAGTATGAGATTTACGTGCAAACCAAAATGAAAAGCAAAAGAAATTCTGTGTTTCGCTCCATGGAATAACACAAGGTTCATACCCTGCCCTCCAAGCAGGCTCTGAATTCTGTTTAAAAACAAAAAAAATAAAAGAGAGATTTCAGAGTGTGTCTAATTTTACCCATCTCCAGTTGGTTTTCCATCTTCTCATGAATTTTCCTGACCTCATAGTAAGGAAAATGAGATCTGTGAAAAATCAGATTTTAGCCTGGTGCATCAGTGTGTTACTGTTTAGTGTCTCCTGTTGGTCTTAGGGTGCTCCTGGAGCTGCTGGGATTTGGAAGGGGATGGGAAAAGGATATTTTAATTTTTATTTCCTTTTTTCAGGCAAAGGAGGTGGCAGAGCAGGTGCTGCTGTCTGTGTTAGACACCCTTGGCTTAGCACAGCTGAAATCTGCTTTACGGTGTGTATTTCCAGAGTTACTCATTGGGCTTCTTTGGGGAAAAAATATCAATTATAAACTGAAAAATATCAATTATAAACTGAAAAAATATTAATTATAAACTGAAAAATACTAATTTTAAACTGAGCTTGCCTGACTGCCAGATTTCAAGACTTCATAATGCATTCATCCTTTAAAAATCATTATAATTATCCCATTTTCCAGTTTTTTAATCACTTCTTTTGCTTTAAGTCTATTCCTTCTTATTTTTTTCCATTTAAAAATATAAACCACACATTTCACCTGTACGATTTCTATTCTACAGCTCCAAAATTGCTTTTCAAATCCAGGCTGTGAACAACCATGGCAGGTTTGTATCACTATATTACAACTTATTGTTATTAATTTAATAATAACAATAACATTAACATTAATAATAATAACATCAACATTAATATCATCATCAACATAATAGTAATAAATAACAACAACAACAACAACAATAATAATAATAATAATAATAATAATAATAATAATAATGTTATTAATTGCAGTCCTTTACATACACTAACAAATAAATTTTTCTCCTCTTGGAACTCCTGCAAAACCCATAGTGTTTGAAATTTCACACAAGATGTGCTAAATGCTTTTGTGTATGAGTTAGTTCAGTGATTTCATATCTGTAATTCTGTGGAATTAAAAAAAAAACATTAAAAGGAATAAAAAGCAGTTGGGCAGACTGATTTTTATTAACTGTTAATGAGTAGAAGCAGCATGAGCTCATTAAGTTTCCTTTGAAAAGTGCTTTTAACTCAGTTGATATCACAAACTTGTGCTTATTTAATCCCCACACTAATTGACTGAAATGACCTGCACAAATAAGTGTTTATTTTAAAATAAAACAGATTTTTTGGTTGCTGTGGAGTCACAGAAAGATGATCTAACTTTTAAATATTTAATTATCATTGTTGTTCTAGAATTACTCCATTAGATAATGAGGACAGCCTGAGTTTGATCAAAACGGTAAGAAATAATAATTTTTATTAATTTAATTAGAAAATAGAACTCAAGTGTCTGTTTTTCTGGGCCATACTGAGATTTTTATGTGAATACAAGTGTCAGGGGAGACATGAGAGAGATTTCAGATGCTGGACTAGGTTTAACAAGAGATCAGAATTCAGAATAAAACATTAACACAGATTTATGATCTCAGGCTTTAACCACAATATAGAAATAGTGGTTTAGGATGTTTGAAAAATACAAATTTTGCTTTTTCAATTGAAATATTCCAAGTTCTTCTTTCTCTTCCCTCCAACTGCTGGATGGCTGCAGGCATCCATGATGGTGTTTGACATTCCTGACCTGCTCACAGGAAGAGGATGCTTGGGATCTGTTGTGTTTTCAGAGTCCTTCCTGACATCACAAATACAGGTCAAAGAGAAAGGTGAGTGGTTTAAATTCTAAAATTCAACTCCACTCTTGTCCTTCTGTGATGGGAAAGCCAAAGAAATTCCAGTGGGTGTTTTTGCTCTTACCCTGGTGGGTTTGGAACACTGGGAGCAAAGGAAGAAACCATGGAAAGATCAGAATAAATCAGGATTTCTTTGGAACTCTGGAGCAGCCATGGAAGGATCAGAATAAATCAGGATTTCTTTGGAACTCTGGAGCAGCTCTGTGTGTGTCAGAGCACAAGAGCACAGGGAGTTACTCTGCTGTGAAAGCTTCATTGAAACACTCAGAAATCCTTAAAATAATAAGATTTTAATATTTACTAAAGGAATTTCAAGTTTTTATAGTACCATACTGGGCATTCTGAAGTATGTGGGTGGTATAAGTTTAGTGGCCATGGTGATATTAGGTCAGAGGTTGAAAATTCTTAAATTCAACACCACTCTTGTCCTTCTGTTGGCTTTGCTGTGA
>JAHXMQ010003319.1:52061957-52098362 GCA_020466415.1 Ammodramus savannarum pratensis
CAAGGAAAGATCAGAATAAATCAGGATTTCTTTGGAACTCTGGAGTAGCCATGGAAGGATCAGAATAAATCAGGATTTCTTTGGAACTCTGGAGCAGCCATGGAAGGGTCAGAATAAATCAGGATTTCTTTGTAACTCTGTAGGAGCTCGATGTATATCAGAGCACAAGAGCACTGGGAGTTACTGTTCTCTGAAAACTTCACTTAAACACTCAGAAATCCTTAAAATAATAAGATTTTAATATTTAATATAGAAATTTCAAGTTTTAATAGTACCATACTGGGCATTCTGAAGTATGTGGGTGGTATAAGCTTAGTGGCCATGGTGATATTAGGACAAAGGTTGATTTTGGTGATCTTGGAGGTCTTTTCCAACCTTAATAATTCCCTCATTTCACTGCTTTGTTTCCCGTGGCTCCCCTGCAGATGGCAGCATCCATCCAGAATCCAGGCACGTTATCCTGACTGCAGCTATCCCAAGATTTGCTTCTTGGCTGGTGAGTGAGAGCACAGAGCCTCAGCTCAGCTCATCCTCAGGGCAAAACTGCTCTGGGAGTGGGCTTGGCTGAGGGAAAATCTGGAACCTGAGCCTTGAAACAGAATGTTGTAATATTAACGTACCCTGGTTTTTTAGATTTGGATGATAAGTGAAAAATTAAGGTGGTGGTTCGATGCATAGCAGGAGTTTTAAACTATTATTATTAAAATTATTAAATTATTAGATTATGATGATTATTATTATTAATTTTGAAAATTTCATTTATTATTATCATTATCATTAATTTCATTTTCACCTCGTCAGGTTTTTGTCTTTTTAAAGGTGTGGTTGTTTTTGAAGTGCACAGTGGGACTTTTGAAAATTCTGTTTATTGTGGGACATTTTAGATCAGCCCACAAGAAAGCAAAGTTTGATTCAAGACCTTTGATGCCCTACACTGTGTAAGAGATAGAATTCCAAGGAATATAACAAAACTGGGCATTGCCCTTGGCAATGCATGCTTGAGCAATAATAAAAAATAAAACTGCTTGCTTTCTATCTATATAATATTTTAGTCTATAAAACAATTTAATGGGGACAGTGTGGTGCAATAAATTATTTTGGTCCCATGGTAACACATGAGGTTTAAGAGCACAAAATTGTTTTTAAAACACACTGGGCTCAGGGCTTCTTCTGTCTGTGGTACCTGAGGTTCCTGTTGGCCTCAAAACTTCTTTAATGCTTTTTATTTAATGTTAGATTGGTTTATTTATATAAATCACAATTCAAATGGAAGCTCTTTCTGGCTGCAGGTTGAAGACAGTGATGTGAAGCTGTCTGAAAAGGCACAGCAAGTATTAAAGGTAAAATTAAATATTTTTTGTTAAACTAAAGAAGTTACACTTTGATGATGAAAAACTTGAACTACTACCAGAATCTCTTTTTATTATGTGTGTTACTTCTCTTCTACAAGACTTGCTTGTTCTGCCCTGTCTTTTTCTAACTTGCACATACAAAATAATATATTGTGTGTAAAAGTCTGAGGCTTTCTTTATTTCAAAGAATCATAAAACCCAAGAGGAAAGAGTCCTAATAAAACTATGATTTCATGGAAGTCTCACTAAACATTACTCATGGAGCTCATGTGTCTCCAAAAACCCCTAAAACTTGATGCAACTTTCTTTTAACTTAATTAGCATGCTAATGTCTAAAGGAAAACACTCTAAGCACTAGGAAAAAAAAGAGTTTGGAATCTGGAAACATCTTAAATCACATGAGTTTCACATTTGTGGTGCAATTTGTGGTTCCCAGGAATGTTCATTATAAATAGATTTATTTTCATGTAATATACTTTTAGCTCAGTAGATGGACAAAGTAAAAACAAAAAGCTCAGCCTTGTGGTTGTGACAATAACTTGTAACTTCATTGCTGTTAGCAAAAGCAAAATGGGGGGAAAGCTTTTAAAAATTACCCTCTTGCCTTGCTCTCTTTCCCTGGTCCATGCAGGATGAAAATCTTTAAAATTTCTTGACTGATACTGTTTGAAAATCAAATATTTTCTTGTGGAGCAAAAGCAGGAGAAAATATTCCTGCTTGGGTTGGTCCTTGATCCAGTCTGTGATGTTGCTGTTTGGTTTTTTCCTGTTTAGGAGGACAAATCTTTCCTGGGCACTTTACTCACTGGGGGTGATGGAGTTTATATCTGTTCCAGCAATCCACAGGCCATGCCTGCAGAAGGTGAGATGAAGTTTGTTTTATTTATCTTTTTTTTGCTTTTTTTTTTTTTCTTGTTTTGGTGGTTTTTTTAAACAGGAGAGAGGTTGTGGGATTCACACTCTGGTGAGCCAAACTGTGCCATCTTCTTAAACTTCCAATTTGCCTTTCCATGTCTCTTGTTTTTAATTCCGTGTCTGTTTTTTTGTCCCCAACCTCTGCCTGCAAGTCCTGGAAGGAGAATTCCTGCAGAGCTTTGGGCTTTGCAGACCTTTGATGGGAGGAGGCTTTTCCCCACAGCTCACCTTCAAAAATGCCCAAACTGGCTCCTCCTGTCCTTGCCAGATGTGCTGCCAGATGTTTTCTGCCTTTTCTGTCTCTTTAAACATGAGACTGGCAGGACTGGCCATTGCAGAAGGGCTTTGGGCTCTCAGCTCAGGAGGAGAAGGCAAATATTCCTCCCAAAGCCTCCTCCTGGAGCTGACATGTTCTAGCTTTCTGCCACTGCCATTTTCTCTCAGAAATTCAGAATTTATCAGCTCAGCTGCTCAGTGTGGCACAGAAAAATGCCTGATTATGGTCCTTCAGATACAATCCAGTTACAGCTTTTTGACACAACATCCCTGACAGCAATCTTGGATTATTCCTCTATTTTTGGTGCCTTTTCCTTCAAGAACTTAAACAACATGAATATCCCAGGAATAAGATTGAAAACAATTTGATAGGACTGTTTAGATTTCCCTCTCTCCTCGTGCCTTGAATTAATATATTCTTTTTAAAGCACAATACTTTAATTTTCTATATATT
This sequence comes from Ammodramus savannarum pratensis, assembly GCA_020466415.1. Lineage (NCBI taxonomy): Eukaryota > Metazoa > Chordata > Aves > Passeriformes > Passerellidae > Ammodramus > Ammodramus savannarum. The sequence goes on from JAHXMQ010003319.1 coordinate 52,064,955, forward strand.
CTATAGTATATAATTCTATTCTAGGATATATTTCTATATTTTTATATGTATTTTCTACAGAGAAGGTGCTGCTGTCACAGTGCTGATGTACAGCAGGAGGTGCTGAATATCTGACATTAAGTGCTTGCTGCTGACAATATTTAGAGGAGAACCTTCAGCTTTATTGTCTTTGCCCTGGAGTGTGGAGGATAAATAATGATGTGCAAGGCAATTAAACAGCAACCCTCACATAAGGGCAGCTGCTTTGGCTCTAATTGATCAGATTTCAAAGAGAAGAGGTTAATGCAGAGTGTGATGTTCTGCTGTTTTGCAATGCAATGCTGTGGGCACTTGTTCACTCAGTAAATAACTGGAGAACTCTGGATTTTATATTTTTTTTCTTTGTTAAAACTGGCTCTGTGTGCCTCCAGAGGAGCAATTTTTTCCTTTTTAAAATTTTTATTTTTAAGTTTTTGTTTTGAGATTTGTGAAGTTCAGTGTTTTACCAACTCTTGAGCTGCAGAGTTACAAATAGATGCTCTAAAGACCATTAGGAAACACTGCAAGGAACATGAAATTTTTTTTCCTGACATGACAGTGAAGCTGATTTTGTTCCCCAATTTGTTGTGCTCAAATTTGGGTTCTGCTGAGTTGCAGCCCTGTAGTCTGGCACTCTGAGGTGCGAAAGGTGCATAAAATTCATTGAATAGTTTGTGTTGAAAAGAACCTTAAGGAAAATTTAAATCCAACCCCTTGCCCTGGGCAGGGACACCTTCCACTAACCCAGTTTGATCCAAAAAAGTTAATTATTAAGTAAATTTTCATTTAAAAGGCTAATTTTAAATTATTTCTTTTAAGTTTAAATTAAATGTAATGTTAAATTTTCCATTTAAACATTTTTACACTTTGTTACATTATTTAAGTTTTCAATTGTTTTGGATGTAATCTTTACTTAAGTTCTTGTATTGTCAATTTTGTAGTTCTGGAAGTTTGAAATTTGTCAGGATGGAATCTTTTTGCTTTTAATTAAAAAAAAGTGCCTCAGAATATTTATAATATTTACAATCAGATGAACTCAGATTGTAGTCATGATTGCTGTCCTTGGTGATGAGATCTAGTAAAGACTGAATAGTTGTAAATATGATCCCAAATAAAAGAAATATTTTTATTTAATAAAAATAAATATCACAAAATATTATCCCAAATCAAATTTGCTGCTTGTTAAATACAACAAAATCCTGCAGGAACATAGATTTCTTCCCCAGGAAGAAGAGGCAGTCATCATGAGAAGCTGAAAAGTTGATTTATACCTCATACAATTATTTTTCCTTCAAATTCTAGGCAAATTGTATTTCTTTTCTGATGGAATTCTGTTCTGTGATCCCCACCATGGCAGCATTTCCATTCCCAAGAGCCACATGAGTTCCATTTCCCTCTATGATGGGGTGAGTATTTTGTCTCTTTTTTCTGTCATAAAGTTTCCATCAATTTTCAGCAATGATTCTGTTGGGTACAAAGTTTAGATTGAAGTTTTAAGTATCTGTACAACTGTAATAACTGATGCAAATCACTGCAGTTTTGGTGCTGATTAAATGAAATTAGTGAAAAATGAGGAGAGAATTTTGTATTGGAGTTAGCAATGTGCTGTGAACAGTGTGAAAACTGCTTTTTGTTAAAAGAAAATTACACAACATGACATTCATCAAACATCTCACAGGGTGAAGGGATGGATAGAGAAGAGTTCAAGGTTGGTGAAGACATGGAGGGTGAAATTCTGCCTTTATTAAAAATATAATTGAATCTGTCACTTGGCCAGCAGAGCAGTGTTCAGGCTCAGTGGGAATTGAGGGGTTAATGATGGCAACTCAGCTCTGTCCACCTCAAGGCAGAAACACTGTGTTAACCATCACTTCTTCAGGGTGGAAAAGAGATTATTTGTGTTGGTTACTGTTTCCTAAACACTGGGGGGAAAAAAAAATCAAGCTTCCTTTAGTTTCCCTTTTGTTCAGGTACAGTATTACCCATTTATTCAGTGACCTCCCTCAGCATTGTGCTGGATGATTTCATCCCACAATACAGGAAACCAGTGAAATACAATAAAAGTGGGATTCAATTGAGATAAAAACACAGCAGCTCAGAGAGTCTTACCTTAGCTGCCTTTTCTTGGACATCAGATTGATTGCCCCTGGTTTCAGAAGCTATTTTAACACTGACCTTCCTGGGATTGTTTGACTCAAGACACTCACTTTCATAAAAGTTGCTATTTCTGGGACCTGGCCATCATTCTTGAAATGATGCCAGATTTTTGTGTGAAGCTAAGCCTTGACAGGGAGTGTATTATTGTTCTACTGACTTGGCAGAATGTGAGGGTGGAGGGTTTTGAAACTGTTAAGAAGTGACAGGAGAAACAAGGGAATCATTTGTTGCTCTTTCCAAAAGTTCCTGCAGCAATATGGATGGAAAAGAAAAAGGAGAATTCAATGTTCTGATGAAAATAAAAGATAGTAAACTTTGAAGTGATGCAAAATGCAGTTTTTTAGCAGCTTTAGCATGATGCCTGTGAGATATTCTTCTTTTTAACTTGAAAATATCTGGAGTTCTGCTCCTGTGCTATGAGGAGCTGGGCACTGAGCTGCCCCTGAGCTCCTGAAATCCCTGGCACTCACTCAGGGCAGGGGAGATTCTGGCCATCAAGGGAACAAATATTACCAAGCAATATTTAGATTTCACAATGACATGAACATCTTGTAAAACTTGGAGCTGGCTCCTTTCAACCTTGTGTCTGTGGGGATTATTGCTGCTGCTGCTGCTGCTTTTCAGCTTTTTTCAATTTGTGGAGCCCAAAATGTTTTCCAGGAGCAGATTTTGTTGGATACTTCTCGTGCTGACAGCAGCGTGGATGAGTTGGCCTTGAAGTCACTTCTCAGGAAATCTCTAAACCATCCTGAAGAATCCAGGATCTGTGGATTCTGTTCCAAAAGCCATTTTCTCTTAAAAGAAATTGTTCTCTTTGAGGAGAATATTTTTGTATATTCTTCAGTGACCTCAGTGACTTTGAGAGGATTATTTTTATGATTAATCCTTCAGTCAGCAAAGCAGAGAGATTCTGTTTGCAAATGTCTCTGAGTTGATACCAGTTCTTATGTAACAGCTCCCCAACTTGAGCTTTTTCTTCTCAACAATGAGTACAGTGAGTTCTTTGCCCATTTCTATTGAAAGTGAAGGGGATGCCACTAAAATTCTGATTTGAGCCCTACATAATTGAATTCCCATTTCCCAGAAATGCTTCATGCTTCTAAATTGTTCTGATTTTCTAAAACTTTGATGTGAAAAGGGTTGTAAGTGAAAAGGGCTTGAATATAAAACACTTCAGAATCCTGAAGATTTGTGTATAAAATCCTGTCCTGGATTCCATAGTCATGGAATGGTTTGGGTTGGAAGGAACCTTATAAACCATCTTGTTCCACCCCCTGTCTTGGAACTCCTTCCACTTTCCCAGGTTGCTCCAAGCCCCATCCAGCCTGGCCTTGAGCATTCCCACCACTCTGGGAAAAAAAACCCAAAACAAACTAAAAAATAACCCAAAAAAGTCAGTTTCTCAGAAAAAAAAAATGAACCTGAGTTCAGTTCTTCTGAGGGAAACAACCTGAGGGCTTCAGCCTCCCTTGTCACCTTTTTAGGTGGCATTGAATTAATTTTTCATCTGCTATCTGTGTTGGAGATGTGAGTTTAGACAAAGAGTTTGTTGTTTGAAGCAGTAGCAGAGGAAGGGTCTAGCTTTTGGTGCGGACAAGAGAAGATATTAAAATTTAATCTTTGTTTTCAGGACGAAATTTAGTGCTTTACTCAAACTCAGATCCTTTGTTTTGAGCTTGTGATACCTCCAGTACCTGCAGATATTTATGCTCCACCCCTTCTGCTCCATCTCTGTGCCATGCAAGTAGAAAATGTTAATTTTAACTTGTCTCGTTTCTTTCTTTTCCAGGATTCCAACAGCATTGTTGCTGCTCTCTTTATAGACTTCAAAAGTTCCCTGCTTCCTCATCTCCCCATTGAATTCCACACCCAGAACAACTTTCTGATGATTGCACTTTTCCCCAAAAGAAAGATTTATAAAGCTTTTTATTCCCAGGTAAAGGGAAAAAAGTTTGGTTGGGGTGGGGGAGAAACCACATAATTGCTCTGTGTGTGTTTAAGATGTGTGAGAAAAACTCAAATTTCTGTAAGAATTTCCAGTGCTGGTGCTGCTTGTTGTGTTTAATGCTCCCATGTGCTTTCACTTTGCCTTCTGGAGGCAGCCAGGGCTCTAAAATCTCCTTTTCTGAGCTGCATTTCAGTGTAGCTCTGGTGTCTAATTTGCTGCAGGGATTGTATGGAGTGGCAGAGGTTCCATTGTGTGTTTTTGTGGTCAGACACATTTGGATCTTGATCCTTGGGGAAGTGGAGTTAAAGTTTTTCAGTCTCCCATATGGCATTGTATTATTCCCTGAGTAGATTGGCTTCTTGCATTGTGCTGCAGAGGCTTTTAATAAACCCAACTTTATAACAATAGTGCTTTTGAGGAAATGAGCCTGGAGATTTTAGGACTTCACAAGGCTTTTTAGGATGTGCTCATCACACTGGCTTGGAAAAGACCACCTAGCTCAGTGAGTAGTCCCCACTGGTCATATTAATGGTCCCATAAAATGTCTCTTCCTTTTATCTTAAGTGTTTAAATTCCTCCCACTGTTCCACTCTGAATGGCTGGCAATCTGTTGTTTGTTTGTATTTGAATTTTCAGCCTATTTTATTAATTCTACTTCTATATCTGTTTTATTTTTCTTTTCTCTACCAGAACACATCCTCGAGATACTCACAAATCTCAGACTATTCTTTCTGCTTTATTTGGCCTAATAAAACAAAACCAGATTCTTTTCAATCTATGCCTATAAAATGTTCTTTTTTCTTCTGATAGTTGTAATGCTTTTCTTTTGATCTGGTTTTTAGCTGTAGATATCCAAACTGTTTGTAGTATTTGAGATGAGAGTGTTTGTTTCCTCTGTTGCTTTTTCTCTGTTTATTCCTGTTCTCCTTTGAGTTAATTTTTTTGCTGAATAGTTTCACACTGATGTTCAGTTTGTGCAGTTTAAGTTTCTCATTAAGTTTCTCACACCAGTTGCTTTGCTCAAGAAGATAGAACAAATCTTTTGTCTTCAGGGTGTTCTCTCATGAACAAAACTCTTCATCAAATTGACTCTACCTGATTGTGTAAACCATGGAAATACATTATTGTATTTTGTCAGTATTTACCTTCAGTGTTTATTGATTTCCTCCAAAATTCCTTCTGAAAGTCTCTGTGCCTCACAGGTTACAAAGATTCACTAAAATTTAGATGCTGCTTCTACTCTTCTCAATTATCTGGCTTGATATCTCACTCACTGGAGCTGTACTTTGATTATTCCAAGCCTCTTGGAATTAGGGAATTGCAACTGCCCTTTTACCCAAATCTGGGTTTGTTAAAAGCTGAGATGAAATCTGCTGTGCAGGATGAGGTGATGCCTTTGCTATCCTCACTCTAAAGGGAGCAGGAGGAAAATTTGTTTAGACTTTGGACTGTGTTGATTTCTCACATTTTTTCTTTTTTTAAACTTTCCTTAAGTAATACAAAAGGTTCTGATATATTTCTATATTTCTAACACTTGTTAGGCTGACCTATGTTTTCACTTTATCCCCAACCTTACAAAACACAAACTTCCCTTGACCATTCCTTTTTTCCATCCCTCCCAGGCATTTCTTTCAGTCCCTTCTGTGAGTTTTGAAGTGGTTTTTTCTTTAGTGTGTGGATCCTTTTGCATGAGCAAGATTGCCTTTGTTAATATCAAAAGTATATTTTATTTTGATGGTTTTTTTATCTCCTACCCTTGTGTTTGGGATGCTGAGTTTTTAATGGAAAGCAGTCGTGTCCCCCCCAGTTGTTTTGTCTTGCAGACAGTTATTGTGAAAAATGACAATGGCTGTTGCCTTTACTTATGAAAAGAAGGGAAATTCCAAACACTGACAGGACTTTGTGATTCATCTGAATCTGATTTCTAGGTTCCCAGTGCCATTCAGATTAATGTGTCTTGGCTGGAGCAATTGGATGGGAGCCAGAACATTCCCTGGAGAAACCAAGGGTTTCCTTTTCTTTTGGGAGGGAACAGAGTTTTTCTTCAATTTTGAGTAATGATTGCTGCAATCTCACCTCATGAAAATCACAGCAGTGCTTCAAAGAGACTTGAATTAATTCAGTTCCTTCTGTAGAGCACTTGGGCTATAAACATCTGTATTTCTATCAGGGAAAACCAGGCCAAATCAGTAAATTCCTAAAGCTCTTCCAGTCTCAGCCAAAGAAAAGGTTGCAAAATCTGATCAGTGGATTTGAATTTTAAAATTGGGAGAGACCTCAAGGCACATTTCATTCCATTCTCCCATGTTTCTCCAAACCCCATCCAACACTTGGACACTTGCAGGGATGGGGCAGCCACAGCTTCTCTTGCAGCAAAACTTTTATTGTGCAATATTTAATGACTTGTGAAAATGTGTCTGTATTTTTAGGTGAGCAAAACCAATTCCTAAACAAATTGACAGCAAATTTGGGAAAATAATGACACTCATGCATGAATCTGCTTTATTCCAGGTTTTCTCTTCATGGCATAACCAGACAAACTCAGGATTATCTTTAAAGGTTGTCCCAGAAGAATTCCTGTCTGAGGAACAAAGGAGGCTGTAAGTTCCTGCCAGTGCAATTACACAGAAGCTGCAATCAGAAAAATGCTGTTATTTATTAGTTTTGATAATAATAATTAAATTCTGATAATAATTTAAAAAATGGTGCATTCTTAGTGCAACGCTCTATTTTTTTTTTTTTTTGTACCATTTAATATGTACCCATGTGGTTTAAAGAAGTAAATTTTTTAGGTTTCTCCTTTAACTAATTAATTAATTTTCTTTTAGGCATTCCAGTGTTCAGAAGCTCTTCAATGCCTCTTTTGCTTCTGGGGAAAGATGCAGGGAGCTGAAACTGTCTGCTGCCATTCCAGGATTGGAGAGGTGAGAAATTACTTTGGTGTCCAAGGGATTCATTCTGTCAAAACTGTTTTGGTAGATGTGATAGCCATCTAAAAATATTTCTTAAATAATTCTCTCTTTACACTAGGATGTTTTTATTCTGAGATAAATTATTTCCTCTCTAGCTTGACCTTTTCATAGTCTTGTTTTAGTAATTTCCCAGCTATTTAGATGGATGAAATCTTTTTTTACTAATTTCCCAGCTATTTAGATGGATGAAATATTTTGCTGTCAATTGTAAAGAAGTAAACCTTTTATTTTTGGAAGGTTTGTGCAGCACTTCACAGTCAGCAGTGTCAGCACCAAGCCAGTGATGAGGGCACATCTTCCTGTCCTTCTCCAAGAGTCAGAAACCATTTCTGACAGCAAAGCAGAAGGTGATAAGGTAAGGAAACAACTCCACAATAATTCCTAACCCTCATATAGAATATTTGGAATATTCTGTCAGTAGTTCTGTTGTAGTGTGATAAAATACTAATCCTGTTCAGCCATGCTCTGCCTCCTCCTCCACTACCACCAGGTTTTTGTATTTTTTTTCTGGTTATATACTTAATTCTTTTCCATTTAAACAACTTTTGGAAGTGCAAATGGCCTTTCAAGCTGATGAATAAGAGGCAGAAAATGAGGTGTAGATCTTTAAGTGAAGTGTTTTCTCTAATGTCCAGAGAGACTTTGCCCTAAAGCAGGCAGCTTGTTTTTATGAATTGCTGAATAATTTAACTGAATTGTTCTCTGGAACATAAAAGTCCTTTAAATAGCATCGAGGTAGCACATGATATTTAACATTTGCTGATATTATCTGTATAACAATCCTTTCTCTATAGGGGCAATAACAATTGTCCAGTTTAAGGTGGGCTTTAAATAGCATTTTCAGAGAAAATATTTCCTTGGAGCTTCCCAGCTTTTGAAATCTGCTGAAAACAAAGCCAAAGCAGCAGGAATATATTCTTTCCTTGCAATATTGCTGGGGTCTGGTTCAGAGACCATTCTGACAATTAATAAACCCTTAGGAATGTTTTAAAATCTGATTTTAAGGTCGGTTAACTGTGGAATTAAAAAAAAAAAATAAAAATCAATATGAATCATAGAAAACAGCCTTTTTTGTGTCTGCATGAGTGTTTCTGTGGTTATTTTGTGTTTAGACTTGCCTTGTCCTGTTCCTGTGTTGCAGGTGATCATCACCATCCTCACTGGGCTGCCCGGGTGCCGTTCCAGCGACCTCTGTTCCTTCCTTGTCACTTTTACCAAGGAGCATGGGAGGTTGGTGCAGCTCTGCTTACACTGATCACCAAAAAACAGCTTGGCATGAAGGAAAAAAAAACTTATCACTGTTTTATTTGGTGGTTTTTAAACCTAATTTCAGACTGACAAATAGATTCACCCTTAAATTTATACATTTAGGCAGGAAAACAGCACGGGAGATTTCTTTGTTGCCTATTGCATGTGGTGAAGAGCTTCCATTTATTGATTTGTAGTGATTCTTAAATGCTTTTTTTCTTCTTTTTTTGTGAGAAAAGACTGTACTAGCAGCCCTTGCCACAGCATGGTTTTTAATTTAGCCTGATTTGAGGTGCATTCAGGACATCTGTTCTATGGCAATGAGATAAATCTGCTATAGAAATTTGCCACTCTGTGTCTTGATAGAGCTTCTGAAAAATAAAAAAAAAATCCTACCCTTTTAATTCTTACAGCCAAACACCTTAGCATTTAATCTTAGCTATGTTCTGCACTGTTCTTTTACTTTTAACTCAAGGTCTTGATTTTATCAAGTTGATTCAGAGCAGTTTTGTGGCTCTGTTATAGGGCAAACACGTAAGGTGACTTTTGAAGGTTGTGTAATAACACATCTCCTCATGTTTTCCTGCAAATGTCATTGTTACTTTCCATTTTTGCACTGAAATATTTTCATGCCCAGAGTCTTGAATTGGATTTGTCTAATTTTTGTTTACTGCATCACTGCCAGTGATCAGAATTACTCATATGATGTACAGCCTTGAAAAAAGCTGGTGAACATTGTTTTATTAAAAAACAACAAAAAATACCCACAAACCCCTTTGGCAGCCATGTAAAGAATGTACATATGCTGGAAATGATAGAAAGCCAAATAAATTCCCCTTCCCCAAGTGGAAGGAGATTCATGATGAGAGATGTGAAATCCTTGGGCTTGTCAAACTTCATTTTGGTCTGTTGCTTGAAAATAAGTGTTCTGGTTTGAAAGCAGTGAGAGACTCCAAGTCAGAAATATAATTTATAAGGAAAAGGGAAAAAACCCCAAAATACATGCAAAAATACAAAAGAAAAATGCCAGAGAGAGTCAGAATACAACCTGACACCCTGTTGGTAGCAGTCCAGTTGGAATTGTGGCTCAGCCCTCCTGCAGTGCCCAGTGTGGTTCTGGTGGAGCAGGGATCCTGGAGAAGGGTGGAGTTTTCCTCTGAAGCTCCAGGAGTGCTGTAGATGGGCCTGGTTTCCCTCTGAAGGTCCAGTGGAAGAGGCAGCTGTTCCTCTGGGAATCCAGTGGAAAAGCTGTGCTGGTGTCCCAAAGCTCAGATTGTATCCAGGCAGGAATGCTTGGCTCCTCCCCTGGGCAGAGCATCTCCCCATGGGATGATGGAATTTGATCAGCCATGCAGGGACACTCACTGGCCATGGACAGAGGATAATTAAGAATTAATGGCCCATGAACAGGACATATGTCACAGACATATTTTATGACAAATCTTTTCGTTAAGATCTTTTCTCTTGAGAAGTTGAGAGGCCTCAGGAACAAAATGTAAACAATGGTTATCTGCTGTGGAATGCAACAGGTGCATCTTTAATTGGTCTCATGTGGTTGTTTTTAATTAATGGCCAATCACAGTCCAGCTGTCTCAGACTCTGGTCAGTCACAATTTTATTATCATTCTGTTCTTCTCCTTTTAAGCCTTCTGATGAAATCCTTTCTTCTATTTTTTAGTATAGTTTTAATTTAAAATATATATCATAAAATAATAAATCAGCCTTCTGAAACATGGAGTCAAAATCCTCATCTCTTCCCTCATCCTGGGACCCCACCACAAACATAATTAATAATTAATCCATTAACAGCAGATATCTCCCCGGAGGGAGGATTGGCTGTGGAAGAGATAAAGAAAACTGCCCAGTGAACAGAAGATAACTGCCCCACCTCTGACAGATGGCAAATAGAATACAGATTGCCTTCAGTCTAGGAGAATCGGAAGAAAACAGAAGTTTAGTGTGCCAGCTGCTGACCTTCCTTGCTCCCTGTGTGTGCCCCAGGTGGATTGTGTATCGGCAGACCATGGACAGCCCGCAGTGTTTCAGTGCCTCCCACTTCCAGCGCTTCCTCACCGGGCTCCTGGAGGCCCAGCAGAACCTTGGGGTCCATCAGCCCACCCTGAAGAGCACTGGGAAGGCCTCTGGGAAGAGCAACAGGCTCCTGGTGGTGCTGCAAGGGTAAGGAGCTGTTGTGTAGAATAAGGCAATTCTGGTTTTTATATGGACCAAACTCAGCTTTTCTGTCCCTGTTGGTTTTGTTGCTCCTGTTAAAATGGTGTCCTTAGCTTTCCTTCCATGGTCTGGGTGCACTCACAGCCCAGAACCCCTCTGTGGGCAGCAGGGGAGGGGGGATTCTGCCCCTGTGCCCTGCTCAGGTGAGACCCCACCTGCAGAGCTGCCCCAGCTCTTAGGTCCCACCAGCAGAAGGACCTGGAGCTGCTGGAGAGAGCCCAGAGGAGGCCACAGAGCTGCTCTGAGGGCTGGAGTCCCTTTGCTCTGGAACCAGGATTGGAGAGCTGGGGGTGCTCCCAGAGAGAGCTCAGAGCCCCTTGCAGGACCTAAAAGAGCTCCAGAAGAGCTGGAGAGGGACTGGGGACAAGGGATGGAGAAACAGGACCCAGGGAATGGCTTCAGAATGAAAAAGGAGAGATTTGGGTGGGATGTTGGGAAGGAATCCCTGGCTGTGAGGGTGGTGGGACTCTGGCACAGCTGTGGCTGCCCCTGCATCCCTGGAAGTGTCCAAGGCCAGGTTGGAGCAGCCTGGGGTAGTGGAAGGTGTCCCTGGTTGTTGCAGGAGGTTGAACTAAGGTGACCTTTAAAGGTCCTTTCCAACCCAAACTGTTATGTGATTCTGACTCCAGAACTGCCAGCAGAGATCAAGCTGTCAAAAATCTTGTTGCCTGATAGAGCAGGTAATAACAGAGGAGGGCTTAGTGATGTGTTTTGGATAAATGCCATTTTCCTTGTGGGGTAAAGGTGAGGACTGAGCCACCTACCTGTGTTTGACATTTCCATCTCCAGTGTAGCATTTGAGAACCAGGATCATCTTCTGAGTCATTAGAAGGTGACACCAACCAGGGTGAGGGAGGCACTACCCTGACCTGGCTGCAGTGATTTCCAGCTCATCCTTCTCACTGAGGGTGTACAAATGGAGCTCAGCATTTTCTTCATTATGGTCCATTCTGATAGTGTTAAAAACCATCATTTTTACCATGTAGGAGCCAGATTGATTTATTTTTTTGTGTAATTAGTAGGGATGGTATTAAATCCATTGATGGGCAAAATAATTGATACTTTGGTAGCAGCACTGGCTTCAGGAACAGATAATTGGAAGTTTTCCATTCTTTATGGTAGTTGGGTGTTGGTGTAGACATTTAAAGTAGCTGGAATTCTCTAAATATCCCATTCAGCTGATAACTGAATAAAAATTTGTAGATAAAAGTTTGTAACTGGCTGAGAAATAAATACCTGAAATGAAAACTCAGGTTCACCTAGGCCTTGATGTGATACAGAGATAAAATGCAACAGTGGTTGAAGTCCTGATAAAAAATGGATGCATTAGTGGTAGAAACATGTTTAAATTGGGATGCTGATAACTGAGAGAGGCTGTTATTTTGTTCATTTTTTAACTCAAATTGTGCTTAATTTTCTTGGCATTAGGCATAAAATGTTTGTGTTCTGTTGGGCTTTTTGTGCTTTCTGCAAGCTGACAGTTGTTCAGTGCAAAGTTTACACTGTTTTTCTCTGGATTGTTAATAATTTAATTTTAATGTGACTTCCAGTCTTTTCTTTCACCTGGATTTGCTTAATTTGTCTGGATTTGCTTAATTTGTTTGGATTTGCCAAGCTCTGAGCTACTTTCAATCTCTTTTTGTAGCTCTTTGGGAAATCCAGTTTTCCTCCAAGCCATCAATTTCTTCCTGAGTAGGGAACTATTCTGGATCTCTGAACCCACTTTTCCTTTGGGATTCTTGCAGGTACACTGATGTTATTGATGTTGTGCAAGCTCTGCAGACTCACCCTGACCCAGATGTGAAATCTTCTTTCATCATTGGAACAATCAACACCTGTGTGGAGCCTCTGAGCTGCTACATGAAACACAGGTGTGCTTTGAAATATTTCTACAAGTTTAAGAGCAGATATGTCAATTTTTGTTATCACTTTAATAATAATTAGTGATTTGTGATGGTTAAAACCACTTAAATCCCATAAAATTGCTTAATAATCCATCTTGGAGGAACTTGGAAGTGCTGTTTGGTTTATCAGGATGGCACTTGGTTTTCACTGGGTATATAATTATGTAAAATATCAATAGAAGTTCAGCTCTAATAGAAGTTCAGCTCCTAGAAGAATAAATAAAGTTTGTGTAAATATAAATCTTCTGGTTAAGAACTTTGTAACTCTGAATAATTCTTCTCTTTCTTGCAATCTTGTAGTAAGTCAGATTAAAAATGGAGATGTGCATCTCATGGGTTATTGATTCTGCCACTACTTTTGGATGTTTAAAAAGACTTTACAGGTTTCAAATATGGAATTGAAGGGAAACAATCCCTGAAATGGGGAAGGGAATGACAAAGCACGGAAGCCAAAGCATTGCAAGTGTTAAAATCTGATATCCTGGGTTACTGCAGAGCCAGGGTGGGGAGGAAATGGTCACAGAGCCAAGTCACTGACCTTTGCAAATAGTTTGGTTTCATAGTAAATGTGTGTGCTCCAAACTTCAACAAACATGGGAATCATTTCTCAGACCTACCTGTAAAATTGTAACACTCCAATTTTTTAATTATGCCTTGCAGCTGATTTGATAAAAGTAAGTTCCAGCAGTTAGAGTTTTTGGAGTTGGTAGTACTGCTTCTGTTTGTGATCCAACTGTGCATCACAGCTTAGAGGAGAACTGCCCAAGCAGTTTCTAAAAGTGCATTCCTGACATTTCCTGGCTGTTTTGAAACACTAACCAAGGTGCTGCTTGTGCTTTGCAGTAGTCAATAAATAGACCTTACCTTGCTGCTTCTTCTTGTCTCTGTGACAAAGATACCAAACAAATATTAAAGACTACATAAAAAAATTGGTGAATTGATGCTGGAGTGCTGTTTAAACTTGTTCTTTCCATAATTCTAGGAAAGACAAGTTCCATTTCTGTTTTATTTTTAACTTACTAACGTGTTACTAGTCCTGGTACTGTGTAGTGTTTAGCAGCAGCAGCCTGCAGTCCTTTCACACTGTTTTTCTCCTCAAGTGCAGAAGCAATTGAAGGCAGAGGCTCAGCCTGTGCTGGAGATTATCTCTATTTTCATTTGGAGTTTGTTCTGATAAGAATTTCCCAAATAGCCACACAGTGTCCATGGCAAACCTTGCAATTGGGAAACTTAGGTGATTTCACTGGGAGAACAGAACAGAGTGGATTTCATGTCTGGCTTGAAACTTGCACTCAAGAAAATCAAACCCATTTCCTGCCTCAGAGTTCATCACTGTGGAGATCCAGCTATTCCATGAGCTGGCATGAAGCTTTTCCCCATTCTGAATTAGCAGACCAGGGGAGAGGGGAAGGGAACAGGTAAAATGCTCTTCTTGAGGGTTTGTGTCCATGGTAAAACTCCTGAAAAGAGTTGTCACTTGTCTGGCACAGCAGCAGAAATTGGCATTCTGTACATCCAGTCTTTCTCTGGAAAGTTCCCACTCTTTGAAAGGCACAATTCTTTAGGGCAAACTTTAAATTCCTATTGTTTAAATAAGAATTAAAATAACATTATAGCATTTCTGCTTCAATTCTTAGAGTTCTGCTTCTATTTCTTAGAGTACAGAAGAAATTACATGGTGGGAATTAGCTCTTAAATCTGTTACAGAATTAAAACCATCTACAAAACTGATTTTTGGGGGAAAAGTCCTGAAAGACATAACCTGTGAGGATGTTACAGTTACATGGATTGAGGAAAAGAAGCATGAAAATGGTTTGGTTTGTGAGATTTTGTCAGCATCCAAGTGAATGTAAATGTTTTACTTAAATAATAATATCCACTCCTGATATGTGAACTTTTTTTGGTTTTTTAGGCTTCTTTTTCCAAAGTTCTTGGACCAGTGTTCCCAAGGTATGTGTCACTTTTCCTGACTTTGAGCTCTAGAGAATTGGTCATTGTTGAAGGAGAAACTGCAAAATGCCCAGGACAAGAGTAGCTGATTTTCTTACAGTCAAAATGCTGCAAGAATTACAAATACTGGAGGTTGGAGGAATGTTCCTGTGGCAGGGAATAATTTCTGCACATTGCAAAGTGTTGTCATGCAGTTCTGTGATACAGAATGTGACATCATGGCTGAGAGGTCCCTTTGTGGAAAGAAATTATTTCACAAAAATAGGGGTAATTTTTGTGTAAAAGGTTCAGGAGGAAAAGTATGCTTTGAAGTGAGATGTGGCCCACTTAAACTTTCCAGACAGATGCAGAATTGTGCCATGTGTGCAGTAATAGAGAATTTACATCTGCATAATTCATAGAATCACAGACTGGTTTGGGTTGAAGGGACCTTAAAGAGCTCTTAGTGCCACCCCCTGCCATGGCAGGGACATCTTCCACTGTCCCAGGTGGCTCCAAGCCCTGTCCAACCTCTCCTTGGACACTTCAGGGATCCAGGGGCAGCCACAGCAAATCTGGGCACAATTGAGAGAATTCATTATGTTTCACACACCTGGGAATTCATTTTTGCTGCAACAACAGCAAGATTTAATGAGACATTCACACTGAGATATTAATTCATATTTTTGGAATGCTGTGCACCCCAATATTGTTTGTTTTGTTGTTTCACCAATGGGTCAGGACTGTGTTGTGTTGGTTTTTGGATTTTTTTTTTTGTTGAAGTTGGGATTGGAGGTACTTGAGATGATACTCTGTGTTAAGATTTAAGTGCTTATTTTTAGAATTTATATTACAGTTTTATAGGTAGTGAGTTTTGTATTTAGTATCTTACTAATAAGGTACAAAATGGTTAACTACTTTTTGTTATAAGGTTTTTTAAGGTTTAACTATCTAATTAAGAAATGACACTTAAATTGTTTTTACTTTTAACTTAATAATTAATTCCTTTAAGTCCACAATGCAGACTTTTCTGTCTAATTACAAAACACTACTCAAACTTATGAAGAAGGACTAGCACTTGTTCTAAAACTTTTATTTGTTTTATACATATTACTATATTTTAAACCCCTCAACTCTAAGTTTTTTATTTTGTGATATTATATGCTACTTTTAAGTTAATAATTAATTACTTGAAGTCCACAATGCAGGCAGACTTTTCTGTCTAATTACAAAATCCTACTCAAACTTATGAAGAAGGTGAAGAAGAAGCTTTTGTTCTAAAGCTTTTATTTGTTTTATATCTATTACTATACTTTAAAACCCTATACTCTTGAGTTTTTTACTTTGTGATATTACATGCTTTGAACTAAACTATACACTTGTAATTTTAGTGTTTTTAATTAATTTTGGAAGCTTTCCTTATGGCTTCAGGTCAAATTAGTGTTTTCTTGGGAGTTAGGGTCTGTTAGTGCAGAAAGTCTAAAATTCTAAGTATCTAGAGCTCTAACAGTGCTGTACTGGGCTTTGTAGAGGTCTGAAACCAGAACTTTGTGGGTGTAAGAAAAGCCAAGTAGGAATTAATTAGTAGGAATTAATTGGACTTTGGAGCTGTCCTTTTTCCTTCTATCTTCACACGTGGGGAGTGAGTTTGTTTTGCCTTTTGGTGCCTTTCTCTGTGTATCACAGCGGTTCCTGGGCACGTTATCAATGTGGGATTTTCCAAAATTTCTGTTTGGAGAGCCCCAAGACTGACAGAGGCAGTTGGGGATTGGGAAGAACTGACAAAGCCAAAGAACAACAGGAGTATCCTGTGCATTCTTCCTTAAATTTCTCCAGAAATTCCTGCCACCATCTGTGTCCTGTAATTCCCTTTTGTCTCTCTTTACTTTATTTTTTTGGTCTTTCTGTCCTTTCTTTCTTGCACAGAAGCTGTAAGATGATACCTTCCTAGTCCAAGGGCATCCCTTGTGAAACAATTTCATATAGAACACAAATTAAGACATCACCATTGTTAAATATTCCCATTGTAAGTTTGGGAGCAAAGAGGAGCCATTATTTTCATACAGCATATGTATTTTTAATCCATCCCTCCTGTTCCTTTCCTGCTTCCATTGAACATGTTATTCCCCAGGCTGCAAGGGTTCTTTTCTTTAGAGGAGTGTATAAATAAAGATTTAAACAAAACTGGGTGGTCTTCAAAATGCATCTCTTAGAAACAGAGATGGCAGTGGCAGTTTAAATAGAAAAGGTTAAATTTGTTCATTACTGAAGCCTTGGAGGCACCTTCCAATTCTCAGGAAGTTGTTTTGTTTTTCTTTGGATTACACTCCCTGGTTTTTTTTTTAACTTAGAGCTTTTCCAGCTTATCCTGGACAGTTATGGATCCTCTCTAAGGCTTGGTGCTGCCAATTGTCACATTGACTCAGTGGCAGCTCTGTGGCACAGCCACAGGGTGGTGGGGGTGATTCAGGAATCCCAGAATGGTTTGGGTTGGAAGGGACCTCAAAGCTCATCTCATTCCAACCCCCTTCCACCATCCCAGGCTGCTCCAAGCCCCATCCAGCTTGACCTGGAATAGTCCAGGGGTAGAATTATTATCTTATTCACATTTTAATGCTAATTTCATGATTAATATCCCCAAACTTGATACCATCTCAAGCCTGCACATGGCTTAAATTTCAAAGAGTGCTTTGCTGTTCTTCTTCCCTTTTCCCTCTCCTCCAAGAGCAACTATTGAAGACATGAATGTTGCTAAAATTGGAGTGGAAACTTTAAAAGAGAAATACAGTGATGGAGATTTGTGCTGTTAATGAAATTCTGGCTTGGAAGGGTCAGTGATGCAAAGAGCAGTGACTGAGAGTTTGTGGTGCAATGCAACAGCCCCAGAAATATTTGGTGCAGGAATTTGTGTGTAAAGCAGCCTTTGCATGGATTAATGTGTTTTAAGACTTGTTAAAGACCAGGAATTGGTGTGATCAGTTGTTTCATTTTTGCTTTGAATAGTTGGAGGCAGAGGAAATGCATCCTGGCTCAGTTGTTCCTGGATATTGGAGATTCTCTGTTCTTCCTTCCACTCCACTTGTAGTCACAGGAAAGTGTCAGAGCAAGGCTGCACACCTTGGCCAAAGAAATAACATTTCTTGTAAAAATTACAGAATTGTTTAAGTTGGATAAGACCTCTAAGACCATCAAATCCAATTATCAACCCAGCAGCACTGCCCAGTTCCCCATTACTCCTGTCCAGAGCCACATCCACGTGTTCTTTGAACACTTCCAGGGATGAGGGCTCCACCACTGCCCTGGGCAGGGCTGGACAACCCTTTCCATTAAGAAATATTTGCTAATATCTCATCTAACCATCCCCTTGCACAACTTGAGGCTGTTTCCTCTCCATTTCCTCTCCATCCCTCCCATTCAGGACAATGCAGACATCCCAGGAAGGCACCAGGTGTTGACACTGCAGTTTCTTTGAGGAGCTGGGCTGAAAGTCAAATCATGTAGAATTGGAAAGCAGGGATCCTAGAACTGAATGAACTGGATGGTTTTCTGTTATCTTTTTGATGCCTCATGGGTTCAGTCTTGCTGTCTGAATAACCTTTTGGAGTCTTTAAAGCCAAAAAAAGCCTAAACCCTTCTTTTGTGGCAAATGAGTGTCCAAAATTCTGATTTTTAGCTGTTCAGTCTCTTCCTGAACATTGAATTCATCACATCTTAATGTTCTTTTTTTTTTTTCTTTAAACATGTCCTGCTCAAATTGATTCTTGTATGGATTTGTTGTTTTAATTAATTGTATCTATGGATTGAGTCTAAATTAATTCTGTTAGATGAAAGATTCTCTGCTTGTTTTTTTTTTTTTTTTTTTTTTTTTTTTTTTTTTTTTTTTTTTTATTGTAGTGGATTTTCTTTTTGTCTTTAATGAAAGAATGCAGTGAAAGGGAAGGAAAATAAGAGAAGAATGGTTGGAATATCACTGAATGGTTTATTAGTCACTGTTTACATGCCTGAACTGTGTAAAATATCCCCTGATTTCCTTCCACAGGACTGGTGAGTAATGTGGTTTTCACAAGTCATGCCACAGAGCAGAGGCACCCGCTGCTGGTGCAGCTGCAGAGCCTGATCAGAGCAGCAAATCCTGGAGTTTCCTTCATCCTGGCAGAAAATGGGATTGTAACAAGGTAACTTCCAGCAGGATTTATTGCTTTTGGCACATGGGCCACCAGCACTCAGAAACTTCTGTTCCCATGTTTTTACTCTGGTGATTTATAGGAAGGAAATGCAGATTTTTTCTTAATTGCTTCTCGTGCAAAAGGGATTTTCCCTTTACGTTTATGGGCATATAAATACAGGGATTAGGAAATGTGTTTTGTTTGCAGAGTGTGATTTATGTTGCTGTAACTACCATACTAAAGGAAAAGTGCTCTTAATTTTACTGTCACTAGCACATTATGTTTTAATGTAAGTAGATAGTGGCCATTTTATTTAACTTAGAAAATGAAAAATCTTCATTTTTATCTCTTTACAGGAATGAGGATATTGAACTAATTCTCTCAGAAAGCAGTTTTTCAAGTCCTCAGATGATGAGAGCTCGATATTTAATGTACCCTGGCTGGCAAGTATCTAGACTGAGAAGTATTAAAACTATTTTTCTAATTAACTTGAAGATTAAAATGTTTCACTAACTTCATTTATATATTTTTTTTCCCCTAAGACTACTCATTTGGAACAGGCAGCAGCTTTGTAAATAATTTTTAAGAGAGCTGATGATTATTCTTAGTGGATACAAGATTGCTGCCTTTTTATGGGGGGGAAAGCTCCTTTTTGGCCACCATTTAAATCAATGCCAAGATTACTTTTGCTTTCCAGAAGAATAGGCAAGAACCCTGTGGGAATAAACTGGGAAGGATTGGGATGGGTGAGGTCAATAATGACTGGAGTAATTTCATCCTGACAGCTATTCAGCATTACTGGAATGAACTTGCTCTGTCAGTCTGGCCATTAGCAGAGCAATTATTCACAAAAACCAGGAACCTCAGTGACAGCCCTGGCACAGCTCAGCCACAAACCCACGTGGCACCAAATCTCCACTGAACACCGAGGGAGATTTCTCCTGGCTCAGGGCTCTTCACACATCTTGTTGCAATTCTTTCTGCTGCACCTTTTTGGCAGAAATTTGCAGCTCTCACCAATCAAAACTCCTGGCTGACCAGGCTCTGTGCTGGAAATATCATTCATTTATCATACCTTGCAGTCTGTATTTCTTTATTAATAAATTTGGTTCTGAATTGGATGCAAGTAGCCAAGTAAAGCTACTGGAGTGAAGCACAAGTATTGGGGTGAGGATATTGAATTAATATCATCAGAGCTGCTTGTGATTGCATGGAGACAAAGAGAGAGAGCAGGAAAAGAAAATATTTCAAACTTTTGGGCAGCTGTTAATCTATTGATGACAATATGCAAGAATTGGATCTGGGTAGTGTGGAAGAGAAGGAAAGCAGCAAGAACATCAAAAACATCCAGGGAGATCTTATTGCAGCCTTGCAGTACCTAAAGAGGGCTCATAAAAAAGGAGAAATGTGAGTTTTTACATGGGTAGATGGTGATAGGACAAGGGAGAAAGGTTTTAAGCTAAAGATAAGATGTTAGGGAAAATTCTTTCCTGGGAGGGTGCCCAGAGAAGCTGTGGCTGCCCTTGGATCCCTGGAAATGTCCAAGGCCAGCTTGGAGCAAAAGGGCTTGGAGCAACCTGGGCTAGTGGAAGGTGTCCCTGCCCATGGGAGTGCTGGGAATGAGATGATTTTTAAGGTCCATTTTGACTCAAACCAATTCAAAACTCCATGAAAAGGAGTCCTGAGTGCTTTGACCAACCCAATGCTGTTGGCAGCACATTTTCACAGAGAAGAAATCTCTGTATTTTCCTTCCTCTCTGAGCAAGGCTCATGTGTGGTGAAAGAACAGATGTTTTTTGCTGGATGAGAAGCAGAAGCTGCTGTGATTTCTGTGTGTTGAAGGTTTTTGTTTTTGTGTGCAGGTATGAGGGCAGGTATGGGGCTGGGCCTGTGTTCCCTCCCATGGTTCAGATCTGTGTGTGGTTCAGCCGCCCTCTGGAGAAAACAAGATTTGTCACCAAATGCAAAGGTACCAATGAACTTTGCCTGACTTGATTGAAATCCAAGTTTGGGATGCTGAGGGATAGAGGGGAAGGAAGGCACTGACGTAACACAGTTATTTAATCACTGCTGAAGTTAATTTTTAATTGAAAACTCAGCTTTCCTTCCTAAAAGTACAGTAAATTCTGTTCCTTAGTGTCAGCCCTGGAAAATTGTCCCATGATTTTTGTTCAGATGAAAATCTAATTGAATTTTTGGTTTCTAGGACTGAGATAGCTTCCTGTCTTTGCTTTTTTATTTTATGTCTCATTGTATTTGGGAGTGTTGAAATACAGTTTTATAAGTGACCATCAGCTTCTACTTTTTATGCCAAATAATTCTTTGTATCTCCTAGAAAACAGACTCAGCTCTAGAGTGGATACATTATCAAACCTTTCCTCTGCTTAGCCAAGTAGTGTTAAAGAGGATTTTACCTCCCACACACACTGTGAGAGTTCCTTATCCCAAACACACCTCATTTCCCAAACTCCATGGCAAAGAATGAGAAAACAAATGTTACATAGTGAGACTCCAAGGCACATGGCAGCTTTTCCTTTGGAAGCACTGGGATGTGGATTAGGGATCAGTTGCACAGGTTTTACCAGAAGCTCCACCAAAGAGAAGAAAAATAAGTTGAGATAATCTGTTTATCTTCTGTTTCAAACAGCAATTAAGTCGTTGCTCAAGCCAAGTCCTTTTTCTGGAAACATTTATCACATCATGGGCAAAGTGAAGTTTTCAGGTAAGGGCAAATTACTCTGACGTTTTGTGATCACACTGCATCTTATGGGTGTTTAAAAAAGTATTTCTGTCCTGGATTGTGTCTGCAGCAGTGTTGATGTTAGATTAGATCAGCAATTATCAGGCTCTTCCTTCTGTCTTCTCCTTGTTAGATGCTGATAAAGTCATTGAAGTGTGTCACAACACAACAGCAAATTCCCTCAGCCTGGTGCCTGTTCCAGAGGGGCCAACTCCTCCTGATTCCAGAAATGATCCCAGAGACTGCAGCAGTCAACAGGAATATTTCCTTGTGTTCATTGGCTGCTCCCTGAAAGAAGAGGATATCAAAGATTGGCTCAGAGAAACTGCAAAACAGGTTTGTGGGCAGGTTTCCTTTTGTTCAGTGCTTGGCATTTCTTAACAACCAAAGGAAAAAAATGAGCGGCTCAGTGAAATGTTTGGGTTTCTTAATTAATCTTTTTTTTTTTTCTTCTACCAAGGTATTGACATTCTAGGGTGCAAATGGATTTCAGGAAGGGGACTAAGAGTTTACAAATGTGTGTTGTAATCTCTGTATTGTTTTAGTGCTTGCTACAGCTTATTCATGGATTGATTTGCTCTTGAATGCTTGAGCAAATGGATTATGTCCAGGATAAACACAGGATGATTTAGCTGAGCTGTGATTGCCAAGGGCTGAAGTGTGCTGTGAAATAAATCTTCTTCCAGTACCTGAATGCTGGCAAAGCTGAAAATTTGTTTTGATTCACTAAATTAAACCTCCTTGGAAGTAATCCACTGAAATGGAGGGTAGAGTCCTGTTCATTTTGTCATCTTTAATTAGTGTATTTCTGCATGGCTGATGTATCCATGCAATGAGGAGTGAGGAACAGGGAATGTGGTGTTGTAGGGAGCTCAGAAGGCAGAGTTTGCACAGAGGGATTGCCACAGCTGATTGACAGAATCACAGATCCATAAAATCCTGCAATGGTTTGGGTTGGAAGGGACCTTAAATCCCATCCAGTTCCACTCCACTGCCATGGGCAGGGACACCTCCCACCATCCCAAATTATTCCAAACCCTGTCCAGCATAGCCTTGGACACTTCCAGGGGTCCTGGGGCAGCCACAGCTTCTCTGGGCAACTTTTTGGAACATTTGTAAGTTAAAATTATTTTTAATTCTATATGGATTAGGATTTGCACAATGTCTCCCTCCAGAAATTTGTGTAGGAAGGGAAAAGTGTTTCCTGCAGACTGTGGCTGCAGCAGTTGCTAAGGTTCCAAGATTTCTGAGGTTTTTGAGTTTCTGAGATGCTCAGGTTCTCATCTTCTGTTCCCTTGTGTTAATTCAGAAAATTAATCCATTTTCTGTGCTGATTATCTCATGCTCTGTACTTACCACAGGGGTAAAATATGGAGACAAATGCTTTGCCATGTAAGAAAGCTCTTGGTGGAATACTACTTAAATTTTATGAAAACTTGGAACTTAAATGCTTATCTCAAGTGTGAAGTGTTTCCTCTTTGAGCAATTCAGGACTATAAACACTTTTTGTACAGTCATGGCTAATTGAGGGTTTCAGATAGCTCTAAGAGTTACCACATGCTGCAGGAAAGAAAAGAATTACAGAATTTCTCAGGCTCAAAATGAAGTTGTTTTTCTGTTCCTGTGCCAGCTTTCTTACAGTAAAGCTGTATTTAAATTGTCTTGTTTAAAATACTTACAGAATTTTAAATTTCTGAGTGTTTTCTGTAAGATCAGTGAATTTTTACTTTTGTTTTCAGAACATAGTTGTGAGTACCTTCATGGAACTGAATAATTTTAGAAATTATTTTTTAAAAATACATGTTTCTGTGTGGTGGTTTGGTTTTTTTTTTTGTTTTTAATTTATTTTTTAACCAACTAAGCTGTGGTATCACATAACTGGAATCTCCTTCTTCATACAGAAACCTCAGAGGAAAGCCCTGAAAACCAGAGGAATGTTAACCCTTCAGGAAATCAAAAACATCCATGTGAGTAAAAGCAATAATTTACAAACCCTTCTTTTGTCTGGTTTCCCTGAAATATCCATCTGGATGGCAGAGCACCTGCCACAAGTGTGCTGAGCACTAAATTATTACAGCACTTTTGGAGCTGTCCAGGAGGGATTTGAGGTATAAATCTGATCTCAGAGCTCCAAATTCACTCTGGAAAGCAGGAGAAGGTGTAAAATTGGCCAGCTTTGGTTGCTGTAATGGCCTTTTCATTTTCTTTTATCTATTTGAGTTTGTAAGGACTGTCCCTACAGGTGTTTAATTTAAATTCTTTTCCTGCTGCAGGTCAAACGCCACTTGGATCCACTCCCAGCTGGTTATTTTTACAATGGGACTCAATTTGTGAATTTTTTTGGTGACAAAATGGATTATCATCCATGTATCCTTTAAAATGGGGGGTTTTGGGGAAGGTTTTAGGTAGGTAATGAACTGTGCAGCTCTGAAATGTTAAGTGCCAAAGCAGATATGGTAAAGAACCAGTTCCTTGCCAGCTAAAGCTTAGTTTTAAAGCCTTTCTTGAGAGATAAGATCTCAGAAACAGAATAGAACCAACAAAACAAACCCCAAACTGCCCATGAGCTCATGCAGGGAATAATTTATGGACCACAGCTTGTCAAAAAAATATTTTTCAAACCAAATAGTGCTGTAATAGCACTGAATGCCTGGGCACGACTGATAAAACTTCCAAATGAATGTAATTTCATGTGTGCACACACTCCAGTGAAAACAATCATATTTTTGTCCTTAGTTTTACCCTGGAATTCCTTGCCAAGGTTCTTCTTGTCCTTGGTCCCCACCTGGGGACCTGGCTCAGTGGTGGCCATGGCAGTGCTGGGTTAACAGCTGCCCTTGGTGATCTCTGAGGGTTTTTCCAGCCTAAATGATTCTATGATTCTCTTATTTTCATAACTTCCTTTTGCTTTTGTCTTTGGTCACCAACTTCCAAATTGGTTTTATATCCCCAGTTTAGTTTTTACAGTAACTTCTCCAAACTTGGTAAAAATCCAGGTGATGCTGCTTCGGAATAAGAACAGAGTTATTTTCTGTGCCCTGTGGAACAACTTGAAAATTTTAAGCAGATTTCTGTGTGCAGGACACAAAACCCAACAGCAAACTTGGACTTCACTGGAAAATTCTTGATGCCCCATCTCTGGAAGTGTCCAAGGCCAGGTTGGGTGGGGCTTGGAGCAAACTGGGATCATGGGAGGTGTCTCTGTCCATGGCAGGGGGTGGGATGAGATGAACTTTAAGCTCCTTCCACCCCAAGCCATTCCAGGATTCTTCACTCCACCTCCCCCTTGGTGTTTGGCAGGGAAAGCTGCAGGCCTGGTTCAGCCTTTCTGGGGGATTTGAGTTTTGGGCAGAGTTTTAAACTTTTAAACAGCTGGAAATGTGTTCAGAGTCCAAAATGGTTTGGGTTGGAATGGACCTTGAAGCTGATCTTATTCCAGCACCTTCCAGGGATGGGGAGTCCAAAACCTCTTTGGACCACCTCTGCCAGGGCCTCACCACCTTCCCTGGGAAGAATTTCTTCCTAACACACCCCATTTAACCCTGCTATGGTTTTGCTGTTCTTAGATCTTCCTTCTGGCAAAATAATACCCCTTGTGCTGCTCCTTTATTCCCTGAGTTGGGTAGCTCTGATTTCTAGAACTAGAAGCTCTGGAGAACTTCTCTAGAACTTCCAGAAAGTAATATATTGAATTTCTGCTTTCACTGAGTGTCCCAGAACTGGCACTTCCTTCAAACTTAGATGTTCTTTTCTACTAAACTCCATTTGCACAAATGTTCTTCCTTCACCTTTCCCAACCAGTAATGGACCAGTTCATGAATGATTACTTGGAAGAAGCCAACAGGGAAATTGAGAAGTACAACAGAGAGCTGGAGGAGCAGGAGTACCACGACCTTTTTGAGCAGAAGATTTAAAAGCACGTGGATCCTGAGTGTTCCTGTCCTTGTGTCAGGAACCAAAAATGCTCTTTTGTCCTTCTGGCTCACAAGAAATCAAGTGAAATGTTTGTTTTCAGCACTCCTTCCCAAACTAAGGGATTGTTCCCCTAAGGTTGGCATTTAACATGGTAACTGCTTAGCTGTTTGTACTGTCAGGATTGCTTCCACTTCACCTTAATTCCAGACTGTCCAAAGCATCACCTGGAATCTCTGGCTTGCGGTGGAAACGTGGGAAAAAGAAGAAGAAGGAGGAGAAAAGAAGCAAAACTGGATTTATTTCCTAAAACAAGGTCAGAATGTAATTGTGGAATTGGGCCATGGTGCAGATATCAAACAATCCCTGGGCCTCCCTTAGAAATTGTTGCACAGGAGCATTGATGGTCAGGGAGGAGCTCAGGGTGTGGGATTGGGGTTCCCAAAGCGAGAAATGGGGGAACAGACTCGGAAGAGTCCCCAATCCCAGAACTCTTTGGGTGTTCCTGAGGCAAAAAATGGGGGAATAATTAAAAAAAGTAAGAGAGTCCCTAATGCCACAGCTGCTGGGATGTTCCCAAAGCGAGAAATGGGGGAACAAGGGGAACAACTCAGAAAAGTCTCTAATCCCACAGCTCTTGGTGTGTTCCCAAAGCGAGAAATGGGGGAACAATGGGAAAAATTCAGAATTGAGTCCCTAATTCCAGAGCTGTGGTGTGTTCTCAAAGCAAGAAATGGGAGAATGATTAAAAAAATTAGAATCCCTGAACCTGCAGCTCTTGGGATGTTCCCAAAGTGAGAAATGAGGGAACATTGGGAAGAACTCAGAATTGAGTCCCTGATCCCAGAGCTGTCAGAGCATTCCCAAAGCGAGAAATGGGGGAATGAGAAAAGCTTGGATGAGCACCTAATCCCACAGTTGTTAGGATGTTTCCAAAGTGACAGATGGGGGAACAATGGGAAAAACTCAGAATTGAGTCCCCAGTCCCACAGCTCTTGGTGTGTTCCCAAAGCAAGAAATGGGAGAATGATTCAAAACTTGGAATCCCTGAATCTGAAGCTCTTAGGACGTTCCCAAAGCAAGAAATGGGGGAACAGTGGGAAAAACTCAGAACTGAGTCCCTAATCAGCAGCTGTTGGGGTGTTCCCAAAGCAAGAAATGGGGGAACACTTTCTCAGAGTCCCTAATCCCACAGCTCTTGGTGTGTTCCCATAGGAAGAAATGGGAGAATGATTCAAAACCAGGAATCCCTGAATCTGCAGCTGTTGGGATGTTCCCAAAGCGAGAAATGGGGGAACAGTGGGAAAAACTCAGCATTGAGTCCCTAATCCCACAGTTTTCAGAGGATTCCCAAAGCAAGAAATGGGGGAACAATGGGAAAAATTCAGAGTTGAGACCCTAATGCCAGAGCTGTTTGTGTGTTCCCAAAGTGAGAAATGGGGGAACACTTTCTCAGAGTCCTTAATCCCAGAGCTGTCAGGACAATCCCAAAGGGAAAATTGTGGAAACAGTGGGAACAACTCAAAAAAGTCCCTAATGCCAGAGCTGTCAGTGTGTTCCCAAAGCGAGAAATGGGGGAACAATGAGAAGAACTCAGAACTGAGTCCCTGATCCCAGAGCTTTCAGAGAGTTCCCAAAGTGAGAAATGGGGGAATGGGAAAAGCTCAGATGGGCACCTAATCCCAGAGCTGTTGGTGTGTTCCCAAAGCAAGAAATGGGAGAATGATCAAAAAATTTAGAATCCCTGAATCTGCAGCTCTTGGGATTTTCCCAAAGCGAGAAATGGGGGAACAGTGGGAAGAACTCAGAACTGGGTCCCTGATCCCGGAGCTGTTGTGTTCCCAAAGCGAGAAATGGGGGCACACTTTCCAGAGTCCTTAATCCCAGAGATGTCAAGGCAATCCCAAAGGGAAAACTGTGGAAACAGTGGGAACAACTGAGTAAAGTCCCTAATCCCAGAGCTGTTGGGGTGTTCCCAAAGCAAGAAATGGGGGAACAGTGGGGAAAACTCAGAATTGAGTCCCTGATCCCACAGCTGTTGTGTTCCCAAAGCGATAAATGGGGGAACACTTTCCAGAGTCCTTAATCCCAGAGCTGTCAGGGCAATCCCAAAGGGAAAATTGTGGAAACAGTGGGAACAACCCAGTAAAGTCCCTAATCCCAGAGCTGTTGGGGTGTTCCCAAAGAGAGGGATGAGGGAACACTCCCACCCCCACCTTTGCCAGGGCTCAGCCCATCTCAAACCTCAGCACAGTTTGAGTCTGCACTCGAAATTCTGACTTTAAAGAAAAGCTATTTATACATTTCAGGGTGAAATCAGTGGAGAAATCTTTAATTTCTTCCCAGTGCTCTCATTTGGATTCTTGAAAATATTTCCTGGCTGGCTGCAATGTGCACCTTGCTTAGATTATCCCTGGAGGATTCCTATTGCAGTCCTAAAAATGAGGCAAGGCAAGGCAAGGGGGAGATTCTTCAGCTAAAGAATTCCTTTTCATGAAGATAAATGATTTCCAAAGGTAAAAAATAGCAAAGGATGTTACTTGAAAGAGGCAGGAACTTGTTTGTGGAGCTTCCAGAAGAGTTTGCACGCTGTAACATTTCCCTGTGCTGGTGAGAAATCAGCTTTTTAAATACTTGCAACAGAATTTTTGTAGTTCCTAAATGATAGAACAGGAATGCTGGCAGCCTGTCCTGACTAAATTCAGTATCATTTTAAAGGAGGCTTTATAAATCCCTGCCTGAAGGATTCTAAAGTACCTTAGCAGCTACTTACAGGTAATTATTGGAGTTTATTTGAATAAGCAGATTATTGTAGCATGCATGTGTTCAGAATTTAGGTGAGAGCAGCCCAGCAGGAATTTTTTATTTTCATATTCCTTTGCCTTAGGGACAGCTCAATCTTTTACTGCAACTGCAGCTTTTCTTTCTGACCAGATGTTTGTGATACAGCAAGAAATGGAATGAAAAATCTCTTGCAGGACACTTAAAATACTTCAAATGTATCTGCACAGCCTCATCCCAAGGCAGGAAAATGAGATTTAACCCCTGCCATCAAACCTGAGGCTAAATTAGAGTTTCTGCTTTGCTAAGGAGATGTATTTTTTACCTTTGGAATATGAAATAAGTGAAATTTCAGTGACTTGAAGCACATTTTAGGTGGTTTTGGTCTTCATTGCTGGATGCCTGTCCTGTGAGTGTTGCACAGTGCAGAGGTGGAATTCCAGGTGCTGCAAGCTGGGATAGAAATATTGATAAGGTTTCATTCCTTGCTTTGCTCCTAGATTTAAAAAGCTGTCTGAATTGAAGACTTTAGTATTTTATTTTTAATTTTTTTTTGCACACCACGAGACTTTATATAAAAACTACTTGTATCCTGTTAGAGGCCAGTAAAAGCCAGCAATTAGTTTGTGTTTTTAGGCTTTCCTGGGGTATTCCCTGGATCACAAGTGTGGAGCATCCTGATAAAGCTCGTGAGTTTTATCTATGCATGGCTAAATTTTAGTCTTAATATCCTGTAGTGCCTGTAGAGCAAAGGTAGCTAGCAGTGGGTTTGGGGGGGCTGCCAGGGGTTTACAACTAAATCCAGTTGGTTGCATGAAATGATTTCACAGCCCAGAATTTTTTTAGGAATCCCAAAATTCTGGTGGTGGTGGGGCTGCAATAAAAAGGGGCATTAGGAAATGGAGCTCCAATTGGAATTGTTTTGCCAATGAACTCAGTGTAAACCCAGCTGTTCCAGTCCCAGTTCTCTCACCTGCAAAGCCATATTTTTAGAGTAGTGGGATGTGATGTGGGAAGAAATGCCAGTGGTTGGGACAGCAGGCACGTGCTGGAGGCTTTGTCTCAACTCCTGAGTGGATACAGAGTAGATTTAAGTGCAATTGATTGAAAATAGATGAAGATGCTGTAGCTGATTTTTGTTCTGCTGAACTCTTTTTAAGAACTCCAATTTGTGCAGCTCTCAAATCAATATGGATATGGGGCTTGATCCAGCTGGAATTCCAAGCCCTGTGAACAAAAATAAAAGGAAATAATTGGGTTGTGAGTGTGCAAATTGAGGTGTTCCTTAAAAACTGGAGCAGGAGAGCTCGGAACAAAGGCCTAGAACCCTCCTGTGCTGTGCTGCATGTGCTCTATGGTCATAGCTGTGTATTACAAAGACCTTTCACCAGACTGGTACTGGCTCAATTCATGTATTTTGGTATTGAAATAAATTGATTACCTCAATTTTTATCCTTTATTTTTAAACTGTGACTTTCAACTGTTCAACCAGAACAAAATAAAAAGAAAAAAAAGAAATAAAAATACCGAAATAGTGAAACTGTGACAATGGTATCCTTTAAATGTAGTAGTGCCTTGCAGATGACACCATTTATTCCCCAAATAAATGGGTGTCAGGGGTTGCACCACCCCTTTCTTTTTTTTAAAGGAAAATAACGGTTTTGGTGAAAGGACTTAAAAAAATTTAAATTTAACCTAGTGACAAATATTAGCACAAATGGTTAAACTGTTTAAAAGAAAACTCTTTGAGGACTGAAATGCCTGATGCTGCTGCTGCTGTTGAAGAGCAGTTGCTGATTTTTTGGGAGTCAATTCTAACAATCAGCAGTGCTTTTTGAATTTATTATTTTCTTTTTTTTAAGAAGAGTGTAACTTTTGTACTCTGGTCAGAGCTGTTTGTACTGTATGGAATCCCCAGCCCAGGGGATTTGGTGTCCTCACTCCTTGGAAGTCAGGGTGAGGATGGAACTCGAGGTTTGAACAAATTTTTCTACTGTATAATTGAAAAAAAAACAACAAAAAAAAAGCACCATTTCTAACCCACTGATGTTTGGATACAGCAAAAGTGCCATTACACCTTTCCTTTTCTCTTTTATTGTACTTGGAAAAATTTGTGTCCAGGCATTCCTGAGCTTGGGAAGTGCTGAAGAGTCCTCAAGGGGTTTCCACGCTTTGCTGACCTTTGTTAGCAGCTTGTGGTGGTGTTTTTTAATTTCTCCTCACCGAGAATGAGTGTGATCAGAAGTTACTGAAGTTATAGGATTCAAATGTGACAAACTTAGCAGGGGAACCTTTGCAACTTGAGCTGCTCTGCAATCTGGGAGTATTTGAATTTGAAGCTGTGCAATTTGGGATTAATCCAGTTTTACACTTTGCAATTAACACACCGGATTGCAGGGAGGAGTTGAGTTGCACGTGAGGGTTCTCTTATAAGTTTAATTTTTGTTTTTAATTATTGTTATTTTTTAATTGAAACTTGTCTGAATTTGCACAGATTTAAGCTCTGGAATACTTTGGTATTCTTGAAAAGGGAAAAAAAAATTGTGACTAGTATAGTGAATTGTGAACTGTGAGTTGGTAGAACCACAAGGTTGATCTAATCTTAGGTTGTTAAAAATGTACCTCAGAAAGCTCGTGAGAAATTGCTTCATTCTTACCCAACAGCCACATCCTGGTGTAACACTTCTCACTTTTCAATGTGCCAAAATTCACTTTTATACTAGTTCTCAATGCTTTAATATTTGCAAGTCTAAGTGAAAAACGTGTTATTTACAAACACTACTGTAACTTCAGTTCAGCTGAATGGTGTGATTGAAGCTTTTTGCCTCTCGTATTTATTACACAACTTGATTCAGTAAATATAAAATTACCTTTCCATTTATTTTTGTATTGTTTTACATGTTTATACTTGCAGTTTGTGTGACTTTTACACCTGTAACTCAGATGTGATGGAAAGAACCAATAAACAGTATCCATCCACTGCCTGGCTTTGACTCCTTTCATAAACTCACAGGTTCCTAAACTGGAATTTTTAAACTTGGAGTGGTTTTCATTTAACATTTTTAAACTGGTAGAAAGGTGAGTTGTTTGCATTCAAATCAAAATACAAAAAATTAAGGTTTTATGGGGTATTTTTTAGCTGCTATTTTAATTTAGACTTTCTTGCTTGAGCTTTTAATTGGGTAAAATTCAAACTCAAAACTGCTTAAGCTTTTAATTGGGTAAAATTCAAGAAGTCAAGCTTTGACTCCTTTAATAAACTCACAGGTTCCTAAACTTGGAGTGGTTTTCATTTAAAAATTTAAACTGGCAGAAAGGTGAGTTGTTTGCATTCAAATTAAAATATAAAAAATTAAGGTTTTATGGGGTATTTTTTAGCTGCTATTTTAAATTTAGACCTTCTTGCTTGCACTTTTATTTGGGTAAAATTCAAACTGAAGAAGATTCATCTGCTTTGTGCTGCTGTCTCTGTTTCTCAGCAGCTGTGTGTAAGCATAAATTGGTATTTACATATTTACAAATACAAGGAGGTGCTAAACCTTCCTCCTTGTGCTCACAGAAATGAGGATGCAGCTTCAGGATCCACGGATCTCAAATCTGGCTGCCATGGAGAGGGCAATCCCACCTTACCCTGCTTTCCCTCAGGGGCTGAGCATCAATCCCATTTTTGCTGGTTAAGCTGAGCCTGCAGCCGATTTTCTGTCTCTGTTTTACATCACTTTTGCATTTTAGGGGCAGGTTTTGTGCTCGATTTGGTTCTTATGGGCACTTTATGTAAATCCAGCCTGCTTTGCGTATTCCAGGTGTGCACATGAAGCAGCAGCTTCTGGGGCATGGATTTTGGACTGGAATCCAGGAGTTTTCTTTTGCTGTGCAGCTGGGTTTAGAAAGAGCTGCCAGCTGTAAATCAGGAATTTGGGTGGCAGCAGGACCAGGGCACTGAGCTGGCACTGCTGGGGCACCTCCAGTGCCGAGGGTGGTTTGGGGGCCCCTCACAACAAGACATGGAGGGGCTGGAGAGAGTTCAGGGAAGGGAACAGAGCTGGGGAAGGGTCTGGAGCCCCAGGAGAGGCTGAGGGAGCTGGAAAGGGGCTCAGCATGGAGAAAAGGGGGATCAGGGGGGACCTTGTGGCTCTGCACAACTCCTGCCAGGAGGAGACAGCCAGGGAACAGGGACAGGAGGAGAGGGAATGGCCTCAGGCTGGGCCAGGGGAGGGTCAGATTGGATATTTGGGAAAATTTCTTCATGGGAAGGGTTATTGCTCATTGCTCAGAAGCTCTTCAAGGTTACCAAGTCCAACCATTCCCCCAGCACTGCCAGGGCCACCACTGGCCCGTGTCCCCAAGTGCCACATCCACATGGCTTTTAAATCCCTCCAGGGATGGGGATTCCACCACTGCCAAGGCTGGACACCCTTTCCATGAAAAAAAAAGGGAAGTTAAAAATGCTTTTAGAGGCTTTAAATGATGGGGAACTATGTGAGTTTCATTTCCTAACAGAGATGAGGTAGATTTTCCTGAGTACACCCCAAATTAGGGTTTTTAGTCCTGTTTCTTGGTCTTAATTATCTCATTTTGGTCAGTCTGGTTGTATCTGGAGAGGTTTCCAGCTCAACTTGGCTTTTCATGAGCTCCTCTTCCTTCCATGTGAACTCATCTGGAATTTCTTTGCCTACGTGTCCACCAACAAATGGTGCCTCTTTAGCTTCATAAATTACCAGCCTAATTAATGGAATGAATTCCCAACAGGAATTGCATGGAAATGGGAGCACTTGTTAATTGAATAGCCCTGGGTTAGGCTCCCATTGTACACGTCCCACAAGGTGCTTGTGTGATCCCTCCTATTGAATTGGCTTAAAATAAACTTTCAGGGCAGTTTGATGTCTTGGTAGGAAAGAAAACACCCAACAGGCAAGGCCTGGAGGATTTCAATAGCTTGACTGCTCCAGGACAGACAGAAAAACAACCAAAAAAAAAAGCATGGAAATTAAAATGTGGGTGACCCATTCATGGCTAGGAATTCAGCAGGCACACAATGCATTGTATAGATCACTGCAAAACCTCCCCACACGAGTGAAACAGGAAATTTCTAATGGTTCCAATTGAGCCCTCGCTCAACCCCACCAAAAATCTTCCATTTTTCTGTGTTATCAAAGTTAGTTCAATATTTGCTTTATATACATCCTGTTCCGGACTTTGATTCCTCTATACAGCACCTTCCTGCCTTCTAATATCTGATTTATTGCACAGCCCTTGTTCTTCCAAAGGTTTGGCTTGGCCTGCTTTAACTCTTTATCTTGTCAGCCTTGGCCACAGCCTTTCCTTGGGCCTCTCCTCGCTTTGGGAAGCTCTGGAGAAAGGATAAAAGAGGAGCTGGAAAAGAAGGAGAGGCTACAGGGGC